>CM065920.1:14826570-15527714 GCA_033439105.1 Magallana nippona | reverse complement strand
ATGTTATGTTCGAGGTGGAAGCAAACGCCATCAATTGAAGATCATAGAGAGAACATTTCTGTACACAGGCGGTTTTCTCATTTTCCCACCAAACTATCCGACTCGGTAGCACTGAGCGTTTCTTCCTAACTTCTTGTACCGCTTCATTAGGAAACGACCTTGTTTTTGTGGCGGTTATTTGTTCCCAATACAATCATCACAAGGCGAACCAATAACTTAAAAGTATCCGGATCCTGGGAGACAAGCGCTCTTTTATTCAAATATGTCAAAAAAAAACCCTCAAGTTTTCCCCCTGTCTAATTTCATTAACAATCCGAAAGTATTAGCCTCCTACAATTTATTAACACGGCTTGATATTAGCATGATTCGATTTCTTTTGATTTGGCTCATGAAAATCAAGTACCGACAAAATTCGATGGAGTCAGACTTAGGAGAGAGAGAAAACAAGAGAGAGAGTGAGAGGGGCATCAACAAATTACTGTTTGTCTTCGATCACTCACAATGTTTGGCCAGTTGACTTAGTTCAAGTAAATTGTTCGCCACACGTTAAGTCTGTTCTCGAGCGATGGAAATGGCGACGTTTTTGTCCCGATTTATCTCGTCATACTCTTCAACGTCAATGGACGAAAATGTCAATATAATCATAAAAATGATTTCTCAGAAGTAAAATTCACTGCATTCAGTGCATGTATAGAAAAACACCAACCAAAGAACATCGAGAATCTTGTCAGATAAAAGTAAGCTGAACGAATATCGCTTTAGATCAATACCAACGAGCAAGGGAAAAGCAATCAGCATTTCATTTGCATTTAAAAAAAAACAACTACTCAGGAACAAAAGAGATTAATTGCAATGATGATGTTTGAAGTGAAAGATAATGAAGGAGCCCAATGAATTCTTTTTCTATAGGTAAAAAAAAACAGCTGTAAATGAGTAACATACCATCAAAATACCATCGAAATTGGAAAGGAAAGTGCAGGAGTTAAGAATAAAGAGTCGTCTTAAAGAGAACTGATTAAATAAATGTACATGAGTATCCGATTTGGCGAGCTCTGCATTTTTTTTTTTTACAATGTACCTTGCTGTTTCAAGATTAGCTTGCCTTTACACTGTGGCCAGACGATTCAAATGAATACCAATGTCAACCTACCCCCTCCCCCCACCCCCATTCATAAATTAATTAAAAATGGGTTATTTCCCTCAGCAAATGACTAGGAGCACGAAAATGAATCTTTGTATATTATATTTTATCCATGTTAAGATTAAAAATCAACAGTTTGTACAACTTATGTGCGGTTAGTATTGAATAAGATGGTAAATCTCAGTGTTCTGGAGAATAAAATTTTCCTCCTCTTTATATAACCTTTTTGGAATCATTTTTCTCGTAGGATGCTGTGAAATTAGTTTCCTATAAGAGATATGCTTGTTTTATAGAAAATAACTTATTTCTATAGGATTTAAATTACATTTTTAGGAAATTCTTAAGAGTTAATCATATAGGATATTCTGAATATCCTTTATGAATCATAGATCTCTTATCATTTGTTATGGTAAATCATCTGGTCCGTCCTATAGACAAAAGATTGTTACAAATAAGTTTAGAAATCTTCGACTTTATTTTTTTTTATTGAAGGAATAAAGCATCATTCTTTCAGTATTATGAGGTGATCAAATACGGTCGGGGGTGGTCAAATCCAATAAAGCAATTTTACGATTAAATGTCAAAATAGTCATTGATAAATTTGTATTGGACTATACATTGCAAAATCGATTCGTAGTGTTACCACCGACAAAGACACTGGAAAATGTAAATATTGTAACATATGGACCTTAAAACCCGACTATTTTCCGTTTATAGTAATTAACAAGCCTAATATGTAATATTCTCCTGTTTAAACCTGTATCTTTTGCACGGGTTCTGAACTACAGCAGGGCATAGATATCCTGCAATTTAATGCGTTTTATCTTGCGACATGTAAAATGTTACACTACTACAAAAAGAGAAACTAGTATGATCTCCGTAAACCCCTGATTACCTATGGATAGGATAACGGAATGCCATTAATGTGTTGTACTTGATCATGCAATTACATTGGATTTAAAACAACAATTTTTTTTTTTATAGTTTAATGTCCTTAAGAACGACACATCTGAAGACATTAGAGAAGTTCTTGTAGCAATTCGATAAATATTGAACTTTGTTAGAATCTCACTAATAAAACACGTTATTTTTCTTATCGCAAAAACACACCTCTCTTGTACTCGTATTGAGGAAGTATATTTGTTTTTTAAGATTTTCAGGATTTGAAAATAAAAGAGTTGTTGGTAGGTTTAAAAAGTCAGAAGAACGCTCTGTACAGAAATCGTGCATACTGAAACAAAAATATCCTATAAACCAAATTCAAAAGAAACTTTTCATCAACAAATTGTGTTCAGTGCAGAAACCTGCGTGATCGAATCAAATTTATCACTGGTTAGAGTTCAAGCTAATTAATTTAAAAGAACATTTTCTAGAAGAAACTGCATAAACCGATATGGGGGGAACTAAACATCAGCTCTAACACACGCACACACAATACACTTTCACTTATTTCTCGACTTTCCCCGATAGAGTTTTTAAAAATTACGCAATACGAGAAAAAAAAACTGATCACAAATGATCGATGCCTTGGATGTTAATCACTCTCAATCAATTTTCAAATCTAACACAAGAGGGTTTTGTATTTATTACTTTGAAATTTTGAACAATTCATCTTAATTGGATTCAACATAAATGTTCAAAGCAGGACTTGCTTACTATAAAAAACAATATATAATTCATAAAGACTCCAAGGATTAATGTGATTTTTGCATCCTTTAAAATACGTAATTTCTAAAGACAAAGAATGCTTTTCTTACATCTCCTCTGTCAGGCTAATTACATTAGCGTGAGCGAAAAGAAGACAATGGCGTTACGATGCGAACGCCGGTGGAAGATGTAATTGTTAAAATGATATTTTCTGCCGTCAGATATTCCATTCAGTGGAAACATTTCTCTTCATTACAAAGCAAAATTATATCTTCAACAAAGAAATAGGCTAAATTTCTTCGATGGGGTTGTCCGATAAAGATTTGTTTCAACACGACGACACTCGAACACGGCAAATTGATGCAATATAAGGAAAATGTAAGCTTTGCAGAGATATGAAAAATGGCTATGCTCTCTCTCTCTCTCTCTCTCTCTCTCTCTCTCTCTCTCTCTCTCAATGATCTATATATATTATGAAATAAACTCAAGACATTCTCATTTTTTACTCCAACTAACCAGGAAGGGGCCATGACATCTATTTTATGATTTATTCAGTCTAATTTTAAGGTCATGGGGCAAAGAACAAGAGAACAACACGGAAAACGTTTTTTCTAGGTGTTATAGATATAAAACGGATGATCTGTTCATCACGCAAATCGATAGGATAAGCCAGTACTATGATGTGTAGGTGAAAATGCATACGATTTTTTTTTTCATGGAAATGGTCGGAGAGAAATATCTTTGATCAACCATACATTTACTGCTGTTACCATTACTGAACCAAAATGGGTTATTGTGATATTTGCAATGGTTGAGTAGTAAAAGAATCTCCGAAAATAACAGAATCTATCCCTCTTTCATCTTAATGTCTGTTACAATAATGCCCGAGTGTCTATGATTCATACTTGATCAGATAGTTGGACAGATTTATGAAACGTTCGACAATACTTAATCAACGCTCTGTTTCCCGTTACATAAAAAAATTGACATTTGTTTCAATTAAAGTGACCCGTGCTCAAATCGTTTCTCTAAATGTTCCATAGGTGTAACTGCAATTTGAGGCATTGACGAAACAACACACCAGGAACGGGTCCTGTTTCCCTTAGAATAAACATTGGGGTTTTTTTTGTTCTATGATCGAAGGCATAATTCGTTTAATCTTCTGTATGGAAATGAGGTGGTATAATGGCCAATAAATATCCAGTGTTGATAACGAACAACACGGATTTTTCCGTTCCATAAAATTGGTTCTAATTTTAATGTATCTGATAGTGGCGCAGCATGGTGGAGTCTTCAGACCGGCCGATCAATTCCACTTTGCCTGCTGTCGCTGTTTTCTTACAATAAAATTAAAGATATGCTCGATTCACACCAAAATGACTATGTACAGAGATTTGAGAGTACATTTTTTGTCTATTTTTATTTCTTAGGACTTGGTAAGGATAATAATTCATCAAGGAAAGGAATGTTTGCGCATGCGCATTTATTTTAATCAGATTGTATATGACTGTGGAAAGAGGGAAAACAGCTAAAGTGCTTTAAAAAAAGTATCCCCTAAATAACCATTAAAGTTTATTATGGTGTTTTGAACGACATTTTATAGGTTATAAACATTGATGTCGTAAAACTGAAATCTAAATTTTACCCTTTGGGAGTAAGTCCGCTCATAAAAACATTCCCGTGTTTATTGATAAAAAAAAAGATTACAAAATTCATATAGGCAAGGATTTTTTGAAAGGTTACAGACAGTAGCAAGCAAAATGCTTTTTGTCGTTAAGAAATGCTTTGAACTTCCAAATACAATCTTATAAATATCAAATAATATTTGTCAAATTTTCCTACGTTAAATGGATTTATTTCATCGGTATATTGTACAAAAGTTGGTGATTTCAACACTTTGTATATAGTCTAGATATTAGCACCTTAATAACGCATTCGTTCAAAAGTATTGCATTTAATTTTTCTCAGTTTTTATAGTCATTTTGAAGATAATATCGTGCTTGGATAGAGAATACCAGTTGACTTACAAACTTATCAAATTGTTGTCCGAGTTAAACGTAGTCAGAGTGACGACCGTTCTACCACGGTGAATATCAGTACTTTGATTGATTCCGTCATTGTCATCATTGGGCTGATTTATGCCAAGCACGAATACCGGAAACAGAAATCCAGATTTAAATCAGAATCGAACGTAGATACGATTGTTAAATAATGCTGTGTGCTAGTGTTTCAAAGATAAGGCTTAGAGCTAGTAGCAGGCGAGTCGAGACCATTTGTAACGCCAAAAACCTTGATATTTTGTAACGTCGCAAACTGTTTCATACTCATAAAGGATTTTTCAAAGGACTTGTTGCACTTTCAAATGCATTCACCAGTCTCTTCGAGTGTTTCATATGGAATATCAGCGATAGACAAACGTCCTTGAAACACATACATGTATTAATGTTTTCCCCCCAAGAACAAATGAAACAGAGATAGAGAGAGGCAAAATTCCTATCTTTCATACTGAACAAGGGCTTAATTCTGGACACAATGCATTGTAGATTTAATTGATCGATACTAGCAGCTGAAAACAGGAATAAACTATTCAACCTCAGCAAGTTATTTTAATGATACGACAAGACTAAAATTCAATTCAATTAAAGATTAAACATTGCATTACCCGTTATAATGCAAAAATAGTTATGATGACGAATTTTTCTCTCTTTCTCTCTCTTTAAAGGGAATTCATCAGATGTGATGATATTGAAGAATCAGACGCATTGAACAAACATTAATACTTGATAATACCTCAAATGAATTCTTAATTAGCCCGTGTTATCCCAAGCATTTTAATCATGCGATGTTTTCCCTCCCTGCACCATAAACTTCGCGCCATTTTTATTTGATCATGGAGCGACCATTAGACTTTCTGTCGGTATAAATTAATTGGCTTTTCAAATTCAGCTCATCGGCTGAGGGGCTGTTATGGAGTTAATCATGGCGAATAATTGATTTCCTTGGTATTACAGTATTAGCCATTGACATCAAACACCTAGGCATTTAACTACCCCATACAAAACATTCATGTATACCTGCATTAATGCATCAGTTAAGTGGATCAAACCTTAAAAATGAGGTATATACCCGATTCTAATGCTTTTCTCTCATTTTGTTATGAATGATGTCCAATAATATATCACAGTTTGTTTTGAATGCATCTTTCAACTAGATCAAGCTTTAAATGAGGTATATCCGATTCTAATTTTTTTTTCTCATGATGTCCAATGAAATTTCACAGCGTGGTTCTACATGTATCAAGCTTTTAAAAAAAGTATATCCTATTTTAATGCTTTTCTCTCATTCTGTTATGAAAGATATTCAATCATATTTCACAATTTTTAAAACGCATCTCGATATTCGCGTGTGACCATCTGAATAAAAATTATTGTGACGTGTAAGTTCATTAATCGTAAAGATTATTAAGATTATTAAAAATAAACAAAATCCGATGCTCGACTAATCATTTAGAAGGACTGATGATAAAATAAATTATCAAATCAAAGAGATACACTTGGAAAATATCTGATTCATTTTAGTCGTAAAAATGTACATTAAAATTTTTAATCTGACAATAGACAGTTTAACAATGTGTCTCCCGTGTTTAAAATGGAGTCACAAAACATCGTTTATTTTCCAAACCGATGTGTAGTAAATCATGGATACTAAGTTTAGTAACTTATGAGTATTTGTTGCAAATGTCAGAAATATCCTATTACAAATTGTACCACTGTTACCACCATATAAATAATTCTCGAAGGATTTTTTTTTTTTATTGGAAAAAGTGTTTCATGATTCACTACTATACACGAACAAGTCGTGTTATTCGTAAAGAAGAGGGATGGACTAAGTCTAATTTTGTCTAAGGTTGGTAATATTAAAAGGTTTCAGTTTTTAGAATAAATGAAAGTCAGAAACCACGCATCATATCGTTTATCATCAACGTTTATTTTTTACTTTTTAAAGCTAGTTTTAAATTCATTCTCAGGCCACATCTATCTTTTTATCAGTACATGTACAATATTAATAGTATGAACTTTATATATTTGTTTTTATTTCAGATGATCTCATCATGACGAATTAATAAAATTCCTTAAAAGCTAAAAAAGATTAAATATCATTCTTGTGCATCACCGATGATTTAAAAAACTGCATTCATAACATATCATACAATGGATACGTCATGTAAAAGAAAACAATTACAGTCATGATATTGCAGTAACAGACATGCTTTCCGGTGGGAACTCTTCTTAAGTTGGAGGTAATTAAATCAGACAGGATATTACGTTAGCATTTGCTGAATGCTGATGGGTACACCGTGTCGGCGCTCCTGGTTCTGAAGGGGAAATACCTTTATCAGATGGTGAAATTCTTCAAATGACACATTTGCATGTTTACATACTTTTCCTCGTCTTCGTACCACACGCAACGTCTTGGATTATACTGGAAATACGTCGCATGCTACTGACTATTACCAATTACGACTTCACAATTTAGCTCTCTTTCTTTTCTCTTTTCTGTTGTCTCAATTTTATTCAACATGATTGATTGCAGTTCAGTTGGTTTATCATTATTAATTTTTTTTTCTCAAATGTTTAGTGATAGCAAACTCTTACATATGTGTATATGGATATATTTCAGATATATATCATGAAGTGGATGTATTCATCAATACATCAGTCTGGTCAAAGCGTTTTTATCTGCAAACACGGTTATTAGGATGATACAGCAAAGCTATTTGTGCCCACTCTAAAAATCTGACCCACTACAGATGGAGAAAAAATGAGGAAAAAAAATAGAAAAACAAATGTGAGTTGTCTGCGATTAATGCCAAATCTTTTAAAAGTATTGACAAAATTGTGCCATCTACTAGCAATTTCATCAATTTTGTTGTAGTACGTCAAAATAAGACCCCCTTGACTGGGACACTCGATCCTACCCAAACAATTAAGCTGTCCAAACACATCGTCGTTACCAGAAACGCAATCAAGCAGTTAGACTGTAAGACCATTTTCTTCCCCATCTTTATTCATGTCGTTTGAAAGCTGTTTTCTCCATAGAGCTACTTTATTCTTATTTTCCTTTAATTGTACTGGCAATTTTCAATAAAAAATCAGAATTTTTCCGCTTTCTGTGGAAGATGCACGTTTTTAAAAGAAGTATCAATTTTTATAGGTTCTTTTAAAGCTAATTTAACTTCCTTGCAATCGAAAGTGCAAGCTGATGCTTTTAACCGCAGCCACTCCATTTGCACCATTTCTCTTCAATAAAAATCAGGCTTCTTCCAATACAAACGAATATAGTAACATTATAGAGTTTATATCAATAATTAATAACATATCCTGGTTTTATTGCCCATATTAACATTAACTGGTTTTTTTTAAACTAAAAGCAGAACAAAGTCATCAAAAAACAAATTAAAAGGATTTGCTTTTGAATTTTTAAACGTACCAGACCCCCCCCCCCCCCCCCCCCCCCCCCCCAAATAAAAAGACAATAAAACAAAAGCATTACAAAGATTTAAAAAAAAAATCTGACTAAGTCTTTTAGTTATTTTCAACACCTACGTAAATAAAATCATTTTTGGGGTCATGCATGTAAGTAGCAAATAAATTCACCTGCAGTGAAATCAGACGTCAAAGGGTGGACAACTGACAATAAATAGGGCAATAAACAATGGATTTCTCAGTACATTAGAAATCTGGATGTCTCTGACGAAACATAAAAACAACGAAGAAAAGGTTAAGGGATCAAACGTCTACCCAGAACTTTATTGGTTAAAGAAAGACATGGTTTTTTTTTTTATCTGGAGATCATTTACCTTTCGTAATATAGCACAAACTTAAAAACTTGTCACCCTAGCCTGAAGCGGTTTTTTTATCCAATATATCTTCTGCTAATTATATCATTTATAGGATTTGATGATAAAAAATACTTTCAGTGAATTTCTATTTTGTCCCAAAAACATAAAGCATTATCACGGCGTGTCCCATGATTTAGTGAGATGTTGAGTTTTTTCGATACTTAAGTGATCCTTCTTGCCGGCCATCTCGACGCTTAAGGGTTACATATTCTTTTAGTGTATCTTTTGTTGTGATTAAATCAGATACAAGCGCCACTAGGTACTACATTATTGGATCTGTTGTGGGATCCTATAGTCACATGAATCATAGATAAGCAATGTCAACAAGTATTAGTATTCGGATTATAAAGGTCACTAAGAACATTCTGGACCCACTGAAGAAGTATGATGATAAAACTCTACTTATATACATGTACATATATTTACAACTGCAATTTGAATGTGTGTCTGGGTGGGGATTTATTTTGTATTGTTTTGGAAGGAGTGAAGAATACCTAGACCTTGTTGTAAAAAAGTGTTTCAGATTTCGAAAAAATGAAATATATCTGTGATCCTCTGCCATCCAATTTCAGGCTTCATTAAGTTTACCAATGAGGCAAAAGTCGGAATCCAAGATACTAATAACGATTATGACTTCATCTCAGATTTCTCGCTCAAGAGTTAGCGATTCATCTTCATTCAACCAGACACGATTTACTCCCAGTTCAATTCCCATTATTTTGTCTGCCAGTATATCAAAGCGAAGTCTACCTTAGAACTATTTGTAAATTTTTTAACCGAGTTCATTTTCCACTTTCAATATCGGCAGGGAAAAATGTAAATTTTTTAATGGACGTAAAGTGCAAAATACAGTACTTTCAGACGGAAAGAAATCAAAGAGCAGCACTGGGTAACACTGGATGCGTTCCGAGAATCCAGAATTTAAAAAAAGAATCCCTCTTATTTCTAATCAAAGATGGACCAAATAAACCCCAAAACATCAAGGAATGTCTGTTCATTAATAATCTAAAACAAGGTACTGTCGAACAGTCTTCCTTATCGTATTTCAATACTTCGTTGCAATGAATATAATTTTATACAATCATGCAAAGAATATCAAATCCAAAAGTAATTTTGAGATGCAAAGCTTGGAGATCAAAGAAAATCAAAAACAACGAAATCCCATTTGCAGAATTGCTGGCTGGTTTGAATATTTGATGGACTATGTACAATACTTGGAATTAGTTAACCATGCATGTTCGAGAGATTTACAACATAAACGATCCGAAAAATCTGTAGCGACAAACTCCGACTTTACCCAATCCCAATCTAAGTTATTTTTCCTGATTAACTTTGCGTTAATTTCGGGGAAAAGTACCATTGAAGAAGATTAAAAGTGGGTTTTCTTTGGAAAAAACATAGCTAATATTCCGCGATGAAATGATTTACACTGGTTTAATCTCATGCCAAACTTCGTAGTTTCTCCCTGATGAAATATTAGCCATGCTTCTGACCTTTGAGAGTTATTTACTTGCAATTCTTACGGAGTGTATCAACTTACTGTATTATGATATAGATTAATTTTAATTTAGAATACCAAATCAGAAGATTGCTCTCACTCTTGTATTCGTATATATACAATATATATATATATAATTTGCAAATTTTAAAGGGAACAAGATAAAAGTTTTTTTGGTAATTTTTTATGTTCTGTAAATTTTTCGATTGCAATGGTACTATTTATAAAGGATTTTATTTGCTTGTTATCTCCATACAAGACTGACTGGAATGTGTTGTTGTAGAAATTAGATGCAAATGCCGGTATATATTTGTGGGTAAAAATTATGTCTACATATACAACATAAGATATTTTATCATTTTCCATTATCATTAATGATATTTAGTTATGTTTATCCTTAATCTATTTAGGTTTAAATTGTAAGAGTTATTTGTGAGATAACAGTACGTAAAAACAGAAGGGGTGCAAAAATATTGACATCTACAGTCGGCTACATCAAATAAACTGTTTTATATGTAGAGAATATATTTAATAATGTCAGCCCACACTAAGAGTCCCTATAATAAAGACTTACCTCTCATCGGGACATAGACATTCAAGGACAAACAGTCCTCTCTCAGACTCTTCAAGAAAAGTTTGTATAGGATGTCTAATCGTCCCTGGAGGAATTCGGGTAGATACCGTCTGGTTATCGGGTGCGAAAAAGACTGGGAACACGGTGACCAGTAATCCACCGCTTTGCTAATATCGTCCCATATCTTATAGGATCCTATTGGGGGCAGGAATCGAAGACCCGGGGAGGTGAGGTGGTACTCTATTCCCCGGAAGGCTTCCACCTTTCCGAGGTTCATAGAATCCAGGAATTGTATCTCGAGTCCCCGGATTTTCCCCTGGGGAGTGAAAATGACCGTGCGTCCAAGTCTATGGCTGAGGATATTTCCATACTGCACAGAGTTCACAAAAATTACGAAACACAAAAAACACCAGCAAAGAAAATTCCATAGTGCCATTATACCACCATTCCACAGCGCATAGTTCAATCAATCCGTAATTGTAAAAATAAAGACTGAAAGCTCCTAAGTGAAAACCACGACTGATATAAAAGTGTGTAACTATTCTTGTAAAAATATACAGCTTGTTGTTACAGAAATTGTATACTCCTCCAGCAATGATCATCCGATGCTATATAGTTGCCCACACAATATGTTTTTAACACTAAAAAGCGTTTGTAAAACTCATAATTGCACTAAGTGAATTATCCAGGAAAACACATGGTTTGCTAGATATGATTCCCACCAAAACCCTCCTTGCGAGTAAAAATAAAACCCAAAAGCCTTGGAATGACAGGTTTCTCATAGAATGAACATATATTGGTTTTCTGACAGATTTTCAAGTCTACTTTTCCTCATTGCACTGGAGAGAAACCTCAGATTCGGGCGAAATCTTGCATTGTGAGATTTGATGTACTCGGTAAATTGAAAGTCGATCTCCACTCATCATATCCGCGTGCCGCTCATATACATAAGCTATCATGCAGAAAATCTCTCCATCTCAATAAGAGAAAGGGCGAGAGAAAGAGAGACAGAGAGAGAAAGAGAGAAACGTACGACGTCGTCCAACAAACTTGGGCAAGAAAACGAAACAACTGCATCTACAATTCACCTGCCGGGGGAACCAGAGTGTGATCAGTGGAATGCGACTTCACCAAATCCTAGCCTCTTGTATGAATAATTAATGTCCTCTTTCGGAGACTGCTGATTATAACGGTTGGTGCTCGTCTAGTTTCTTTTTTTAAAGCCCGTTTGAGATTTTTCAACTTCGAGGCACTGGTGTTTGGAATGGTGAAAGTTATCATGAGTGTCTCTGTCGCTCGCCTCAGACGTGTCGTATCTCGATGGACGCCGAATGACGATCTATCACTCTGATCCTTTTTTTCATATACGTAACCTATACGAGGCTTTGATTAGATGTATTGTAATGCATTAAACGATTGCTATTCTCCAGAATAGAGAAATTGCTCCAGTGAAGAGTAATACGGTGTACAGCCGGGTCGATTGGAAGGGGAGAAAATCGTTTTATTGATGTCCGTCCTAGTTGGTTTCGGTTTTTATGAACAAGGGTGTGTAGAGAATGACTATTTAATGAAGTTAACGGATATTGTCGATATAATTAGCTCTATTTAAGAGTTCACAGTGACAATTTGATAACAATCAGAGTACTCTTGTTGGTGGCCCAGAAAACATGGCGTATGATTGAGATTTTTTTCTTTGTCTATTGAGAATTAATTAAGAATGGGAACTAAAGAGGCTAGATGGTGAGCAAATTAGCCATCAGATCTACCTTAAAATTCATTATATCATTTTTAGCCATAAACTGTGTTTTTGTAAAGAAAACTTCCGATTACTTTACCTATAAAATTTCAATATTTCCCTGTATTTTATATAAAACTCTCCTTCTAAAGAAGGTTAATCTAAAAATTGTTTAATTGGCCGTCCAGCCCTCTTAAGATTGTACAATGATTTAATTTTTTTTTAAGTTCTAATTGCTTTTAACCTTTGAAATGGTAAATCGTTGTCATAAAAAAACTTCTCACTTTTAAGTTCGAGGGAATCAATACGAGAGGTGCCGCCAGAGAAATATTAGTTTCCACAACAATCTGACAGCCATTTGTCGTTCGACATCGCAGTTACAATTTGATCCGACCTGGCACCAACAAAACTATCCAAAGACTTTCACAAATTAACTAGGCGCTGGGGAACAGTACATAGCAAAACTATAGTAACAGTGTGGTAGTCTGAGAGAAAGAGAAATCTGTCCGAGACCCCCGTGATATTGACATGTTATTTCCTGGGGACAATTGGATGATGGTTGATATATGGTGGGAAAATTGCTTAGGATTCACGATTATCCCTTTATTATTAAACCGGAACTAGCGGGAGAATCGTTGCGAATCGAATTTTCTCCCCCTTTTTAATTGTTTAAGAATACGGTAAGTACAATTCATTCACATAAAAAATATACAATGAAAGATTTACTGCCAATTCGGATCAATGATTCAATGGGACTGAGATAAAACTGTTTGGAGTTTATGTCTTATATTTCAACTGTACAGTTTTCAAACTCAAAATCGAGCTACATATATTTGAACTTCGGTTCTTTAATTAGAAATCTTTTAAAGCTTACACTTTTATACCAGTGTAGTTTTTATCAATCACACACTGCAACTGTTATTATAATAATAGTTAACATTTACATTGTAAAGAATCTGGTAAGAATACAAATAAGGAATTTATCTCGCGTTACACTGTAAAAATTGAAACTGCAAAACCGGTCGTGTGTAGAATAAAGTATACGACCAACAATATAAAACTATTCACCTTGTTGTTAACACTCATTTGGGACTTAATATGAGCAAATGATTCTCGAGTTGATATAAAACAACAACTTAAATAACGACAAAGCGTTGAATTTCGTAAAAAAAAAAAGTAATAAAGAGATCGGTGATAATATTTATATAAACAACAGGTTTAACCATATCAAAGCATAAAAACATGGTGTCCTTATATGAATCATTAGGCTTTAAATTTGTATGTTATTTACAACGGAACTGCAAAGAAGGACATAAACTTTAAGACTAATCTAATACCCCACCCACCCCTAACATATTTGCATGCATGATAAAAAGATAAGTATCATTTTAAAAGTTGAAAAAAAAACTGTCGAGGATTTCTTTCCATACGCACAAATGAGTGATAAAAGCCCCAACTACAAACCATGGGTTAAAACAAACGACGTGGGGTTGTAATGTGGAGAATCAATAAGAAATCTTCCGAATATTCGGAAAGAAATGGACATAATTTGTCGACGTAAAAGCGCGAAAAGCGCATTTGCTGGGAACATATCCATGATAGCGTTATTAGAAGAAAAAGATGGCAGTTTGATTGTTGTAGATAATGGTATGAACACTGTATTTCTTTCTCGGTCGGCAGATTGTTTCCGATTATATAGAACACTATTATTATTGCCATTATCATAGAACTCAACGAGATTTGTTGTTTCCGGGATTTTTATGTTCTTCCTGCAAATTCATACATTTCTTACACGCATTTCCGCTTGGTTCCATAAAAAGACAGAAAAGTGTTAATAAAAGGATCCTGTATTCCTGTACGCATCAATTGTTCCTGGGAATTTGATTCTACATGTATGATAAGTCTGTGCGAAGAGCTAAAAATATGCTTGTGTATGTTTAACTTTCCGAAACAAATGCATAAAATAAAGATAGATAAATCCGAAATTGCTCTAATTTATTCATTAACATCTGAGAAATGCTAAAAGAATCAATGCGGGCCCCGAGAACACGTTGTCAGCATGTCCTCAAAAAAAAGGGGCAGACGGCTAAATTCCTCCTTACAAATGCATCTATATATTAGTGGAGGGAAATATTCATCAAGAGAAAAAGTCAGCATTTCCATGTCTATTGTCACTCAATAGAGCCTGGTCTAGACCATTAGCTTAGTTGTCACTTTGAGCCTACACCGCTGCATACCGTTGGGTAATTTGCTTTCATGTTCTGTTTTAAGGTCAGACGCAACCTATCTTCCATTACTTTATACTTTTTTCCTATCTCCGCAAACTGAAGATTTCCACTACGTAATTTCATAATCATAGTTTAATGTTATATGATATATTTTTATTTGGATACATGTTTGTATATATAGTTTCACGTGAAAATATATACTATGACTTTATTAATAAGCATTCAATTGCATTTTGCATACTATTAAAAGAAAAATTCAAAATATTCTGACTCCCAAAATAGAGTAATGCAATCTGAAATAATTGGGCATTAGCAGGTTTAAATGCAAACAAAGAAGAAATATTACACTAGTATCATGGAAAATTATCTAAAACTGAGGAACGTCGCGTGTCTCCATAACTTAAAAGACTTACGCAACTAGAATGGCAGAAATTGGATTTTTATACCCAGTGCAAGTTTAATAAAACAATTTGAAATCCTCTTTTAATTTTTTTTTTCTTTCATGCTATGTTTCATTTTTAGATACATTTGCAAGTGAAAAGAATGACAATTATTGGATTTTTTTAATACACAGTGTAAGTTTCATATAATCGTTTAAATTCATTTTTCCCCTTGCGTTTTCCGTCATATTATTGAAAGATACTAATGATAAAAACCAAATCAAAATAGTTGCTGTGTTGATTAATAAGAATATGAAGGTAGCAAGCATTTCAGAAAAATACATAACCCGTGCTCGTGCAACTAAAAGTACACGCTCGTGTACATACATGTACTGATATATCACTCAAGATTTACAAGAAAATAAAACAAGAATTTGAGATATTGGATGAGACGGAGCCCTATGGTATGAGAGGTTGTTGTAACATGCGCTTTGGCCGCCTACCGCCGTGCAGGTAGTACAAGATACATTCCGCTCTCCTACCTGGTTAGAACGGAAACCCTCTACATAACGGATTAAGACAACCAGCATATGCTGGAGGTCGTAAAAGTCGATATATCGTTAGGATATTTTATATGTCGGCCTGTTTCGGTTTTTTGCATGAGAACAGCATATTTTGAAATCTTTATTGCACGTGTTTGATATTTGATTTCTTCAGTTTGGTTTACGGCAAACGGTTAAAGCCCCTTTGCTTCGGAGCTGCTTTGAATCTGAGAGACAGACCACCCAATTCTCAGGGGCATACTCTAAAACCTGGCCTGGCCTGGCCTGGCCTGGCCCCATTGGCCTGGCCTGGCCTCAAAGTTGGCCTGGCCTCACTTTTGGCCTCAAAATTGGCTTGGCCCCAAATTTTGGCCTGGCCTCAAAAATTGGCCTGGCCTCAAATTTGGCCTCTACTAAAATTTTTGGCCTCAATTTTATTTTTTTATTTTCTTTACACATGTGTTGATTGTATTGATTTTTTTTATTGATTTATGTTTAATACACTTAAAACATCACACTAACTGGCTTTTAGTGTCTTATAGTGATAGTTCTTTTGAAACATACCTGTATATATGACTACAGGTATGAGTGATTGATTCTGATTTTTTTTTCAGATTTTGTTTTTAAATTCCAAAGTACTTTAAGAATGTAATACTGCCATTGTATTCCACCATGGCATGTTTTTTTTTTCAATGTACTTAATTAACTTAAACTGCTATCAGGATCGGACAATATCTATATCAAATACTCGTGTGAGAAAAAAAAATAATGGCAGAGACCAATTTGTTTATTCTAACCAACATTAAAGGTCACAACATGTTATGCTGTGTTCAAATTCTGATATCGAAGTTATCCTACAGGGGGAAAATTGTTTCCTAAATATACAAACAACACATGCATGAAACTAGGGGTGATGATTAATGATCATCACTGAATCAAGTTATCGGAGGATGCAATGTTGCAGTCATTCACAAATGACATTAATTAAATTAGACCGTGTGAAATGTTGAACGGCAGTGCAGGCAATTAATCTGACCTCAATAAAGCGACAGAGGTGGCTGATATCGAATTTCTACTGGGGAGGGAAATTTGGGTCTGATTGGTGTTGACAGGTAATGTAAGCGAACTGGCATTTTTAAAGTGCATTGCATGTGATTAGAGATTTGATGTTATGAATCAGTTTACAAATGTTTGAGATATTTATTTATCCTTCAAACAGGTCAGTCTCTTTTAAAATGATGTTTTACTTTATTATTCTGATATGTCTATTCTACATATTGTCTACTTTTTGAAGTGGGGAAGGGGGTTGCGTCTCTGAATTTTAACGCCGATTGCTTCAGTATTGGGCATAATCCATTCCTTGGCAATAAAAGAGCAGTGTTGCACATGCATATCATACGTATTTATGTGTGCAAACTTGAATAAAATCAATTAAAACTCAATCAGCCAGGTCACTTTTTTTTTCTCCTAAACATTCAAAAATCAATAAAAATTCAATAAAAACTCTTTGAAAATGTGAGAATTTTTTTTTAATATGAGGCCAAAAATTTTTGAAGAGGCCAAATTTGGGGCCAGGCCAAAATTTGAGGCCAGGCCAAAATTTGGGGCCAGGCCAAATTTGAGGCCAAAAGTGAGGCCAGGCCAACTTTGAGGCCAGGCCAGGCCAATGGGGCCAGGCCAGGCCAGGCCAGGTTTTAGAGTATGCCATTCTCAGGAAACATCGCGAAAATATCCGAGACTTCATTATCGCTTTGCCAACACACGTCCTTTGGCTTTCGATAAATTATTTGCTAAAATATTTAGATTTTGTTGCCAATCAATAAACATTCGTGATGCATGGTGGATCGTTTGGGATTAGCAATTCAGATTTAAAACTGTTTGCTTGGACGAGTCTTCAGTGCAATTTATTTTTGTGTGTGACAAAATGGCAGAAATATTTGCAAAATGATCAACAGCCATGCAAGACAAAGACTCCATGCACGTAGAAAATGCACGTTAAAATATATAACAAAAATTAATGTGTAATATTTTATAAAAATATTAAACTTTAACATATAAATGAGATAATTTCTTTGTGATATTTGGTATATTGAACTTGAACTGTTTAACACATTTCTCTTCCTCTATCATCTCCCAATTGTAGTTTATATTAATAGTTATTAAAGGCACGTGAAGATATGATATCTTGTTAATTTATATTTTTGCTGTCATTAATAAATTTAATAATTATAAATCCCTTTACGTCCTTTAGCTGTGTCGGTAATTCGAGTATTTCGGGTATATAGTTGTACGTGTTCTGAAGCCGTATACCAATCGAATCTTCTCGGGCCCTTCCGGCAGAGCTCGGTAAAAAAAGCAACATCGACTGTATAAACATAGTGAACATGATGTTAAAATTTTATACAAAAAATGGAGTCGCTTTTAATCAATCGAATTATTGCCTAGACAGCTTTGAAAATATTTCTTCTGGTGTATTCTAGAGTACATAGCTTAATAATGTAATGAAGTTTAGCTCAAATCTTTACAGATACTAGATAGTAATACAATTTCCTGAATCAAGTCTTAAAAATGGGAAGGTTGTCAATGTAAATAATACATTGGAGGTTGTTATTCGCTTTTTGGAATTTTTTAAAGGCCTAAGAAGTTGCGTTTGCCCATTTATAATGCTCAACAAAGTACCCATCAGATCTAACTTATTTTTTTTTAAAAATGATATACTTTTGGCCATGAATGAGACAAAGTAAAGAAAAAATCGAAATATTTTAGCTTTAATTTTTTTTTCTATTCTTATACATTGCTCTTCATCTCAAGGAGATTAGTATATTGGCCACGACAATCCAGCCCTCTTAATATGAACGCTTTTGATGAAGTCCGTCAGTGAAAAAAAACTTTGTCACCTGCAAAACACCTATTAAGTACTGTAGTGAAATTCTTGTTTTGTTTAACAGCAATTGTTTCCCTGTAATGCGCTTTTAATCATTCATTGCACCTGGCCAGAATCAACATAAAGCCTTTATGTATTGTGCCTACTTGTTTTGAAGGCTCTGTGAAGAAGCCAAATCAAAAAGCCGTTGTGTTTAAAGATAAGTACCTGGCTCCTTATAGCTCTCAAGGTTGTCAAAGACTTCACATCTCCAGCCAAGAAATAAACGTAGATGAACAGAATCCATCGGGTTTTTTTTTTTGTATGTTTAATTAGCTTTATGATGTTCCCCGGTAAACATATTTATTTCTTCGCGATCTTAGATTGATTTTTGGTTTTTTTTTTTTTTTTTTACTTAGGCTACTTAACGAGATACATGTAAGGATTTTTAACCATGATTACATATTACAGAAACAATAACAAAATACCGTGTATATTTGAAGAATAAGACATGTGTGCATATTTGAAATAAACAATCGAAAGAGTGATGATTTATTGTACATGGATTGTTTTGCTCGTGTAACACTTTGTTTGTTTTTTGCCGTTTTCTTTTCAGACAAAATACTCAGGCACGTAAACCGATAATAAAAACAATTCTCTTTTAAAGCTTGGGTATTTTTTGGTAATGTTCACCGCATTTTTTCAGCAGGTTTGATTTGATTTTTAATTCAGAACAACAAAAAGTATTTTTAGTGACAGAATTAACTCAAAAGTCTAGTGGGGATGCGGGTGTTAATGGGAGGGGATAGGGCGGTGCCCCCAGACAGATAATTCAATCAGTACACACGCAAAATGTAATGCTGCCAAATGTCGGAAACATAATAAGTATAAACAAACAGTAAAAATTGCAAATCGCATGTGTTTGTTGTTTGTTGCACTTCAATTTTAGATTGCATTTTCCGAAAAGTTATAATTAATAGTGTTTCTTGTCCTTTATTGAAGAATTTCTGTTTATCAATCTTTGAGCAGTCAGTTAAAAATCTAAAGCATTAATTACTTTCCATTTCTCTATGTTCTCGTACATATATTCGTAAACAGACAGTATTTAATTATTGCAGGATTTAATACAAGGCATAGATTTTATGAAATATTTTTACTAGACTTGAGTGTTCATATTTATAGAATCCATATTATTACATGTACTTTAAGCATTATGAAAAAAAAATATCAATTAATAACAGAATTTAGAAAAAGTTGGATTCATCTAGTTCATCGCTGCAAGTATCTGTAAAATTCATTTTCTGATCTGAGTATGATGTCTCAATCCAAAATAATATTGTCAAAATCCCGTCAGCCAAATAAAAAATATGACACATTTTTGTCACTAACAATTATTGATAGCTCTTACTTTAATTAAATTACAGAAGTTCGATTAAATCTGCACCCTTCCGTGGGCTATACATCACCACTAAAAGCCTCCGCAATTTATTCTGGACATCTCCAACACAGCATCAGAGTTGAGAAATTACACAGATGAAGAACATAATAAACAGATGTTTTATGCTTCTATTTGATCGAACGTTTTGAAAGCTACTCACTTTATAAAGCAAAGCGAAATAACTCTCAAATAGTTTTAAGAATGATTTACTACGAAAGAGTTATCTTTCATTCTACAGAGTCCCCCAAAAATGGATATAATGGTAAAACTGGGTTACAAAACAAAAGAAACAAACAAAAAATAGATATAAACCAAAATATTACGTAACTAGTTAATCAGCTGATAAAAAATGCAATAGAAAGTAGAATAATTATTCAACAGACATAGAAAATGGAATATACATCGTAAAATAGATAATGCCGATGCACTCGAAAATAACATAGAGACGTTTTAACAAAAGCTTGGACTTTCGGTGGCATGTTACTATCTAGTTTGCTCATCGAAACAAGCTGTCAAATATCAACCTCCTTTCTTCTAATTTGCTAATAGAAGCTCATTAATATTCATAGACTGAAAAATCATAAAGTTTTTTTTTTCTCCAAGACCTGCTCTGTTGTTTGTGAAAATGACGCTGTTTCAACTGAAATATACTACAAGATGTAGTACAGCACTGGATGAAGTCGGACAAGTGTCATTGCGTTCAATTAATTCATATCTATTGGCCAATGACTGGACAGTTAACCATGTGTAGATCCCGCCTTCATCAAATCGGAGTTTGTCACATACTGGCCAAAGTCCAAGCTCTTGTTAAAACAGCTCTAAAAATCACCCATGGCATATATAACTAAAATAAATGCCAAAAAGCATACAGGATTAGGCCTAAGAAAAAAAATTGTGTATTTAGGGTAACACTGATGGAAAAAATTAGGTTAGGTAGGTAGGGATTTTTTTTTATTTTATCAAATTTTTTCTGTATGAGGGCACAAATACAAATATAAAATCCTAAGAATGTTTCTTTGTTTCATATTTAAAAAAGGGTTTTTAATGGAAATAATATGAAAATCAATCGGATAAAAACAGACATCTAAAAATGGTAGGATTGGGGCTTTTTGTAGGTTAGGTCGGGTTACCCTAAACACACAATATTTTTTTTTAGGCCTTATTACCCAAAGGGAACTAAATGTACTTGGTTAAACAGGAATGAACATATATATTAAGACCGCGGAACATTGGAAATATACAGCTTACGCCAATTTCACCTGTTGGAGTCAAAACATTTGAAATGGGTGGTGACATATTGACGCGGACGTCTGAGAAAACATTGGATTGAAACTGTAGTTATAGGATAGGAAGTGTATTTTCAATCCACCTCAGCGTTAATATCAGTAACGGAATTTTCATAAATATTTACGTACCTCAGAAATTTTCAACAATGTCGATATAAGTATTTTTTTTAGTGTTTAACTAGATAAACAATGAACGCGCATATATATTCGTATACATTATCTGGGTATAATTTTAATTTATTAAATCGGAAGTTGAATTATTCTCCTCTGGGTATAATCCCCGTTTCAACAATGTCCCCATTTGATTTCAGACTTGTGACGACTGATTCTCTGAAGTCATCGGACAATTCTTTGCCTTGCGTATAATCTCTCCCGAAATGGGACCTTCTCATATTTGCTGATAAAAGTAATTATATACTTATTGATGAAATAAAACGTTTTTCAATCGCTTTGCTGATACTAAATATATAAAATGTTTTTCGATTGCTTCAACTTATATAGCAAGTTTAGAAACGCTGAATTGAAAATTGGATTGAAAATACACTTCCTATAAGTAAAGTTTCAATCCAATGTTTTCTCAGACGTCAGCTTCAATTTGTCCCCACCCATTTAAAATATTTTGACTGTAACAGGTGTAATTGACGTAAGCTGTATATTTCCAATCTTGTCAGTTAATGTTCCGCGGTCTTAATATATGAGTTACGTCTCTTTAGCTCTCTACTTTTTCCATAGAGTAAATTTTCAAGGCTATTTATTAATGTTAAAATACTCACAATTACTAAATATACTTCAGCAAAATGCGTCGTTTTTATTTGCCTTGCCTCAGTTTTAGATCGCTATCTTGTGTTCGAGTTTTTTTCATAATTGTCTGTAACTTTTGATGTGTCCCAGGCAACCATTAAGAAACCGATCAATAATTCACGACATTTTAAACAACAATTAATACAGACAATGTTCATCCAATGTTTTGTTATGGGTTTTTTTTTCTCTCTCCCCTCGCGTGTGTATTTGACTCTAATATTGTAATTTATTTTTCAAAGCAAATTAATTCAAACAGCACTAATGCCTTTTGGTATTACGCGTCAACACGAGGAAATGATTCCTAAACTATATCCCAGTGATCTCATCACATTTATAGAAAACCAAATACACGTACAACCTTGTCAAAAAAAAAAATGTCAATGTCATCTCGAAAAAAGTTTGACCTGGATACGATCATTTCTTACATTTAATTGAATCTTTTCAGCCTCATTCGAGCTAAGCAATTAAGGAGGCTGGGTGGTCAACATATTAAGCCATCAGATCTGCCTTAAACTTTGAAATGATAGTTTTGGCCGTGAACTAACATTTGCCGGTGGTAAAAAAAAATCCAAATATTTTAGCAATTTCCTTATTTCTTCATACAGAGCTTTTCTTCATTAGGAGGTGAATATAGCCCTAAAAATGGCCACGACCATCCTGCCCTCTTAAAGGATGAACAATCTATTAATAAGTTCATTACTTGGGGGGGGGGGGGGGTTGGGGGGGGGGTTGGGGGGTTGGTGGGGGGGGGGGGGTGATGTAACGACGGAGAGAAAAAAAACCAAGCATCGATCATGTATCCAGTTTTGCCTTAGTGTATGTCGTGGGATACTATCCTCGAGTATTTATAGCAGAAACCCTCGTAACGGGGCCAGGAAATTAAAAAAGAAGGCTGAATATTGGATTTTTGGATTGTACTGGATTTAGAGCCATGCTGAGATTATCATTAGGTCTGCTCTCTTGATCTCTGCCGATCAAGAGGACTTGAAAACTTCGATCACCTAGTTCACGATGACTTCCCAACATACAGCCGTTTTACCTGGTAAACGACCATTATTGTCTATACTAAAGGGATTAAAGGAGAGAGAGAGAGAGAGAGAGAGAGAGAGAGAGAGAGAGAGAGAGAGAGAGAGAGAGAGAGAGAGTATAGTTGACAAATATCAAATTCTGAACAATCATTCATAATCAAATGGTTTAGAGAAAAATGCAAGTAAACCTGCCGTTATGACACTTGATTTGTTTTTCCCATAAGATTATATAACCTCACAAAACAAAGATCCTTTCGTCGTATCTTTGATAAAAACTCTCATATTATACAACTTGTGCAGAAAGCTGCGACAATCCCTTCAGTCAGTTCAGCAAATATAATAACATCAAAACTCGTTATGATCGCAAGAACAGAAAAATAGTAAGTCCAGTAAACAATACATCGGTGATAACGATTTTTCTCTTGGGGCAACCTCAAAAGTGAGACATGTAGGGGATGGCGTCAAGCGATCAGTCAGGAGGGGGGTTTAATGTCGTGAATTTAACACCTGCGGGGCTTCCCCTAGATATTTCTCCCAGAAGTCCTAGCGCGATTCCATTGCCATAGAAAGTGGCATAGGTTAGACTCATGAACGTCAATGATTATTAAAGTTGTTCAGAAGGCAGCTATGATTACATGTAATTTCCTGATAAAAGCCACAGATGTAGGGCTTGAATCTGATTTACTTTCCCTTGAATGTTATTCATAACATTGATTGAAGCATGCACATAATTAGATACACACTATCGAAGACTTTTATTTTTTCATTTTTTTCTAAACATATACTTCGCTCTTTAAAAATACTTGTGAAGTTCATGTAGATTGGTATTTCGTGATTTAAAATATGGAACACTGGACCAATTAAAACATCTCGTATTGTACACAATTATGTAACTGCACCTCATTAATGCACGCCAAGGGAGACAATTATTTCCAGCAAATTATGGTATTACTCTGCATAGCCATGCGTGAGAAATCTTATTTATTGTAAGCTGTAATCCATATCGCAAATATAAATGCTCGCAACGCACAAGTCAAATTTGAGACAGAATTTGAAGCAATAAAACATATAATTGTTACTTGACCGATTTGAAACCTTAACAGATTATGAGATTAATATTTATCTGCATGAACCTTAATTGAACAAAATGGTGCGTTTTCTGGAACCAATTTCTAGACATGCAATTGTCCATAACTAATTAACGCACACAACTTGGGTTGAAGAAATGAGGGTTAACATTCCATGATATGTGTAATGGCAAAAGTATTAGAGGGTTCTACGGCTGTGATAGTGATTGCTTTAATGCAAATCTGCGTTACAGTTTCTCTTTTATATCAAAAGAAATATGTATGATATCAAAGAATCCCTGCGATTAAAAATGGCGTCGATGCCAGGCCATTCTTGACGCGGAGGGAGATATCCTGCTGTGCAAGTGATTATGCGGAGGAATTTTTTTTACCATCACATCCAAAAACATTTGCATGACCACCAGATCGCAAAGAAAAAAAGATGCTGCCGTTTTCAACATGTCTGAATCTGTACGACGCCAATTGGTGCTAATAAGAAGCTGATGAACGCGACAGCTCGTTTGCGAAAAAAATGGTGGAGCAATAATGCTATGAATGTGAAAATATCTGGTGAGCAATCAAAGCGCGCGATGTTAACAAAACACGTGCATGGATATTGCTTCACTGACCCCTTCCTCTTTCCACCCCTGACGAAACGGCAAAAAATGGCAACAATGACAAACGTCGTGTAATCAGTATCAACTGCATAAGTAATATTGTATAATACACTACATGCACAAAAATTTGTTGTATGTTCAAAGCACATATTCTCTCCTCCGTATCTTCAAGGTTTCAAAACCAAACATTTCATGGTACATGTATTAACAGAAAATCTCACGAAAGCATTAAAGTATTAATAAAATATTCATATCTTTCAGTACATGTTTTTGACTTATATTATAAATTTCATGTTTCTACTTAATTGAAAACAAAAACCCAAATGTGCATGATTTTTTATAATAAATACGGTTCGTCAGGAACTGTTTGCTTCTTAAATTTTTTTTTATGATTTTAAAAAGTTAAAAACCTATATCTGCTTTTCGCAAAATGCTTTTACTTTGGGTTTTCTTTTTCTCTCTCTCTCTCCAGAAATAAAGCTTTCTATTAATGTTCAGTTCTTTTTCTGATGAAATATACAATTCAGAAATCTTCAATGGCGTCAACAAAGTGGAAATTTAAATAGAATGGTTAGACACAATCTGCATAATATACGAAGATATGTAGCATTTTTCATAAATCTAATCAAAAAATACGATTCAACAAACGAAAGACGAAGTCTATGTATATTGATATTCTTATATTGAGACGCATCTGCAGACAAGAAGATGTAATTTCATTTGGTACATAAAAGTTCCAATGACATTTTCATTTATCCCGGAAACGTTTAAAATGGCTTTTCACCGAAATTTCTTGATTGAAATGGAAGAGTTGCAGACAGCGAGTCTTTTTTAAATTGCTCCTACAAAGACCTCGTAACTTTCATTCACTAAATACCTAATTATTCAAAATTAACATGAACTATATGTTTGTCAGATGCTACCAATTACACCCCACTTTGTGGTGTTTTCTTGTGTATTAATTCATTACGATGTACAAGGTTCTGGGTGTGTTCAACCTGCAATGTTATGCAACGTTTAGTTATCAATATAATGACATCAGGCAGGTACTCTCTCATCACGGTGAACATGTACTGTATATTGTTCATTTCTCTGTTTTTGAATGAAAATATCTTTATTTTTTCTTCAACACATTTAGCAATATATGTCATCCCAATCGTTTGAAAACAGGTGGTTTACTAACATTGATGTAAAATGGTAACAAGCTTTGATAATCAAAGGTAACAATTCTTCAAGTAAAGAAAGATCCTTAAGTCTTCTTTTTTAACAAGAAGGGTGGTAAGACAAAATTACGATTTTAAAAAATATCATTTTTTTTTGTAAAGGACAGCCAGTATTCCAAACTCAACATCTCATTTTCAATATATACGCAAAATATTTAAAGTTTATTTTCGGCTTGTGAAGGGTAAATACAAGGATGTTGTTTTTAAAGAGATGCATAAGATGAAGGTACAACGACGTGTTTATTAAGGCTGCTTGGTTCGATTTTATATCAAATTTTGTGAACGCTTTTAAATGATGGTTATGATGAGGCGTCTCTGATTGTATTACGATTTCGACATCACTATTAATAAAGGTCATAATGTTTTGGCAAATGAAAAATAAACCTGTGTACACTTTGTTCACTAATATTTCTGAAGTTTGCTTTGTTTACAATCGATGCATAACATGCGGGTTGAATTAATCTAATCATTCGGGGTACGAAACCAAACAGTTCCTTTTTCTAAACATTCCCAGGATGCAGTTTGGTTTGGGTTTTTTGTTTGCCCATAAAAAAATTATTTTATTTACTTTGAATATTTCTAACTTTGAAAGGAGACCGATTCTGCAGGTGTAAATAGGCAAAAGTCTATAACTTTCTAAGATAATTGGTTTGTATGGAAAAGTATTCGATACTGTAATAGCGAAAAAATCGGACCATGCAGCTTTAAAGAGTTATCAGATGTGGGGTAAAGATATTTTTTGTTTTTGTTTTTGCAATAGTTGCATGTAATTTTTTTTATGTAAAAAACATTTTTTCTAGAAACCATAAAAAACAAGAGGCCCAGTGGCACATGAGCGATAACAGTCATTAATGATCAAATCAGCTTTATACTATCAACTAAAAATATCTTGACAATTTAGTATTAGTCTCATGTTTAAAAAGATCTTCAAAATTTTCTCCACATTTTCTTACGATTAATAATGAATTCCTTGTTTCTTTTAGTCTTTTAATAATTAAAAAAAAACCTATATTTAACAACTCAACCCAAATTGAGCCTCACCCTACCTCCGGGGATCATGATTCGAACCATCTTTAAATTTACACTACCTCAGGTTGTTTTCACACAAGTTTCAGCTTTTTCTTGCCAAATGGATTTTGAGAAGATTTCAAAAGACTTCGTGGTTTTTTAGAAGAATATTTGTTAAATGCCAACACATTTTCAATAATTCTAAATTATCTCCCTTTAAAAGAGGACATGGACTTTTTTTTAACAAACTTGAATTCCTTTCATGTAAGGATACTTTGTGCCAAATTTGGTTAAAATTGGCCATGCACGTGGTTCTGGAAAAGAAGATAAATTTATGAAAAGTTTACAACGACGAAGACGACACAACACTGCCGACAAAGAAGACAGCCAATAAAAAAATTTTGAAATTCAGAAAAGCTCACTTGAATTCTGGTGAGCTAAATAGAAATTGCAAGTTCAGTCCTGACAATATTCTTTAGATGAAAAAAAAATCAAAATAATTATCTGTCTCCATATCACGTGACTGTCAATCATCAAAAAGTAATCAGATATCCGGCCAGATTAATAAACACAGGTTATATACTCTCTTTATTCCAAAAGGTATGTGACCTATTTCATTTAGCAGTCACAAATATATGTATATTATATTCCCCGTATTCTTACATTTTGTTCAGTAACTATAAAACGTATATATACCCTTTTTTCCAAAGATAAGCATCTTATCACCAGAAATTGATCAATGGGCTGTCCCCTGAACAAGCTGTAAATCCACTTGTATATATTCCGATAATTTACCCTTCATCAGCGCCTTAATGCTTATTAGGATGATGGGTATTCGCTGTTAACGAAGCGAGGCTACTGCAAACATCAAGCAAATGAAGCTGAATAGCAACACACATGAACAATTACTGCAACAAATTGATACTTGCGATAAGATTTATGATTTCGGGTTTTTTCATTATTTCGCTGTTTAAGTACTAAGACATAACGATTTTTGACAAATTGCATCGCCTTTCTGTGGCGGGATCTAATTGAATGATCCCTCTCATGAGGCACCTAAAGAAGCTATGCTCGCATTTTTCGTTATGAAATTGGCAATTTTTTTCTCTCTCTACCCTCTCTCTCTCTTTCCCTCTTTTCTACACGACAGGCGTGATTTACTTAACAAGCTTTCACTGTTCATCACATCTATAGCTATCTACTCCACGTAATTATGTAGCTTAATTACATTAAGATATTTACTCTGTTTGTTTTCCCAGTAAATCTTAGAGAGGGTGCGATTTATAACGCTTTTCGAGAGTAGACATCGGCAGAAGTCATCGGAAATAAATCATATTTCACGGTTATGTATTTCGTACTTCAATATTGATTGAAGAATGCCACTCGGGGCGTAATGAAGTTGGCGGTCATCTACCCAAGGTAACACATAGACCCTATTTATGTTCCGTTGTCAGACAAATTTCCCTCATTTGCCATTACATGTAGTTCTCATTAAGAAAACAAAACCAAACATACGAAAAGTTATTTTTAACATAAGAATTTACACTTAAAATTAAATCCTGATATAATGTCCGTGAAAAAATCGTAGGCTGTTGTTGAAAAGATTTTTTTCCTATCCATACACAGTTATTCCTATGAGATATATATACTAGAAATACAACATTTTAGATGTAGGTTTAATAATACAAGACCATTTGAAAAAATGTGAGACCAGTTGAATTTTTAAAAATATTTTCATACTGGAGCTAAAAGGGGGGGGGGTAAAAATGCTCGGAGTTGATATTCGGAAACAAATTAAACAATTATTCTTGTGATGTTGGATATCTTTGAGCTTTTGCTAAAATATACTGAAAGTATTGTTTAAAAAGATGTTAACAGGTATATCTTCGCAACAGAAGTTTTAAATTTACAGCCTGCATCTAATGTTGTGCTTTTTAGTGTGAATAAAAATTGGTATTTCAAATTGCAATTCTAACCTACACATCCTTGAAATTGTCCAGCAGTGGTCAAAATGTAAAATTTGCACAGACGCACTTAGTGATGGCTAGCATTTGAATTAAGTTAAAACTTATCCTATTTTTTTTTAAAACAAGGTTTTGTCAAGGTAGTTGTCTTTTTCCTAAACACTAAGGAAAAAATGCTGTAGTCAACCAATGGATACTCATTTCCAATATTAAATATTGTTATGCTTAAAAAAAGCATACCTCGATAAAGTTCAGATATGAATATCAAATTAAGATAAATAATTAAGCTTGCATTCATTTAAGGCTCTGGTTGCACAGAATATGAACCAAATTCCTTATTCTGTATCATTTTAGAAAAGCAAAATAATATTTTCCAAAGCAATTCATCTGCCCAAATTATCTTCCCTGCTCGATTTCTGATACGTTTACCATTTTCTGTGTCCCAGTCTCCTTTTTAATTAAGAGTCTAAAATCGACATTAGTATAAACGTCGTTCGTGAAATCATATTTTGTTATTGCATTTTTCTAGGCAAATAAACAATTCAAAAACACCCCTAAAATAATATTGATAAAACGTTTTCCATTTATTTGCTTGTCAATATTCGAAAGCATAATATTCCGTCAGTTTCATAGTGTTTTTCATTTTATAGTTTTTCATTTCAAAGTTACGTAACACATAATTTGCATTAAATGTCGAACAAATAATGACATCTGTTTAAAAGATACTAGAATGATTAATGGCATACAGTGATGTCTCATTTATTTGTTGTGGATTCTTTGTAAGTTTTAAGTGTTGATTGGGCATTCTTCCAACTTTGAAATTACATGCAAGCATACGTATATTACATATTCAAATAAATAAAAAAAAAATGGAGGGGCGTGACCATTTTAAAATATTTTTTATCTAAATCTCCTTCAGCGGAAGAGCTCTGTAAAAAGATATAGAAAAGATATTTAAAATTTAAAGCTAAAATGTTTGGGAATTCTTCTTTAATCTTTATCGAAATTCAGTTTAAAGCTAACAATAATCATATCTTATATATTTAAAGTTGATCTGATGGTTAATTTGCGGACCAACCCATCCTTTTAAAACTTCAACCTTTCGTTTTTTCTAGTTATACATTTGTTTGTCTGAAAATCTATATTTATTTTTTAGATATTTTTTACACTTTCAAATTGCAAATGAGCTTGCAGTGGGTTGCTATTTCATGATAAAGTTTTTGAAACAAATTCTATTGTGTGCAATTTACTACGATTTCCACAATACTTAAATATATCTGGAAATTTTAAAAACTATTTGATTAGAACTAAAATATTTTGTAATATACATGTACGTTTAATACGTACGAAATTAAAAGTGAAACAAATTAAATCATAAAAACAGTGTTACATGTACATGAATCCCTTATTGATATTGTTCATGTTCAATACATGTACAATTAAAACTTATTAGAAATGAAACGGAATACAAAATATTAATATATCAAAGATCATACAGCGATTTGATTTCTTTAAATACTCGTCTACTCTTGTTCATCAATCGTGTATATCTGATTTGTGCATGTGGGAACTATTAATTCAAGCGATTGAACTTTACATTGAACATAATCTATAAATATATATATACAAACTTTTATAATTTAAAGGAAAAATTAAACGAGGCATTCATTGTTCGTAGAAAAAGAAACTTTCTTTTTTCATTTCAAAACTTAAAAGTGAAACAAACACAACCTACTTAATAGTTAGATTAGCAGTTCTTTTTATATATCAATTTTTGTAATTTGTCTGATTTGGGTGATATTGAGGTATTTCTATATGACTAGTATACATGTAATTGTCATGCAGATGGTGAACTAAAATAATCTTGTCATTATTCCACTGTTGTTTAGGCTGGGTTTTTTTTTTTTTTTGTAGTTGTTTTTTTTTTTTAGATCTTAGTTTTAAGAGAGAGAGAGAGAGAGAGAGAGAGAGAGAGAGAGAGAGAGAGAGAGAGAGAGAGAGAGAGAATATGCCCTTATTTGATATGCAATATGCATTCCAGAATACCTTTTTAAATACAAATATTTACTGGTATGCTAGATTTAATTTCCTCTTAAATATATCCACTTTCAATGTTCCATTTTATACTTAATTGAGAGGAGAAATGGTATCATGAACGTGGGTTTGTTTGCAATTTTGTTTTAAAAAGTTGTTTTACTCAAAAGCCTGCGCTGTCAAACTGTGTGAGGTTTATTTACAATCTCTCGAATATCAACATTAAAAACTTAATTCACGAGAAATTGATACTCCTACCCAAATTGAAAACTAAATTACCGACTGCAGAGTTCATTTCAATTATAAAATGTAAACAATGCAAACAAAACCGATTGATCTCCAATACCAATACTCTCTCTCTCTCTCTCTCTCTCTCTCTCTCTCTCTCTCTCTCTCTCTCTCATCACATACACAATTTTAATACTGAAAAGAAATGACCGGTTCTATCTCAAAGAAAAAAAATTACTGTATAAAGAATGGTTTTGTGTCCTTGACTACTTCTGAATTCTTAGTATGGTCTTGATATCGCTAAATTTTACGGTTATGTGGGGTTTTTTTTCTCCCGGATGATTGGAAACTAGAAATCAGGAGGGGGGTCCTTTAAAATACGATATATAGATTCTGTCTTCTATACCTCCCTGCAATTTCTATGAATCACAAAGAGTGTATATGATTATAATGATGTCTGGCAAAGATAGGAAAATGTACATGTATTCGTACCTCGATGTTCTGTACGCTTTCTTTGAGGAAAAGAAACCGGTATATGAAGAACAGTAACATTTAATAAGACTTCTTCAGGATCAATTAATCACATTATCAAAGAACACCAATCAGCAATCTCCTTCCGGAGTTTTTTTTTATGAAAATGAAGAGGTCTGATGAAGATATCTGAAATATATGTTTCATTAAGATTAATTTCCATGGCAAAAGACACCATGCTTTGCCAATCGATGACGGGGAGATTTATGGGCCGGCTTTGTAACATATATAATTGTTATTTTACACATTTTTGAAGGCAGCAACTGTCTTGCATGGCCGATTTAAAATGGCGGGTTTTCCCAATGGGATATGAAAATGCTGCAAAATCTTATCGATTTAATTTGTTATTGCGTGAGGTTTTCGTTTTATTTTATCTTTTTTTTTTAAAGAGCCTCAAAACAATTTAAAATCATTTCATATTGAAAATAATCACAACATGCATAATGATTTTTGGGAGCCTCAAAGTATGCGCTGCATGCTTACAAATCACTTATGAAATGCCGATATATTGCGCGAGCTTGCTGCGACAAAAATCGGATGTTAAAAGATTTAAAAACTAGGAAAAAGAGATATCAAATAAATTCTTTCGCTGTAATGTCTATTTTCTTCCTGACGCGCGCAACATTATGTGTACATGAAAAACTGTGCAACGGAATCTGACGTTAAATTAAAAGGGTGATAAAGGACATTATTTAATTGATCTGATAGAGAGAGTCAGACCGACTTTCTACATTTACGGATTTGATGGGTGGCGAAGAAACTACTGTTCAGACGATCTCGTAGATTTGATTTCGGATCAGACAGAAGAGATCCTTCGTCACGTTACTTAAGATACAGATAATGAATCTAACATGGATCCCAATACAAACGTTTCGTTCGAGGCCATCCACAGACAAAAACGTTTACCAATAAGCAAGCAACTCCTGAATGATGCTGTCCAATATTTGTGGGGGTAGTACCAGAAATTGGGAATGTACAGTTTCAACCTTTTAAATTACCTTTATAATGTTCCTTTTTTAAACATTACTGTCCATGCACTTTGTTTTAATTTTCATTTGTACCCTCTAGTATAATACTGGATGACGTTTTTGATGTAAAAACGTCTATCAACATTACTGTAATTTGTATTCGAATTTCATTTACCTTCTAGTAAAAGACTTGAAAGGTGTTTTAGATGTAATTGAAGTCATTGTGACTTTGTTCGGTAGCCTTCTTATTGATCACTCTTTTTCACTGAACTACTTTTTTTCTACATCTTTTTGCTGTCTTTTTTTAACGTCAATTTGGTCTGATTACGTACAGCACTAGTTAGATATATAGTATGAGTGAATAAGTGATCCAAAATCTTAGAAAATTTCCTTTAATAAATTTTTTTCCGGACTCAAAAATTCCTATTTTCAAGATAAATTAGTTAAAAAGGGTGAAAATAATTCCGTCAGGACATCTGTATCATCCAACATTTAACAACAGGCGTGCCATCGCGGCGATTAAATTCTGGACAAAAATCGGAACTCCTGCAATAAAAGCCCCCCGCCGTTGGCCTGGCATTCACTAGTTGTGTTGTTTTACGATTTTTGTTATGTTTCCCTGGTGTGGCAGCGTGCGACTTGCAATCTCTTGTCTACGTTCTGTTCGCGTAAAGTCAGGGGTAATTAGACATTTAGCGATACAAGATGCAGAAAATAGTAACAGGGTGAAAACAAAAGGAAAAGGGAGACTCAATGAAACGAGGTATATTCATGGCCTTGAGTCACGTGGTCTGAAATCTCTACTCACACTGACCAACACATGCTGAAGCAGTCAGAAGAATATCAAGTTCTTGTATGCCCGATTGCTGATGACAGAATTGCATATCAAAAAATACTGAGTATGTGTACGGCTTTTTTTTTTTTTAGAAAGATACAATATAACACCTATGTACATCCAATATGTGTGCATCCAATGCAACAAAATTAAAATTGTGATTGTTATAATAATATAATACATCAATTATATACTGGTATGTTGTGCAAATTCAAAATTTTATATTTTGTTTAAGAGTTACAAAAACAACATATCGCATTGACCAACAAACGCAAAAAGATAAAAGAAAGTCACTCCTCTAACAAAACAAAATACCAACTCCCATACATGTCGTACTTTAGTTTTGTAAGATTATTTTACATAATCTAACCAATGAAAGTGAGTTTCGCGTCTGTAGCCATGTTAGATTATAGTACGTATAAAGTTTCTAAAAAATAAACGTTTGAGCAACGAAATCTACAAGGTCAAAATCCTACCAAATCTGAAACAAAAATATTTACTGTGAAACGTGCATCATAGTCAATGATTAGATAAGCCAGTACTAATCCAATAAGGGACTAGTGTTTGAAACAAGGAACCGCAGTCCCTAGCTGAGACGGATTATTTATAACTGTTATCAAGATCATTATGGGGGGAATATTACGATGTGTATCTGGTGGAGGCTGAGCTTCATTCAATTGTCGACTCGTTCACGAAGACAATGGGTCTAGCAAATACCTAATTTATTGAACGGTCGATCGTTTGGACTCTCTTTACAAACACTAAAAATGCCTCAATAAGTCAAACGACAGGAGATAAAGTCGTATGTGATTTACTACTTCCGATAGATTTTTTTTTTTGGGAGGGGGGAAATTTCAGATTGATAGAGAATTTAATAAATACAGTCATCAAATAAAAACCTAATTATGAAAGGCCCGGAGTTGTCTGTACATGATAAACTATACATATATGAATCTGGCATTATGTTAAAATTTTCTGTTTCATCATTTAAAAAAAACCCATCAGTTTAAGCACATTTTAAACGTTTTGCAAATTAAGCACAACAGTTTTATGGTTGTGGTCAAAAGCGAAAAGTCTGTTTTTTTCTCTCATATTTTGAAAGACATTTATTCGCATTTTAAGTTTGCTAGTAAATGATGATTTTCATGTACATCAATTTTTCAGAATATCAATTTAAGAACATTTAACTGTCTTGCAAAATAAGCAAAGCATTTCCATGATTGTGGGTCAAAGGCGAAAAATCATGTTTCTTATCTTTTAAAAGACATTTGTTCGCATTTTATAAGTCTAATGGGCATTTCGCAAGTAAATAGTGATAAATGATTAGCTTAAAACCTTGAAGCTGAAATCAAATCCATGTCTTCGCTAATATGTTTATAATTGGTTTCTTCACTTTGTTGTCTTCCTAGGAGCCCGAACATTGCCCCTTTGATTCCCGCTTATCATTAATCTATTTGCGGCCATTCTGTCATTTAATTATATGGATCCGTTTACGGATATTTTTACAGACAATGTCTTTACAGCGTATGCAAAATGACTTTCAAATTCAGCTGCAATTTTTCTGTGTTGCTTAAAATCTAACCATTTTTTTTTGTCCTCTACCCATCTAAAGTGTAGCTGATAAATTCATTTTTACAAAATCAAGTATCGTCACAGATGAGGACAAATTTTTATAGAAAATGTGCATTCAATGCCATTCATAAAGATAACAAAATACTTTGTCTTTAGTTAACTATCGTGGCATTCTGTGACATTTATTGATGGTTGTTTGAAACTTTAATCCTTGGAACACGTGTTACTCCCCAAATCCCGCTAGAGTAAAAATTTTGATTAATCTGTGTGAAAACAAGCTATTTGACCTTAGTTTTTGAAGATTAAATAGTGACACAAATAAATAATTCGGAATTTTAAGAGCCACTCTTTCCTGGTTTGGGGATTACCGTTCCCAGTGGCTTAGATTGCAAGAGATATTGTACATGAAAGTCGGTTTATTTTGCCGTGATTATACCACATGAAGATATTTGAAGGGAAAGCTATACACTAATTAAATCGAAAAAGAGTTAAAGCATTGCAATCAATACGCGTGTCTTTCATACCGCTACCCGTTTATATCACACGTTTAAGGATGATCACCACCAACCGAACTTTGTCATTTTCAGCTAAAAAAGTTTAATGATAACGTAACGATTATTTGTCGCAATTCTCCGGAAAAAAAACCTAGTAAGTTGGAGAAAGGCTATAAAAAATTTTCCATCGATTTATCGAGAAACAGAGTCTGGTTTTAGCGTTATCTTCCAAAATGCAAATACAAAAGCCGCGTGGAGGAAAAAATGAAAACACAGTATAGTACAAAAAATTAATAAAAATACCTCGAATCGGGGCGACAAGATTCAGGGTCAAGCAGTCCTCTTGACTGTAGTTAGTATGGAACATTCTCCGGCGAATTTGTTCTCTGTGGCCTTCCGGGAATCTCAGTGAGGGTGGTTTCCTACTCTGGGGGCACACCTCGCTCACATATGAAGCATCATGGACAAACTGCCATTTCCTGACCACTGACGCTGGGGGCATAAACCTGGTTCTTCCACCCCTTAACGATGCATACCGCACCCCGGCAAATTGTTCCACTTGCTTGAATGTTGGATCCTTGGGGTAGCCTACAACTCGCCCTCGGACCTGACCCTGCTTGATTTCCACGATTCGCTGTCCAACTTCCTTCACATAAACTTCCGAAAGGCAAGAATCATGAGTTATCAAGATCACAAAAGCTGCTACCAATAGAACCTCACAAATCACATCCATGCTTTCAATATCGTCAAAATGTTTCCTTTATTACATTATCGATGATCGACGAAGGAAAAGAAAAAAAAATCGGTTAAGGTGGAAAACCAAAAGTTATGAATGTGTTTAATAAGGCAGACCAATTGAAAACAGGTAGAAATCCGGGGGTCCATTAATCCAGGTGTCAGTCTTGCCACCCTGTACAAACAGCCTGGCATGCAAGAAGTATGGGTTTAATCTGTCAACGACGCGCTGTCGGATTGTTTAACTGATCACTAGTGATCAGAAAACAGGTATTGATGAAAGAGGTAGTTTAACGCTGGCGGACGAGTATTAAGCGACACTTAACACCATCCAGTAATTTGTACACTCAATTCTATTAAGTGCCCAAATTCGCCAAGAAATCCTTTACGACACGTTGAATCAGTGTCCCTTTTTATCCATCGGTGCTCCACGGCGAAAATCTAATTCCAATGTGGTAAATGGAAAAAACAAGTATTCCCCCGTAAGTGAAGGAACAAACAAAAATAAATGCCAGCCAATGATGTTTGAAAATATCATGAAATACATCTTGATGTATCTGTATTGCAAACAAAATTAATTTCCATTGCCGAATGGCGCTCTAGAATAATCACATGCACCATCAAAAAACCCATGACTGCCTCGTCTTATGTATATAAATAATAACGCTGAACTTTCCCCGTTGCACTACTAGGAATGAGGGTTATGAATATTGTGTGGTATTAAATACGTCCATTATCTAAACACAGAGGGGGATCACCAAAAATTCCACAACCACCTTTACTACAGAAACTCAAGAATTACGACTTAAGTAGCGGAAAGGCAAAAAATAATAAATCCACGTGTAATAATACACTACTTTTTCTTGTTCTCTCCCCACATTTCGACACTAAACGTCGGGTTGTACACCGAGATAAATAGAGAAGGCGTCCCGACGGAAGAAAATCTACAAAAAAATCGCAAATCCCCAAGACGGTAGAATAATGATGAGGAGGAAGACTTCGGCCAAAATAGCATTTACACCGAGCCGCCAACAGCACGGCAACGACGAAGATGGAACCCTTATAATGATATTCATAACTAGCATTTGATTTATAGCATCTTTTACTGAAAACCCCGAAACGATCGATGCTAGAAATGGAATCGACTTAGTGTTAGCTAGTGTGTCGCAGGTTGCACTTTTGGGACGTTCGGCCAACTGGAAAGTCTCAATTTTTGGGACATGGGGGTTGTCACAAAATGTCACAGAGTCTTTCGGATGTGAAATAAGAGAGTTAGAACCTTCGCCTCGAGACAATATGTAAATTCTTACAGAAGTTTAATCAATCGCTCCGTGACTATGTGTGTGTGCTCCAGTGACATCTGTCGAACTTTTCAGCCTGGAATTGGTTTCGCGTGTACTCCTATATGATTGAGGTGGATTTGGATTTTTTTCTTGAACTGACATGAAATGTCTTTTTGTTTGTTTTTGGAAATGTTAATGGACGTTGCATTGTTCTCTCAAAAGACGCAGAGCGCAAAACGTTTCATTTCTGTGAATCTTACTTTGATATCGAACATTGTACAAAGAACATTGAGACTTGCTTCTCATGAACATTGAGTTTGTATTTCATCTGATATTGATCTCATCATTTCTAATTAATTTGTCTATATAAGTGCGTTGATGTCATCGATTCTATTGTTTGACCACTTTCATATTTGATGTATCTTTTGTTTAGATATACTGTGAATTATTTGGCAGGGGTTTTAGGAACCACGAGCATTAGGCTTTCAGAGACATTTATTAGAGGGGCGGTCTCTTTACATAAAGATCCCTTCATGCTTTATCTTCATTGAATATCTATCGGAAAAGACTTTCAGGATTTGTTCGTTTGAAAATTGAATGGAGAAAACTAATATCTCCAGTCTATGTTTCGATTTCTAAAGACATAATAAAGTAGGCATAATAGAAAAAAAAGAGCAATTACAACCGTGGCTTTAAATGATAAGATTACAAAATAAAAACATCCCTGTCTGTGTGTCTCTCTCTCTCTCTCTTTCTGTCTCTCTCTCTCTCATACATCGTGAATAGACTAATTTCTGCAGTATTATTGCTAGAGATAAACGCTTTTTACAAATATTGATTTTCATGCTCTTTTTGCAAATTGTCAAAATAAAATGAAATATCGGTACATTGGAGGATTCTGTCATCATGGCATAAAAATGGGAAAGGTTGTGCAATTTCATCTTAGTGTTTTCTTTCAACCACTACAAAGCTTACACTATAAAAATTATTTGATCGTAAACATGCCTACAAGTTTTACATTGATGTAATTTATGTTCGAGTCTATGCAGATTCAGGCGTAAATAAATTTTGTCAAGTTTAGAAAAAAAAAATCTTGTTTCTGACAAGTTAAATACAACTTCCTTTTAGATTGTCGTAAAATCGAGAAATGTATCTGTGTCCGCCATTTCTTTTATGTCTTACTAAGTACAGGAATAAGTGTAGGAAATTGAAGCCGCACCAAAGAGAGAAAAAAGACCACTCGGATTCAAAAGCAACTTATTGGAAATGTTCAGTTTTATTACCAGGAACTCAAAGGAGGCTTTTCTGAGACTTGATTTTTATCAGGAAACATTGTTCATTTTGCAATTTATGACAGAGAAACTTCCTAAGACAACCCAGAAACTATCAGCTTTAAATGTCATACAGGGTACATAAAAAGTCTGGTACATGGAATTAGCCTGAATTATTTGTGTGTTATGAAATGTTTTTTATATAAGATCTTTGTTTGGCTTTCAGAGTGCATGATTTATATTAAAGGAGCCAAATATCTTAGACAGTGAGGGACTTCCACATGCAACGGAATTGATTTTTGGTCGAAACATAAAATACGAGAAACATTTAACGGTAAAACAGTAGAACAATATATACTTTGAATACAACGGATCGAAAACATTTAGCCTGTATAATTGTCCTTTCCTCCGAGACAAAAACATTTTATTAGAACAATATATATACTTTGAATACAACAGATCGAAAACATTTAGGCTGTATAATAGTCCTTTCCTCCGAGACAAAAACATTTTATTAGAAAAAGATCTCGTATTTGCACGAGAAGTAATCTTTTCAGTGATTCGCATAGATTCTGCAGGAATCTCTCTCATTCATTAGATGCAAGTATCAGCCACCCACCGTATACGATATTGACATCCAATGATTAATAGCAACTGGTATATATTAATTTCTTTTTCATTTCATTACATTGCTCCGTTTATGCCTCCTCGCCAGGTCCCGATAAACGAACAAACAAAGATGAAGCAAGCCGTGTCGATAAGCCCCATTATCACTTCAACCTTTTAGAGTGAAGTGCTTGTATTTCAGTCTTGAAAATTGTATATTTCCCCTGCGAGATCAATATTTACCAGATATAGTCCGCTCGGACCAATGCTTTGTGGCTTTGTAAAAGACTTATAGGAACCGTTTTCTGCCGTTGGTTGGTTAATAAATAGAAATCCGCGGTTCTCCGAGATTTTAATAAAATCCGAGGATATTATACATTTTGTGGAATCCCCTCCGTCCAATTGTCAGGAATCGGTATAGAAATGATCCCAGCATGCTTTGTTTAATACTTTTCATGCTAACGGATTTCCATTAGCTTTTGCTGTTACTGTTATTTAGAAAACTAATGTGATTGGTACAGAGTAATTCTAGAAAAATAACATACAAAGGCCCGATTATTTGATCACATGATGTGTTTAAACAACAAATTCGTAATTACATTTTTTTCTCTCCTTTCTCCAAAAGAACTGAGAGTCGTTTAGTTTTAATAAAGTATATTCTTAATTACCATTATGATAATAAAACAGGAAAACAAAAAATTGTTAGAAATAAAATTACTGCTTATTGTAACAAGAAACTGGTGTCAATATTTCAATTAACCATCCATATTAGGCAATATCACTTCTAAGTATAGAACTAGTACTTTCTACAATATCAATTTTGATTTTCTCAGTTAATTTTTCTTATTTAAAATGCTAGAAGCGTAAAATTATATGTAACTTAAAGGAAGAATTAATAGCATTTGCTGTTCGTGTTCATCTCGAGACCCTTTTCATAACAACACCGTGTGCCGGTGGGTGGAGGGCTTAACGATTTGACATTTACTCGTACATGTAATTTATGGCTTTGAGCAGTTGATATTCCTGTAAAGGCAACTACTACTATGACAAGACATCGATTTTTATTGTTTCATTCAAAAGTCCATTGACTTTTTCTTATCATTTGGTTAAGAGGTTTTGCAAATCTTTGCTTGTTCGAGAAAAGCCATTCACGTGTGGGGATCGAATCGGTCATAATGGACTGTACATACTTATGGTAAGCTAACAGTATCTACAGACAGATGTAACGCCTTATTTAATAGCCATTTCACATACAAAAAAGAGAAATCATATCGTCGAAAAAAAAAATCCATCACGGGCCAAAATCGACTAAGATTTCTTTGCGCCTCTAACTACCGATACATGTACTTATGAGCTTTACGAAAGCAGAACTGTTGCCTCTTTGATAAGTTAAGAGTTTTACTCGTATAATGTTATCGTAACAACGTCTAAACATGCCAACTGCAAATAGACAACCATTGATTTTTGCTCCTATCTGTCAATTCACATGTGAATGTACTTTGTTTGATCGTTCGCACAACCTTTTCTTATTCTAAAAGGGGTAGGATCACATATATATATATATATACAGAGATGGCTACACTTTGCCGCAAACCGATACTCCTTTTGCGGCCTAACCCACCGTAAAATTTCTCATCTTTAATATCATTGCTGTCCCCCTCAGCAAAACGTTGGTATTAATGAGGAGGGACAAATGCGGGGATAAACTATCAATCAATAGACGTAATTGGTTTATTTGATTGCCTTTATAACATTTGTTGTAATCACGTTGTAGCATCGATCATGGCGAATTAGCTGGCTGTCGCCCGTGTTTATCTTTAGGATGTCAGATTTTTAAAAGATCACACTGCGTTAGCTAGACTGCAATACTCGCTGTTACTTCCTCTCTGCAAAGGAACCAACCAGCCTCAGTGATAAATGAAGCTGACGTTTTGTCAGCGTGCAATTTCCCCCCCAACAACTGTGCTAGAAGTGACAGTTTCTCTCAGTGACGTGGAATAAATCATAACAGCAAATGGAAATAATTATCTACTCCATATAATCTTTTCCAAAACCAATTTCAATAAAATACAATATTATGCAGTCCTATCGCTTTTTTGTTTTTTGGTTTTTTTTCTCCCTTGAAAATCAGGCTATATGAATTCGGTTTGCCTAATGTAAAGAAAGGTTTTTTTTTTCAGGATAAAGGCAAAGCAAGGGTGATAAAAATCTCATTCATTTTATCCCCCAGACACGTATATAATACATATTGCTCCAGGAAGGAGAAAGTATGCATTAAACATCCACATGTTTCAAATTATTTGGACCTTTCTCAACTACGACAGTTTATGATAAGCTGTATATAATAAGTCTTGGTGGGTTTATGAGCAATCATTGCTTTTATTTTAACTCTGTTTAAAACGGATAAATAACACGCCGGTGCTCGGTTCAAGTGCTCACTAAATTGCATACTCTTGGCATCATATGCATCTTACAAAAAAAAGAGAAAAAAAGTTCCATCAAGAGCGAGATCTTTATTGATCATCCAAGGAAACTCGAGGAAAGGGGAAAACCGGAATCAATAGGCGATATCATACGACAGTGACCAATGTCATCAGAGCAGAGGTGGAATCAGTCCCTGGTTTTTTGTTTTGTTTTTTTCAGTCCATAATTTATAACCGCGAACGGAAGATGGCGACGTGAGTCTAAGCGATTGTGATGTAGATCTCAGACATTAATATCCGCCTCTCTCTCTCTCTCTCTCTCTCTCTCTCTCTCTCTCTCTCTCTCTTCCATTTTGTCTTTCATTTTTCAGTGCTTTTCATCAAGAAATTCTATAAAATGACCATTTTTAAAACATCTAATGCAAGACTGTATGCGAATAGAATGATTTCGCCTATCATGGAGAGATCACATGGTTTTTGGACAAATAAGAATCCCCTTATAGATTCTTGTCATGATAAGTTTTCGGAGTATATTTCAATATCAGTGCAGGATTTAATAAGCTGTATTGATTCCAGAGTAAATACGATACGCCTTTAAGTTAACCGTTTCTTGATCCTTTTTTATTTGATTGATAAATGAGACTTGCATTCCATTAAGGGAATTCGCTATCATGTATCGCATTGTGTTTTTGTGTTTTGCAAACTTTTAAGGTCTTAAATGCTTTGTCAATCTGTACATAACGGATTCTCCATCAAGCTAACATGCACTTTGTTGTTCGATGTACGGTGTACTCTATCACTTGTTTACACTGGAATACTACATGGATAATACTCCAGTAGTAATATTATTATACTGCGTATATTTCTATAGGTCGAGATAAGTGTACATATCATGTGCGCATCTAGAGTCGGGGTCCGGATGTCAACCCCTTTGGAAATTTCAAACTTATTAATTCACATAGTAAAATTATCAAAATTTGACCCCGGACCCCCCCCCCCCCCCCCCCCCCGGACCAACAAAATTAATCCCTCGGACCCCCTGGGGAAAAAATTCTGGATCCGCGAATGCATATATACAATAGGCTAGGATTACTGGAACCCTCACTCTTTTCGTTTCCAGTGCTTGGGGACCAGAACATAAAAATTAAAAAAAACCCAAGCAGATCATACATCACTTCAAACCACTATGTCATATTTTAATCCCAACGCACGAGATCACGTGCGGTGAGGACGTTACATAACACTTGACTTTTTTTTGAATTCATAACATAATCTATTTGGTATTGATTTAAAATTTCACCAACAATTTTACTCGTTCCAAACTCATGTCAACTTGCATTTAAGTACTCAGTAGTTCATCATCAAACGATTCAATATTTATAGAATTTCATGTCTCATATGTCATTTCGCAATTCATTTTTAATGTAAAAATTGGCATTTATGAAACATTGATTGGACATTAAAACACATTAAGGGATCCCATCAGTATGTCATTATATAACACAGTTCATGGATGGAATTCATAAGTTTTATATTTTTCAGTTGTATTTTTTTTTAACTTTCTTCCTTGCAGTAGCTTGCAAATGAGCTTTTCGTAAAACCAGTATGTTCCCATAGTTATAGTACGCATATGCATTATTAAAATATTCTTTCACATCCCTTTCATAACATTTAACTACTTCCGCGGACTAATAAATGGTTTTGTCAAGGGAGTTCATTCACTGGAAATTCAAAGTCCATTTACTTTGAATCATTACTTTACATGGTTTTCAGTATACAATATGTACATTACATAAAATATTTTTGAAAATTCTATCTACCAAAGTACGAGACTTAATAAACTACCAATTTAAATACAACACAAAATTATATATATTTTACATGCGGTTGGTTTGTTTTAAAGCAAAATAAGCTGAACCTTCAAATTATTTTGCTGCATAAATGAGCTACTATTGCGATTCTACAGTAAACCTCAACTTACTGTGGAATCATTAGAATTCGTGGTGGCTCAATTTTCGTGGTATTCCTTGGTAGCCTTCCCCCACGAATTTACATCTTCGACGAAAAAAAATTTTGTAAAGAGTTAATTTTCTTACTGAAACTGAAAACCAACGCATCCATGAAATAACATCCCCACGAATAAACCCAGACCCTCCCCCACCCACCCACCCCCCCCCCTTCCACGAAATTTGGCCCCCACGAATTTAAATGGTTCCACAGAGTATATGATTAAAAAAACTAAATCAATTGTTGAATTATATCAGAGGAAAGAAATTCGTATTGTTGAATAAAAAGTATTTTCTAAGAATTTTTTTTTTTGTACAAGAGATTTCATTATTTTTAAGCTCTTAAATATATGAAGTTTAGACACAAGCAAATTAAAGAAGTAAATCGCTAAGTCGACTGAAATAGCAAGTTGTATTATAAAAGCTGCTGATTTTGCTTTAAATATGACTAAATTTTCAATAATGAAATAACATGGGTAGATAAGGAGCCTTCTGGGCTTTCGTAGACAAGGCACCCAAATATTGATACGGATACTGTTTATATATCATCGACTAGTGTATTAATAGTTACTGTAACTATTAAGTTTGATATGAATGTTAATTGTATAGGACCAAACTGAAGTTGAGAGCAGCTATATGGAATTTGAATCCACTCGATTTATTTGTGTTAAAATGTCGATTTCTAATGTAAGATTTTGATAATTCATTGTACAAAGATGATTGTTTTGACACAAAATATATTTATGAATTCTGTATGACATTAAATTTTGATAAAACAAAGATAGCAATTACATCTTATAATGTCTTTTGCGTGCAAATATTTGAACATGTTTTAATTTTTTAATCAGTTTTAGCTGAGCTAATTGCGTAAGTAATGACATTCTATGTTATCAAATTGTTGCAGGAGTTGTTTTTAGAGCAAGTACAACAGTTAACGTTAGTTAAGTTGTTAAATATCTGACCCTTCCGACGATTTGATAGATTTACGATATCAATATAAACCCATGTACTAATACGCTTATAAACTCTGTAATTCATTAAAAATACATCTATGTGTCTAATTAATCTGTTATAATGCTGTTTTATGAAAACGTTTTTAATACACATCAGATGAGCCCGAATATCTATACTTTGAGTACTTTGATTTGGTTTATTGATATTTACTTGGATTTCTGTATGCATGCAAGTATGCCTTTATAATTTTTAATTTAAATAACACTTGACTCGTCCCATATCTACCCATGTTCTTTAAAATCAAGACTTACCTTTCAAAATAGAGTGTTTTGTTCTATTATAGACAGCGAAATTGAAAAAAGCAAATTCTTACCGTGTTCCTTGATTTTCTAGACTTCTTAAAAATGCTTACCTGAAAAATATCATGAAAAATACTCGACATTAAAAAGTATCAATTAAAATTTTAATGATAATGTTGTTGTTTTTACGATGGTGTTGGTATTGTTATTAATAATGTTAGAATAGTATAGTGTTTTTGTTGTAATTTAAGTTGATGTTGTTTGGTTTTGTATTGTTGATATGCTGTTGTAGATTTGTATTACATATATTTTATGATATTATTGGTGTTTTGTTGTTAATCATTATGTTTGGGTTTTTTTATTTTTGGCGTTGTTGATGTTGTTGGTGTTGATGTTCAGAATATTTTGTGTTTTTGAGAATGTTAATGATGTTGTTGTAAATCATTATACTGATCTAGTTATGTTAGGTTTGTTGATATTATTGTTGCTAATCATTATGATTTTGTTATTGCTTCCGTATTGATGCTGGTGTTATTGTTGAGAATATGTTGTTTTATATATTGTTGATGATGATATTAGTGTTATCGTTGATAATCTTTGTGTTAATGTTATTGTTGTCCGTGTTGACGCTGGTGCTGTTATTTTGTTGTCCGTGTTGATGCTGGTATTGCAATTGTTGTCTTTAATGATGATGGTGTTGTTATTGTTGTCCTTAATGACGCTGGTGTCGTTATTGTTGTCTGTGTTGATGCTGGTGTTGTTATTTTGTTGCCCGTCTTGATGATGGTATTGTAATTGTTGTCCTTAATGACGTTGGTGTTGTTTTTGTTGTCTGTGTTGATACTGGTGTCGTTATTGTTGTCTGTGTTGATGCTGGTGTTGTTATTGTTGTTTGTGTTGATGCTGGTGTTGTTATTGTTGTCTGTGTTGATGCTGGTTTTGTTATTGTTGTCTGTGTTGATGCTGGTGTCGTTATTGTTGTCTGTGTTGATGCTGGTGTTGTTATTGTTGTCGGTATTGATGCTGGTATTGTAAGTGTTGTCCTTATTGATGCTGGTGTTACTATTGTTGTCTGTTTTGAAGCTGGTGTTGTTATTGTTTTCTATGTTTATTTTGGTGTTGTATAGTTGAGAATGTTGGTGTTACTCTTGGTGCTAGTGTTGTGTTTATTGTTTTTATTGATTCTGTTTGTTATTTATAGAGAATGACATCCACCGGCAAAGACAAACATAATATTACATGTATATCTAAGTGTAAAGTGAATAATTGTCTCATTTCTCTTAACATGCAATTTAAACGAAATTAAATTGACTGGGTTTACTTGTTTCGGGAACTTAATTAATTAATCAATGACATATAGACCTGTTTTCACTACAGCTATACGAAGTGCGTCAACCTCATTCGCATCCATGTATGCACTTTCATGCGCGGATCTAGAGGGGGGGGGGGGGGTGGACTCCCGGTGGAAATATAAATTTCTTAAATATCCCTCGGAACCTCAACCACAGCCCACCCCCAGGAAAAAAAATTCTGGATTTGTTTACTGTATTGATTATCTATATTACTTTGTATTGTTTTTACTTTCAAACATTCACTTTTATTGTATGAATTCAATTTCAAAATATCATACTGACTTACAGTCTTGGGTACTACAGATGTTGTTGGGTTATTGTAACAGATCTAGGTGACTAGTAACCCGTCATGAATTTGAAATTATGGCAGTATACAAGATTATATATTAAACCTCTACCCACCCCACCCACCCCTTACCCTTAACAGCTACATCCAATTATGCCAAGATGGGGTTTAAGGTAGTAACACAATTAGACATCGTCTTTTCAAAGCAACGACGTATTAACATTTAAAACTTTATACTGCTGTGTGGTCAACAAATCACCCATTAGATATACCTTAAAACTTAAAGGAATATTTTTTAGGCTATAAACTATAAATTTAGTAATGAATACTTTTAGCTTTTTCATATGTAGATTCTCCTTTAAAATACAAAACTACAATTATTATTATCATACACCGGCATGGTATACGTCATTCACGAATTTGAGGTTTTCTTTAAACTCCATTATGAAAGGACCATAATATAGACTAACAAATTTTCTCGTAAAATACTAGTATTGTATTTACGAGTTTCTTTAGAAGGCTGAAATGCATTAGTCTAGAAGGAAAGGGTTAAGTTTGACCTAAAACGTTTGTATAACATAAATTGTGTAGCAAAAAAGTCCGTCGTTTTTCATTTTCTTTATGATCCGATTCGAGATGCAGTTTATATATTTTTATGTATCTTGCATTAACCATTATCTCCTACTGAGGAAATTATTGAGACCTAAGGAGACATTTATTACGAAAACAGTAATTTAAGGATGCATCTTAAAAACAAATGCACTACCAACACAGCATGAATTTTGATATATATAATTATGGTCTTTAAACATCACTAGGGAAATTTTGCATTCCTAATGCAATGGCATCTATGATATAATTCCAAACATGGAGTTTTTGCTTTCGAATCTGATTGTAGAAAAAAGCTATCTAAAATCAAAAAAAAAAACTTCCTTTCCAAAATTAAAAAGTATCTATAAAACATTTAACCACTAGTTCGTCTTTAATTAAAGAGAAACGAGTAATATAATAACCTAAGCCAGCATTGTAGACCGTTGCTTTCACTTTAAAAATAAAAAAAGAGAAGAGACAAAAACAACCATTAAGGATCAGTAAATTAGATTGTACTCAAAGATACAAGACCTTGCTAGGTTTAACATACATCAAGCCTTTAAAAAACATCCCTTCATTTCGTTGGTGCCTTTCTAACGTTATTAAACAGATCCTTTGGATCAGCAAATCAAGATCGATTTTCCACTTCTGCTCCTGTCGAGATATATATTATAGATCAACAACGAAAGCTGTGATATTTATGGACTGTCTCGAGAAACTGAATGGAAAGGCTGCCTATGAGATTCAGAATCGTATACATTGTATTGCAGGTTGTACGAGGAACAATAACTTTAACTTTTAATTAGCAGAGACAATTCGGGATGAATTCAATTCCTCCATTAATGAACCAACACGTTACAAATTACGTTTTCAAGGGAGGGGAGGGGGACCATTTAAATACTCCCACAAGAATATGTTTTCTTATTATCCCTCACATCTATTTAAACCATATCGAGCTAAATATTAGAATATTACATGTAACAATGACAGTATACATGTACAACGTAATACGTATGTAAATTGCGGATAGAAGATTCCAAAAATTTTATATTCTCTTCAAGAAGTGGCTTTTGTAATACTCCTGACGTGTACAATTCTGTTGACCATAATAGAAGGCAGTGTATATGTCATAAATTGCACGTGCGGGTTTTTTGTGGGTTTTTTGTGGTTTTGGGGGGGGGGGGGAGGGGGTTGGTTGGATTTTTTTTTGTTTTTTTTTTTGTTTTGGTATTTTTTTTTTTTTTTGGCAAAAAGTAAAATGATTATGAGAGAGAGAGAGAGAGAGAGAGAGAGAGAGAGAGAGAGAGAGAGAGAGAGAGAGAGAGAGAAAGAGAAAGGGGTGAGGTACACTGTACATGTTCTTTTCAAAATTTGCATTATTTTACATTCAATCTTCCTTGAAGCTCCTTATACATGTTATACACACACTTTAATAACGTATTGACCGTCCATACCGTTAAGTTAAAAGAAAGGGGGACTTACACTTACATGCATGTACATTGAATTTCACAAATATGTGCCGTTAAATTCTTATTACATTGACCCTGCGCTCGGTGACAGGGATCAGAGACCCATAATTAACTTCTAAAAGTGTTATTTATTCCCTATCAAAACCTCTCTAGACAGAAATTTTCGAACTGATATTTAAACGTTTTATATCTCACGGATATCGACGATCGGACACTTAATGTAATAAAACGTCGTTGCGTCACTTCCAAGAGCCATTCCATCCGCGATCGGATTACATAGGAACCTGTCTGGTGAGACGTGTAAAACGGCGGAATGTCTTTCCATCAATTATACATCTATCCCTGTTTTACATCGCTTTCCTATTGATCCCTCTCCTCTGTGATGTTGCCATTTAAAGGGTTAAAACAAAAACGTCCTAAGCAGCATCGAATTTTGTTTTTCGGGGGAGACATTATCCCGCTGTGCGAACTACAACTACTGTGTGGGTGACACGGATATTACACGGTGCAATCAGAATAAATACACAAGTAACTTCCCCCCTAATCTCTCGGATGCTTAAAACAATCCACGTCGTGGTTACCGTATCTAAGCTTTTATTTAGTACTGACTTTTTACACCACTTAACTACCCAAATGTGCACGACTAGATTAAGAAGCATTGGCTTAGACCACAAGCACTTGACACTTGTCTAGAACAATCCATTACTGATAATCCGCGCAGACTCCAAATAAAATATCATATTAACAAATGGCGGTAAAACGACCAACAATATCGTCACCAAGGTCAAAACACACACTATATATAGAGAGAGATCAATGAGTCTGTAAAACAGGTCTTTTGATTCATGCTTTGAGTGTACCTTCGAGAGCAAGCAATATATATGCTTATTCAAAGAGATATTCATTTCAATTATTCAGTAATCTACCAATAATTTCATAGAATTTTTTTAAATTTCATATGCGAGTTTCCAGAAATGCGTAAATTGCATCAGTAGAGAGTAATGGTGAAGTCAATGGTTTCAAGACTTGAATTTTCTCTGGGTACTCTGGCAAAGCCCCCCACACCATTAACACCCCTTCCCCCTCACGCCAACCTCCGAGGCAAAGAGAGAAATTGATTTAAGGTATTGGACTTATCTTTTTTTTCTAAATAACTAAAATAGTTTAAAATAGAAAAAAAATATTTTCGAACCCTTTCCTTTCAGAACTTACCTTTGTACGGAACATTTACATTCAGAAAAAGACAATCCTCATCCTGCGTCATGTGATCCTTAGATGACGCTTGAAATGAGTGTCGTCTAAAAAGGTCATTAGCATTGGTCACCGTTTGGGGACATATACCAGCTTTCGTAGATGCGTCACGTATATTTTGCCATTTGTACGTCAAACTGGACGGCGGAATGAACCGTATGTTTCCGTGGCGCAAGGACGCATACCTGATGCCGTAAAACACTTCCGTGTTTGTCAAATGAGCCGTCCAGGGAAGCTCAACGACAAGTCCTCGATAATATCCTTTCTTGGTGACAACGACCCGCTGTCCATGCCTTTGAATGACTACTCCAGACTCGGAAAAACAAAGCAGAGCACACAACACAAGAATCTCCTTAACTGGACCCATAGCGGGTTGATTTTTTTTTTCTATAACTGACAGTGTCTTCTCATAAGAAGTAACACTCTGCAGTTATGTAGAGAGCGGGGTTTCAGAATCGGTGCCTGTCGCAGCAGTCTATAATAGCAATTCAATTTTGCGAAATTGCGCCAAAGAAATGTGTTGAATAATGCTTTGGCGCTAATCATTCCGGGAAACCATATGTCTCAGGGGATTATTAAACTCAAAGAAAACTACTCGGGAACGATCTCTTCGACTTTTCGGTTCATCCTGAATGTTCTGACAATATAAAGCATGACAAATCACCCAGAGAGGCGTTAATTTCTGATAATCTCTCATCAAACCCACGAAAAACTTAAAGAAAACACCTGGTCCTTCCAATAGAGATATCAATATGTTTCTACACCACGCTTCAGCTTACTACAACCTTCCAAGAGTTCTATTTCCATCCTGCATCCAATGTTAATAGACATAATGATTATTTATAAAGAAAGCACAGGGAAGTGATATATGCAAGAATACACTACAAAGTGACTTGTATAATACATCACATCACCGGCTTTAGTCGTCAGTGGCTTGTTCCCGTCTTGTCCAAAAAAAAAATCAGTGGCACGGTTTTGGCGATCGATCCTCGGTTGACAACTAGTACCCGCGAAAAACGAAAAGTTATGGCATCCATTAGCGGGCGCTCATTGGTGACGTATTGGTCTGTCCACATTTATATCTTATATCTCTATAAAGAAAACCCCGAAATCTTTATCAGTACAAAAGAATTACACAGTTTAGTTTACAAAAATTCCGAATTCAGTTGGATTCACAAGACGTCATTTTTCCCCCTCCATTTTACAAATCTTCTGGGAAATAAAGAAATTTTGCAGGACCACTCAAAATAATGATGGTATAATTGTGCGAAGTAAAGCAATGGTAACCACTGTGCGTATACTCAAATGCACGGTGGCAATCGAATTTCTGTAACGATGTACATTTCTTAGAGTTCGAATTCAATAAAAAACAGAGGCCTCTAATTGAATTTTCGCAGTTCTCTCTGGTTCCCCAAAAACAACCACGTTTAATAACCCGAGAATGGCACGATTTATTCAGCCTATTTGAGTCCCTGTCGAAGTCATTTTTCAGCAAAAGGTAATTGTTGCCCGTACCAATGGCCAATTCAAGTATGTGTCCGGCATAACGAATCACCCCCTCAGCATCTCTGATGACCAAACGCTGGCAGAATTTGAGGCTTTGTCCCGAATTTGCAGCTAGTATACTCCTTGACCAGATTGGCTATTACCATGCAAAAAAGCCGCTCGGTCTATGAGAAAGGGTTTTTTTTTCTTCCCCCGGCGTCATTGCTGCCTGGAATGACTTTAGTAATGGTAGTGCTTCCTCTCTAGTTTATTAGCCTTCCGTCCCATCCAATTGCTTCGCTACTGTAACCTCTCAAACCGATGACTATAAAATTATACTCTTTCTGGATACAGAGAGCACATAAGCAGAGAGTTTTTTTTCCCGGGAATATATATCTTTTTTTCTCCGACAATCGAAAAAGAGCAAGACCCTTTGGCAATCGACTGCTAGCCGTTATTTGATTGCTGCTTCCGAAAACGTCCAAAGATTCTATTATTTTATTTTTTGAGAGTGTGAATGTAGAGTAATATTATCTTAATCACTGGTTACAAAATGGGTTAATGAACAGTGACGAGGAGTTCTATTTCAAACTAAATATCTCTTTTATTGCATTCTTGTCGTCGGTGGAGAGTCCGCTGCTTCCGAGCTTGTTTTTTTTTTTATTTCTCCCGGAGATGTTCCCGGGGTTCGGAACTTCCGCAGGCTATTTCTGATTTTGCAGATAGAGCTTGTCACCGAATTGTCATTTCATCGTTAAAATTTTTCTCACCGATATAATCAGGATTGCGCAGTTTTTAGAATACAAGTGAGATTCAGTTGGTGCAATGTGGCAAAGCACTTTGAAAAAAATAACGCTTTTTGAAAATTTCTTTAAAATTGCATTAAATTTGGGACCATATAAACGAACTTGGACAAAATTTTCAAAGTGCGTAATGACGTTAAATCATTCGTAGGCTTTACATGTTCGTCAATTTATGGAGTTTATGGTCTCTCTGTGGCTTAAATTTCGATGGTTCTCGAATTAAATTTAATTATCGCATACAAGGTAATGAGTCACACCCTTAAAAGTATATTTAAAAGATATACAACATTTAACAATGTAAACATTCTTTTGTTTTATGTACATGTATTTGTTTAAACGCTGTCAGTTATTGTTGAATAATGCGATTGAAGGCGAGTTTAAATAGTTCAACGAATGCTTGTGCAGATAGCAAGTGGACAAATTATTTAAAACTTGAGTTGTTTATGATCACTTTCTTTCTTCGTTGGATAGTTAACTTACTTTCGAACTCTACCGGAAAGGCCCGATAAGTTGCGGTTAGGAAAATATGTATATTTGTCTCGTAAATTATTAGTCATTTTCGTTTTAGCTTTTCCCTCGATTTATATATATATCAACATTGTTCAAAACATAACGATGAACAGTTAGGGCAAGTCTTTATAAGACGAACCTATATTTAGACCCTTATATTTTACCTCACAAAGTATACGTTATACAAAATATAAGTAGAATCCATGGTCTGTCTTTGCATTTTTTCTTTACGTGAATCTTATATAACTGGCGACTAAAAATACCCATGGGCCTTATGTCAAGTTGTTTTGTTTCATTCAAAATTTAGTTAAAGTTGTTAATTTGATGCATATTGAAAAAGTATAATAGCAATTTCGAAAATATGATTATTATGTAAAATGATGTGGATAATGGCATAAAATGTTGTACTGAATAAAATAAAAACAGAAATCCACAAAAACGACTTAGTTAATTTAGTCTGTTTAACTAGCCCGAGTGTCCTCAAAAAGAATATTTTAATTTTGAATAAACGATCAAAAGCACGTTTTATTTTTAAGATGAAAGCAAGTAACGGGGAAAAAATGCAGTTCAACTTCAAAGTTACCTTAATTTGATACAATGGAACAATATTTTTAATAGCTTATATCATTATTTGTTCGGCACAACTCGCTTAAATGAAATGGAAATGAAGAAAGTGATATCAGGAACATGCTATTAAGTCACTTTCAAGAATCTTTTGAACAGAATTTGGCCTTTTTAAAGCCAAGTATAGATAGGCTTTTAAAATATTCACATAACAAGCATAATGAGCTCTTTGGAACTTTAAGTTCTACCATTTTTTTTCATTGGAGGACAATATTATAAATTCTAAGCACAAATATCAATTTATTTGTGGTTAAGTTTTGTTTTTCAACTGCACGCTTTCTTGATAATCCAATTTTTAAAGGAAGTCTTTTAATCCACAAAGGTATTCAATATTACCTTTAATAAAAAATGGCGTATCCTCTGTTTTTACTTTTAAAAAATTTCTGATTTTTCAATCGACTACATATATATGCTATAAAAAAAATTATGCATATATTAATAAAACCCGAGCTCGTGTAATAAACATAAAAACAATGCACCATATTGAAAATATTAAGGTGAAAGTGCTCTTTTAGAATAAAAAAAAAAGTCACCATAGGGCACACACTCGACAATTTATAATTCATCAAATCAGGTCATTCTACACTGTATTGAACAATTTCACCAACAGTATATGTATTACCTTGTCATTAAGATTTGGATTACACGTTTTTAATCAATTTTAGCATTTTTTTCATTACGCAAAATCAATAACGGACACGGTTAAAGTTGACACATGAGCTCAGGAGTGATTACAACCTAACGCTCTCTGAATGTATTCTATGTAATATTAACAGGTGTGTACTTTAGGGAAAGACCGCCGATGTAAAGAAGTATCTGAAGAAATAACGCCACGCATCTCATTCATTTTAACAGAAAAAAACATTATAAACAACTTTAAGTGAGTGAAAAGGGCACGTTGTCTATAATTAATGCCATTGCATTTTCAATTACAACAAGCACGTGGGGCATGGATACCCCCCAACCCCCATATTTATCTATTGAAAATTAAAACAAATCCGAGGCCATCGCAAGCTAATTTCTTGCGTATGTTTTTATATGCATAATACTTTATCGATAATGTAACTTATTTGCCTTTTCAAGCTTGTTTTAAAATTTCTCTTTTTATAATTAAATGTCAGTCGAAAAATGCGATTTTTAAAAGTAGCTTATAGAGTCTAAAAGGTAAATAATATGCAAATTAGAATGGTTGCATAGGAAGAAGTCTCAGATTTTTAAAATATCAAAACCAAATTTGAAATTGATGAAATTTATAGGCGTGAAAAAGAAATATTCTTGTAAAATGAATATTATTCTTGAACTCCATATCAATTTACCGGTAGTGGCGCGTAAACAGGTCCAAAACTTATTTTTTGAATTTCGTCTCTTGGTGCAAAGCGTTTGCTCTATGCAATGCAAAGATAAAGAAAACAATTTCATGGGCTGTTTCCATAGCATTGTCTATGTATCCACAGGCACCTGAATTTTAATAAATCAGTCGCTCAATAAGCCAAATATCGAATATTTCTCTCCCCCCCCCCCCCTCTATAAATAAATACATCGATTGTCAGGAAAGATCATTATTAAAGAGTTAGCCTACATGTAGCTTGAATAACTACTGGATTCGTATTATTTAAAAGGATAAAAATCGTTTGTTTAAAATTGAATTGTTGTTTGTTTTAAATTTTTCGCCCTCCCTCGAAGGTTTGGTATTTTGAAGTTACCTTAAACGTAGAATTAAGTTTGGGCGGCCTTAGTGGAATTACCGAAATCCTAAATAAGAATCTTGGAAAATGTTCCCTTCGTTGCTTTTTAAGAAATCGGAGTAAAAGATTTGACAAGTTTTAAACAATTCATAAAGAACAAACATTATATTGCATTTCCAAAAGAGATACATGTACTCTTTAAAAACAAGAAGAGGCAATTCATTTCTTGTATATGAGTTTATTATTATTACAAGTATATTAATGTGGTGCGGGGGATTTCGCTAAGTTAAATGTAAAGAAAAGAATTTATTGTGTCTTGTTCAAGAAACATTCATTTGCCTCTATATACCTAATATGCACAGTGTGGTGTTTCGTTTGATATAACTCTTCAACAGCATCTTCGGGAGTAAACACAGAAGATCGAAACATTCCAAGTATTTCCTCTCCCTTTACAAGGATTAGTAAAACACTGTTGAATAAAACCATAGCATATGTCTCGAAATCCCCCGTAATCCTCGCTCTCATAGCAAGAAACCATCAATTAAAATCAAGACCCGAAAGATAACACGGAAACATAATATACAACAACACTTTGGGGATAAAATGATGACAAAATAATAAATACTTGTCTTCATGACGTAAGTGAAATTACTTTTGATTGTTATTATTAGATGCCGGCTGTTTCATAAATATTTCATATGTCAGGGAAAAAATGTCAGAACACTACTCATCGAGTTATCAGTTAACTGGGTGTTCGCTTCGTCACTTGCTGTGCAAAAGTTCTTTACTGTATGCGAATTTTATTAAAATGTATATTTTCTGACAGAAAATGTTTGATTCAAACGACGTGTAATCGTCTGCTTATCATGAATTTTATCGTCTGCTTATCTGTGTCATCTGATGAACGCCTGCAATAAGTGTTTCGCGTACTTCTCTTGATGTCAAAGAAACACATTTAGACACGACTTTATTTCATAAAATAAAAACCTGTTGCGATCGCTGTCATTTCCGGAAATTCAAATCGATTGTTTTTCTTCTGGTTTTTGTTCTTTCCCATTTATTATTTACTCCCACCCAGTAGATTTAAAATCGATATTAAACTTAGATTTTTCCCCTAGCCACACAAGATCAAGCCGTACGAAATCATATTTATAATTTTGATAAATGAAACAGTTTTAGTGAACATGTTGTTTAATTTTTTTTCATTTTGCGTTACACACATCATCTTTTTTTTTAAAAGGATTAGTTGAGCATATAAGGGCTTAAAAATCTCTTTATCGTTGTTAATAATAATAAAAAAAAAAAAAACCGGTATATTCGTGTCCGAAGCCCTAAATTAATCAATTTTTACTTATGTTGGAAACCATTTATGTCGTAAATCACAAGTCATATTGGAAGGCTTCACAGAAAGAAAAACCATTAAAGTGAACGTAAAAGAGATGATTTCTTTCCCAACTAAGAATTCATTACATGATCGGAAGTGGAACTAAAGGGTTTAGGGTTGTACGGGGGAATGTAATCTTTGGCTCTTCAATGCTACTTCGCGAGTCAGTCAATGCACAAATCAATGTAAATCAGCCAAAGTGTCCATTCCCTCTGCCATGACTGTTAATTCTGTGTTTAACGTGTCCAAAAAGAAAAAAATGAAACGCATCACGAACGCAACTCCCCCACACATTGAGTTAGCAATTTTTAAAATCAATTTCTGTAAGAATAATGCCATTTTAACAATTTTTTTTGCCTTCTATTCCCACATTTTATGCAAAGTGTAATATTAAATTCGACATTCAAAGTCCCCCACGTCGAGAAATATCCACTTCTCAATCTGTCTCCATTCTGTGAAAAGGGTTTAAATCCATCATTTTCCTGATAAATAGTTTTGCTTGACGCTATTATCATAATTTAAAAAGTCAAAAATAACAAATCTTATTTTCCAGCTTGCAATAGCTACTATTATGATGCAATAAATCATCTATTAATACTGCTTTGTAACTTTTTAAATTAGATATGAACGTGTCCTCCTTGTTCCTTTATATTTATTTTCTTTTCTTTTCTTTTCAAAAAATTCAAAATGAGATTTTAGCAGTCGGGTTTTCAAAACGAAATGGTGTTCTGTTGTGTCAAGAAAGATAACTCGCACACGTATAAAACCGATGTTGGATCATCCAGTTATCTCGCTGTAGCTAATGGAAAAGAAATGTTGTTTAATTGATGTTTCAACTGTAGTTTTGTCATTATGTAATTATATATAGAATATATTTAAGTATAAACAATTATTTTCATCTTGGCTTGCCAATTAACCATTTATTGGGATAGGACAAACAGCTAGCGAAGATTTTGTAGGGCCTACATATATCACTACATGTACATATATTTTTTTCGAACATTTGTGTAAATTTTATTATTAATTCAAATACCATTCATTTATAAATTAATAATCCATGACTTTAATAAAATAATACGAATAGCTACATAAAAGGACTGTAATAATCATTTCGACATCGATAAATCCATAGACTAGGTGAATCTACTGAATTCTTCTTTAATTTGTCACATCTTGAAGCATTACACACTGTAAATTTCAAAAATTTTATTTTGTATTACGATAATGATTATGAATTTGTCTATCTTTGTAAAGAGGGGTGGGGGTCCAAAGCCTATTTTCGATAAATTTCCTCTGAAATTTTAATAAGTTTGAATATTCCAGGAGGGGTCAGGACCCCTGATTCCCAAACCCCCACCCCCTTCCCCCATCCTCATAACCCCATTGGTCCTGAGTCTGAATGAATGAATGTTTATTTCCCTCAAACCATATCAATGGTACATGATGTACAAAAAACAAAAATATATTACAAATGTACAAATGCAAGATCAAGTTAGGAAGAGTGGAGAAATTTTAATTAATCGAGCCAATATATTTTTCTAACAAATATGGACAACTTTTTCAATAAATCAATATCTATGGTATTATAAGATTCACAAATTTATATGTCTTAACATTTGTGAAGTATTTTTCATCAATTAATTTGTTAAGGACTAAAGAAAATGCATCATGGTTTCATTCCATAACATACTCGTCACCCTTGGTGTTTTATTACATAATGAACAAATTCTAAAAACATCTTTCTAGTATATTATTCCACCTTCCCGTTTCAGTCCACTTGTGGCCGTGGGGATCCACGCATTCGTAGTACCAAAGAGATAGAACGAGGGGTTGAAATTAAGTTGAGGTTCAAGATATTCAAAGCCATGATTATTTCTTATCTATAGTTTGTCACATCCTTCTACAATTCCCGTTATTCTTTCAACTGAGAATTGAATTGGAAAGCTTTGCGTAAAGCATAAACTGGGTAAAGCTTTTAATAACTGATATCGCATATACAGCCAAAATAGCGCATTGGAAACTGAAATTGAATTATATGTAATGTAATTCGTATCTTCTTATTCTCAATAAATTTTGAAAGAACTAACAGCAACTTAAAACCAAAAATCAAAATAAACACCTTTCATTTTGATTAATATTTAATCACTATGAATATTTATTTACCTGTTTAAATAATGAAATACTGGTTCATTATTGAACGCCGTTGTTCAAAATGACAAGGTTTAAAAACAATATTTTCAATGAGTATACAAGATCCATGTATATTCACACGTATACCGGGCTGTGTATATAATTACAGTGAAGCAGTAACGAGTGTTGTATATTAAAGGACATGTGTATAATATACTGTACCAAAACGTGGACGTGTACGTGGACTAATTAACATCCCAGGCTGTGTTGAGAGTTTAGGTTGTGTACAACTTCTGTTTCAAATCAGATATAAGTACATGTAGTATATATACACATCGTCCGGTTAAAGATCAGTCACGTGTCTAGAGACGTGTAAACAACTCCCCCTCCTCTCTCTCTCTCTCTCTCTCTCTCTCTCTCTCTCTCTCTCTCTCTCTCTCTCTCTCTCTCTCTCAATGCATTTACAAATATATCTAAGTTCGGGCCGAATAACATCCTTGGTAGAATTGTAAATTATATTTACTGGTATCTACGTTTAAATTTCTAGGAAAACTTCAAAATCAATAATTAATAAATCAGAGGCAAGGGGTGAAACATTTTCAAATATTAAATGTTACAATGTACGACTACATGCAGACGTCCATGGATATTCATTAGTGCATACTGAAAAAGTGTTGGAGACGGGTTAGGTTCCATTGGATATCATCAGGAGAATCAAAGTAAAAGGTGACATTGTAAATTAATAGCTGTACGAGTAATACAGAGAGAGAGTGCATTAGAGTGGAACTACTGTTATACGACTAGTAGCTGTGAGAAAAATACAAAGAGGCGCGGGGGGGGGGGGGGGGGGGGTTGTTACTAATGTTACATGATTAGGCGAGCTGATGGCGCGGTGATCTTTTATCGTATAAATGACAACCCCTTGGCTTCCTTGTCAGTATACTCGTCCCTTGTATAAGTAAGATATAATACCCCTTTCAATAACTCATATTAATATTAATAAATAATATGTATCCTGACCCGAGTTCTGACCGAATTAGATCTAAAAAGCTTTGCAGAGAGAGGGTGACCCATTTTCACCCCTGGCGACATAACGAATTATCAAGTTGGGGCTGATTGAATAAAATAATTTTAAAAACCCATAAACAATATGATACAAAACCCTGTGCTATGTTTTAATATTATTACATTTACGTTACAACAAAAAGTATTCTATTGCGCCTAGTCAACAATCCATTAATATGCATACTTCATTACCCTAATACGATATCTTAATTGCGTTTAATAGAAAGTAAACATTCAGCCCATTAAAAGAAGCATACGCTTGATTTATGTCAACAACGCCAGCAAATGTCAACAAAGGGCCGGCTAAGTTGATTTACTTGATGGTGTGTGGACACAGGAGACTTATATAAATGTTGGAAAACTTACAATTAAGATACCAACGAATGATTATCAAGGCCGAAAACTGGGAAATAAGTCTCATAATTTTCAACGATTTCCCTCCGAAATTAAATTATCATATTCTTTAGTAAACCCACATCAACCCTCTAAGGGTTTCCTAGAATAGAATTCTGGAGAGCCAGCGACAGTTAATGCAATTTTGAAGTTAAAAGGGGTTCCGGGCCGGTCTGCTTAATATCAGATTTCGGTTTTCTCTTTTAGAAAGTGCTCCAATGACTTTCGGACAACTGTGTCGTGCAAAACCGGTTACTGTCTAAATAAACTGAAGATAGAACTTTTGTAGGTTAGATCTATAATAACAAGTATTTTCAAAAACTATATCCCGCACGGAAGATAGTGATAGTCAAACTTTATGTTGGCCATTGATCCGAGTGCTCTTTGCGTCTAGTAGTCTCAAACACATTCGACCTGCTTTCGGTTTCAGACAATTAAAATAGTCGAAAAAATGATAAATCTCTAAAGTGCAAAAATTAATTCTTAACAAATCTGTTCAAATTCTGCTCTAATTTTTAAGTAGTTTTTCGCAATAAAGTATAAATTAGATCAGAAATATGTCATAAAAAAAGGATAATTTAATGAAAAAAGGAGTAAAATCTCGGGGTTCTACACTTTGGGGTGGGGGTGAGAGGGAGGATGGGGGAGGTCGGTCCTGTCCTCAACCACCTGTGCATAGCCCGTATGAATCATCTTACTGTTTATATATTTACACCTATCTCTATCTCTGATTCATTTTATCAATTTTTCATAAAAAAGTGATTAGAAGTACGTTAATTACTTTTACTGTCAAAACGATACACAGAAGGAACAGTCCATTTTCCTTATATATTAATGTTGCCATGGTAACTACAGCTACTAGGAAGTTTAAGGTCAGTCTGTGCAAGTCCATGGAGCCCGTGGAGTCCGTGGAGTCCGTGCTCTCAATGTCGTTTAATAGTAACATTAAATCAAGAAATAATTCATGCAAATTCAATACCAAACGTACCAAAAGAAATCAATGAACGATGTAAAAAATTATTATAGCTCTTCAGATCAAAATCGATCAGCTAAACAATGCATTTAAAAGTAGTTAATAAAAGTTAATTAAAACATTTATTCATTCAAAGACCGTTCGTTTCCCTGGATCGCGTAAATGTTGGGGTTTTTTTGATAGAGGAAAAATACATTTTTTTTTAAAATTCTTTTAATTCAATCTTTGAAAAAAAAAACCCAACAAAAACAAAATATAAAATTTAATGGAAAACATTAGTAGTTAGTGTACTTGAGAACATTTTCCAGCAGAAAAAAAACTGTGGTTATTGCTCAAGCATCTGTAAATAATTAAAACCATTTCATTCAAGAGATACGGTCGACTTTTATAGACCTCGTTTGTATGTTATTTATATTGTCAAAACAAATTGAACATCCCCGAAAAAGTGCATCAAAATTTTATTTTTCAACTCCCCCGTATGTTCTGTTATACGAGAAACGACTCCCCACTACGTAACCATTACATCTGAACAGAAAAATGTTCCGATTATTCATTTTTCCTAAGATTTGTTGAGAATTAATTTTTCGACTGTTTCAAGTGTCTGTAACCTAAAGCAAGTTGTATAATTTACAAATCATGCATAGTTTGACCACTCTATTACCGTGAATTTAAAATCTGCCAAATATGTTCGAAGTGTTTGAGACTACTAGACACACAGAGCAATCGGAACGATGACCCAACATAAGGTTTGACTATCGCTGTCTTTCGTGCAGCATATATTTTTTGAAAATACTTGATATAAATACCTACAAAAGCCGTGACCTAAATTTCTCCCATCTCCGAAGCGTAGAAATTGGACTCCCCCATACTTTGGAAGCGACTATCCCTTACTTTTTGGAGACTCCCTCGCGCTAGGGGTTGTATATAGGTGAGAGCTATGATCCCTTTTTCCGATAATCTATATATGGATACCTCTCTAACCGAGATTTACTCAATTTTGACCAAACCCCATTTCCTTTAACAGATCGAAAATCAGTGCCAAAAGTTTTTGGTCCTACTTCCTGTCTGTTTCTCTGTCTGTCTGCAAGTTCATCTAGCAAGCATAGAGGTCAGGTCCACTTCTTATTGGACTTTGTCATTGTCGACTTGGACAGAGTGGTTAACACATACATCGTTTGATCGTTCTCTCCATCTCTCGGTCTTGCATATACACGTATACTTTAGAAGTAGAATAGAGCAATTTTCATTCAAATTGACCCATGTGAATTCTCAGAATACTATTTTAGACCGTCCAATAACCAGATTGATTTCTGGTGTTGTAAATTGATTGCATTCTTTTCTAGTAAATAAAATTTCGGCATTATTCTATATTGAATTTGGAATCGTCAACCGGTTTCAGGTTATTTTACCAATGTATTAAGATGAAACGTAATGTATAATTGTAATTGCAAATGTAATAACTCATAAAATAAATTATTACACAAAGGATAACAGAACAGAACAAAAAAATGTCATTCTTTTGAACAAACACTGCCTAGCTATTATAATAATTATCATGTGGCAAAATAAGTAGTCAATTGTTTGAGGTTCGGTTATAAATTGACAAAATAATTATTCCCATCCAAAGGCGCAAGGAATTCATTTGCATGTGTGTTCCAACACATTGCCATGCCGCTATACTCTAACTTGAAAACTCTCGCGCAAACAGCATCGTCTCCTGAGCAATTAATATCCGGGGAAAAAAATCAAACAGCTCCGGGTCTGTAGAGCGGACCCCGCTGCTTTGGGGAGTCCGAGATTGTTAGCAGGGCATGAGCGTACCCCAAGGGTGAATTAATGAGACCGAGGGGTAGCGGGGAGCATTAGATTGGCATCGTTTAATGTTTCTGAAATGATTCTGATCATCAATCAATAGTAGAAACATCGACCTATATAGTTACAAAATGCATCGTGATCAATGAATGTTTTTGTTTTTTTTGTTTTTTGTTTTGTTTTTTGAAGAAGTTGTTCATGCTTCCAAAGAAGTACATGTAAGAAGAACCAGAAAACTTTACGAAAAGAATGGGCTCATGGGTAACGCATAATCTTGAAAAAGTATGGTTAAATCATAAAATCTTTGTCTTCCTTTGTTTTACGAATGATGTCTGTCTTATATGTTCACGGCCATGACAATTAAGAAATAGAGTTAGCGTGTGTTAAGGGAATTCAATATTTTTATGTTTCTGCATTGAGTTTATATGTTGATATTTAAGTATCATAGAAATGATTAGAATCATGGCACGCAAAAAAAAGGAACGCCTTCAACCTTAAGGAAAGCTTCGTGATGGGTATAATTTGTAACAATAACAAATCATGTTCAAACCGTATTACAACAGGTTATAGCATATACTTTTGAGTACGCGGTAATGTTTTTTACTGGCTGACAGAAAACAATTGATTATAAAAGATTAAGAGGGCTCGATGGTCGTGGTCATTTTTAGACTATCTTAATCTCCTCAAGAAGAAGAGCTCTGTGTATAAAGAAATAGGAAACTGTTCAAATTTGAAAGCTAAATTGCATGGAACTTTTCTTTACTATATAATAGTTTATAGCTAAATAAAGCATATGTAAAACGTTAAGGTAGGTTTGATGGTTAGTTTGTTGACCACCAAGTCTCCTTAATAAAGTTTTTATTTTGTTTGTTGTAACCATCAAAATAACATGTTAAGAAAGATAACTGGTGCACATATATGCCAGTTACATGGATGATATGAAAACAAAATTAATATACAGCATACCAATCACTGTATTCCAGTTTAAGATTGAATCTTAGTTTTTACAAGCATTTTCCCTTCCTTCTTTACCGCTGCATTCGTATGCAATGATTTCTCCGACGGAAATTGCATCGTTTTTATTGACGTTTTTTCTTTCTATTACCAAGTCACTTTTTTGACCGCAAACATATCGAAAGACATCTAACAACTGCTTGTCATATCTTTTTTTTCAAAATTTTTCGATAATTATGTAATAGCTATGGATTCATATAGAAATTCCCTCAGTTCCATTACCACCAAAAAAAAATTGCCCTAAACAATATAGAAAAAAATGAATGATTTGTTACAAAAGGAAAAACCAATTATCCTTCGTTAATATGGTAAAAGATATTCTTTAAAGACCGAAACATCTCATATAGACGACTAACCGTATCAAATAGCAGATAACAGTCTAGCCTCTTAGCAGTTAGGTTGCTGTGCACAAAGATTGTAGTGAGTTTAGAGAAATAGTTTTTTTAAAATGGTTTGATTCGAAAGTGTGTGCATAGATGATGTCCGAGTAAGAATATTCTATAAATACGATTGAAATATTTTTTTTTCAATCATTGTATAAACTTCACAGAAGTACATTGTTCAAAAGAGCTTTAACTCATATCAAATTTTGTTTTTATTTTGCTATATAATTCAAGTGCGCGTTTCGTTTTTTGTATGTTGAAATGGGGAAATATTCGCGACAACCATCATCAACCAAATAAAAAATCCTTTATTACATTTGCAGCAGTATGAAAAACCAAATTTCCGTTTAATCGTAAATCCTAATCTCTGGCGATTTATGGTTTGATTTCCATTAAAAGGCATTAAAAATCAAAGCTGTGTGGCCGATAGATTGTGTTTTGTCAAAAGTTGTAAATGACCCTTTATGTCATTATTCCTTTCAAACGATCTTTATCAATCCGAATTTACTATGCCACGAGACACTTGAGCCGGTGATATTTGCGAATTGTTTACATTGGTTTCGGGGGGGGGGGGGGTGGGGGGTTCTGGTCAGCCACATATAAATATATATATAGACAAAGAACAATGTACATGCGCGGATCCAGAATTTTTTCCAGAATAATTAAGTTTGCCGAGGGTGTACGAGTCATATTTTTGGTAATTTAAATATGTAAATTTGAGAAATTTTATTTTACTAGTGGGGGAGGGGGAGGTGGTCTGGACCCCTCCCCCCCCCCCTCTTCTAGATCCGCACATGATGTAAACAAACGAATGCTAGCACATATATCTTACAAGAAATAGCATGTCCCTTGTGCATTGATGCAATGTGATTTCATTCCAATACGTGTGGTGGGAAATTAGAGAGCGTTTCTATCGAGAATTGATTGCCAAGTTAAGGAGGCCGACGCGAAACGGGAAAACTGGCTGAAGTTCGTCTGCCATACGATTGCTAGTTTGTTAGACCATCAAACGAGACCATAAAAAAGAATTCAATAATTTAGGAAATTCTTTTACTATACTCTATCGCAATGTAAAAATATAAAAACGCCAGGAGTGAATTGAGTGTAAAAAAAAAAGATATCCGATTACAAGCAGGAAGATGGAAAAGTGCAACCCAGGGAACTTTCTATCTGGAGATTATTTCCTTAATGTTCACGGAAATCAGTGTTGTTGGGTCATTAAAGTCTCGTAGAATCAGACCCCAATTGATTATTCCTTAAGATGTATTAAGGTGTACCGCTCCTTCACATATATTTTAATCCTCGCTTTCAGAAGCAATTTGTAAAACAATCCGTATTGGTAATATTTGTGTCTTACGCTAGATTTCCCAGAATACGCATCTATTTATTTCTCTATATAAAACATGCTTCTTCAAATCTGACAGTCTCGAATCCTATAAGCGTTGGCAATGCCTCGTTAACCATTAATTATTTAGTGCTATGCCAATTTCGACCCGGGATTCAAATATTAGACCTGTGTTTACATCAACAGTAATGGGACCCCTTCTGTTAAGATGAGCTTATTCGGCAGATTTCATTAGGCATAAACATTAATAAATGATCTTGCACTGACCCGAATACATTAAAATTAAAGGAACAAGCCAACAATTATCCTTTCTGATCTTACAAATGTTGGAGCTGATCATATCTACACACATTGAGTAGATTCAAGAATGGTTTTGCCAAAATTTCCAAATTTTCGCGACATGATGAACGATAAAAACGTTGAATTATCTAGTGATTTATGTATAATGTCATGCATAATTAAAACAAACGAATGTCTTGTTTTTCAAGGAGACGGGACCCTTGATGCGAGATTCAGAATTCAATTACTTGACTTCGCGAGGACCCCAATACCCAGTTGGTCTTGTCAAAACGTATGCACAAGACGGAAGGAGCGAGGATATGGTTCTGTTAAGACGGCGCTTTGTCCAAAGTAATTACTCCGGAAGTTGAACGGAACAGGTCTGCGTTTTACATAGAATTCGCGGACACGAGACAGCAGACGATAAAAAAGATTCACAGATTCTGCGCGTTTATTCAATTCATCTGTAATTATTTCTGAATGAAATACAAAAATGTTCCTTTCCTTTCAATGCATGTGGAAGTCGGTCTTTTCTAGACCATAATTGTTGCAATGTTTCCTTGACTGAACTAAGCATGTAGTCTACCATGTTCTATGCATCCGAGGAAAAAATAAAATCCATTTGCAAAATATTCCTATTTTAAAAATTCTTTGAGCTTTATTTTGTGCCCATTTGGCAACAAAAAATCAGTTTGATCACAGTAAAATGTATCAATATACATGAATTATTTTCCCCCCAAATTATATGTATTAAACTACATGTATTTCTCATTGTGTAAGACCTTAGCAATGTTTGAAACACTGATTTATCATTTTTGGATACAGTTCCTATATTTTGATAATTCTAAAAAATGGTATCGCCTTCGTGCATATATTTTGTTGTTGTTTAATTATAAAATCATGCCAATACTGATACACTTTTTGAAAAGTTTTTTGAAAGAGCGTTTTGTGTTTTGGGAAAGTTTTAAATCATGTTTTTTTTTATAATTAAAATGGCAAAAAGAAGAAGAAAAAAATGCATTCTTGAATCTAATTCAAATTATTCAAAATTGTAAATAGGAACAATTTGTAAATAGCTCAACGAAAAGCTGCATCCAATGATAAAAATAAACTGCGAGGTTTTAATAAACATCACCTAAAAAAGCTGGCGTTGGCATACACCTCAAAGTCGAAATTAATTATATTCACGTACACATTTTTATCTTCAAGAAGAAATGAATCACTTCAAAGCCTAAAATAATCACTGGCTAAGAATGCAGTAATATAGGATAGTACGGAGGCTTAAAATCACCAAATACGTTGAGAGTAAATAGTAGAGATACTTGTAGCGTCCATCCTTATAACCCTATTATGCATAAAGGCATTGTCGTCCAACTAGTTTTGTCTATGAGATATATTATATATACATGTATAAATAAACTTTTGATCAAATCGCGGAAACGAAACAAAACTATGTTGAAAACTTTTAATTTTTTTGTGTGCAAAACCAAACACCGAATTTTGATTTGGACAGTTACAGGAAAGCAGCGATGGACGACACCACTGGCGTTATATGTGCATGTAATATTTAAAAGGATTCGTTTCTTGGGTATTACCAACCCCTAATTCATCTGTACGTGGTTGCCTGTGGTAATTGCAGAACTATTATCACTTGCAATAGACCTAGCTAAAAACAAAACAAAACAAAAAAGAAACATCTTGGCATGGCGTCAATTTTTTTCTTCATTAACGGTGGGTATATATATCTACAATGCGACAGACGCTTGCATGACAAAAGAAAATGAGATCCCTATAGCGTTCCTCAAATTGTTGATAGACTTGCTTTATAGTTACATGCACTACACAAAAAAAACCCGAGTTTCGCTTAACCAATCTTGAAAGCCAGTCATTATTTCTTGACTTTCTAAGTATACGATCTAGATATACAAGAACTTTAACTATGTGGTCGGTACTGTTTCGTAGCAAAAAGCATCCGTTGCTTAAGCACCGCGTCTCATTATCACATAATTTGTCTTCTCAATGTCTCAAACGTGTAGCGATGATGCAAAACATACCATTATTAATTTACATTTACTCAGCTCCATGTGCATGGTGCATATGCTACTTTTTTTGTGCAATTTGCGTTCCCCTTAAGAGTCTTCAAGATTGATAAAGATTATTCATCTAATGGCATGTATTGTTCACAAATAACGATATATCTGCAAGTTATTTTCTCCGACATGCAATATTTTCTATGTTTGCAAACAAGTGCAAATATTTTCGTATATATGCAAAGTATGCTATTGTTACTTGGCCTAGTATCAATATCAAAAACTAACACTTTAAAACGAAGATACATGTCATACATTTATTTCTGTGAATCTTATAGCTAATATAAACAGTAATTTTCACTGAAGAATTGTAATTTGCTATTTTAAATACGGTTTACGCAAAATAACATTGCTTTCATTGGTACACTAGTATATTTCATAGATGCTACATATTCAGTGTAGAACAGAAAAAGTAAAATGGATGGATTTTTTTTTCTTTACTAAATGTTATTTTACAACAAATCATCTTTTACAATTTCAAGTAAATTTGATGGTTTATTTGTTGACCATTCATTCTCCTTAATATTTTTAATTATTAGACTAAGATAAAACTCATTTATTATTATAGGTCTTAAAACATTAACTTCCCTCTAGTAACAGTCTCACATAAGAAAGATAGTACATGTATAACTGTTCACCGATATACCATCATTACATGGCTAATTTGCGGATACCTTTGAAATGTTTAAATTCGCGATGGTTATTTTCGTGTTCTATAATAATATCACTTACTTGTTATTTAGAATTGTTATTTCTTCGATTGTTGGATTTTTGAAAGATATCACTTTTTAGTAAAAAAAAAAATAAAATAAAAGAGTTTGCAAATATTCGCTCTGGAGAAAAATGTAGTCACTGAGTCTTCAAATTTTGACTCTCCGCGAAAATTAATGATTCTATAAATGCACGCATTTACCAAACTACATTACTAAAAACATATACAATGGGTGGAGCAATCTATGTTTATAAACATATCACAAATATAAATACATGCTTCTGTTCATTGCTATCAATACCACAATCATGATACTTTACACATCATTAGCCGATTGATTTACTGACCCATTTAGTATTCTGATGCCGTTGATGGTATAGATCTTAATGAAGTACGACCGCATACATTCAAAAAATAAAAAAAAAGGAAGTCTTTTTCCCCCTCTAACACCTACGACCTTTGCCGCCATTAAATCTCAATCATTACGACTCGTGAATTTCCATTAGTGTTTTACACTACACGTATCTCATCGGCATCATGATCATCTCTTTGAAATAATTTTTAATTAAGCAGATAAATTTCAGTCTTGGCGCTTTGCGTCAGAAATTGTAATTAAATTAACACGAGATTCGGCCTCCTTACCCCACCTTCCAACATTCACGCGCAGAGAATACACATAAAATAAGGAGGCCAATTCAAGCACGTGCAAATGAATAGAAATAATTTTATTAAAATAATGAAGAGGAAAAAATCAAACAGTTCAGTCCGCCTCTATGAGTAAATGGCGCGTTTATCGTATTAACGTCACAAGCGGCCTTTTTTTCCTTTGGAGCTTGTCGTCGGCGCGTTATAGTGTATGAAAGGCCAGAATCCAATACCCCATAAATCACTACAATTATATGACCAGAGATGTTTTATATTGAGTTTTTCTCTCTCCTACCCAATTCTGTGAACATGTATTTCTAATCTCCGCTTCTTTAATCAATTTCCGAGAACAATTGTCTGCTACCGCCGTCGTTTTGTGGGGGTCAGGTGAAATAGCACCATAACACGTTAATCCTCTAAATTGAGAGAATCGGGCAAACAACACTTAGGCAAGATTGAATCGGAAAAAAAAATCTTGTAAGTTTGTTAAATGTTTTTCAGCTGCACGAGCTATTTGCCACATCGATTTATCAGGTGCTTTATTTCTTACGCTTGATTTATTGTTTTAACATTTGACATTTGAACAAAAAAAAACCCGAAGTGACAAATTGCCCGAGTACCACCAACTTATATTCGCTTTCGTGAGTCCCTCTGGATGCTGCATTTAAAATAACGAAATTTCATTTAAAACCTAAGCAGGGATAAAGTGTCGGTGTATAGACTACATTGTGTAATAAGCTGTTATATATCGGTCAAACAGACGGATAAATCACCGGATTCCATACATTTTACGTCCTTCCGTCTCTCGGGACAAATAAATGTGCCCCTTCGTCGGCTATGAATAGCTAAACGATAATGCTTGTTAATAAACATCATAACCCGTCGGACACTTCCAAAGTCTTTGGCCAAAACCCATTTGGTTACTATAAAAGACCCTTTGGAGTTTGCTAACGTCTTATAAAATGTCTTGCCTTGACGGCTAGTAGCCAAATAGTTTTGTTTTTTTTTTTTACACCAAAACTGTGGGTCAATAGCTCTGCTGTGGCCATACCTTAAGATCATGCGCGTAGTATAAACAAAGGAATAAGCTTTACAACAATATTCCACATAGACTACATGTATAAATATATGTATATATGTATAGACTTCTGTAGTATTCGTCGCTTTTAACCCTATGTAGTGCACTATATTTGGATGTGCTTACTTTATAGTATCTATAGAACTATAGAACTAGGATTATAATGGTTGCATGTAATAATTTAAAGCAATATGTATTTTAATGACATATTTTCACACCTAACACGTAACCCCTACAGTACATTGGAAATATTGCACACACTTAAAAGCAAAACGTTTTGAAAACTACATGTATTTATTAGATGTAATATTTTTTTTAAACAAAACACTTGCCAAGACTTATTTCCGTTTTTAAAATGCGACTTTTGTTTTATTCATTTATTTTTGCGAAAAAAACTGTTGATGTAGACATTGGTGGGAGACAGATTTTCTCATAGTAACTCCAACACAGCACGCACAGTTGCAAACTCAAGATGTTCATTGCTGCATCCAATGTACTCTTCACATAATACAAAAATATCATATTTGCCTGTTACTTATCTTCTGAAAACACTTCACATCATATTAGATGTCGAAGTACAGATTCAAGCTAACGTTATGATAATGCCGCATAGTCACGAAAGTCGTATGACTAGATATTATTGATATTACAATAAGTCAAAAATTATATATCAACAACATCATTGGATTGGTTTCTCTCTCTCTCTCTCTCTCTCTCTCTCTCTCTCTCTCTCTCTCTCTCTCTCTCTCTCTCTCTCTCTCTCTCTCTGAGAAATACTCCTATTGTTTTATTATAAAATCAGCATTATCAGAGAATGTCTTTCTGAAAAAAAAGTTTCCCATTGTATGAATGGGCATGTATCAGAGTCGCGGGCTTAGCTTAGCATCTGCATATAGGCTATCTCCACAAAGTGTGCATTGATCCTGACGGCGGAACGATAAATCAAAAACGGAAGTGGCAGGTCGGATTTTTGAAGAAAGCAAAAAAGAATATATTGGGAAGAGGAAGAATAGGATTGCTATATAAAGTTGCGCATGGCTTATAATAAATCAGATCTTTATAACGGCTCAACGACAACCCTTAATAAGTCTAGTTGTGAATAGCCACGAATGCTGTGAAAAAACAGGTCCTTCCATGAGAAATAGACGCTTTAGCCCTGTTAACTATGTAATCAAGTCCCATTTCTCAAACTATGAAATCATGCAGGAGTTTATTAATGAAAAACAGTTAATGATACCACATGTGTTTGTCTCTTGGAGATAGCGGTTGTCACGTGACAGGTCTTCATCCCTCAAGAATTAGAAGGAGACAAAGTAGATCGTGATTCAATTAACTCTTGTCCATAGTTCACCACATCGAAGACTGAATGCAGAGCAAATGTTCCAGTCAAAGTCTTGATCACCAAAGTGTCAAAGATATTATCCCAAGCATAAAATCTTCATTGGTGTTTAAGAAGTCGTAATATCATTGATGCAAGATAATGGACCAAACAGAAAAAAAAGTGTTCGCATACATAAGAGGAGTTTTTCAGCGATTGCTGACGGTCCGTTCGTGTGCACCACCTTAAGAAATCTGGATTGTCGTGGCCATTTTTAGACCATATCAATCTCCGTTAGATTAGAGATTTGTATATATATATTGAAAAATATTCGAATTTTGACAATAATTTTTTTTATGAAATAATAGTTTAGGGCTAAAAAAATCATGTCGTAATTTTTTTGCTAGAATTGACCTGATGGTTAAGTTGTTTACCATCCAGCTTGATTTAGACCGAAAATGGTTTGCTTACAGATTTAAACCAAGGTTTTTAAAGAGCAATGATCAGTTTTTAACGTGTTTTTTTTAAAATGCAATTAAAGCTGTTAATCACCGCATTTACATTGATATATAATACTTCAATATTTACAATGTTGTTCAAGAACCAAATAAGATTTTTTAAACACTCTCTCTCTCTCTCTCTCTCTCTCTCTCTCTCTCTCTCTCTCTCTCTCTTCGTATTTACTTCATTAATATATCCAACAACTGAGCCTGATACATGTAGCTAAATTGTTTACATTTGGATATAAAACGATCAATTTTCTTTCTATGCATAGTATTAAACATACACAATTAGAGTACGATCTGAAACATCTGTCTCCGGAATCAATCATCGCACTCTTTTGAATAGCTACCAACACTACCATTTCCTCTCGTATAGAGCCTTTCTCGCCTCATACGACAAAAGATTTCCAAAAGGAGGCCCTAGCTTCCGATAAGGGGAAGAGACCTAATAGACTCGGACTGGCTGTGCTTGTACGTATGTAAATCTGATTTGAGATGTCTGCGAAGGTTAGTTTAGGTCCGTTACTGATACAGTGAATGATTCAGGCGGTTCCATTTACATTCTATATTGAGTGTATTTTAGTGTGTCTCGGAACGTATGTAGGAGGTGATTGATTGTACATCAGTTCTATGGTACAGTATGGTTTCCATTTAGCGAGAAAACCTAAATACCAATATCGTGTAATTTAATCAATGTTAGCGTTGTTTTGCATGTACAATATGCAAATATATGTATCGCTTCTACAAGAAGGAAACAATACTGCTAAATGGGTTTTTTTAAAAAATCTTCTTTGAACCTACCTTCAGTGGGTATGAACAAGTTAAGAGAATGACAGTCCTCCGGAACGTTGAAGTTTTGGTACGTCTTGCCTCGCCCTGACCGAGATATTCCAAATCCTAGCCCCAGCGTACATCGTCACGGGACAAGGGGGTCGGTTGTGAATGGCCACACGGGTCCCTAGCCATTTCTCCAGCGGCCCGGTTGGCGGCATCAGACGTAGTCTATTGCCCCTGGTGGTAGCATACGCGATCCCAAGTATCCTTTCGATGGGCGGTAGGTCCTTAACGCGAAAAACTACGTTCGTTCCTTTCAATGAGCCATCCTTGGATTCAAATATTTTCCTTCCTTCCCTTTGCTCGTAATTCCTGTTCCCAAAAGAAATGGTCACAGTGACAATGTAAACAGAGAATTGGAGCAGGTACATGCTGATGCAAGATTTATTTGGGATTTTTTTTCTCTTTCCAAAATATTAAGTATAGATTATACACAGATCCACGTGGTGATATCCATCATCAGCTGGATGCAAAACACATGCGTAACCACTTCAACAGAACACAGATTGCTTTTATAATCTGCTAATTTTCATTCCTAGAGTTGTTCCTGAGTCTTCCGAGGACACAAAACACACCAACAATATTCACAGCAACATTTTCCCGGCACTGTTCAGCTGAGTTCAGCGCGAATCAATTATACCTTTTGGTTAATCACCTTCCTTGTGTTCCTTCTACTCACACGCCACCAAAAAAGTTGACTCAGTTCCTCCAACGAATCTATTCTTGAATCCTCTTTTGTAGAGAGAAACAATATTTTTATAAATAAATTATATAATACGAAGATTAAACACAGTCCGCACCTGGTATTCCTTGAAGGTTTTTTTTTCTTTTCCGTTCCTGTTTGTTACATGTACGGCACAGTTACATATATGCGAACATTGTACATGTAAATACGCATATAGGTGACCACCACAATCCAATGTCGCGCTAATAGTAAATAATGTACCGTTTATGACATTTCTAATGAAAGCAAAATACGGCAAGCGAGATCAAGTATTACGGAATCAATTCGGGAACTACCCCAATCAGAAATAGAGCGATTGCTCCAATCATCGATTTTTCTCGCTTCCCCTCTCTGACAACTTGCGAGACAGGCCAACGTACATAAATAAACACTTCAACTTGCTCCACGTGGCACGCAAGCCCCGGGAGCCACTGAACCGGGTACTAGAAGAGTCAAGGTGTGATCGGAGTCCCACAACTGTTCAGAGGATGAGAGAATGCAATGCTCTTCGAATCCATTCTTAAACAGATGGTTCAGCACAATTGCACTAAAGTCGGGTTAATCGCACCGACTATAAACAAACAGCTATGTAGGTATCTATTTGAGTGATAAAGTTAAGATATTTTGTAATTTGTTTCATATTATTTTTTTTCTAGTTTATTCTTTGCATAAATCAATATTTCCGCATAACGATGTTCTCTGATTTTCCTTGATTAGACCCTCGGTCTATTCATCTTTCGTAAACAATTATAATGAGGTACAAAAGAAGAATGGGAAGAAAGGGGTAAAAAAAAAATGAAAGATCCGCAGCAACACACGTTTAGTGTTAAACTTCAGCATGCAAATACACGTTTAGTTTAAAACTTCAGAATGCAAATGTTGAAAAAAAAAATGAAGAATTCATACCAAGCGTGACACTCATTAAAAAAGTTCAACTTTAGCACACTCAGACTACAGTTTATCTTGTTTCCACAAGATAGTGAGGATAAAAAACTCTGACATACAGATATATGGATGTGACCTTGTTGCGAAAACCATCACAGATGCGGAAACAAAACTGATGCTCTCTTTTCCTTTAATTACAAACCCGACTCTGTAATTAAACGTCCCACAATCCTATGATGTGGGTCTTTTCTAGTTAATTTTCACACTCCGAAATAAAGAGTTCTTCAGATAATTTTGCAGCGCTGTCGCAAAAGATAGCAATTATTGTCCAGGGAAACATTTGTTTTGTTAATTGGGTAACCAATACTGTAAATCACTCTTACATATGCATAGGGACTTAATTTTCGCGTTATTAACAAGAATAGCTAACAAGACAATTCGTTGTAACTTTTGATTATTCTTTCGCGTAAAATATGTCGCTTAAATAATTAAAAGCACAGTCGTTTTCATGCAAGAAGAAGGTCTTGAGATTTAAACATTAGCTATAAGTGTATTACTTTCCATGTAGTTTTTAACTCACCTGAGCTGAAAGTAAATGTTATGATATATGGTATTACTTAAATCATATGCAATTATTTGACATATTGTTGATTCTTAATTGTTTAGACTGTGACCTCTGGACAATTCTTGGGCCCCAAAGTTTGATGTTGGTTTATATGTTAGATCTTATTGAGAACTGCAATGTTCAATATGTGATATGACTATGATATCATCCTGTTACAAGAAAGGCTTAATATCTAACATTACAATACCCAGGAAAAAATTTGAAAATCTTTTTTATACAGGATCTTTTCTACTACATTGTCAATATATTTTCCATATGGCTGCCTAAAGCTGATTATATTATGGCTATTGTTGCTAATGTGAGCGATGTGGCCCATGGGCCTCTTTTAAGGTCCATTTATATGAAAAGAAAAAAGAACATTTTTAACAAAAAATATTATGATCAACATGCTTGAAAAATAATATATAAACAAGATTCAAGATATAAAAATATAAAGGTATATAAGAATTAAATTCGTTCATGCAATGTCAAATACCAAGTGCATACGAGGACAAACAGGATAATCTCTTAATACAGGGAATCAAATTGAATGACAAAAAAGTGAAATAATATTGAAATTTTATACATTTATAGAAATTTTCGTGCGATAAAGCCTCACGCAGTACGCATAAAATAGCACCGAATTTAATTTACGAAAGTCTGCTTAATGTTGGAAATATGCACTATCAACACTCAGTCTTTTGGTAATCAATTTTAAACCGTCATACATCAAGTCTATATGAACCGCTATCATGTACTTCAATTCCCTTGAATTCTAAAGTTTGAGAAATGTATCTTGCGACCTTTACCAAGGTTTGCCTTTAACAGTCTGACAGAATTCGAACAAGCTCATCAATCTATGATATAAAGCTTCCATGAAACTAGATTATAAAAGCTAATAAAATGTTAGAATCCGGATGCAATATGACGCTATTGTTGCGAATCTAACAGCATTTCTATAGGAGTGCAATTCTCAATAAATATTTCATGACTTTTTAAGATATTATTATAGGTGATTGAAAGTATCAGAAATCCAACTATTTTAATTGCTCCATCAATTCCACTCATTTGGAGGTGCCTAAAAACCTAAAAACCTTTGCATCCCGCAGAATCCATTAGAGTATAATGCCGTAATAATGCTAGGAAACTGAATACTCCCTCAACGAACTTAAATGGAAGTCTAATCGCAAGCTAACAATTTTGAGTCGTATGAGCATTTGCATTTGAATTCAATATATTTTTTTCACCACAAATTACATTTCCATATTTTTACAAGCACGTTAATCTGACACGCATACATCACCCATTTTCATACAATAAACTTTTTTTTTGTCATAAGAAATTGATTACATATCAAATTTTATTTACATCTTAAAGCGTTAATGAGGTTTGCACCTTAATGAAATCGTATGTGTGTTTAGATTATTTAATAAATGCTAAAATAATTATGTAGTTCGGTAGTTTCATCAATATTCGTTTAAGGACACACGAGACGTTCCTCAATTTTATATAATTTCCCTTGATATATTATTCCTTACTTATTAACATTTAAACCTGAAAATTCCCAAAAATTACCAGGCTATTTTTGGAGCTAGAATATTTAGAATTCTCCTAAAAATAGCATGCAAAATGCATTTGAATGCTTATAAATAAAGTCATAGGATATATTTTCAATTGATATCTAAATAAAAAAGTATCATATAACATGAAAATATAATTATGGAATTACTTAGTGGAAATCTGCACATTATGGAGATATAATAAAATAGAAAAAATGGACGCGTCTGACCCTTAAACTAGTTTTGATGGATTTCATTGTTGAGTCAATCCACATTATATATATATATATATATATATATATATATATATATATATATATATATATATATATGATTGCATTGAAAAGAGAGGGTGAAAAAAAATACCTTTTGTCGTAGATGGTCTTTCAGAATAAAAAATAATTTTAATTTTCTGCCTTGAAATATATACACACATGTTTAAATAGACATGTGCTGTATGATTCATTCAGGTAATATTTTGGAGAAAAGGGAGTTATATCTGCATAACTTCATGTTAAATGCACGGTGACATTTGCATTCATGAACAAATGGCCCTACTGAATACTTAAATAATGTTGTTTCCTATTCACAAAACTGTTTATGGGACCAATTACATTTATGAAGGTGATAAAAGGCATTGGTGATTGAGAGGAAAAACAGTAAAAATTAATATTTGAACATTTTTCTATTTTTTCCTATTTATCTAATTAAAGTGGTATGGGACACTTGTCAATACTGATGTGGATAAAAGTACATTATAATAAAAATACTTTCACCGTTTTAGAATTTTCAAATTTTACAATATTTCACCCAAAAAATATTGTCTTTTAAAATATGACAGCAGGACAATATGTTTTTTTTTTTTTTTAAATTGGAATTGGAAAACTTATAAAAGGCCAATACAACGGGCTTTAAACTAGTCTTAAGACTTACAGGTTCGTAGTTAACACTCATAACCATTGCACTATACGCTTTAATATAACAATTTTTATTTTATTTTTTTTTTGGGGGGGGGGGATAATTATATTAGATTAAAGTTGATTTTATTGTTTATTTCGATGGGAAGTACGTCACAATATGGAGGTGTTCCATACCAACTGATACACTATAATCGTATTCATTTCATCAAGTAATCCACTGAAGAAAGTACCAACGCCTTTACTTTATAAACATCTTTTGACCGATATTGAATCAATTGAAAATGCAAATTCATCTTTGCTTGAAAACAATACAAATATTAACGCATTGATAGCAAATGAATAATTTTACACATCAATCAATAAAAACACAATTAACAATAGCTTCACTCACGAACATCAAAGGAAACTATTTTTGATTAGATATATGACGGATTTTCATTGTAGCTACATCGGTTTATCTTTAAATATTATGAATTCTATATACAATATGTACAACCAATCTTAACTTCGCTGAAAACAATTCTTGTCAATTATAGTAAGGGGTAGGGTAGCCCTGGGAGAGGTTTTGGAACTTGCACCCAATCCCAATTGTATTTATGCACAATAGAAATACTGAGTATATTCAAATCAACATTTGAACAATTAAAAAGGTAGTATCAGCAGAAGTTACCTTCAGTCTCTCGTTTATTAAAAATACAATATAGCCGAACAAATATTCTGCAACAATATATACAGTAACTATTTGCTAAACTATTTGCTATTTACTAAACTATTTGCTATTTACTAAACTATTTGACAATTCTGAGTAATTTTGATCAGAGAAAGGTACTCACTAAATTTAGAATTTCTGCACACAAACTTAGAGTTAAAACAGGCAGATACTAGTACTTAGGATTGTGTAGAACTGCTAGAACTTGTATGAACTGTTCACCTAATGAGGTTGAAGATGAAATACATTATCTTTTTAATTGTCCAAAGAATGCTTCCATAAGAAAATTACTTTTTTTTCGAAAATACAGAGCACTCGTCTTTTATTTAATGGTTTAACACTGTCTAATAATTTTGTTTGGCTTTTGAACTGTGGATACTATGATGTTCTCTGCATATTATGTCAGATGCTTAGCTCATGAGTTATAGGTGCATCTATATTAATATATGTAGTTATTATCATTATTTTTTTAAATTTTTTTCTTCAAGATTTTTGATAATGTCATCTTTCAGGATTTCTTTCATCTATATGTTGTATGTATTAATTGCACTGAGCAAGAGTGGATTTCATATGTCCTTTAGCACCGATTCTCGATGCTCTTTGCTGTTGGTCCATGCACATGTATCTCTTATCTTACTCAATACATAAAGTCACTTAAATTTTAATATTTCTCTATCTTTACAAGGGTATTATTTTCATTATTTTATCATTGAATATCAAGATATACATGTATATGTAACATTGAAATATTGCTCAAAGTAAAAGTAGACCAATTGATGTCTTTTAGCACTACCCCTTGTTGCTTCTAGCTATTTTTCTTTGTACATGTACATGTATGTATATGCATTTATGGTTTGTTCTCATTTTGCACACATTTGAAAATTAGGTATCCAAAACATGTGTGCAAAACGGGAATTTGACCAGATGAGATAATTGCTGAATTGCTTTAGTCGTCTGTATCACAGTTCCTGTGAAATGATTTGACAATAGAATGAAACATATCTATACTTGCAATTCATATTTACATTTATTTCATGTTACAATATAAGTTGCATAAAAGCACATTTACATACATAATAATTGACATCCATGTTCTTGAATTTAATTTCAAACATCAAATTGGTCATGAAGACTTTCAGTTATTTCTTTAAACAATGGAGATTATTGCGAAAAGTTTGTACAGTCAGTGCTTATGTTTAACTTACTGCCTTCAGGAAGTACATGTAAATGTTTGTGAAATATGATACCATGTATTGATAATGATTGAATTCAAGATGTAAACCGCCGAACTTGTTGGGTAAGAAATAACTAAAGAACAAGCAAAGCATCAGCCATGACGAGCCATTAAGTGTGAGTGATGAGGTAACAGCAAGCAAAGCATTAGCCATGATGAACCACTATATGTAAGTGTGAGTGATGAGCTTGCAGAATTTAACACTGTTGTATACTGAATGTTTTTTATACTACAAAATATAGTCACCTTAATACTTGATGCAAAAATTAATAATGATAATTGACATTTGGATGGATACTCTATACAGGATAATATGTCAAGTCTTCCATGAGATACAGACATTTGGTGGTATTTTGAATCGCATCTGTTTTCGGGCGTTTGAAGTGTCGCTATGCAATTTGAAAAAACCCCAAAACATTTACATATGAAACTACCCTGCAGTCATAAGTTATATGTTACAAGTTTAAAGAGATCTGAAAATATCATACGTTAATATTTAATTGATGTTTGTGCTGACATTAATGGGGGAAATTTGTCTAGTGAATACGCTGTTAAATATTTTTCATTTTTGCTGTGGCTTGAATAATCGAAGAAAATTGAAAAACTGTTTGATGATAAATCGGCAATTTTATATGCTTCCTGAACTGTAAAGATTTTTTTTCACAAAACCTATCAAATGTAGACATATTTCATGCATTTTCAACCCCCTTTAGTTTGTGGTATATCGAATCAATATTAAAAATATTATATTTTTGTCGGAATGTTTTGTTACAGTTTAGCTACTGATTTGAAATACCAGAAAGTGACCCGCAATATACATGTACTAAAGCGGTGATGTCTACTGATTACTAAGGTCTACTGTCAAAGTCGTTGCTTCAAAGATTGAAATATTTTTTGACAAAGATCTGTTGCCTTACATAATCTCCTTTCTGTTGATACCAAACAACCAATTATAAACATGCGTTTGACATATTTTGCAACTAAGTTGTAAAAAGTTATTCGGGGTTCTCCAAATGACTGTAGTTTTTCTATAATTATCCATTGAATCAGCTTTCAATTGGCTTGGGACAGACAATTTTTCCTCAATTCATTCAGTTTTATGATTAACGTAAATTGACAAAAATGTAAATTCATTACTAGTATCATTATTTTTATTTTATCAGAAGAAAAATGATAACTATTAGATATTAATCCTAAAACATAACAAAATATCTATATTCTTCTTGATTCATCATTTATGTGCTGATAAAACACGAGTAAAAATTCAGGAAATATCTTGGATTGAAAGCAGACTGTAATTGATATTACAACACCATTCACACCTATTGTTCTGTACCCAATTATCAATCGTGTACAAAACGAGAACACATCGCACTTATCTCCTGATTTGTAACTTGTTTAATCACCATTAATTTGAGAAAAAAAAAATATATAGATGGGCCTGTACAATTTTCTTTGAGCCATTAATTGAGTATAAATTTATGCATAATAACATTGCATTATATCACTATACAAAACTGTCCTATTGTTTGTGTATTTATTTTGTTTGTATGTAATCACAATTGTTACATGTCATGCCCCATGAGGCCCTAATTTGGAAATAAATTATTTTCTTTTCTATTATAGCATTATATCCCAAATTGCATTAAGCAAATCGAAAACCCATTTCTGATTGTAATAATATGACCCCCAAGCAAATGACAACATCGCCGTTCTACAATTATAGAGTTCTCCTGCAAACTGCTTGGACATGAAGATGATAAAATTACTACAAGCTACGTTCAAGCGCGAACCAAGAAGGGGAAGGGGTGGGGAAAATTTTCTGGATCTGCGCATGTTACATGTAGGTCCATACGAACTCTGTAATACTGCCGATGTAACCATCTGTTGATAAATGAGTTATTCTTGTGATACCAATACATTTGAAATGTCGTTGCCATTACCTGTAATGATAGTTCCTTTTAGGTTCTTTTTATATGATAGTCAATTCCTTTATGCAATCGGTCGCTGCGAAAGTGGTGTGAACCTTTGCACTCATTAGATTAGTAACCCCGCAACACAGAATAGTTATTTTAAAATGAGAAGACGTTCATTATTATCTATTAAAAGCATAATAATTGGTAATCAATTTTGTGTTAAAAAATCAAAAAGTTACTTATGAGGAATGAAAATTAAATACTTTCAGCCTTAATTCAAAAGAAGTCACAAGATCATTTGAAAATGTTTTATAAAAATTTAATATAAGGGTCTGGCCACGCATATATAGTCACCAATTTTCTTTATATTTCACACCTGGATACACCTAGGTGTAAAAAGCAACAAGACACTAAGACTTGGTCGTTGGTCGTTGCAATGTAACAAACATTTAAAATTCAAAAAAAGGCAAACCTCGTCTAGTATTTTGATGTCACATATCAAGGCTTTCCCCACTTATTTAAGCTATCAAAGATTTAAAACAACATTCGAATTCATTATATTGTCAGTTGTTTTTTTTTTTTTAAAGAAAATTGATGAGAAAAACATTACCTTTAAAATGTTGGCGGAAACCGCTGAAAGTTGTCGAAATCTTCTTTTTCTTTCAATTCTTTATTAGCCAAAATAGGTTACTATTATAAAGCTTTACATCCCCATCAATGTACTTACAATATATTTATTATATTTGAAGTTACCACCCGTTGTTATAGTAACAAAATCCCCCAAAAAAGGGGAAAAATGAAAATTTTAAGGTTGTTTTGATAGGCTGTCATTCTGGATATAGATTATTTTAAGCATTATTTTCGTTTTGTTGGTGTTTGTTCAAATTAATAAAATTATTCTATATATAAAATACAGAATCATTAAAAACTGCCTTACATCTTAGCATTTTCCTCCTTTTTTATTAAGTTGTTACCACAGAACAGTTCTCAATTTTTATTTTTTGATGCAAAGTCATAACAGTGGATAAAAAATTTCATGATTCCCTATTTGATTTCAAATTAAATGAAGAAATCAATTTTTTTATTATTTTAACCTCTTTTTTATGATATTTGCATTCGTGACATTTCTTTCTGTTATTACCACTGTTTTTAACAATAATGCTACATACATACATGCTAACCCATGGACAGTACAACTGTAGTGTATGTGCAATTTAGGAGGCCTAAGGTCAGAGGTCAAGGTTAAAATTCTTGAAATACTCATAATGTCGATCAGACTAAAATTTCCATATCAGACGACTTGGCTTGTTCTTTTATCTAACGTACTGATGAACATTAACTCCAATTTAGTTACTTTTACGAAAGAAATATGTAAATATAAACAATAAAATGCTTTCTTTGATTATTCATGCGGGTTATAAAGGTAGCGACATTGCAGAATAAATACATTTATTTTGCAATGATCGCTACCTTGATATGCCGCATGAATTATCAAAGAAAGCATTTTATTGTTTAAATATCACAGTTAAACAGCTGACCTTGGAATATGCTTTAACAGTATTTCTACTATGAAAATGTGCGGAATAAAATATGTTGTTCAGACAGAGATATTACATCTTATGCATTTAAAGAATTCATTGATTTAAAAGTCATGTATGTCGAAACTATGCACACAGTACACCCATCATGGTTCTACCGTTTAAAAGGTTTACTGCATTGTAAATCAACATCTTCTGTTTACACAAAAAATAGACAAAATTAAAATATATTTTAACATTTAAATCAAAAATCTGTATTTGGTTTATGATAATGTATGATTATGCATAATTTTATAAAGTTACAGATTTAAGGAGGATCAATCTAAAATTTTAAGATATGATTTGGATTTGTTTAGTTTATTCACCTTTTATTTTTCATTTATTTTACTTTTTAAATTTAGGAATTTTACTATATAATATATAGAGCTTTTCTTTTGAAAGAGATCAATACAGTCGAAGTAACAGACAGAGGACCAGTCTAATTGGATGAAAATATTCGTCGCTTCGTTTCGTACAAAAACTACTTCCGGTCTCTCGATTTGTCAACAAAGGTATAATAGAACCATTTTAACAAGAGCTTGGACTTTGGGCAGTTACATGTATGACAAACAGCAATGTGACGTAGGCCTGTCTATTTCATTGTTGGCCTAAATTTGTCTGGCTTTTGAGCCTATGCATATTTCACTCGAAATCAGTGTCATTTTTAACCTGTTTTGATGCAAGAAACAGATAGTGAAGTCCTATCGAAAGTCCAAGGTCTTATTAAAATGGTTCTAATAGTGATCAGGTGTTTTAGGAGTATATCGTACTACAATCGTTATCTTTGTGCGGAATAGATTTTAGTAGTTGTTTAGAGAAAAGTTAAACTTAAAATACAAAAATTATTTGATATAAAAGTAAGTACATGAATTACGAACATTTTAACATTTTTCTCTTCATTTTGGATGGAAGTGGCTAAACTCATTTCATCTGTATGTAAATGTTTCTATCATAATCGGCTGTTCCGGAAGTTTTTGTACGCACATGCGTCTTCTTCTTTGGAACTTTCTTTTTCCCTTGGGACACGTACGTACTCCGTACCTGAACTTAGGTCTATATCAGAAAACTAGTTTAGACCGTGAAAAAAAGATCCCTTGTTCTGGGTTTTTTTCTTGAAAAAAAATGTGAATTGTCTAATAAAATAAGATAAAAAACTGTTTAATGAAAAATTTCATAACAACATAAAATATGAAACAAATCGTGTTTTTGTTCACTTGGTAGCAGTTTAATTGATTTGTATAACAGTAAAGTCGATGAAGTTGGACCAAGTAAACGGCCCATGCTGTTAAATTCCAATATCCCCCGGTGTATGTAATTTCATAAGTCACTAAAATAATCATTGATTGCTTTTGAAGTGGTAGATTAACCGGGCAGAACTTTCGTTCATATCTGTTTTTGGTACAAGCCTGTTTCGTGTTGAAGTGAATTGCTGTTCAATTTGTGGGAAATATTCACGCTATTTGATGCGAAATTAACAGACATGTGCGGTTGTTGTATCCAATACATCGCTAACAGTCATACAAAATATAATTATAGAAGTGTTTTGTTTATTTGGACCACGAGGATGCTTAAAACACGGAGTGCGCAAGTTTATAATGTACATTGTTGAAAAAATTATCACAACTAAATACATATGAATTGACACGTTCAATTGTAAAGATAGTTTAGACAACCATCATATAAAATTCGAAAAATTCTTTACTTTTGGACCAGTGATTGTTCCGTAATTCTTTAAAATATTTTTTCCAAGACAATAACAAATTTCAGACTCATTTTACTCCCACATGTAGACATGTGGTATTTATTCATCTGTCATTTTATTTGGTTCCTTACATCCTGTTTCACACGAAAATCGAATATTTTAAGAAATATTATTACATTTTCTATTCGTTTAAGTTACATGCTTTTTGGTCATATTTTGAGTTAGTGAAATCTTCACTTTAACAGCTTAATATGCAAATAACGTACATTCTTATCGAATATAAAAATTCAGAAAAGCCATGGACATTGTTGTTGTGAGATGACAACTTGACGTGTTAGAGAAACAGAAAAAAATCACAGTAATATTCTGAATATAACTCGGAAATAAAACGCGATCTGGTGTACATCAAACGCCGATGTCCCCTTTAATGAATGTTTCATTTGATTTCGACAATATTCCTCTATAATTTTCACTTATTGGACTTCAAGCCTAACAAGTTTGGGTCTATATGGAAATCCATCACGCTCAGCCCTTGTGTCAAAAAGCTCACCCCGAAGCCGAAATCTGCGCAATAATCGATGACGTGTACATTTATACATACGCGGCGGTGCTTAGGCTGTCAAAGATCCCGAAAACTTAATTACACATCATCTTTCTAATAACGGTCTACCATACTGGATTGTGGATGGATTTTATTTAATTAGAAGATGTGTTGCGAGGAGAGTGATACCATACAGGATCTAATTCATCAGTCCCATGAAGACGGACCGTAGTTGTCTCCCTTTTGACATTTTAAATTATTTAAAACAAAGAAACACACAATGTCTGAGGAAAAGTTCAATCAATAATTGGCAATGTAGGTATCTTTTGTCACAGACTCTGTGTTAGTAAGACGTGGAAAATCCTGTAATACAGACGTTATTATATTATATATAATTTATATTGTAGAAGTAAATATTCTTCTACATCAGTGTAGGTTTATATTACACGTAAATCATATGGTGTTTAAGCATCTTTTTAAAAAATCATTACTATTTTATGATTAAACAAATGTTTCCACAGATGAATTCTTCCGACTTCAAAATGTATTAAGACAGGAATTTTTCTTAAATAATTTCCTAGCAATATTTTAATATATATTGCTATTATCGTAAGAAATTTTATCTACGACCGGAATAATGATTGTTGCTAGAATTCGCTTGTATACTTTAATAAAGAAAATTCTTTTAAATCAAAATTACAGAATCAGATATTCATTTGATGCATAATCACATTAATTCAAACTTTCATTAATGAGGTACACTGTATGAATAGATGAATATGAATAGATTCGATCTAAAAAAAAAAATATAAAGTTTCACAGATACAACTTAAAAACAGTTCCACCAATGATAAACTTGTAAGTGACACAATCAAGACAATTTTTGTTCCATACTTTTTAGAGTAAACAAAAATCATGTACACATCAAACTTAATGATTAATTTTAGCGAAGCATATAAATTCCAGCGTTGCCTTTGACAGCAAATAAAGAATCATCGGCTGAAACCCACGGACAGTTTCACACACCCTTACTGACCTTGAGTCAACTCATTAAACTTTTCTCGTTCTCATGCATTATTCATGCTCTATTTTGATTGGCTCCTTGACAGTTTTGCGGCGGAACTTTTACTAATTATATTTTCCAACGGTTAAGAAGCGTACGTGAGACTGGCCTTGGGTTTCCGACGATGGTGGACTCGCATAATTATGTTAACTAACCGTGCCCTAACTCGCTGGACTTATCTCGGTCGCATAAATTCCGGTATTTTATCGTTTTCAGTTCACTTAAAAGAAGACAAACTTTTTGATTTAAAAAATAATACCTGTAATGGTATGAACAGATGATATTAGGTACTAATACGTGCAAGTGATTAATTAGTGAGTTTCCCTTTTTCATGAAAGTGAGAAGGAGCCAATCAGAATAAGACAAGAATTTATTGAATGCAAATGAGAATATTGTATCCAGTTAGGGCTTTGGTTTCCATTATTTGATCAACGTTTACGAATGTTTTCTTCCATAGTCAAATGAAGATGTCGCACAAAGATTCAACAGGTAATATAATTAATACTTTCAGAATAAAAACTAAGAGATTAAGAGAGATAACTCAGTTTAAAGAATATACTTAAGTGCAATGTGTATATCTGATATCTACTTATATATGCGTAGCTTTTTAATTACTTTTTAATTCAGAAACACTGATCAAGCCCGCGCGCTGTGAAATAAGCTCAAAATCGTTTTAGTATGTATAGAGACATTCAGTTGCTGCAAACACAAGGGTACATGTATCTCCTATCGCGGAATATCTCTACCTATCTATCATCTATTAGACAACCACATGGTAAAGCTATCCTCTACAGTGTACCCCAAGGTGCAACTACGAGTGCCTTGGAAGGGAAAAGACAACAGGAAACGAATCAGATTGGGGCCTTCCCTTTATATCCAATTATTCTGCAAAATGCAGATATATTGAATTCTCGAGTAACGCAGAGCAGTTTGAGATCAGCGATATATCATGGGATAAAACGTCTAAATGAGAACTGTGCACTCGATTTGGTATTCCTACTTAATCACGTTAATTCTTAAATGATGTCTATTATGCTCGCGTGTGTTCGCTCCATCTAGCGCCAGATATTGGCGTTAGAAAGAGCGGTCCCCGTATGATAAATTTTCTTTTATCGCGGTAATTAAAATCAGTCCTAAATACCACAGAAGGCATGAGGTTCTTGATGTTTTGACTCCTTTGGGAAGTTTCCAGTAATGCAGACTTTAGGGGGTTCAATTTTTAATTAATTTCGGAGAAAATTTTTCTTCCAAAGGGATGAGAGGGTCGGTAAATGGAATTTTCCCCCCAACTTCAAAGAGTGATATTTATCTAATAACTACCTCGAAATAATTTTGTTGATGATGAATGCATGGTATCGTTGGAGAACGAATCGTGTGTGTAGATCAAAAGACCCCTCTCAGAAAATGTGTGATGAAAAAAACTATAGTAGTTTTTGATACTTTTTTTAACGTCACTTTTTAAACTGTTTTGCTTTGTATTTTTATACAATGTCATATGAATGAAATTGACTTAATATTTCGAATCCAAAGACCATTTTATTGATGACTATTTTCATAGTAATGGTCTTTTTATCACCTATCACATGGTCAAATATAACAAATGTAATCTCAGGCCTTTGGACCACAAAGTCACAAGAGGGTAGGAATATACCTGGTAATGGCTAATTAATGGGCGGATTTAGAGATTTGCAACACCCCTCCCCCTGGAAAATTCAAACTTATCAAATTTACATAATATACAGAAAATAGGAATTGGAACACACCAGCACCCATTCACTCACCCCCTCTCCCCGACAACCAAACTTATATTTAACCACCCCCCCCCCCCCCCCCTCCCCCCCCCCAAACACACACACACACACACACTTTCCGGCGAGTGGAAAAGTTCTGGATATACGCGTGGCTTAGTGACATGTGCGTCACGTACGAGCTTGTTTATAAAGTTTTAATGTTCTTTTGTTTGGAAAGTAATGAACTATATATCCGGAAATTGGACCGACAAACAAACAGATATAATGATTATTATACGTTCAAAACGTTGTTTTCAGGGTTTTGAAGATTATAAACCTCGTTATTTTTTCTCTGCATCACAAAATTGGACCCAAAATCCCATAATATTTACGCTATTATTGTAAAAATATGTTTTAGTACAATCCGATTTCTGATAAACATAAAAGGCGGCAACAATCTGAAATACACAAACATACATGCATGAAAACCTATTGATGGCATTAGAAGAATCATAGGATAATTCTTATTTAGAAAGAGTGGCTTAAATCCAGAAAGCAGACATCAAATGTTAATACAATCACGTCTCTTACAGTAATGCATTCGCATTGCATATTAGGCCTAATATTGTTGGTTGCTCTGTTTGTTTTATTCGGACTGCCGAGTTCTTGTTTTAATATCATATGAAAACAAGAACTCGGCAGTCACAAATAAAACAACAACACATTTATCAATATTATAATTACATGCTGTATAATATAAGATTAGATAATTATTCTATCGCAGCATAATACCAATGTACTTTTATGCATGTGCAGGCACCTGACGTAATCTGTTTTCTCAAAAACAAAAAAATTATACCCATTACCTAAGTTAGTGTCTATATTTTTTATAATGGGAAACTATATAACGTCAGATGCCATACTTTAGACTTGTCACACTGGATAATATGCTTCGATTTTTCTCCCCAATATTCTCGCAAATTGAGTAGTTACAATTATCTTCGATCGCCTCTTTAAATACGTGCATTCATTTTCCTCCATTTGAATGAGGACACAACTGGCGGTTTTAGTTTGAAGAACACACAAGAACACATCCCAAGAATGATAACTCTTGCAAGTATAAAGAGAGCTGAGTTGAGGCCATTTTGCACCAATATTAATCTCCTTGAGACTAAAAACTCTGTCTAAAGATGTATCAAAATATTCAAAAAATTCAAAAAACACTGAGCGAAATGTAATCCTATCCTAGGGAAATAGTAGTATACTTACATACACAATATCACGACACAAGTCCGTTTGATCGAGTCTTTTAAACTTAGTTACGTATGTTCGGTGCCCACGGTCATTGAGAGATGATCTTCATATCGTGCTAAGACCAACTACATCATGCATGGAATCACATTTAGGTTTGATTGCATAGGAAATGGCCAGGAATCAGTGTTTGTTGTTAAATATCCTATTGAGCACTTGATACATTTGGCCGTGTCCAGTTGCCAGAACCTTTCATTTAATTTTTTACATTAGAACACAATTCGTTTTGCCCTGTATATACTCATTCATTACCTTTGTAGATTACATGTTAATGAACAATGATGCAACATTAACCAGTTATATTTAGTTACAAGAACTCCTGTAGGACAGGATGGAAGATTGGCGATGATGAAAATATTGAGAACCAAGAGGGAAAATATAGGTTGTATACAATGATTTTAAACAGAGGTCTGCTATGACCTCGGCATTTTCACATAGAAACTTGTTATTAATTTAAGGTCACTGTACATCCCTTACCTACAGACAGTTCTATGTTAAAGTCTGAGCAAGACTGGGTCAAAAGGAATAGAAGTTAAGGTCCAAATTTGGATTTCAGAGATCTCTGGTATGAATAGGCCATTGAGCTTAAAGTCACTGCACAGTACACATCCATTACCCACAAGTTCTATTTACGTGGAGTAGGAGCAAGATAGGATCAAGGGCAAATAATATATGGACTGGACAACCGTTTTCTAATTTCTTATAAGACCTTGACCTTTGACCCAGGAAGAAGGTTTATAAGTCAATGCAAGCCCTGAACTTAAAGGCACTCTGTAGTTGAAATATTAGCCAGATTGGGCTAAGGAGAGGGCAAATGTGCTTCAGTCCAACGATACATTACTAGTAGCCGGCGGTAAAGTTAGCGTTTTGTTCTGGCCCAAATCCACGTTCAACAGAGACCCATTTGAAAAAAAAAGCTCATATTTCATCTTTCTCTCTCTCTCTCTCTCTCTCTCTCTCTCTCTCTCTCTCTCTCTCTCTCTCTCTCTCTCATCAAATTCTCGTGATTGCATGTCAGATAAGTTATCCGGCAAAATGCGTTCGTTTAAAAAAAATGACACTGAGGCTGTCACTTCCCAATTTAAAGAAAGGGTGTACATCCAAAAAGTATTCATCGAATAAACAACGTAAACAAATTTTGTAAATAATGCAATACTATACAATGCATGTTTCAGACGATGAACATGCACAAAATATATCTGCATTTAAAATACCATCTAGCTTTACATCTATGATTTATAATTCAAAATATAACCAATTAACCGGATTGCTATTTTACGTGCACGTAGGGAGGGGGATGTCCTCACAATATTTTTTCGATCCAATATCAGGAAACAACATTGACACATATTCGAAAAAGCTTTGAAAATATTCAAAATTTTATAGTTGCATATATTTTATACACGCATGTTAAAATTATTAGAATGTGTCTTGGAAACCATCCCTTCTTCATACTTCTTCTTATGCCTTACACGGAATCACAAATCTTAATTACTGTATCTTATAACCTTAGGAAAATCAATACACTCTCTTGATTAAATTTTTCCATTTGTAGAAAATTGCATGCTGTAAGCTTGTCGCAAATTGGACATAAATCCCCCACAGGTAACGCGCCCAGATCGAGTGCTTTAGACGTTTGTAGCCCGATTTACCACAGGCATCATTAAATATTGAGATGACAATTAAGACGATACAAGATAAAACCATCTACAGCAAGACATAATACTTTTGGGTCAGAGCACATAAGATGTATAATTGGCTTCGAGGCAGATTCTCTCGCTGAGCTAGTGGAGAATTGTGAATTTCTATCCAAAACATTTTCTTAAACCATCAAGGTTTTAGTGTGGTAGTTTTAAAGTTGTTTTAAAAAAGAAAATGTCGAGTCTTGTGTGCAGTCGAAAATCGAGAAGTCGGAGAAGAAAACCGCAAAAACCGGAAGTCAATGACAGCCATTCGGAGCATCAACAAGCGTTTACCCAGGTGTTCCGAAATATCACAAGACTGATGCTCCAGATCGAAAGGGAAAAAATAAACAATACAGCTTGTTGGTATTGCAACGCAAGACGCCGAGACGAATTTAAGAGAAGCGACGCCACGCGATACGTGGACGAGAGTTTGGAAATTCAGCCCTGCAGATCGGAAAACTACGGCCAACCGTTAACGTTGCCGCCAATTTATAAAACGGTTGAATTACCTGTCGTGCAGAAAAGGAAGGTATTGTTCCCTACCCCCTGTCGCGGACCAATCAAAGATTTGGAGTGGTCTATTTTAAATAATTGTCGCTACCTTCGCCCAGGACTTCCGAAGTACACCCAAAACGGACCTTACAGCCAATCTAAGAAACCTACGTTTCTCTGGAATGTTCAGAGTGCAGTAAGTGAAAGATGAAAACAAACAATCTACTTTATTTTTCAAAAGAGAACGGAAATTTGGTTTTTCAATTGACACAAGCGCTTTTATTGTTGAATAAGGAACTTAGGATTAATCTTGTCCATTACGTTGAAAAATACATATTTTGAAATCAGAACATATATTCTTCAATTTGTTTTAAAATATATTTGAAAGCTTTTAGAAGACTTCCGGTATGATTTAATAATTCATTTTTATTTTTAAGGTACCGTAAATTCTATTCTGAAGGATTGTGAAATATTTCTTTTTATAAGTTTTTTGTTTCTTGCATTTTCGTAGAAATTATCAAATTATTGGTGCCGAGGGATGGAATAAGACTGAATCTAGTAAATCTGTTTTATTAAACTTGAAAAACCCAACAGGAACAACCATAACAAATCGTTTTATTTCATTTAAATAGTCTGTGATTTGCATGTATAACAAATGAAATGAACTTTTATGAATGATGTCCGCATACAACCACAATCCAAGTCATGAAACCAAAGGAAATATATGTGTAGAAGCTATAATTGTAAAATGTAGACAGAAAAATACAAGATATACAAGAATATCCGACAACAAGCTTTAAAAGTTTTTCGGCATTTTTTTAAATCTAAAAATTATTATTTTTAATTCTAAGGAACTAGCAAAATGGAAATAAAAAAAAATGAGGGAAAAATTAACAACATATGAAGCTCTGTTTCTGTATAATATTTCGTATATACATAAAAAGGCATTAAATTAAAAAAAAAAAACCGTATAAAGGAAGACCTAGCAACTTGGAATGTAACAGTTTCCAAGAACGGTAACTGTTCAATAATTTAAAAAAAACCCATTGCAAAGCATAATATGACAGATGAATTCATTTCGTCTTGCACATACCGCTTATTATTATTAGAATTCAATCACCATTTTGCACTTTAAAAGGTACCTGTATGTCTGCCATTTTGCTATATTCTTATGACATGTCATGCTCAGATCCTCTCACATTCTCTCTCTCTCTCTCTCTCTCTCTCTCTCTCTCTCTCTCTCTCTCTCTCTCTCTCTCTCTCTCATCTATGTATTTCCCTCTCAATAGCAACCATTTTGCGTACAGTTCGACTTAATGAAATAACAAACATGTAAATAATTTGGGTCTCCATAAAAAAAAAAAACATTTTGTTCATTTCAAAAAGAGAAATAAAAACAATAATTTAGTATATAATTCATAACATTTACATGTAACAGAACAATATTCACACAAAACAAAACTGATATGCTGTCTTGGTTCATATCAATTTGGGAAGAAAAAAAAATTCCCCGTCATATATTGACTAAAGGAACACCGAGTTGGTTTTTCAATAAAGTGTCGAGATTTTCTGGAAAGACGTCGCCGACTTGGGATTCGGACGCCGCCTTTTGCCGCTGTTTACGAGCGCCGTTTGGCGTGAATCGTGTCCAAGTCATGTTGCCTTGTGGGACCCATTCGTAACCCAGCTTCCTGGAGGTATTGATGAGAGAGGTATCGTTGAATGGAATAAAACCGTACGCTATATCCCTCTTCGCTAAAAGTTTTCTGGTCAGGTCGCTGATGAGGATATCGAAGTAGCCTTCCTTTCTGAACTCGGGTAATACGTAAATCATAGCGATCGAACCGTTGTACTGCATACATATATAGGCCAGAATTCTGCCGTTCTTGTCCAGCAGACAGCTGCTTTCGAACTTTTCTATGACACTCCTGAAGTAACCTTCCAATTCATCGGCGTTGCTCTGCTTCGCCCAGTCGCTTTTCAAAACCTTCGCGTGTTCCGGTTTCAACGCCGATAAAGTAACGCCATCCGGAATTCTGTCATTTAAGATAAAAAATAAACAAGTTTGATAACAATTTCTAAAAACTTGCAAATGTTTCTTAAAAATCAATTTGCTGCTATTTGGGTTTACATTTATTGGAATTCAGTTTCAAGTGTTGTAGGAAATTTGATTTAAAAAAACCCCAACAGACTCATTTTTCTTACGTTGGCATATCAGGGGGTGTAGGTCTGCTCCATGCGTACATGAGTCGCGATTCTTTGGACGTTATTTGACCGCCATGTTTTCTGCAGACCTCGCTCAGTACGGGTATCACATCACTTGGGACTCCTGCAAAGATATTTAGTATAATCTGTCATCTTACAAAAAATGACTGATCACTATTTCAGTTTCGCTGGGACCTAGGCCAATTGGTTACAATGCGATCCCACAACAGCCATTGTGTTAACAATCTAAATTAATATTGTTTATATATAATTATGAATAAATGTATCATTTCTTTCAGTAATTCACAAAATATGTTGAATTTAATCACTAAATACACGAAGTAGGTTGCACTAATGTCTTAAAATATTGAGTGCATAACACGCAAATGATTAATTAACATAAAGCAGAATACAATCATCAATGTAGATTTGACCGACCAAATTCAATATCCCGGATAAAAAGTTTTAAAACGTGATATTATTTATAACTATTTTGGGAACAAATCAACGCACTTTGATAAAATATTTCAAAGTGCGTTAAACTTGGGACCAAGTTAACACACTTTGAATTTTTTTTTCAAAGTGCGTTAATAAGGTACATCAGCATTTTTTATGATCGAGACACTTAACGCACTTTGAAAAAAAAGCCTTAGGTATAAATCACAAATTCTGGAATTGAATTTCTAGTATGTTGATAGTATGGTGATTTGTTAACACTGGTGAATCTCATTTACCGTCTTTGAGAACGGGGGCGGGGGTGGGGTTAACCATTGATGCAGGTCAATTACCAGTACATCATTTAATTGATTACAGGAACTCCTCATCCTTTTTTCCAAAACATGACATTCAGGAACTTGGAGTAAACGTATAAGAACGGAAAAAGAATTCGCTTTCTTGTTAATTAAGTACAGTGATATTGAAAAATAAACGAGCCGGCCAAACAATAATTTCTCAAATGGTACGTTATATAATCTGTAAGTGTTTCAACATGAACCCTCTTTTCAAATTCTAATCAAGTAAATCACTGCATTATCAAAAAAAAAGTTACATTGAAAAAAAACCATTAAATAATTATGAATTTAAAAAATGGGGTGTTGGGTTTTTTTTTTTCGCACTGGTGTTCTAAAAGGTCATATTGTTTTGATAAACATTACTAACGTATCCTTTTTTCCCACACCAATGGCATGTTTATTTATAAGCACATGCAATAAAAGACAGTTGAAATAAATTATATCAATCCTTTTCGTTTCTGGCATAGCCCAATGTACCAGATAAGAAGTAAATTGGCTGCATACCCATATCAGGAGAAGGCAGTTGCTAAGGGATGCAGTTTATATCATATTTGGATAATTCAAATCTCTCGAGTTGTTCTTTATGTGTAAATGTCAAATTACGTAAGCTTATGAGAAATAAAAATGTAATCGAGAAACTGTTTATCAAGTTAGCTGAGAATGCATTGGGTTCTTTTTTAAATATATCTCATTGAGCTAGGCAAGGTTACGACAATCATTTATTGTATATAAAGGTATCAAATACATGTATTTCGACCAAACCCTGAACATTTTTTTTCAAAGTGCGTTAATATCGACGATATCAACGCAATTTGAAAAAAAAATTATTTTTTTTCAAAGGGGGTAATTTTTCAAAGTGCGTTGTAACACGGCTTACGACGAACTTTAGTCTAAATCGACTCCACGTCTGTACATGATAATAAATTTTACATTTGTGAATATATTATTTCGAAACAACTCTGGTTTCATCATTATTTTCTGTGTCCTTGAAAAATGTCAGTCGTACAGTTTTATATTGATTTGATGGAAACTATTTATAATATTACATGTACAATCCAAGCACCTTTGACATATTCGTCGATGCACATTGATATTGTTCTTAGACCCTTAGACCTCATGCCGTTAGCCTTCAATATATATAATTATATATTATCCTTCATAATGAATTAATCGTTTTTAGAATTAGTAAATTGATCTAAGCGCAAGACATCGCCGACCAATCGATTATTACAGTTGTAACAGCTATTTTCAAAGGGAAAAATACGTTAATCTTAAATATTTTTTTCTCTGAAGAAAACTATAAATCAGTACTTGGTTGGCTATGTCTTGTGATCAATAGGCAGAATTATCCCAAATGTAAACAATGCCGTTTAAATGTCCTGATCATTACTGCACCGATTCTTTCGATCACGTTGCAGTTGTGAATGGCCAACTGACATAAATTTGCAACTGGGTTATATAAAAAGAGATTTTATCAAGATGTCTCTTCGTTGACTTTTAAAATGCATATCAGAATGTGTCCGTTGATTTAAGTCTACAAGAACTTAGTTTACATGTTCCTCTGTCAAACGTGAGCCGGCAATCACGTGCACTGCATATTTACTTATTCAAAATACAGAAGAAAATATGTTAAGTTAAGAGGAATCGATGGCTGTGGCCATTTTTAGACTGTATTGATCTCCTATAGAAGAACTCTATATAAAAATATAGAAAAAACACCCCAAAATTTAGAAGGTAAATTGTATGAATTTTTTTTATACTTAATAATAGTTTTTAGCTAAAGAAACTGCTAGTGTATATAATCCATCACAGCAAAGTGCAGTGATATTCCTAAACACCATTTGTAAGTTTATAACAAAGTATACAATTAAACAGTATGATATCATTAACATTAATCGTTTCAATTATCACAGTGAAATGATTACGTTTTGCGCAAATTGTGTTCTAGAAAAACCCATAGATAATGAGCAGTCACAGGTAATCTGCATTTTCCCGCCAGCACTGACATTTATATCAGTTGGTCACTGGGTCAAGAAAGCCATTACAGGTAACCCAACAGTGATCCTTTACTTTCGTTCAACGTATAGAAAACACATGTTAGCCGTTGACCAAAAAAACGTATTTTAATGAGTTGGTAGTCGTATGATAATTTCAAGTTATACAACTCTATCCTCACATTTCTGAACTCGTGTTGTTGTTAAAAGTAAGATGGACTGCATGCATGCACGCGCTTTACCTTTAGTGCATGCCAAATTAATAATTCTAAGTAAAGGTTTTTTAATTTTCTTTTTCATGCGCTGTCTGCGTGATCGAATGAGAGGTAAATGTCCTCTCTTGAATATCAGAGGATATTTATCCCCTAAAAGTGATAATAAAAATACATTATAGACACGAAAACAACACAATAGCCGATATCGTGTGTCAAAGAGATTGACGAATATCATAACATTTTCATGTTACAATAAAGTTTACATAAACGAGAAATATGTTTAGTTTGACTTTTTCAAAGATATATTTTTTTGCAATAAAAGTTCGCGACGGCTAGCCAAGCAAATCGCTGTAAAAGAACTTTCAATAGCGTGAATAAGATAATTTACGTATAAGTCATCAACGCAATGGTCTAAACTTTTATGACTACAACAAAAATGTTGAAAGGAATACTTGAGCATAAAAGCTAGTGTATATACACGGTATTGGACTGTACATATAAAGAAAATAGCTAACACGCTTATCTTTTAATAAGCGTATTTTATTTTCTTAATTCATAGGACAATGGACAATGGAAATTATATTATAAAAATCACTTTTTATGTAAATTTGTATTTTAAGACAACAACACGAATTCAAATTTTTTTAAACACACCCCCTCCCTTGTTTGTGTACAAATAGGGTCATTTGAAACACCTTTTAATGGACGGATCTGTGTTTAATTGTTGCGGTTATCTATATCGGTTCAATGGTGTTAAGGTAAATTTGTTAACACAATTTGAACACAATCAGCAGTCAATGCCAATTGAAGTAATTTCCTACCCCCCCCCCCCCCCCCCCCCCCACCCAATCTGTGTATGTTCCGGTCATATGAAATATCGTTTTTTGGACAAATCTCTTGTTTAATGCGGTTATCTTTATCAGTACTGCTGGTGTTAATGTAAATTTTACCTGTAAAGTTTATCGGCTGGCTCCAGTCGATAAGCCCAGGTCGCTGAAGAAAATATTTCAAGGCGGAAACACTTTTCGTGTGACATATATGGGTCTGCTTAAAATAGTTCAGAACCTGCAAAAGTCAACAAAAACCCTTATCATCAAAGCTTGAAAAGAAATTCTACAGATAAATATGCCGGGTATTTTTTTTCAACTTTTTAGAAAGTTGAACCTACATGTATTGAAAATTTCATTTGACACAATATTTTATGTTATCTTGGTCCAGGGCGACGCAATATTTCAAAAGGTTACCTAAATAGAAATAAAGCTTGTTTAGTGGGTTTTTTTTCTCGAAATCCAACGATTTAAAGCCACGTTTTCGAATTTTACTTAACTGTAATCCATTGCATATACATACATTTATCATATTATAACATTTGAACAGGACAGAGCACATATTATTTTACTCATCACACACACGAATATGATTCATATTCAATATAATTTTTCCTTGGGCTTTTTGAAACTGAATGGCTAGCTCATCTTTTGCTGGGGGTTTCCCCCCGATCAATACGATGATTTAACCATCATCGAAGTACAATATTCACATCGCGCTTCGGGCTCGGTGAATATTGTATGATTCATTATTTCATTGCTTTTTGATTTCATGATATTGTCTTCATACCTTATCAGATGATTCCGGGCGTAACAAAATACAGTTCCATTTTGGCCAATTGTCAACGACTACCTCGAACCCACTTAGGTTGTCGTCTAGAGCGTTCCTGATCACATAATAGATCTAGAAGAAAAGCATTTACATGTTTGCATTAAAAATAAACATCTTGGGGGGGAGAAATTAGCATGTAAACATCATGAGGAAAAATTCACATGTAAGCATTATAAATGATTGATATACACTTTCCTGAATCGAAATAACATCAATTTCTTCTACATGTTTGTTTTGAAAATACCCGGCCTCTTCCCTTTTTTCGAGTTTATATTTACAAGGTGTTATTTATACGTAGTGTCTGACTATATGAGGGAGTTTTCTTGAATCTACATTAAGAATTCAATTTCATTTGCAATTTCCGTTAATTTTAGTTTTAAGTGCGCCAACCGGATTCCTCTTGAATAAATGTTAATACGTATATGCATTCTGCTTCCTTCTTCTCAAGAATATTCTAGCTCTATCGGGATAGTGCTTGCTGACTAATGCATATGGCTGATGCAGATCTGTATAAGATGCATGATTGTATTTCCGTGGTTAAAAAAAAATCAATACAGACGAAAATCAAGAAGAAAAGTAAAAAAAAAAAAAAAAAAATATATATATATATATATATATATATATATATATATATATATATATATATATATATATATATATATATACATTACGACTGAATTTAGAAAAAAAAAACGTTGATGTAAAATTTATGTTATGAATTATAAAGAAATCAACTTAAAGTATATCTTTAATTGTATTGTTTTTTTAATTTATCTATACAGGTATACTGTTATTTCATGCAAACTTTTAGGTTATCATGTTAGAAATGAACCACACCTATATCGATTTTTTTTGTGTGTGTACATCAAATATACTTTCCTTGTATACATATGACAAAGCTATGGCAACAGCTTTGGGATGTTTGATAGAGAAATACAGATAAACGGGCCAACTCGTACAGAAAATGACAATGTAATTGTATACGGCGGCCTATCATGAGAACAACCAGCATGAATCAATGAGAGGACCGAGGCTCTTAATACGCCGGACTACGTTGACATCCAGGAAGCCAACACTCAACAAAACTTTCGCATTACGATAAAAAGACTCGCTGAATCACTTTGTAGTTTTTATTTTTGTTAAAAATCAATAAGCAACGCATACACAGACATTACAAAGCCATGAATTGTATACTGACTTTATGTGGACAAATGCAGTTTTTTGAGTACGTTAATTATTTAACTTTCGAACTGACGTAACATTTTTAAATTTTATTGAACGTGTTTAATAGACCCTGCTACACCCAAACAAGCACAATACATTGATCGACACTTGAATAAACTTAAAGAGCAATATCAACAAATTCAAAAAACGCCATTCAAACAAACATGTAGGTTTTCCTATGTTCTGTTTTTTTTTAGCTTCCTGCTCAGGTTTGAAATACATAATCAGAAAAAAGTATTAATTTTGTTACGATAAGAACAGTTATTTTGATGCTGTAAGTGGACAAAATGGATACCAAGAGGTCAAAACACAAGTCATGACGATATACCTTAGCAGTGCCGGGTAATCCCAAAGATAACTTTTCTCTAAGCTGTCCGATCTCGTCTTTGTGTAAGATTTTGTAAATCATAACAGTGCCGACAAAAATCTTTAGTGTTTTCCTTCGAAATAAAAAAAATCCCCGCTTCGTTGTACACTATATCCCCTCCTTCGCAGCGTGTACTTGTGTTTGAGCGTCTTGCTATCAAATGGCACGTGGGGTTAGCCTCGCTAGTGAATGATCAGTCAAGGCCGATTTACGCTCCATTGACGTTCGTTTGTTTACATACGGAAACGCGGAAGGGATTTAAATTATGAAACCATGTACCATGTCCTGTTTGCAGTATTGGGCTGGTTGTTACAGTGTATGATATCTCTTTGTTTGCTGTTTGATCAATGAAATTCTTTGATACGGACAATATTTATTTTATATTTTACGGACATATGGTATTGTAATAATGTCGTGTTTATAGCAAATATGATAACTAGCATTTATATATTATAATGCATTTTTATTTGAGCATTAATTGGCATTTTATATGAATAATTATGCATGTAAGAACAGAATTACGATTCTTTATATAGACAAAGTCAGTCTAAGGAGAAAGGGGGGGGGGGGGTAATTAGACCAGTGTAAGGAGAAGGGGTGGTTTTAACAGTGTAAGGATAAGGGGTGGTTTTAATCAGACGGAGACAAAATGCACACATAATAACTTTGAAAAAAAGATCTGAATCGAGTGCAAATGCAAATTTTATTGAAGTTCAACGTATAATAGGTTGCCAGCTGTATTGGTTTTGCTTTGAGTTTTAATATTGTGGCATTTCACATAATCAAGTTCTCAGAATCAAATTTCGATGTTACAGTTTTGAACACCGCAGGCACTTGGGGCATGAATACCCTCCTCCATATTTATCTAGTATTGAAATTAAAAAAAAAACGAGGCAAACTCGCCCATAATTCTTATTTATGTTTGTATATGCATAATACTTTATCGATAATGTAATGTATTTCGTCTTTTTTAACATTGTTTTAAAAAGTGTTTTTCGATTGACACTCAAAAAGAGAGAAGGCGTGCAACTCGCCCCATTTTGTAAACTCAGCCGGACCCGTTGATACGTTCCGAATGACATTAAAGGCACGATGACGCCCGAAGCTTCCGAAAATGCTTTCGGCGCTAATATTCAAATACGGAAATCTTACGTATCAAAAAATCACCAGAAGAAAAGCTTATCATGCTACCCAAACATAGTTCAGTTAATAACTTTGTCTTTTTAACAAATTTAGAATATCAAGATCAAAACCATCTTTAAAGGCATACATGTAAATACAGAGCAAAGAAAATTATCAGAAGTTTGCGTTCTTTTACTTCCGGACTAGCTGATGCTCTCGAACAAGATTTACCGAGAATCGACGTATTTCCAAATCGATGTCTTTTTAAAAAAAAAAATAAAAGAACAAAGAAAAAGAAGAATGTCTATCAAATGTTTTGATGCCAACGTATTCCATAATTTATCATGCTTTCAATATTATAAATACAATCACGGGAAGTTGAAGCGAGGTAGACAGACGTCGAGGACTTCTCTCTTTTTATATGCAAGTCGAAAAACTATTTTTAAAAATAGCTCATAGAGTCGAAATGATTACATTTTCTATAATATCATATGCAATCCAGAATGTTTTCATAGGAAAAAAGTGTATATTGGCCTCAGATGTTTTTATTAAAATTAAAACAAATGTGAATATGGGAGGGGGGGTCCATGCCCTAAGAGCCTGGAATGCAGACTAGATATGTAATTATCAGTACACTCACACTGGATTTGTCAATGACTAAGTAATAGTCAATGGCTAAAGACATCACCTCTTAAATTAAGGTAGATATGGAAGGATTTCATTATTTTCACGATTTTGTTCGTTACAACCCACCATAGTTTTTACCTGAACTTTTCACATGCAAACGGAAACGTGATCGCTGTGTTTAAACAATGTTGGATAGTTCAGGCTGACCCTTAATAAAACTCTCCTTTGATCCAAGGCGAAACAATTGAAAGCACTTGCATGATTTCATTTAATGCCAGATCACATGTTCTCAGAGACTCCTGTTTTAAATGTGATTGGATAACACATCGATTAACAGTATATTTATTTAGTTTATTTAAATTGGCATGAAACTTAATTTTAGAATTGAACTGCATGCACATTTAATATATTGATCTGTTATCAGATCTACACGGGGATATTTGATTTAGATTGAGTATTTTACATGTTTTAAAAACTTGTATAACTTATTTTACGGCCGTAGGACAAAATGTGTGTGTGTGTGGGGGGGGGGGGGGGGGGTTGTTAAGGATTTTTCCGAAAATAAAACCTGTCATCGAGCGTGTTTTCTCTTAATTTATGTATTTGAACTTTCAGCTCGTATATGGTTTTAAGGAAAAACTGATAAAAGGCGACGGTAAAGATATAAATTTCGAATGTCGTTCTAAAAATACATACCAGCTATAGACTTTTTGCCCTTGGTTTTTAAGATTCTAAAATTAAACGTCATGCAATTATCAATTTTTGCTGACATGAATAATTAGTAAATGCAATTAATTTGATTTGTAAAAAATATCTGTATATTTGATTTGCTAAAAATTAATATCAATTAAATGTTGTCATGTGGTCCCGCTGCTATAATTACAGCTCATAAATATCGGTAAGAGTGACAATTGTAACGCTAAACTATACGATTCCAACAAACCAAAAAAAAAAAAAAAAAACTGGATGATGTCAAATTTTTTTCTAAATTCAATATCTTATTAGAATTTAAAACAATCTGTGTCATGATTGTGCTATGAGAAATGAATGTGTTATGGTACATGTAGTAAGACAAAGCACAAGATAGATTAAAACATTTTGAGGCATTTTTGTCGCATACTGTAAAAGTTTATGCGGAGTTTTTTTTCCACAAAAATCTTTTTAACAGAACAACAGGTGTCAATCTTGACATAATATACATGTATGTTTATTTTCAAAACATGGAAGGGATAAAAATATTTCCAAGTAATCCATTATTTGGGCTTTATAAATATAAAAATATGTAATTGAAAATATTTAACGCACTTTGAAAAACAAAGTGCGTAATATTTTCAAAGACCGTTGCCACAATGGAGGTACATTTTAAAAATCCTTTTTTATGGTATTGTCGGTTTATTATAAGAATTGTTTGGGTAGTAAAGCCTTAACATCACAAGAGTGGCAGTCCAGGAAAATATGATTTAAAATATAATGGTTTACGGAATTTGTCAATTCATTAGAAGTTTGAGGTTTTTCCTTATGCTGACGTTCAAAGAAATTAAGGTGGTATGGGACACCTGTCGATATTTTAAAATGTGGATAAAAGTACATTATAATCGAAATAGATCGGTTTAGAATTTTTCAAACAAAATTTAACCAAAAATTAAGTATTTAATTTTTTTGGGAAAGGTAAAAATTATATAATTATATATAACTCGTGACTTAAAGATCCGTAGGTAAGACTCTAGCCAATTGCACTATATTGTCAGGTAACTGATTTGGGAAAGAAAAAATATCTAAAATTATAATTGATTTTATTGTATATTTCGATAGGAAGTACGTCACAATATGGAGGTGTCATATACCACCTTAAAAAAAGACTTTGGCCAGTGGTCACGTTGCTTGCCTGTGAAACACATTCTTGTTGCCCCAAGTATGTAACTGACAGCTTTACTCCATTAAACAATATAATGGCATGTCAAATAGGATGGAATAAAATCCAACAACTTTTCGTAACTTACTAATGCTTTCTTATCAATTAAAAATTTATAGTCTCTTTCCTCAGAGTTTTTATACCTTTTCTATCAAAAATTGTATCCATTTCTGACATCCAGGATGCATAAAATGAAAACCCCATTTAACAACTTGCTTGCAATCATATACTATTTTCATAAACCATTTTCATTAGATTATTTTTATATTTCTGTATTAATATATAAATATTCTTTATGACATTGGACCTCCACCCATTTCAATTATAATCTCTTTCTGTGATTATGTTGTGACTCACTTGAAAATTGCTTAAACTAACTTCATGGATTGCTACCCTTTGTTAATATCACTTAAAATAGCCTCCATTTTTTTTTTATCAGATTTTTTATATTACATATTCAAAACGAACCTCCTCTTTTAATGCATCCACCCTAACCTTGGCGGTCAATGACTAAATGTGAACATTTTGAGTAAATGCTAGCTTTTTATTAATTTTAAAAGTTAAAGCCTTTATATTTAAAAAAAAAAAAAAAAAAAAGGGATTAATTTCTAAATATTTTCCCCTACCCTCTCCGATTATGTTGCTACAAGTGCTAATTGAATGAATAAATTTTACTAGCTCCCTTTTCAGGTGAGATAAAAAAAATCCCAATAGATGTCGAGTGGTAATATAAAAGATAGTCAGTGTTATACGTCCATTTGATGTCATGCTCCTTGTTCAAATTCGGATCAATTTTAAATTTTGGTATCACTATTACGTTTTGATCAGCATGCATACGACATTTAAACAAAGAACGACAACTTCGAAAATTTGTGAGGAATTTGGGTAAAGAAATACAGGATGTCCCAAATGTTGTGGAATAAAACAAACTCGTCAATAAATGCAACAATGTATGTTCAACAAAATTGCTTACTTGTGTATGATGATTGACCAAATTTGAATATTAGAAGTAAAGTTACAAGTGAGATACAGAGTTAAGGATTCATTGTTACATGTATGTAAACAAAGCTCGAGTCTTATAACTGTTTACAAATAATGTAAAGTATGAAATTTCTTTTGACAAAATGACTCGTGGCCAACAATATATACTTATTTAATATCTTCATAAATACTAATATCAACAAAAAAGCATCATTTGATTTCAACTTATACCAATACAACACAAATGTAAACAATAACAAGAATCGAGCTTTGTTTACAAAACAAAGAATTTTAATCTGTATCTTGCTTATAAGTTGATATTTGACTTTCAAATTTTGATGAATCATTAAAATTACCCATATTTACTATTCTAGACATTTAAAATTGAAAAATAAAATTTGAAAACTTTGAGCTCAAATCGTGCCTAGGTCCATTTAAAGAGGATTTCATTAACTGGTGCTACAAGAAAGATGTACGTGTCTTTTGCATATGTATATATTGGTGAACCATTCCTGTCTGCGATGTTCAACTTTCATTATTCGTGTGACTGTCGACGAAAAAGACTATGAAAAGACCAGAGAACGCAAATTTTTATATAGTCAGGCAGGGACTGGATCGTTAGAGACGATACCTCCAATAGTCGAAATGGCGCAGACTCACATCTACTTATCAATTATTATGGTTTTATATACATGGGATATACTCGGTGCACTAAGTAACATAGCTGAACTTATTATACTGAAGATATAGTTGCGTTTAGCGATATAGTATCTTTATCAGAGGACTGGCTTTCTGAAATTAATATTAATTCTTGCTCTTCCTTTGATAATGTTATATCTTACGCAAAAACCCATTGTCATATCAAATACCATTACTACAGAGTGGCTGTTATTGTAGAGAAGTCTGAAAATACACAATAATTAAATATTAAACTTGGCAGTGACTTTGCAATAAACCTGACGATAGTTAATAATACATAATTAAATGTCTGCTCCCTTTAACCAACCCGTCTTTAGAAACGTACAAGGATATGCTTTTAGAGCTATTTGATCTTTATGATGACCTCTGTGAATCAGAAACTGTTTTTGTTTGTGGGTATTTTAATACAAACATTAAAAATCGTTATAGCACAAAATATAAATTATTGGTCCATTACGTCACCGAAAGCAATCTTTATAGTTCGTTTGAAATTGAAGAAGTGTTTTCGAACCAATCAAACTATAAAAAATCCCAATTTCTGTTGGATTTCTTTTTTTTTTATCCCGGAATGTCATAGCCACAAAACGTGTACAAATTGTTTACATAAAAAAGATGCTTGAATTTATGATAGACAACATCTATGTAGTACGCCTTTTGGTGAAACGGGCCCCAGGACTGACCTTACGAAAAACGACCCGTTCAAACTGAAATATCTCAAGGATTATCTAGGGTTCTTCGAAATATTCACATTATAGACAAATGTTGTCTTCTATTTCTAGGCAAATTGGTTTGAGCATACAAAACAGCTGTTTATAATAAAATACTAGTGTTTTATCTTCTGAGGATGTTTTAGAAAAATACCTTGTAACTAAAGCTTCTAGTATCTAAAAAACTGCAATGTCATATAACGAATTTGTCTGATTTTATTTAAAACAAAACTATGTATGTGTATTGAAAACAAGTAGTCAAGAATGTGTTTTTAAAAGAGGAAGCCAAATGGAAGCAAGCATCATGTAATCGTGCTGACGTGTCAATTTATTTGAACATTCACTGCAAATTTCAGCCGATTCGTTTATGGTCGATTGTTAAAGAAATCCAGGGTTGAGGACAATGTTAAATCGTCTTATTTAAATCTCATCTATTAAAATTGTCAAAAATGTGCAAATATTGTGATAGAATAGTAGAAAATTACATACTGACTACTTAGCAGTACATGCATGTTGTCTTGGAAGAAAGATACAAACTCTTATATGTAGAAAACTTGTTAGATATTTTAGATGTACGCGAATATGTTAATTTTGACTTGCAAGACACTGAAATTCAATACTCAGCACTTTTAGGTCGCATCGAAATTTTTATGCTTGACCAAAGGACAGAAGCGTACAAAGTCTGTCAAATCCCCCGCATTCCATTCACAAGAACGACAACCCTCTTTTCAAGAGAGTTAATCCAAACTATATTTTAGTAAAGTAATGTCAAAAAATTGTCATCACTGAAGTTGAATTCTGATAATGTGACAAAAAAGGTATAGCACAATATTGAAAATAAGATGAACAAATTCTTAGACATTTTATTAAGTACAATGTACTATGCACTTTGCCCATAACAAGTTAACAAAAATCAATTAAGCATGCAATTATTTTTCTAACCAGTCATTTCACTTCGTCGATGGTCGATGCATTACGCAATGACGGCGAATATTTGTCAGCTTTTGATGCATACTGTTGATGTCTTGCATAGCTTAAAAACCAAATTACGGAACAGACAAGTGCACAACATCCGACGGTCCTAGCCCCTCCTTTACACTGGTAGTACCATCTCTGGATTTCGGTAAGTGAATACTGTATCCAATGGTTATATTACTTGCTAGCAACATGGAGGGATTGGATACGTGCGTGCAGAATGTCTGGTTCTGCAGATAAATGAATGTGATACTCACCCCCAGGTAAATGTACATCGGTATATCTAGATGCTTGTTTAAGCTGATAAATATCAAACGTGAAGTTTCTAAGATGATCAAGGGAAAGAAGAGGAAAGTCAACCTGAAGATCCTGAACATCAGTAGCTTTCCAAGTTTTGGATCGTCCATGAAATCTAAGAGAAAGAGTTTCTGAGACACGTTTTTCGACTTGATTTTCCACTGATGCACACGCAAGTCGCATGTTTCTTGCCAGATTATCGTCTCCGTCGTCGTTAGTTTTTATAGGCGGTTTATATTTGTTGAGGAGACTGCTCACAGTTCGCAAGAAATTTCCTATGTTAGGTATGTGGCTGTTTGGAACGACATGGTCCAGAAACTTCCACTTCTTTAACCGGCCATTAACTGCCTCTACGACCCAGTGTACTTTGGTAACGCACCTTGACAAGTTGGCCTCTAAAGTGGCATGCTGCTTCATAGACTTTTTAAAAAATGGAGGCATTTCTGTTATAAAACCACAATGATCATTCCGAAAGTCCATTGCATTGCGAAAACCTCGATCAACGACGAAAATGTCGTCGTCTTTCATGAAACCCATAAAATGTCCAGTTAGACTTTATTATATGGGTATATACGCGTCATTGTTGCTTCCATTTACAAGGTATGGGCCCATGGCATCCATGATAAAACCATTTGTGCTTGTTATAATGAAGGGTTTGACTACAGGTCTATTCTTGTGTATCGAATAAGTCAATCTTTGAAACTTATACTTTGAACTCTTCTGAATGGTATATGTACCATCAAAAACCAGTATAACCTTGTTAGAAATGGGATCAGAAAATAATTGTTTTGCAATGTCAGTTGTGTGGCTTTCGACAACTTCTTCACGATTGATATGATTAAATCCTATGTTTTAAGGAACACAATCACGCAAAAGAGCAAGCCAAGCGCTTTGAATGATATGGATAACAACTCGTTTATTCTTAAACGCACACAATGCTGCAATTTTTGCGTTTGAAAGACCAGTTCTTAGTTTGAACAGTAGGATGCCAATTGCATTTCTTGATGATCTTAATTTTGTATTTCGCAAGGAGTGGACAGATTTCACAAGATTGTTGAAGTCAGATGTTGATAAGTCAATCAATGTCTGAAGATCGTCATCATTACGATCAGAATTCAAGCGATTTCTCCCAAATTTAACTACACGCTCTCTAACATTAGACAACAACTGGGCGATTTACTTTGTTGACATGTTGCATTTGGTTGTTTTATAAGCATGTTTGTCAATGTTCAATGAAATATGTTTGCCATACAAATGCACAACGCAGCAACGACTACCCGCCGGAGCAATAACACCAAACTTTAAAAAAATCTCTGTTCCCGCAGTAGTTAGTATATCCTTGAGTTTGGATTTATTTGTTCAACAATTAGCACATACCTTTTGCAATTTTCCAATTGATACTAAAGGTAAGGTATTACATGTATTCTTGCTACTTTCTTTTGTCACACACTGTATATCTTCAACGTTGTACATGTACGTGGCATTCTGTTTTCTACGAGCTCGCAGCCTACAATTATTGCAAATCAAAGAATATGCATCTGTAGTATTCCTTTCTGTTGTAACGATAGAGATACATTTGGGCTTACATTTCTCTTGTTTTTTCCTTTAAGCTGTCTTTTGCAAATCACACACCCGTACAATCTTGGCATCGGCATTATACACACTACAGGGTATAAACATTTAGGCCCGCAATCTCGATTGTAGATCATTTTTCAAATATACTATTAAATAAAGTAGTTTTACTTAATATTTTTCAAAAAAATCGATAATAAAGGATCTGTTTGTCAATAAGATATAAAAAGAAAGAAAGAAAGAAAATGATGAGATTCGAACACACTCCTAAAGCTGTCCTAGAATAAAATAGATTTTTAAAAACCATCAACCATTCCACTGCGCTACGGGAATACATGTAAATCCCAAGATGAAAAATCATACAGTTTGATAATATTTATACAGCGAGACAGATTTTTGTAAAATCATAAAAATAACATATAATGGGTCAAGACTTCATTTTTATAGATAAATAACGCAAATCCTTGAAAGTTTTTCATTAAACAAAAGTATTTCTAGGATAGAGAACAGACCCATTCATAAAAAAAAAATACAAATTATTTCTGTAGTTCATGAAGTTTAATACAAAAAACGTAAAGTTAATTTTCGAACCATATATTTGACAAATTTACAATACAGACCCGCACATTTTTTTTGTCATAATAAACTTAAGATATCAAATACTATTGAAACGCATTTTATGACATTTGAAAATTTGCCATCTTCATTGATCCGTGTGGGGAAAATGTTATTCTTTATACGCCCATGTTCTTTTGATCAAATCACCTATGATAAGTGGGCAAATGTTTGAGCTGTGTCTTTAAATTTATACGTATGTAAATTGTATTATTTATTTGTTACTAACTACATGATTATAAATCGAAGGGTTTCTGTGCGTCCGTCTGTAACAAAAATTTCTGTCGCATTTATCTCAGCAACTATTCATCGCAGACCTTGAAGTTTTAACAAACTCTTTTTTAGGCATGCCATATGGTGGGAGCTATTTTTGTAAATGACGACATTGTTTATTTTTAGCCTAAATTTTCAAACAAATTTTCATCAAAGATCTCTAAGAAACTAATAGTCCCAGATGGTTGAAATTTTAACACACTCTTTGTTTAAGCATGTCATATGGTGGGATCAATTTTGTTACCAATCGGACGTCAACTTCCTGTTAGATGACGACTTTGTTTATTTTAAGCCTAAATTTGTAAACAAATTTTCGTCAAAGATTTCTCAGCAACTATTTATTCCAGATGCTTGAAATTTTAACACTATTTGTTTAGGCATGCCATATTGTGGGATATATTTTTGTACCAATGGGACTTCAACTTCCTGTTAAATGACGACTTTATCTTTAGCCAAAATTTTCAAACAAATTTTCGTCAAAGATTTCTCCGCAACTATTGACCCTCTACTGATGTTCGTATATTGAATACTCTCCATTAATAAGGAGTAACATATATATATCTTATTTTATCTTTTCTTAGTTGGTTCTGTATTGAAATCTATGAGGTTTATTTTGGGTAATGACATTGAGTTTTTCTATTTATGCAAGTCTGTATTGTGTTATGACATTGATTTTGTTTTGTTTTGTAAATATAAAATTGTGAATATATATTTGAATGAATATACAGGGATATTTGAATGAAAGGTGTGTTCTGCGTTCTTACACTTTGTATAGTTATAGAGGCTTATTCATATTATTTGGTATTATCCATTTACCAGAGAGTTATTCTGTAAAATATATGAATTTTATTTCATTGAATAGTTTTAAAGGTAGATTATTTATCGTTGACTTTTGAAGGTTTGCTTTTTTATTGCTGTATAGGTGAGTTCCGTATACTAGTTGTATGTGAAGTTTGTTCTGTAATGTTTTCAGTTTTATATGAGATTTTTTGGTGATTTTTTTTAAATGACTGTATATTATGGTATCTGTAGATATTATTTTTAAGAGTTAAGTGGTAGGTTTTTTGATAAAGGTTTCTTTAACGAGATAATATAATATACGAAAAATGAGATTTATTTTTCATATATTTATTTTATGTAGTTTTATAGTAACTATGTGATATATATAGGATCTCTCATGGTTTGTGATGGTATATGATTTTTATCCAACGAGTTGTGTGTTTTCTATCCCCGAGCCTTGGCGAGGGGATAGAAAACACACAACGAGTTGGATAAAAATCATATGCCATCACAGTTTTGACCAAGTTAACAAGTTAAACTTCGTTAGTTCTACCTATTGGAACTTTGAGTTATCAAGCCGCACAACACATTTTTGTGATGTCAACAATATTACGCATGAAGAAAAAGTTCCAAACCAAACAAACAAACATATCATTTTTGATCAGTGTTTTAATAATCTATGAAAGAAAGTATACAAAACATCATACACTGTTTTTAGAATTTTAACTTTGGACTTCTGGAAGTGTATTATTTCGCTTTTGTTTTCCACGGTCTAAGTCATTCATCCGAGTCGGAGTCAAAGATGACACGCGGCCTTTTTTTGGATGCAGAATTTGATGCAGAATTTGGTTCGTTTTGGATATTAACGATGATTTTCCCACCTAAAATATTTCTGTTAACCAGGTTTTGGACACCCCCTGTCACGTTTATTGTTGTGCTTGTGGCTCCACTGTTATTTAAAGTGTTTCGAAAGGCAGTGTTGTTTTGGGTGAATTGGAAACTGGCGGATCCTGAGGAACGTTGAGGTACTGTTGGATTCGAAAGGATTGATGAAATATTTCTGTGCTGGAGTTCATTTAAACTGCTGTAGTTGTTAATGGACTGGATATTTTTGTGCCCTGTGATTTGCATAATCTGGTTGGCAGGTATGTTATTTTCGCTTAATTTTTGAACTAGGTGTTTGCGAGCACTGTGATTTGTTAATTTTTTCTCGCCAACAATCCCTGCTGAAGTTGTCATTCTATGGGCTGTCTTTTAAACCATTGGTCTTCTTGTGACATCGTACATTGTTGAGTGTGAGTTGCAAAATAAAACGGGTCATTGGGATTGCAGAAATTAGAGGGTCTTTTTTCTTTGTAAAATTTGTATATTTTTATTGGACAACGATCAGGTCCTTCTAAATTTTCCCACATTTTTGGTTTGACGACGCGAACGTCTCGAGGATTTACCCCTTGTCGGGTTTTGGATTGTCGTTCATTGAAAGTTAAAAATTCGGCACCGCTACTGTCTTTTTGTAGAAAGATGTCCCCCCATGACATTGATCTGTGTTCGTCGGAGCCCCTGAGGCCAAAAAATATAGTGTTTAAAACCCACAGGGAATTAATCACACTCTCGGGATTGTTTACAAACAACAGTTCTTTTTCCCATAATTGATTAATTTCTTCGTCTGTTATAGCATCTGATTTTTGGGATATATTGCCCCTCCCCTCGCTTTTCAGATCCTTTTGTTTTGCTTTAATTTAATACTTCCCTCATTCCCTCACTTTAGAAAATTCCAAACTTGATATTATTTGTTTGCCATATTTCATTCTCCGTAAATGTCTGTCAAAGCTACTCATGAATGTTCTTAATGTATTCGGTTCGTAATTGGAACCATCAGATTTCCGAACACCAAGGAAAAATTTGCATAACAAATCGCTTAATTCGGGGGGAGGGATGGTTTCAATCGCTCGCTTTTCATTTTGAGTTTCTTCAAGGAACAATTTCAGCAAATTTATATCACATAGAGTTTTTTTAAGAGTGTTTTTGTTTTCTTGTTCATGAACAAATTTATCTATATCTGAACCTCCAATTGATTGGAAACGTGAAGATGTACTTGCCATCGTCTGCTTTTTCGCAGATACAATTTCAAGCCGATATTGAGAAAAGGCAAACAAATATTGATCCCTTCAATTTCAACATCATAAATGGTTTCATCATTTTCAAATTTTGAAGATTTCACCACACCCGTACCCTTTCCGTCGATCTTTACAACCGTATTGTTAGGAATTCTGTTCACCGACATAACGTATTAATTTTGTAAACAAACTACACATGTACAGTACGTGTTTAACTATGACGTCACGCGGCGTAAGAATACACAGTGTAATATCAAAAATTTATCTCACGAGCGATATCCACCGTATATTGAGATAAACATGTGATAAAATAGTCTATTATAGTATTGTGATGGGTGTAAATAATCCACGATGCAAGCAAAAATCAACAACACAATTTACAAATACATGATAACAATTTAACTTCAATTAATGAAAAAAACCTTTGGGCAAAAGTATTGAAATTAATAATCATGAAGAAATTGTTTTGGACTTTGGCATTAATTGAGATTTTAAATTATTTAAAATTTATTAAATCCAAAGCTGTCTTTATATGATTCTTGCTGCAAAGTTAGATGTACCGAATGATTATAGTTAAACAAAATTCTATATTTTTTTCAGATAATGTACTCGGAAACAAGCATAATAATTAGTTTAAGAGTATTCCATGGAATACAGTACATAGGAATGTACATTTTTAAAATGACATTATCTATTTCGCTTTGATTGCGGTTTGTTCTGTGCTGTAATTTTAAAACTTAAACTGGATTTGAGCTCAAATTTTTTTGAAATCTTACTTTCTTTTTTTTTTATTTACATTTTTGATATCTCGAATGGTTAACCAATGTTTATGCTTGACCAAATTTTGAATGTCATATTTGCCTTGTTACAAGAAAGATACAGAATTCTTTTTTATGCATGTTTTTGTTCCATCCAAATTTTTTTTCTGTATATTAAGTTATTATTTATACAATAAAACAGTTCATCTTCTTTGTCATGAGTCATTTTTGTGAGATATACATGCACTCATTTTTAACAGTATTTTGTTCGTAAAAAAACATAACCCAAGCAATGTATAAAAAACAGAACTATTTGCTCTGTGTTTCGCTGGCAACTTGATTTCTAACATATTAATTTTGGTCAAGCAATACTAATGCTCAAATTAACTTTTCTAATAATTAAAATTTGATGAAGATGAATCGGAAAAAAATAAACTCCGATCATGTCTGTTAGTCCCTTTGCAACTTTATACATGTGTGATGTTTGTTCTTGAACACACTCTGTTAAGTTATTAAGTCTCCCAAACGAAGTTTGGAGACATTTTGTTTTTGTACGGTTTCTTCTTCCTCTTCTTCTTCTTTCTTGCTCTGAACTTGTCCGGTGCGTTTCTCAGAGATGGCTGAACAGAATTGTACGAAACTCTAGGATATGATAGGCATGCATATGTAGTTTGCACCCTGGTTTGATTTTTTCATTGGGGGTTGGCCAACCACTTTTTCTTGGCGGGGGTTGGGGTCAAATGGCTGTGGGGTCTAACATTGAACCATATGGGAAAAATCGTAGACTCTATTGTAAATGGTTATAACTTGAAAACTGACAGAGATAATAACAGGGTTTTCAGAAATCAATCATATATTGTCTGATATAGGCAATATATGGGATTTATTAGGTCTTACCCCCTGGGGTCAACCCACCCCCACCCCCACCCCCCCCCCCCCCACCCCCGGAATTGGAAATGACCATATATCTCAAAAACAGTTAGGATCCTGACCCATAAACCATACATGTATATATTCTTGTTCCTTGTGTGAAGGGGCATCAAATGGTATGTAGGTTAAAGGCCCCAGGGGTGGTCCTGATCCCCCTCAAACAGGAAGTGCCCAAATATCTTGAAAACGGTTGAGATCCCAACCCTAAACCATATATATTCTTGTTTCTTGTCTTAAGGGGCATCAAATGATATGTAAGTTAAAGGTCCCGGGGGTAGTCATGACTCCACTCAAACAGGAAGTGACCAAATATCTTGAAACTGGTTGAGATCCCCATCCCTAAACCATATATATATTCTTGTTCCTTGTGTTAGAGGACATCAAATGGTATGTAGGTCATGTACCCTGGGGGTGGCCCTGACCCCTCTCGAACAGGAAGTGCCCAAATATCTTGAAAACAGTTGAGATCCCCAGTCAATTGAGAGTTGAGATCCTAAACTATATATATTCTTGTTCCTTGTGTCATGTCGGTTTACCTAATATACAGTAAATGACCCCTGGGGAACATCATGAAATTTCAGAAATAGAAATAATCAAGTATTTATTTAAATTTATTTGCCTATAAAGTTTGACCCATTTGGGTCATCCCTATCCCCAATGATGGCCTCGTTCGTTTGGGAGACTTTATAATCGCCCCGATTATAATTACATCTTGTTTCATATAGCTCTGTGTGTGATGTGTTCGTTGTTGTAATCTTAAAGGTTTGTTTAAGGAGGCTGGATGGTTCACAAACTAACAATCAGATCTACCTTAAGTTTTAGGATATGATTTGTATAGCTATAAATTATTGTTTAGTAAAGAAAAACTCTATGTATTCTACCTTTTAAATTTCGGCATTTTTCTATTTTATATAGTTCTTCTTAAGGAGATTTTTGCAATAAATATATATATATAATTATTATGCATAACATATTAAAACTTATTTAAACTTTAAAATATTATGAATAGTTAAATTTGTATAGCTTGGTGTGATGATTATTTTGTTTTACATATAGTGTGGTTGGTTATTTCCTATTTGTTCTGTATTGTAATCTGTAATCTTAAATTCATATAGCTTGCTGTAAGGTTCGTATATCTGTCGGGTTTAGTTTATGTAGCTTTGTGTGAGGTTGGGTTGCTTCGTAGTTTGTAAGCTTTTATTTGTACAGTTTTTTGTGAGGTTTGTTCTAAATAACCTAAATTAAACAGTACAGTACAAATCTTCCACATTACAAGAAAAACTTATCCATACAGAACAAATCTCACTTAAAATGGTATAGATCAAACCTTAAACAAAGCGGAAAACCTCACACAATACAAAAACAAATGAAACATTACATCTTCAGCTTTACAAAATTCAAGAATACTTGATATAATACCCTATAGGTGCGGTCACACGATGCAATTTTCACTGATTTTCAATCGACTTGCTCAGGTAAGTCGATTGAAGTCGATTATTGAGGTGGTCACCTATTCAATATTATTACTGTAAGGGAAAAAGTCATTGTGACGTCACGATTTTCACAAGTGAGTCGATTGAAAATGTTCCCCTTTCTTGTTTTGTTATATGGCACGTTTAATTAATTTGAAGCAGACAATCGCCTTAATGTAAAGTAGGAAAATTGCATATAATGTGAAAAATGCATACTAGTAGCGCAATAAGTAGACTTTAAGATTTACTAGTATATATTAAGTGGTGATTTCTCAAACGCATTTATTTTTTATAATTATGTTTATTTATAAGTAATATGCATACATGTATGCAAAACTTTTCGTCAGCATTTTAGCAATATTTCGATGAAGAAATTGTTGAAGAAAAAATCTTTACAAAAAATAATGAATTTATCCTTAAGAGTTATGAGGGATTTCTTGACTTCTAACTTTCAAATTTTGGCCAATTATATTCAAAATGCACATGTGAACCATTTTATACATGAAAAACAGAAAATAAAATTTTGATCTCAATTCGTGTCTAGGTCCCTTTAATCAAAGACAGTTTATTAATTTAAATGAGATTGCATTTGTATGAAATATTATTTGATAATTAATTTTATAACTAAAATAAAACCCAAACTAAGCCGCTTTAAGAGAAATCTTATGCAAAAGCTTGTCGTTGTCTACCTGAAGGATAAAATAAATTTATTCTCTGTTGTTTTATTTTCAAAAAGTTTAAACATTATACGAAAATGCCAACAAAATACACTAAACTTCTACTTGAAACTAAAATGCCAACAAAATAAACTAACTTTAAAGGATATTTAAAATACCGATTTAAACGGCTCTACATCAAAGCAGGGGGTAGACGTTGGATCAGTTATCTATCTTTGCATAGAATTAACGTACTACAGCGTATATTGTGCTCGTGGTTGCCTCTCTTTTAATGATAGATTAGTCAGCTTAAATTCTGTAGCATGCTATTAGGATAACATTATATGCAAACACAAACTTAATTCATATAATTTCTGATTGCAAATTCAACCATCCAAATATGTCATGATAGAAAGAGTTCGTTTGCTTTTTAAACTAAATAGATCAATACCTGGCCTATTTATCATGTAATAGATATATACCTGTTTGGTAGTTTACTTTTTTGCGAAAAGTGGGTCAGTAATGTATTGACCTAATCGGATAATCGGTCGGTAATGCTATAATATAGATCATAAATAATATCATTTCCAAATTATTCTCGAAATCGTAATCCTGTCCCAAGGATTTTAGAATCTCTTTTTATCTGCATTTACCAAAAGTTGATAATATTCCCTTAAACCTGAATTCCTAAAGCAAAGTCAATAACTTGGTTAAGTTCAATTCTTGCACTAAGTTTCATCCATTTCCGATTTCCTCATGTCTCCATAAAAATAAGTTCATGATTTTCGGATAAAAATGATATAGGCTTTTGACAGGTACCAAAAATTTATATTGCATACTAATAGAATCTTTTACTAGTATTTAACAACAAAAAATCTAGAATTATTCTATGGATTTGTATCAGATTAGACAAGAGCAATAGGTCAATGTATTGTACCTACTTGACTTATCTGTATGTTATCTGCAGTCTTTCTCCATTTTAAACTTTTATTTCTTTATACTGAAGCTTTACAAACAACATGTAGTTCACACGTTTTATGAATGTTATATACTGAAGACTCTAATACTTTTGTTTGGATATCGGTACATTATTTGCAATTCTTAAGTCCAGTAGAATTACGAAGTATAATCATCACACAAAACATCTCAGTTTGGATTGCCTCCAAGAGTTTAACCATTTGTATCATTTTGTATTAACTACATGTATGTCGTACGAATCCATTAAATGTAAGAATCTTCTCAACAGTTGCCCAAACCTCTTTACTGCGGAATCCTTAAAAACTTGCGCGGCCAAATTTCGTGGTTTTTCCATTTGTTCAAGGATACAGAGAGAGATACGTGTTGTTTCGTGGATTATCGTACATGATTAACGCATTAATACTAGCTGTGCTGCATAATTCATTGAGGAAGTGATGCAAATTCGTGGCTAAAGGGGGACCTATGAAATCCACAAAATTTAAGCCCCCATGAGTTCTTATGAGCATCATTGCATGTCTTATTTTACAGAAAAGGGTCATTAAGGAGAAGTTATCATGGTCTTAGCAAGTGTTTTTTCTGAATCCGTGCAATGCAGTCACGGCCATTTTGAGAAGGGTGATTAAACTACTAAACTATTAACTACGCAATCTGGTCTTATTTTCTGTGGAGAACATTGTCCTTTAAACTGAAAATAGCGGTAAAGACAAGACACCAGTATTTTCTTAATTGTGAGATTTATATGGCGGGGGCGGTCATAATGTCTTGTAATAATTGTCATAAAAATTATGTCATGAAATGCACAAGGTAACATCATTATTCTTGAGACGTTTTATTGGGGTGACATATAGACTAGTAAACTAATGAAGGTTATCTTAAGGAATATAGAATGCTTAGATTTGCAAGTTATATCAAGAGTTACAAAAAAAATGCAGTAATTTGATTATCGTAGACGTTTAAGAGGGCTGGATGGTCTTGGCCATTTTATACTGTTTTGATCTCTTTAAAAAAAAAAGAGCTCTGTATTAAGATTTAGGTTAATTTACCCAACATTAAAAGCTAAAAATTATGGATTTTTTATATACTAGATAATAGGTTATAGCATAACTAGTCATATCTAAAAATTTAAGATAGACCTGATGGTTAATTTTTTGACCATCCAGCCTCCTTAATTTGGCAACGAGAAAAAGTCAAGACCATCGGAGTTTTGCCAAGTCAGTTTCAGGAATCAATATGGTGTTCTGTGCTTGGGAAAGACACGGATTGTGATACTCAGGGCATTAGCATTTTCCGTTTAAACAATTCAGATTTCGCTTGCTTAACCCCCCAACAGAAACGGAGAATAAAGAAAAGAAGAATCTTATACGGCCTTGCTTTATAAAACTCCCTCTTTGTGTTTTTAATTTGAATCGACCAGCGGTAGGTTGTGTTTACCTGAAGAAGTAAGAAGCAAAACACTTCTGCTTTTATGAAACATAAATTAATACACAAGTGCCGATAAATCGTTTTTGACACAGCTTTAAAGTCGCTCTTTAACTTGAGGGGGTAATTTTACAATATTTGCTTTCTTTGACATTGAAAACAAAACAATACGGCTTAAGAGACCCCCTGCATTAAGAACAATGAAAGTGACAAAACTGAAGATGTGAAGTCGAGACTTTGCCCCATGCAGTGGCACAGGGGTTCTTCTTTATTAATCTTATCTCAAAGGATTATCACGTTGGAATGTGAATCGGACGACCATGCACTCACAGTATGAAATTTCATCCAATGGGTCCTCTGGCTCTAAGCCATTACAAACTTCCGTTTTCTACATCAATAAAAATTTTTCTATCGCAGACAGATTCGTTGACAGAATTCGATATATGTACAATTCATATGCATTAAAGTTTTTTGCTTTAGCTACAATTTTTTTTCTTTCCTAAGAAGAAACTCTGTACCTTTTCAAGGTCAAAAATGTGTCGTCCTATTAGATTTTAATATAAAGTTTTTTGTAATTTGACGCAATTTATTTTCATATTCTAAATGTTACATAATCGAATACTCAAAACATATTTATGGAGTCGCTCGCGCCCGGCACGCGTCAGTAATATTTTTCATTCATGTTTGCTCTGCATTGGTCCAAGATCCCAAAGCGTAGATATATATACATACTTCTATTTATAGTGTTTTTCTTTGATTGTACTGCCCTACTCTACTCAAGTTGTTAACGTTCTTGTGTTATCATTTACTACCCAAATAATGTTTGTGCAGTATGTATTTACCCGATTGAATTACAAACGGTAATTCAACTCCAAAGAAAACGGAAGAAACCTAATCCATACGTTTCTTGTTTCAAGTGTTTTTTAAATAATCTAAAAACGTTTCGATACCAGTAAAAAAAAAAAAATTCTTGTTGCTTGGAATTCTGATTGTGATTCCATTTATTTCGGTTTTCGTTTTGCATATTTTGCATTTAATGACATTTGTTAATAAAACACTTGATTAAAGCCGATTTATTGCACTGGATGGTTTAAGCACATATTTAAAAAAAGATATTAAAGAGATTCCGCGATAATCTTTAAAGTGAGTGATAAAATGTTATCTTGACAAATTACAATTATTACTTTGACGGGCAATTAAACAGCTGAGGACTGAAACCGATCCATTCAATTAGCATGAATACAGCATTAGAAAAATTAACAATGGAACAGTGTCATATACAACCGTCATATTTACTTGCCCGGTGAAGCAATTTTGATCAGTATTGCAGACAATTGGATGAAACGCAAGACGATTAACATTTGTCAAAAAATTGTTAAAGGGTCACGTTTATAAGCGATAATTAAGATGATGTATTTTGATCAGTTTTGTCACTGAATGACATTGTTAATAGTTCCTTTTGCCGTTCTGAACCCGTGCATTAAAACGAGAGAAAAAAAATGCCAAAAACTGCCAAATTTGCATAATTTCAAATTTGAATTAATTAATTAGTTAAATCATTTAATTTCTTCTATTTTGATTTTTATTACGATAAAATTTCGGCTTTCCTCAAGGAAATCAGAAAACTTAAATTCAATTGATATTCTATTAAATATTAAAAACTAAGTGCTAAAAAGCAAGGTCTAGAATCCCCATACTTTGCATTTATTTTAAAGTTTTCGTATCGGTTAGTATCGTCTTTGCTCTTTTCATCTATGTTTATCGCATGCCGTTGTAAAATAGTGTGGAGACACAATTAAATAAATGAATGAACTGTCAAATTAAAGCGTAAATTTTTGAAAATAACTGCGCGAGTGCAAACGCAATTTTTACAACATGACAACTAAAGAAGTAAAAATCTGTCAATGTTTGCTTTTTTTAACGATATTCCGTGTAATAGGTATCTGAATTTATCAACAATATCAATGATGAATCAGGAAAAAAGTTGAGTTCTGAGTATAAAGAAAGCAATAAGCTGGTCATAAATTTAAAACATATAGCAAACATCCTTTTATACTTGTAAAACTTCCAAAGGCACGTCGAAATTGTAATAAAATTACGTAATCCTTCTCTATATTCCATCCTGATTATTAAGGAATGTTATGAGTTGACTTCAGATCCGAACTAAGAGTGTTGTGTCACATCATTACTCATTTCAGCACATACCTTAGCTGTATCAAAATACAAATTTAGTTACATGTGTATTTCCGTTCAAAAGCGACAGTTGGAACTCAAATACTTTTGCAGTGACTTCTGAGTATTTTTGTTCAAACATGTCCTAACAAAAGTTACAAATAGTTTTTGCGCAACTCGGTTTTCTGTGCATTTTATGGTAACTTCCGCAAACTATATTTGGTCAATTTCAACCAAAACTGGTAGTTTACCTTAAAACCCTTCGTTTTTTTCTGTCATATTTAAAACTAAAAGAGTCCAGTTGTTTGTCAGGTTCATTTTGCGTAAACAAGTGCGAAGACACCGGTATTCAACCTTTTGCTTTCACATTTGAAAAAAAAATAATTATATATCAACAAACGTGTTAATGACATTTCTCATAAACTATTTTGTGTTGTTTTGCTGTCTGATTCTTTTTTATTATTATTAATAAATGAAGACAATGTAAAACGATTCAAAGTCTTCTTTAGTTTTATTTTCCCTGGTAGATTATGAAGAGATACAGGGTACTGCTAAATTCATTTGCTTGCATGTTTATTATTTCCTAAATGGTTCTCAAATTAGACAAATGTGATAGACATTATTCACATCATATTTACATGTACGTGTACAATACACATAGGTATCAATGTCTGCACATGTTCTATTCTAGTTAAAAGATAAATTTAAAGATGGTAGCTTTTTCATACGGGTTAAAAAAAGTCTAGATGGTCAACACTTTTTTTTACCAAGTAGATCTTCCTTAAGATTTTAAATATGATATTTTTTACCAGAAACTATTATTTAGTAAAGAAAAATCCAAATAATTTAGCGTTAAAAGTTAAATATTTTCCAATATCTTTATTCAAAACTCTTCATCTAAAGGAGATTAATATGGTCTAAAAATGGCCATAACTATCCAGCCTTTTTATCAATAGATCTCTACATTGACCAAATTTCGAGTTTTATTTAATCTAGGTCCCCATCAGTAACACTTTCACAGCGAGCATCAGAGATCAAATATAGCCATCATAATGTTACTTCTACAACCGCACAATTCTACTGGGGATTCAATGTATATAGTTATAGCAACCAAAGAGTAATAATTATATATATAAATAACTTCTGAAATTTAATCATTTTCCACATATGTACTGTTTGCAGAAATGCAATCGCAATTTACAACCTGCTCCGGACGAAACACAAACAAATTCAAAACAAACAGATCAATATTCAGTTTCATGACATGGAATCATTAAATGTTGTTTATTAATTTGATAATTGCATTGCAAGGTAAACACACACGCACACACCCCAAAAAATGTTCGTAGTTCAAACCAACATTGACAGTGGGTGGATTTATTTTAATAGGATGTATGATGGGTACTTCTGATGTGGATGGTTTCATTCATTTATATTTAACACGAGATAAACCGTCATTCAGATATTCGTATTACCAAAGGCAGTTGTAAAAACTAAGCGAGCATGAAATTGCGAAAGTTGTGTGATTAATTCTGATACCCATTTCATTCACAAAACTCATCGTTAAGAAGTAAAAATATGATATTTTTAACCGAAATATTTTCCACCGTATCCGGTTTTCTCCGGCGACTGTCGCAGATTACGGGGATCGTGCGTTCTTTCGGGTGGCGCTTGGCGTCATCACTTTCGCTTTTTCAAATCGAACCATCCTCTTCTCTCTCTCGTCACCAATAACGACCTTCCCTAGCCATAGGTTTTTAATGGGTATCTTTTTTGTTTGTTAAAACACTCGTAGAAAGCTAGCGCCACCTTCTGGTGGCTCTGATATCTAAAGATGGGTATTTTAAACCGGAAAGGCCACGGGGTATCTTTGATTTGGTAGGTAATATCACCCGGTACACAATTTTTTTTCTCTCTTGAGACTATATACGAGATCAGCATATTATTTCTTTAACCGTTAAATGTAAACAACTCTGCATTGTTTTTCGGCCTGATAGGGGGTAATTCTACGCAGATATCATCTTGAACATGTCAAACAGTGAATGAAGAAGCGACAGATCAAATTGTTGCATCCATCCGACCTAAACATTTAAAAAAAAAAGTTTGTCTACACCACTACCGTTGCAGAAAGGCAAATGAATGGGTGGTAGGATAAACGTAGAGGTAGTCCCCTCTCCCAGAGCTGTCCTTGATGACATACGGCGGGATTATATTTCATGCTCTTCAAACAGTTGTAAATTTACTCAGACGTAAAACAGAGCCAGTATACATAGATCTGAGCAGGTGAGGGGGGACCTGACTATTGGTCTGTACATTTGTTTACCCCCAGCGCGTTATTACATACCGGTCAACCTCCCGTTGAGGTCTTTATCAGTAACAATCATTTGTTTTACCCCTATTATTTTGCCAATCAGGAATGTCTGATTCCCGAAGGGTTAGGGAGTCCGATTTCGCTGTAAGAAGTAGCGATCTAATCTGCGAATTAAACAAAGTCTCGAGAGAGATAACATTTTTTCACATCTTTTTTTGATCCCTTTTACAAGTAAGAGTTCCCTCAGGAATTTCGGTGGATTTTACGCAAACTTAACATGCTTGAAATTTATTTCAGTACATTTGAAATGAATACCATTGCATAAATTAAACGTCAAATTTGACATTGCACTGGATTTTCTTTCTCTTTTTTTTTTTTTTTTTTTTGTTGATAAAGGCCTTGAAAAGAAGAATGTTTTCCTACTCATGACATAGCTTCATAAAGAAGAATTTACGTGAACGTTGATGTTTTAAATTCTCACTTAAGAGTTGTAGAAGGTTTTGATATCAATTTCATGACACGTGTGGTGGCTTAAACCATGCCTAATTTGGGATGTTTTTAATACCTTGCATTTTAAAAAAAAACGATGAAGAGACTCTTCGAGCGCGCGTATTTCAATACGTGCGATGCATACCTCAGAAGCATGCTTAATGAGGCAGTCAAATTAGCTTCCTCTCAACTTTCGGAACATAAAGTGTACATAATCGGAATAACCCGAGAACACAGGGATCCATAAGAACCGTAACATTTTTACACCTGCAGACAATTTTAGGAATCCCTCATCCGACCGAAATGATGTAAGCCGATCCCGACCCCACCTGGGATTTCTCCCTTTATTCCCCTCATTAAGGACGCTTAGCATTATATTTATGTGGCAAGATACCCTTCTTGAAGATAAATATAGCCTTAAAAAGAATACTTTTTGTTCCTGATTAAGCAATATATCACTTCGTGTAACAGACATTATACCGGAACCTCTAGGCTGTTGGATATGTGGATTTTCAGATTTTGAAACATTAAAAATTATTGCATGATCGGCTTTTTAAATGTCAACACTCAAATGCGTATTAATTTTTGTTTGTTTTGATATAAATAAAGAAATAGAAGACTATAACTCTCTCTCACTCTTCCCGCCCTTATAGTGTGGGCTTAGCGCAGTGATCTGGAAATAGCATGTACTCATTAACATATTCTGTACTTTGCTGACTGCGACACTGAAGTTTTCCGGGAAAATCAAGCTTAACGAAGATTATACCGTAGAAAATATTTTTCCCTAAAAAAAAAAGAGATCTATAAATTTCATTTTAAAAATGACCGTCGTTACATTAAGAATAGAGTGCATTCAAATATATACTTATATTAATGTTACTTAATCGTTCCTAAATGAATCGTTGATATTTTCGATAAGGAGAGCATCTGTTTTGGGTATTTTTGGACATTTTTTTTCAACAATTTGTAACAATCTCTAGTATTTCAAGAGTACACAAAATATTTGACTTGAGACAGGAAGCTGTCTTCACGGCGACTGAAAAAAATGTTCTTGACCAAAACCTTCACCGTAAAATTTATTACCAATTAGCGAATAATTTTATGGCATCTGGCAAGGACATTGAAATGCATTGTGATATGTTTACCGCAAATAGTTCTTAAATAAAATACAATTGTTTTCATTTATTGATGGCGTGAATGGGAGAGCAGTCTATGGATAAAAGAACGCAAATAAAATGACCCAATCTAAAAATATATCGGAGGATGTTTAATGAGAATAATCAAGCTATATTTTTCAACATAAGTCGTCATTTAATTAAAACAAAACTATGAACCTATTCCATTTACCAACGCTTAGCAATCTGGTGCGCCCGGAGTACATGTAGAATTATTCATTTGATTATTCTTTTTGTGGATCGCACTCTTCCACGCCAATTAAGACTAAACTAGGCGACAGCCATTAATTTCATTATAATTTAAAATAGTTTTGAAATTTCTTTTACCCAGATTTTGATGAACCCAAACCATGCCAGTAGACACTTTACATAATCAACGTAGCCATACCTTTATAACCAGTCTGATAATATTTAAGCCCAATTTGTCCTAGATTTAAAAAAAAAAAGATTCACCCTCAAACGATTTTCCATTTCATTCATGTTGGACATTCATTAAAAGAGTCAAGTTTAAACGGTCATTCATAAAATGTAATGCATTATGAATTTGCTCGACATCCTACACGAATCAATCAATGGACGAATTGATTTTTCCCGGACACGCCAGTCCCTTCACATAGTGTCAATGACAACTTTCTCCCTCATTCATCCCAGATATCATGTGATGCATTCAGTATGGAAGCTATATCCGGGAGTTCAATTGTTGACACAGGAACTGGTTCATGATTGCACAGGAAATGGATATTTTAACCTTTAATAATATTTACATTTCAGTTTCCTACAAATTCTACCGGAAACTTTGCACATTTTAGCTGTATCAACCTGGTGCCAGACCATTTTCCGAGCATTTTCTAAGCAATTGATACATTTACATGCTATTATAGAGACTGTATTGATTCTGCATAAATTTCGGAGGTGTCGGAAGTTTTGACAGTAAATATTTTAGTTTGGTAAATATTTTACTTTATTGAAGAATGCTAGATTATTAAACGCAGATAAGGGATGGCACAACTCGAAACAATATATTGCATATTTTAACAAACATTGTTTTTCCAACGGCTTGTGGGAAAATTTCATGTATGGTTAATACCAAATATTTTAGAGATTACCAACCCACAAAATATATAGATTAATCTAATTGAACTCGATATCGTGTGTATTGAGAAGTGGTGCAAAATCAGATATCCACAAAATTTAATCCAAAAAAACCATAAACAATACAAGCGTATATTAATCAACAGACAGGGTGACACATATTCTAGCAGGTTATCAACCTATCTTTCACACTGTTTCACAAGCCTGTGCCAAATTTAAGTAAAGTCGGTTTAGAAAATCAAATATCTGACAAAACAGCTGCAGATATCATCGCTGTTAAAAAAATTAAAACCTTTACGATTGAAATGCTGCATTGTTTTTTCGAGCGATCAAAATTATTGTTTTAAGATAAAATTTAAAATAATAAATACATAAGTAATGTTGTGTTTAATCGGGGTCATGAGTTGTGGCAGATTTGGTTTTTTATCCAAAGACTAATCATACAGACGTCTCCATAAAGCGGTATATTAATTGATGCTCCTCATACGGTTGTCTTCTCCAAGATCTTGCAGTAAAGCCAAGGTCTCCGAAAGAATGACATTTTTACAGGCAAAGACAAAGTGGTTAGATCTGACACTTCAACACGAATGTGTGATATATCAATGGGTGTGTGTTCATTGTTCAATACAATTGGCAACCGTTGCCAATTTACTTAAATATTTTTTTGATATCATCAGTATTTCTCAAATTCGAATGTCGAATGCGTTATACAGAAGGCGCTGAGTCTACGTATTCCACCCGCCTTCTTGTTTGGACAGTTTGCACGCATATACTCGATATTTAAACTTTACAACAATAAGCCTATAAAAGGTTAATAGAATTTAATTTGGATCTGCTATGAATCTGAAATTATACGGATATAGCCAAGTATTGATTAAACACTTGGATGTTTGATTCCGTATCCCCTAACATAAGCGGAACAAATACTCAGTGTTATGAATGATCTAAAACAAAACAAAAAAAAAGTATGGAAATAAAACTTAGGGAAAAAAATGTTGGATTACTCAGCCCACCTGCTTAACCACAGGTATAACAGGGGCTATCTTTTAAAGTCACCTCGTAACACCGCATGAGTCAATTTCATGATAAAAGAAAATGAAAAAAAGAGAAACATGAATCGGAAATTTAAATGTAACCAAACCAATGCTCATTTAATACCGTGTCTTTCAAAGTGTTTGTCTGGTCTTCCTCTTCCTCAACAATTACTACATCCGAAAAAAAAAAAATGACAAGGACGCGCTTGCACTGAATTATGACGTTATATTTCTTAAGTTCGATCGGAGCAATGTTGACATAAGAATACCAGTACCTGTAATTGAAATCAAATGCGTGCGTAAAAGCAAGCAAGTATCGAATACTGCTAACTTAAGTTCCTTGTCAATTATTTGAATCATTATGACGCCCATTTGGGATATTTTTTCCTTCAAACATGAAGAGGGTGGGAATTTACCTTGTGTGTCCACTTTATTGGTGATAGGTTTTTTATTACCGGAGAAAGTTACTCATCCGGGGCTTAGTTTCAAGGGATTGTTGAATTTTGATATAGCCTAATCATAAAGAGACATATACAATAAAGATTTGAATATCCAAAATATAAGTGACTCCTTTTTTTTTTACAAATTGAAAACAAAATAATGGCTGACGTGATTTTGATCATGATTGAAAAAGCCTTCGATGGTGATTTATATAAATCTTTTTCTATTGCTAAAATGCGTTTTATTTTCGTTTATGGATGATATTTAGATTCTTTATTTTGTTAATTGATTCGTGTAGAAATTTTATGCACACGATTATGTACGTCAATTAACTTCCAATATATAAAAATGGTATTGTCGGGTTGGAATTGAAATGTTTGGAACTTAATGTTGGTATACCACCCAATGGGATGTCCAATGTGACAACTCTGTCGGTTTTTGTTTGTGTTGTTATTGGTGAGAACCAAGACATGTTGCGGTCATGAAGTGTAATTACGGAAGTGTCTTTTGTGTTCTTACGTAAGAACTGCACATCTGTTAATTAAAGTCAAATACAAAAATTGATATGCTTAAACAATAGATTGATAAGACAGGCAAATTTAAATAAAAATTGTTTTTTCTGTATTATCGAATAGACATGATATGTGTATTTACTACACGCAAATTCAGCTTCAATAGAAAATTCCTTGTCATGTGCCCCTTGGATATAAATTATTATATATGAGGAAATTTTGATTTAAAAAAAAATCTCGTCACACATACATCATCCACTCTAATGAGGTAAACCCGTTGGACGACCCGCTAATTATGTGTAACCTTGCACGGTAATTTATGATGCGCTTCTTTTATTTTTTGTCTAATTTTGAACATACCTCACACCAAATCCGTATACTAGACAGACGAAAAGCGCTCTTAAAAACAGCGTCCGAATAAAAATTGGATTACAATATAACAAAAAGAAAAAAAATAATGAAAGTTTCATGCTCCTTAAAAAAGAATTCGCTGATCAAATGCCATACCCCACAAATCGACTAAGATTTTACAAAATACATGGTTTCTAAATGTATAATAACTTGTTTATTTTTATAACAGACGGTTTGTATAAAAGGTCGGTATTTCTTAACTTGTGTGTGTGCGTGTGTGTTTGTATGTAGGAACTCTTGCGATGTTGGGTCTTGAACTAATTCATGTTCACGGACAGAATACGAAGTTTTGAATGGCACTTTAAAGTTATAAGCATGAAATCTCGATGGAAGCTGTTGATTGGTTCAATAATTGACTAATTTTTGATTTGATTGATTGATTGAATCGTACTGTTTAACTATGCCTCATGTACAAACTTCAGCCATTTTATTGTTGTACATTGTATGCAGTTGTAATTTGGAGTAGTAATATAACATACATCATATTAGAGGACAACAAAAAATAACCTTGAGTTGATATTTGTATGACCTTTCCTCGGGACAATCTTGCAGCTTATGTTGGACTCAAGTATGGAAGTCCTTTATTTCCTTTTAATAAAGCATCCTATGCGAAAACGAAACGATATGGTTAGGTCATCTAGTACTATGATAATGACATACTTTTTAAAATTTATATATATCATACCACTAGCTCGGCTTCTACATATCAAATCATACCAACATAGAAAAAATTCCACAAAATTTAAAACTGTAATTGCTTCGACCTCAAATCTAAGCCAATTGCCATTCTCGCCCACAACTAATGAATCTTTGTAACGTTTATAAACGGACACAGTGAAGTCTAGTTATCTTCACACACTAATTACATACCAATTAGCTCGACTGGGAACGATATGCATGTAGTATATAATTCAACATTAAACCAAAAAGAGTCGCCCGACTTCCTGAAACTGTCTCGGCTATGTAAATGGCCTTGACAATGTCACCCAACGTTGATTCTATTCGTTCTCTGGACACGTGAGTAATCATACATCATTGCCCATCATGGTCCTCTCATTAATAAAAACAGAGTACAAGACTGTCCCTACCACATTGCAATATACATCCCAACACTGTGTCTGAAAACCAGCATGCTTGAACGCATTCATCACCGTCCGTGCTCACAGTCCCCTTTATTTTGACCGCATTTTTCGTAATTATTTTATTTTTTTTGTTTATATCATGACTATTTCCAATTTACCAATGAATGTCAAACAGAGTAGGATCAAAACAATTGCAACAAAATAAGCAGTAAATTGACATTGAAACCATTTGGAAAAATCGTTCAAGCTCTTACCTTCTTTTTAAGAAAAAAAACAATTTAATATTTTTCACGCAAAATTATCTAATCTTGCCTCAGAGATTGAAAATGATGAGATTTTAAAAGGTCAGCAGACGCAAAATTTTCGCCTCAGATTTGAAAGGGAATGTCCCATTTAAAAAAAAAAATGAAAGTGGTTGTCATCATGAATGTGCACAAACAACATCCGCGTAGATAAATACTGATATGATACATCTTTTGATTTAAAAAAGTGATGTGTTTTGTTTTTTGTTATTTTTGATGTTTTTTCAGGTTTGGTAAAAACACAACTATTCAAAACCGAGTCGATTTAAACATAAGTATTCTTTCAAACTTTTACAAAAAAAAAAATTAACCCGAAAAACGCGCAGGCATAAACCATCAAAAACGAACGCGCGCAATAACTAGTAATTGAATAAAATCTCGCATTTAGAAACTGAGAAACGAGTCAATGAATTGATCTTTTGTTAAAAAAGATTCTCGTTTGAAAACAGATTTCCATTCAAGTGAAAATATAGTCACCCTTTCCGTCGGCGCTGCGGATAGTGACAATTTTAACCATTTTGTGCGATTTCTGACAAACACTGAGACATGGGAGCAGCGAACAATGTTTCATTCTTACACCGAGTGCTGAGTATGTTTTATTTACTCAAAATGGTATAATTCAGGTGTTCATGTTGACGCGATGCTATGCAGGCATTGGTCGCGTCTCAACGTCAAGCAATTTGAGGGAGAGAAAAACGTTCGGAAAATTAAAGTTATGCGTAATTTTGTTGCAATTTTGTTTTAACTCTTTTCTAATCCCTTTTTCGCGAAACTAAAAATTGGATTTTTTAATAACACTGGCATAAAATAGATATTACCCTCTCAATTAAAAGACGCATTGACAAAATCTTGAAATATTTTCTTGGCTCAGCATGTATACTTTTTAATTTTCTCTTCAGGCATAATATCGTAAAGACGCTTGTTGATCTTCATATATTAAAAAAAAATATTCTCTACGACTTCAATACGCTTAGTTAATGTCAAAGTTCATGATAATAATATTCTTTTAAAATAATAAACTGTCTAAAGAATTAAACGATAAAACATTAAATAATGTGTAGGGCACCATCTACAAGAAGGATATTTCCATATATTTTGCTACTGTAGTTGTATAGGATTTGAAAGGGTAGAGAGACATAATAACACTAACAATATTAATGATAAACGAGATGTGCCCGATCCTATTGTATATACCAACTTTACAATAAAATATGTTCAAACCATAAACGAAATGTCAACTCGTAAATAGATTCCAATTAGGGCAATGTCGACTTTCCTGTCCTCATTAAAAAAATGTTTAAGATTATCGAAGTTTGCATTCGTGATTCAAAGTGTGCCATCAATCCATTTAATTTCAAAAACATTCGTGATCAATTATTTACAATTTTGATATAATCCCAAGAGACAAAATTCTTTCACGTCACGTCTTTCAAAAGTCTTTCACGAATTATAGAAGGTAATTCTTATAAATTCTAGTCGGGGAGGGGGGGGGGGGTTACTTCAAATGTTCTTCACTAAAAGAAGTGAAATTGTTTAAGATAATTATTTATTTTTCATGTGGCCTGTATATACTTCATCACAATTAAACTAGATACTGTCCTCGTATTATTACATGTATCACGTACCGAGGAATTTAATTCCGCTGAGATAAGTTTAATCATTTTTAGATATGTGAGAGAGAAAAAATTGAAATATGCATTAATGTTTTTTAACCCCCCCCCCCCTCCAAAAAAATTAGAAAAATATACTAGTATGTTTTGTGTTCATGTGAAGGAATATAGGGAAATTTGAGTTGGGTGTTCTGGTCTTGTTGGTCTAATTATTTTATTTTTTTTGGCATTGTTAACGGTAACTCTGTTAAACTATCACAGAAAACCCCAAAAAGGTTATTAAGTTAACAGGCGGTAACCGCTAATTTGTTTACTAGGGGGTCGGAACCTCGTGAGACTCTGAAAGAAGTGAAAATTCTACCGCGAGTTTAATTTTCAAGCAATTGCAATCCTTTGGATAGAACTAATTATAGCCTGCTACAGCCAATGAAACGATGTTTGCGGTGTGTCAAATTCCATGGGATCCAATGAGAAGCGTAGGGTGTACATGTATCTATAGTAATTTATCTGCTACGGTGTCCTCCTCACGTGAAAAAAAAAGATTTGAATTGCCGTAATTATTTAGTAATTAATTATTGTTTTTCTCGGTTTAAGGAAATGAACCCCACATTCCTTAATTGTTCCAAATATTAATGGGGGTGCCATGCCTGTTCATAATAAGTATCCCGTTGGGAGATCAAGGTATAAATCCCTCACGCAATGAAATGCTGAGTTAATTGGGTCACCAATAAGATTGTTGACAAACAGGGTTATGGTCATAAATATGCAAAGCAGGTGCATTATGAATTCCTAACGCTGGAATTAAATGCCAAGACCCATGCAGGAGGACTAATTGTCTTTTTGAAAACGCACTTGTTCTGAGTGTAAACACATCTTTAAACAATAATGATAAAACTAAAATTAACCGTAATGAACATAAAATTCTTTGTTTTAATGAACACAAAAAGTATTTGAAGTTAAACAGTAATAAACGAAACCTATGTTTCATATTTCACATTATAAATTTGCTTATGATTATAATTTTCATTGCTTTACCCTTGTCGGAAAAGACTACAACGAAGATATCTGGAAATACTATAGTAACTAGTTTTCGTATGAGCAACTCCCACATTGGTATACACCTAGAGTTTTTCCCATTGTTCCATATCATGGACAATTGATATGATCCGATGGTTAATGCAAAACGTTGTAGATTTCTATTTAAGTTTGTGAAAAAAAAAATGATTACGCATACATATTGTGTGTTAAAAAGGGGTACATACAATAGTCTGCAAGTTGTACAATTTCTGGTTAAGTCATTAATACGTATCACTTCCGTTTTTTTATTGCATGAGTCTGTTGACTGGAATTGACTCTGCAATAGTTGACATTTTGAAAACGTAGTTACAGGAAAAAACAAATTATCATTACTATCTTGCTAGTTCTGAAATGTTTGCACAAATTGTTTGACCACAATTTTATTTAAATTCGCTTAATCAAATTCATGCATGATACACCAACCATCCCTTGCCAAGTTATCATAACCCACTCCTTTCCTTTAAACACCCAAATTTTCACGGATATATTGATGTTCGTAAAGCTCTTAAATAATTTCATAATCGAATATTCCCCATGTTTATTTGAATAAAAGGACGATTATCGAGGCAGAGCAGACACGAGTCCTTGATAATATGCCTTCATTGATTCCGTTTTCTCTCTCTTTGGGAGTAGGTGTACCATTGGAATCTGTTAAGAATGGTCGCCACAAAACGTAATCAATTCAATACTCCTACACTTACTCACCATTATAATTATGTTGTGAAAACACATCTGGTGGACTAAATATTATGGTCGTTTTATCAGAGACACACAAGAAGTTTCAATGGGGAACTATAGCTAGATTGAATTAAGTGTACTAGTAACCGCTTTTCAGTCAAGTATGTAAAATAATAGATAAAGTTTTAACTCTCATACTCCAGAAGTTTCGGAAGAATTCAAAATATTTTACATGTAATTGTTTAGCATATACCTCTTAAAATATGACTGTTAATTATGTATAAATTCATGATGGCATGGTATAGTTTTAAAAGATGTAAACTTTAAATATATATGGTATTGATTGGGAGGGGAGGGGGGGCTTAAAGTGTCATAATTTTTACTTCAATCATTTCCTTGGTAGTTAAAAAACCTTTCAAACTAATTTTATTGATCCACAGTGCTACAAGTAATTTTCATGCGCCAAAAATCGATAAAAAATGTGAAACTTTTCCAATTTTTTTTTTTTAAATTGGATCTAAGGCGGAAAAAAGGGAGGGTGGCAGCAAAATGTCACTCAAAATTAACACTATTAACAAGTTGATATTTGCGTGATTATTATATGAAATCCTACGTTTTCCATGGTTGTTTTAGTCCCTTGAGATCGGTGGTGGTGGGGGGGGGGGGGGGGGTGGGGGGGTTGTCAATTTTTTTGTTAAATTCTGAGAACGTTCAATGGGTATGTTAAAACGTTTGATGTGTGAAAGTTTGACATGTCTAATTGTGAAAAAATATTGTAATTCTCAAATGAATATTAATGTACTACGCATTCCCTTTATTATGGTCAATTTTAGCGACTTTGAAAACCCAGCTAAGAAATAGGTCAGAATTAGTGTTCTTTCTATCAACCCGCAAAAAAGGCAAAACAGAAAAAAGAAAAATTTTCTGCCATGTTAAAGGAAAAGCGGAAGTTAGGTGGCTGTTTGTGAACTACGAGTCACTAACGCGTGCAAATTTACGTGCACAATGAAATACTGCGATTTATTTTCATGGTGAGGCACCTTAAGTTTAAATCTTTTGACAAATTTAAATCAATGCTCTTTATCAAAAAATCATGGTTTTTTTTTAAATTTACAGATTACTTTACCGCTTGGTTAAAATTATACACCTGAGAATTAAAGAAGAAGAGACACATTTCTATATCAGTGACCAGTATATAAATTCACTAAAAAAACATTTAAAAAAAACCCAATGTGGATATTCTTAAGATAATCTGATGCGTACGCCATATACTGTAATTAATATAGCATTTACAACCGATTGCCAACATATTTTGGTACATTTGTACGGTGTTAATACTTGTAACCTGTCATCTCAAAATTCTCAAATCCGGTATCTTTGTCAAAGTTAACTCTCTATGTAATTTGGTGTTTTTTTTTCAAATGGAACAGTGTAGATCAAATTTCACTTTATTGACCGAGTTTGATCTCTTTCTCTTTACAAATAAATGCCTCCTAATTGAAGGATAGGTATAAAAAAAAAATATTCCGTCCCAAATTTTTTTTTTCATTGATATCGAATCCTCATCCAAGTGCATTGTATGTTTGTGCTCCCTAATACCTCCTCTATACTGTTCAGATCATCAGTTAATTAACTGCGTTGTTACAATTGACTCCTTTTACATAGAACCTCATAAAACCGGAAATTAACTTTTTTGTCTCAAAAGTGAAAAAGATTCCTTCCAGAAATTTCAAACTGGAACATTGACTCAACAAATTTTGTAGTTCAAACGGATAACCGGAAATATATATTTGGAAGAACCTGGACCGATATATAAATATTCTGTTCCCGAACACGTAAAAAAAAAAAACCGGAAGGAATACATCACTAACGTAATACTAAGTATGTGTAAAGTTGTCAAAACTCTTTAAAGTTGAAAAGTGTGAAAATAGCCCCCTTGTTGTACAACATAGGAAGGATGTACCCCAAGAATATCGTTTTGTTGATTTAAATCTCCCACCAATGAGGGTAATTTACATAAGTTACTAACTGATCAAAGCAAGAGAAATGGCATCAGTTCTCAACGTTTCGGGCCCACACCATCGTTACATTGTCAAATATCACGGGTTTGCATGCAACCCTGTTGTTATCTTGCTCATAACCTGTACGGGCAACCAAGTTCATGTGGTAAACACTTTCAAAAATAAAAGTAAACAACAAACTAGTATTATTTGCATTAATTCATTAATATTTTTATTTCTCTATTTTTATCAGCATGATAATTACGAAAATAGAAATTCGTTTGATTAAATGCAGAAACATAGCAGATGCGTGGGTCTTAAATCGTCCGAGCATATGACTATTTAGCATATTTAGAAATGACCCCCCCCCCCATCCCCTGCACCCATCTTGCTATAGTTCTTCATGGAAAAAAAAGAAGAGATAGATATTGAGGATGAAACAAATAAATTGGATGGAAACTCAAGGCATTAGACAAATAGAGACATCATTTTGATTCACATTCTGCATATCGGTTGAGGTGTAATTAAAACCTTGGGTTTTTTCTTCTTTATTCCTGCATTCATGCTGAATGTCAACTAGAATGCAATACAATACTTTGAATAAATGCACCAATTATTGTTAAATATTTGCTCTTTCTTCTAAAGTAACTTTTATTTTAGAAAGGAAGACATACGTTTTCTACAAAATTATCAACTCGAATTTAGATTCAGATACGGTGTATTATCAGTGTTGATATTTTTTTTACGGGGGATAGTAAAGGCTAAGCGTGACATAAAATATATTGTTATATGTTATTATGATATCATTCTCAATTATCCTTTTTATACACCTTAAACTTTTTAAACACCGTATTCTCCGTACATGTAAACTACAAAATCCAAGGTACGTTTTTACTTTTGGAACACTGTGTTCCGCAATGTTACTACTGCTAGGCTTTGTAAGCACTGCAACGCAACGCCAGCTGATTTGCTTGCTAACACATTTCCAAAGACAAGAATGAGGGATGTATATAGAAATCTGACCCAATTACAAAAACATTGAACATCTGAATTAATACCAAAGCTTAGACGAAAGGTTATACATAGTAAATCACATCTCAAGGTATAGTTTTATACTAGGTAAGCTTTATAGGTAAGCTTTCACAATTAACTTCTAATCCTTTTCCTTTCTGCCATTCGTGCGAACGACTATCTTCATACCTTGGGCTTTTTTGTCGGGTTCAATTACGTGTCTATATTGGTTTGACCTACGAACAATTATATCGGTCAAAAAGCGACCAAGAAGGATACAAATTTTTAGCCCCCAAAAATAGTCTTTTTTGAAATCCATCTTTCCCATAGTTTGTTTGAGATGCAATTATGGGTGTTTTTGCCCTAATGTAAATCCCTTGATTGCCTTTCTAATCCCTCCGTCATTCCAAGGTATGTATGAATTCAATGCGTTGAAATTTCACCACGATTCGACGAGCGAGACAAGAGAAAATTCGGGTATTAATGTGACGGATTAGTCTGTGTCCTGTCAGCTTGGACCATGGTTTGAAACAAGAATCATGACAGTTAATTTCAGCCGGTATCAATTTGTGTCGGGGAAAAACGATTAGAAGAAAGAAGATATTTGAAATGAAAATATACGTCAAAACCGAACAGAATTGAGTTCATAAAAAATACAACCACTGAATATTTTTGGGGAGACATTTACTACGCAGATTTTTTTTTTTTATAAAATTGATCAATTCAAATAAAGTGAATATCAAAAATTCAAGTAAAAGATATCAATGTTTTTTTTTACTGTCAAAACTTTTTATTTCACATACTGTTACTCATGCAAGAAACAACAAGCATAATCAGCCTTTAACATCCAAATACTTGTACATGTGAAATAAAGCCGATTATAAAATTTGTGTATTTCCAATAAAACAAAAAAAAAAAAGATTCGTAGATTTAGCTTACCCCAATACAGTTATCTTTAAAACCAAAGTAACAACTTGCCCCTCCTTACTGTCAAGGATGTACATATATTATAAATACGTTCTTGGACATAAAAAAAACACCCAAAACGGTTAAATCTGTCACTATAGAAAAATTGAAACCCTTATAGCTCTTTAGGCTATTCAAAATTCTATTTTCATCATTGATTTATAATAATTGTTCTATCATTACTGCAAAAAGATCACAAGCACCGGCAATAAACTTAGGGTATTGTAAGTGAATGATTGAAAGGAAATTCAGTGAATGAAGTGCCATGTATGATCACCGATCTGAAGTTCCATTGATCACAAATTAGCGACCGTCCTTGAGTGAAAAAAAAACGTGTCTGATGAAAAACTGGGCTACTTTATGTCTATTTTTGTAAGTAAGAGACGCCAGGTGCGCTGTGTAAGCGTTAATAAATGAAAACGAGGTACAGTGTATAATGAGATAAAACACAGTTCTAATTAAGCGACTATTACCAATATACATATGTGAGCACGGTTGTATATCTCCATTTGCTGTTGATTTTGTTTGAAATACATTGTATGTCTTTGAAACCAGCGTTGAGATCCAAAGAAATATAAAAAAATAATATCGTATCCATTTTCCAGCCACTTTGAAGAAAATAGGTGGAAAATCAGATACATAATTTTTTTTTATTTTTACCTTGAAAATTAAAACTAACTACATAAAACTAGCCAAACTATTATCAATGATGATTTTGACCTTCATTTATATAATTAGTAAATGAAATAATATCAATTATCTCTTACTATAAAATTAGGAGCATAAAAGGCCCTTTTTGATAACTTTGCATTTATGGACATCTTAATGGACAAATTTGTGTCATTACTCTCTCCGTTCATTCAACCAGGAGAGAGAGAGAGAGAGAGAGAGAGAGAGAGAGAGAGAGAGAGAGAGACTATGCGGAGTGCGGAGAACGGTTTGCGTGGTTGTATATACAGCTGAAAGCATACCGGAGGAGGAAGGCTTTTCATTAAGACCACTCTCCATTGATAGACCTTACCGTTGCGATCGCCACTAATTTTCTTTTGATGTGTTTTATTCCTTCTGCAATTAATGACATCGTTAGCATTTTTTGCTTTCAGTCTACGTAAAACTGTTACACAACGGACTGTGGTCAGTGGTATTTCTTTCAAATACAACTTTGATAAAACATTCGAAAAAAAAATCTAAAACTGATTTCTTTTTTCTCTACACGTGATACTTATATAAGAGTTAAGAGACGAAGGACAATTTTGTCACGATGTATTCTGAACTGGTTGTTGTTGTCCCATTTGACTTTGTTGAAGCACATGCCTGAAAATAAATCTTCAATTTAACTCTATAATCTTGTTTAGGATGTTAACTTACGGAAGCGCATTCTGTCAATTTCCAACAAAAATAACAATAAAATACTGTATACTGTGTACAGGGAAATATTTGCTCCAGTTTTATTTTCGCCCCTTTCGGATTCGTTGTCAGCGGGCAAATTTAAGACTGGGCGAACTTTAGACGGGGCTAAAATAACCCTTTATACAGTATTTAAAAATACATGTACATTTGAACTAAAAACATAACTGGCATATCATATAGAGTATAAATACATTTGTTTAACACAAAAAAAAAGAATAGATTGATATTTTTTTAAAAAAGAGTGTTTAATTAAGATGGTATATTTGGTCTGATTTGTTTATCAGATTAAAAATAACTATGCAAACTATAATTAGGTATTGGGTGTGAAAATGTATCTCAAGATATGACTTGTTGGGTAAGAGAAAATCCCATTTAATCACCTGCTTTAGCTGATTGTGAAAAATTACACCTTTGAATGAAAAATATATACAAATATCTGTTAATATGGGATTTTTTCAGCCACAAAATTACGTAATATAAACTAATTTTGAACACAAAATTACATCATTCTGTTATTACGGATAGGTTAAAATTTGGGACACAGCTAAATTAAGCAGAATTTCGCCATGCCTGTATACAATATAACCGAGATTGTGTTTATTCCTCTAAGTAAAACAGTCTGACATCATTAAAATATATCAAAATATTTTAAAACATCTGTTTGTATGGTTAGCAACGACCGAATATCTTTATTTTTGCAACTTGATTTAAATTATATGTTTTCGTTTCTCTCTTTTTGTTTGTTTGTTTTTTTTTCTTTGGCAATTAAACTGGTTCTAGTCAATCAAAGTTTTTTATGTTTAGAATTGATTACATCATTTGTTGATCTTGTACAACAATTGACAAATATTGTCTCCGTCCTAATTTTAATGTCATACTTGCCATGTATGTTGTAGTTGGTTTTGTATTTTTGTCACCACTTATTGTTTTTCTGCCAATCAACTACTAAAAAAAGCAACACATGTATCATTAAATATACATTTTCATTCCCTTTTTATACATGTACATATAAATGTATATGCACATGTATAGCGATATGATATAAAACTACTAATATTGCACATGCATGTAATTCATTGATAAAAAAAGAAAGATTACAGAGACATTATATCTAAGTGATATACGGTCGCATTCTGTTTTTTAGTGCAATCATGCTTGGTTCTTTTAATAATTACGTCATTGTGCAAGTATTTGACGCATGTAGATAACAAGACGATGGCCCTACTTTAACGTTTAAGACGGGATGAAGTGGAAATAGGGCAAACCCCTTGATAAGCTGTGAGATGTAGTCTAGTCCAGACCTGTCAGGTGATCGACTATAGGGTGAACTGATTGATACAATCACGACATTTTGAAAAATAAAATTTCATTGCATGAACTAAAACCACATTCAACTTCAAATACCCGCTCCTAGAAATTGTTTTTATGCATTTTATAAACTCATTCATGAAAGTTTGATCGAAAGTTTCGATTTACGCCTTACCTCATCTTGGATACCTCTCTATAATAAAAGCGGATTTGTCCGTCTGGAAAAAAAAATCCCGAACAGGGTTGTAAATTTTCTCAAATTCTTGTCGTTGTATATGCAACATGTATGAAAATGATGTGACTGTCGCCCCCTTCTCTTATTTAAAACAAATATTTCCCTTTTTCAAAATGGCTTTAACGTGTCCCCAACGTGTCTTGTCCGTCTGTCTGCGTTTGTTGTTTGCTCGTTTGTCAAGTTGTACACATGCTTTGTTTTCTAGTAGAGTTTGAAAGACTTATCCTTGATGTGACGGGGTGTAATGACCCCAAAAGGTCAATATTCAAAGGTCAACAACATGCCCTACATAAAACGGATAAAGGGGTCACATACTAGATACAAAAAATTAAGGGGTCACATACTAGATACAAAAAATAAAGGGGTCACATACTAGATACAAAAAAACGCGACTGTCAAATAATTATGCAAAACGTTAAACTGGAAACAGAAACATTAAATATTTTGAGATATCTGTAAACCGTGTATATTTCGCGTTGATATATAAAAAAAAAGCAACAAAATATATCAGTGACAAATATTCCGTTCGCCCCTTTGAAAAATTAAAATAATTATCACATCTAGATGGTTTCCTGTCGCATGAATTCCATGCATCTTGTTTAAGTTAGCAAGTAAGCCTTTTAAATTGATATTTTTTGTCAAGCGCCCACACACAACTGTATGACCTACCATACACATTTTAAGATACAAATATTTAAATGTACAGTGATTTAAGCACACTATTTTGTAACATGCGGACTCGATTCGTATATTACCAGAATTAAAACCGTAGTTAGAAATTTTTCATAAGTATAGTGTTTTAATTTGTAAACCTACATTTGTATTTTCAATTCGATAAAAAATACTTGTTTAAAAATTACATTTTGAGTCGAACATCTAAAGATTGTGATATTTTATCCTGAATATAATTTCTCGCTATGACGTGATGTTACACGGAATCAATAAATCAATCTATAAAATATTTGGGGGAAAAATCTTTTAAAGGTATTTTATGCGGCTAGCGACATTTTTAATCCAGATAGACATCTATATCTTGCCTACACGGCGAACTTTGTGTTATTTTTTTTTATGAGTAATTTGTTATAGTTAATGCATGTCGATGAAATCTGTTCATCAGAAATATGATCCACCTCAATTAATAGGGAGAGAATCCCCCGTCGCTATAAAAAGTATTCGAAAAAAATGCCACTTAATTACGTTATTATTTGTCATTAAGACTTAAAGACGATTTGCATCAAGAAGTAGGTTTATCTACGGTATGATGCGTTGCCATTTGGGTCATTTTATACGCAGAGAACACTCGTTTATTACCAATTGACATATCGAAATAACGTCCAATGACTTGGATGTGCGTCTGACATTCTATTGACGACACTGTATTATAACAGTTTTATATTTTGCATTTTAATATGTTCTGCATGGATACAAGTTCTCGTGGTGCTTGATGCCATAATAGGGCATAATCTTCTATCATCACTACACACTCTTTATGTTGTATTCAACTAAGAGCAAGAGTAACCCATCTTCAAACGAATGCGGAGGTTGATTTCGCCTCTGGATACTGGTCCCGATATCATTAAGCGCCTCGAGAGATGTTTTCGTATCAAATGAGCTAGGTACAAAAGAGAAGCACTATTTATACACCAGGTGCGTTGGTGGAATATATTGAGCATGGATTTTTAGTTTTAAATTCATTCACAATTCTAATAATGCTGGAGATTGCAAGCATCAACATAAATCAATGCTGCGGAACGAAACGGGGCACCATAAACTCTCGATTAAAGAGAAAGTTACGTTCAATACGTTAGCGCACCGACGAACCGGAAGTCGTTCGTTTCAGATCAGTTGGCCTCTTTTTGCTCTGGATCGTTCCCTACGGACAGGAAAAAGCCACAAGCCGTGCTTACATCTTGTACAACTTTGTGTGCGTAACTCTACGCAGCATACGAAGACCTAAAGATGCGTGCATCCTCCGAATGACGTCACTTCACTGTTCGTTGAATTTTTGACGACAGAAATTTGCATTGTACAGAAATGTTAATAATTATGAATTTCCTTTGTTTTATATGGGTTGTTTTTAATGAAATCACCATTTATGAAACTCCTGAAATGGTCTTTTCTTTTGTTGCATGACTTTTTAACGATGAATTTTTAATGATTTTGAAAAAATGAAATTTCTAAAGAGCTTTTATACATAATAATGTTCGTGTGAATGTACAAGTACAAGTGTACATGTACACCGTATCTATTTCATTCACACCTTCCCTATCAAACAGTGAGTAAGTGGGTTTTTTTAATAAATGATGTGGTAGAAAATAAAAATACATGTGGGAAAGTTTTAGATGTACATTTACGTAGATAAGAACAATCTGGTTTCATAATACAGAATACATATTAACATATATTATCGAATATCAGAAACTGTCAAGTAATTGATGTACGTATATTTCAATTACATTTATATTAAATACACGGCTTGTACTAGCAAATTTAAAAAAAAGATATAAACTGTGATTGCGTAGTTAGAAAGCAGTATTCCCTTTTCTAGTTAGTCCACTGATTCAATAACAAGAATAAATATTTCTTTTTTCATATTCATTTTATTTTCAATAAATAAAAATAAACAATAAATAAACATAATATTTTGAAAGACTAGTAGTATCAACTCACAATATGAGCTTGATTTTTTTCATGGATGAAACTTTTCATTTACATGATGTGAGAATTGCGTCAACTTGTCATGAAACTGAATGCTGCCCTGGTGGACAAAATACACTTCCGGTCTCGTTCAGTAGCGATAAATCAGAAGTACGTAGTCTAATGCTTCAAATCAATATAGTAAGGTTACTTTGGCTTTTTACGTAAAGGAGATTTTGGTCTTATTTAATGCAAATAGGTATTTCGTACTACTGAACAAGAACCTCCAGACAAATAGCATACAATTCCGAGGGGAAAATCTCTCTCGGTCACAATCAATCAACAGCAGTTACATATGATCATCCGGAACATTTGTAAACGATCTTGAAGTAGAACATATATATGAACATGACAATTTTTCATTCCTCCTCTCATTTACACGTGATAATTATACATGCATACTCTTGTACACCAATAAATACATTTGTTCGTCAAAAAATCTCATTCATACAGACATACACACTTGCACGAACACAACACGCAATGTGGATGACAACCAACAAAACTTTTGTGTCAAATTGCGTCACTATGACCTTCACACACAAAAAACAAATGCTTTCAGTATACATATGGATGGCTCTCAAAGTCAAGTAAAGTGTAAATAGATTGTTGGCAAGCGACGGACGGGTAAACGTTTTTTAATCTCTGTGTAATACTGGACTCAAATATTTCCTCCCCCTTTTGCGAAGAAAACATCATTCTATGAACTTCTCATAACGGCTCGCACATTGACCCCATCTTTTGGTAGAATGGTCGCCCCTTCCACACATTGGATTGGAATTTCTTGGGTGGCAGAGGGGACGAACGAATATTTTTTAAGCATACGAATGATTGTCATTTTGCCTTCCAATTGCGCTAATCGAAGTCCCACACACGTTCTCGGGCCACTCCCGAACGGCATCCAAGCCAATGGGTGTCTCTCGGATTTCCTTTGTTCCGTAAATCTGAAGAAAGTATAAAAGAGAACTTGTTAAAATACAGAAGTACTTCGTCTATTTTGGTTCGCTAAATGGTTTTTTCGAAGACTATAAAAGTTGCCTCCCGTTATATAAGACGCATGCTCACCTTTCAGGAATGAATCTCTGAGTGTCTTCCACCCAATGTTCCTGGTTGTAGTGTACACTCCAGACATTAGCCTGGACCAGCATTCCTTTTGGGATATCAATGCCATTTACTGTGCAACTTTCCATGCACTGTCGTGCAACGACCCTGAAAAATAAAAATAATACACCTATATACGGATTGATTTCAACTAATTTATCTCAATGGTTTGAATGTTCTTGTGAATATTTAGAAAATCTTAGATTGAAGGATACTTACGTGCTTGCTAATGGATATTTCCGTAAAGTTTCACACCAGACCATATCGAGGTACTCCATTTTTTGAATTTGATCGTAGCTTGGATTGTCCGCCTATAAGATTATGAAATAACTAGAGTCATATACATGTACACTTACAATCTTTTTTAATGAAAAACGGCTTAGAAATGTGATAATTAAGACCAGTTAAAAATCAGAAAAGCTTACGTTTTCTGGAAATAGCTCATCGATTTCTTCTTGAAGTCTTTTCTGCGCCTCGGGGTTGACAGACATTTCGTACATAATGTAAGCCAATGTTGTACTGGTGGTTTCGTACCCAGCTAGCAGGAACAATAAACACTGGGCCACAAGTTCTTCGTTGGTCAGTAGACGCCGTTTGACCACATTATCTCGCTGGTCAACGTCGCCTACGTCGATTTCGTCCGAGTCGGGGTTAAATTCCGAGGTCAACATTAGTTCCAAAAGGTTGGATTTTGAAGGCTGGAAAAAGAAAACAAGTCAATGAAAAGAACGCCTTGATAAAGAAATTCTTTAAAATACTAGTAGTGCATATTTTTGCTGTCTTTCGTTTTTCTACAAAAGACCAAAATAATTACCTTTTGTTTCTTTTGGTTGCGGACGATTTTTCTCATCGAATCTTCTAGCCAGAAAACGGGGTTAAATGAAATAAAGCGCATGATGTTGTAAACGGTGATCCAGAGATGGTGAAGGGCCGGGAAAATAACTGCAATAAAATTAATACACATATAAATAAATAAATGCATTTATACACCTTTTTAGATTTTCATTGTAACCTCAGGGGTAGTTAAAGTCAAAATCATTTAGAAGGCAGGGGATTTGAATACGTACATCCGAGCATGAAGAGAATGGGCCGTTTGGTGGTATCTCTTATGACCCCTCGGCAATTCTTGATACATTCATCATCATTATTTATGAGAGCATTCGTATCCATTCCAAAGCCACAATCGGCTATGGTGTCCAGCGTAAGTCTCTGGAACAGCCTAAAATGAGACAAAAGAGAAACATTTTGATAAGATTGTCCATTTCTCACGACAGGGGTAAAAAGTCGAGCCAATCGATCATTGTTTTAACACGGTGACGTATATTTGCCGTTCTAGCGTGATTTTTCACTCACGAAATGTAAACAAGTACCCGATAATCATATAGTCGTGATGCGAACTAAATATACATCCATTGATAAAGGCCAGCAAGCTGGCGGTAAAGAGAAAGTGAGGTGTGGGACCACTTACTCATAACTATCGAAACTCCTATCGTTGACGTTGTGGTCATCGACGATGTCTAAAAGTTGGTCAATTCGATGATTAATTAGAGGCGTCATCTGTCGATAGAAAAATAAAACAATTAAATATTACTAAAATTAACTACGCAATCAGCAAAAGGTGAGCATTGATTTTCAAAAAACTTTTTATGAAACTAAAACGCCAGACTCGCTGTGTTTACTTAGACAAATATTGATATTGGAGAGTTTTTCTCTCAGTTGGTGTGCCTTTTGTGATTTTTTTTCTTAATTTAGATTCTCCATCGTCAATACAAATCATATCCACCCACGACATATAAAGATTGATAGCGATTAAACGCTCAATATGAAGAATAATGGAACAACAGGAATAAGGAGATTAAGAACAATCAAAGCGCCATAAAACATTTAATCCTGTTTTCTCTCTCCTCTCTCACTTTTCCTCCCTTCTATTTCTTTTCTCGCGTCTATAGTATAAATAATGTTATGTAAAAATATTTTCCTCCTTATTGATTTTTGAGAAATATTTGTCTTTTCTTACCGTCCTCATCTTTGTTGAACTGAAAGCAGGGTTAACAATGGACCTCAGCCGTCGCCATCTTTCTCCTCTTGCAAAAAACATGTGGACATTTTCATCACTATCTGGATCCACTTGAACGGGGAAAACCTGTCAAAAGAAATAAATTGGAATCAAATCAATGTTGTGGCGGTAGGCATGTAAAACTATTTTAAAGTTTTTGTTGAATGTCCGCCCCCCTACGAGTGTATGAAGATGATGGACTTTTGACACTACAAATTTCCTTATAGATCTGCCAATTTTGCAAGCCGTTCATTCATGATTCTTAATTTTAGAGCCTCAGATATAAAAAGATGTTGTTCGTGCCTGTGTACTTTGCTCTCAAAGTAAGGCGCTCATGCTTTCTAAAGTCGAATATATCAGAATAGATATTTAAAGATATAATTGGTTAACTGCATAAGAGTTTTAATTAAAAGCGGAAACTTCTCAGTTAAATTTATCTTGCTTCCAACATTCTTGAATTACGTAAATAAGGTTTGACATTGCCAGTTAAAAAACCGTGATAATCTTCTTCATCCTGAGACGACGGATTAAAGGAGTTTGATTAAGATGGAAAGGAGTAACATAAAAAAATTAACGATTAAGGCATTAATTGAAGAAACCGATTTTTGACTTCTTTTTTTTTCTTTTTTTTTTTACCTTTCTTGCATGGAATTTCTTGAATTGTTTCACGAACACTTGCTGTAATAGCTCTACATCTGCTGTTACTAAGACTGGAGTAGGTCCCTCGAAATATCTAAATGAAAAGCAAATTTATTAGTACAACAACGACTACATACTTTGAATTGTTTTTTTTTTCTTCTATAGAATGAATTCTCTGTTTGAAACAGCAACTGATAGTTCCCTTACCCAAAAGTCTTTCCATATTCTCTGTACCATTCCTGATATTTCTTAAATAATGGCTGTAATAAGAAAACAATGCACCAATACAATGATTGTAATGAGATATTTGATAATATGTAAAAAGACATTTGATAATATGAATTTTGAATGCATAAGACTTTTTATCCGGAGGGGAAGAACTTACCATTCTCCAAAATGAGAGTAAATTTCCAAATAAAAAGTTTGGCTTTGGACCCGGTATACCCATTTTTTCAAAAATCTGCATTTTTTCTTTCCTTTGTCTGCAAATGAAAATGACTGAATTTTAGGGACAACTGGAATAAAATGTGGGTGAAAATGGATGCAGATATATTTCTCGCTTCTTATTGTTCATCACAAGACAAATATATGAATATCAATTTACATTTATTAATGAATCAAGCAATTGAAATCACTGAATTTTTTTTTAATGTGAGCCCCCAGATCTCTATTCAAACTTTGACATATATCATCGTAGTATGACCGTAGTAAAGCTACATTTCATTCATAGGCGTCAAGCAGATTTATGACAGTGGCTTAAGTAAATTAAATCAGTGCACAGAAATATGCAAGAATTAAAAAAATATCATGAATAAAATCTCACATACCTGTAAAAGTAGATTAAACAAATCACCAATACAACTAGAAGCACGTGGGTTATCATTTTGCGTGTCTGTAAATCCCTTAGTTTGAAGCACAAGTGATTGTAACATTGAATGACTGTACCTGGTTGCTCGCCGCTATTTGTTTGGTTGGGAGAGAATACGGGGAGCCAATCAAAATGCCGATATTTCCTTCATATATAAGAAACTTTACAAAAGAGGTGTTGCTAATGCCATGCGTGGTCGCAATTCCTCTGACCATTGATTTTTCCCCGATACCAGGTTGAGATTTGTGTATGACAGTGATCGTGTTAGATTTAACCATTTTTTTTAAACAGATCAATCAGCCATTGAACGGAGGGGAATGTATTTGCGTGTACTGAAGAAACGAAGCATGTCAAGTGTACAGAGGCGCGCAGTGCCGTAATATCGGACATAACTTTATCCAAAGAATTCCAATTTCTGTTAAAATATTTGTGTCTATTTTATTTCTCTATGTGGACTTTAGCTTTTGGTTCTATCTAATATGTGGATATTTTCATCATTGTAAGGTAATAAATCATTTTTAATCACCGCAGTATATTTCTTTTTTTCGTCTGTATGAATATATAACGTCTCCTTGTTGATAACACGTGGCTAAGGGTTGTGATTTGACGATTTCATCTCCATAATTTTTACTATCTAGGATAACGTACCACCGAGGCATGCCATTACAAAGGTGAAGGTCGTATACGACTAGGGGCCTACTGACTATTGCAAGAACTATACTCTTTTAAAATAACTTCTGATTAGAAAGAAATATTTAATCTTATTTTATTTATTCAATCGTTTACCTATACATACATAAATTTTAAGAGGGCTATGAAAAAACCCCGGATGTTTGATTAATCAAATGCTGGTCACTTGACCCTTTATATTGATTAGCGATTTAATTGTCAACGAGGTTTGTTACAATTTCGATTTTTTTCATATCACAATGGGGGTTTTCTATTCTTCTCTTCATTACATTAATTCACCCCCGATACTGTGCTTATACCCGCATACCTACCCGGCACTTTAAAACTTGCCGTATTATCTGGGTATGGGAGCCGATAGTTTCGTACGCACGCACGCACTCTGTATCACACTATACCACCTGACGTTTGTTTATTTGTCATATAAATCATATATCAGATATCTTCTTTATATCAACAAACTTTGAAGGATGTTTACTTTAGATGACTGAATAAAACTGACGAACGTGAGATATTTAAAATGACTTTCTTTTGTAAAAAAAAAAAAAAAAAAAAATTAAAAAAAATTGAAGCACTCTATGCTTGTAGAGCACGTGCATTTCCTTATAAGAATGCACCTATTCAACACGTAACTCAACTAACATTGTCACAATGCTGATTATATAAAACATAATCATATTTGATTACGCGAGCTTGTCTTTTCTTTACTTTTTCGGGGGAGGGGGGTAGGTAGATGAAGGGCTGTGAACGTTTTAAATAATATATTCTCCTTATCGACAAGCTAAAAGAGTCAGTATTCACCTACTATAAATATGTATAAAATTATAAAATTGACAAGACATTCTATTAATCGTGACACGTACGGAACTAGGAATTCCTCCCAACCCAGTTTAATAACGGGCGTGTTACTTAGGATTGCATTTGCGGCGCATTAAAAAAGTAAGCCCCCAAAAGCCGGTAAATAGTATCTGGTGTTGCTAACCGACAGGCTAGGATTAGAGAAACAAAGTTGAATATCAATGCATATATCGTATTCTGTTCTCCCAATGACAATAATTTGGCCTTAACTGTTGATTGTTGGCATATCAATTACGATTTTTTTTTTAAATTATCTTTTTAAGCATTTTAATATTGCGTCTTAAAATATTATTTTAAAAAAAACTGATGAGAGAGAGAGAGAGAGAGAGAGAGAGAGAGAGAGAGAGAGAGAGAGAGAGATGCGTAAATTCTTCCATCCGATATTCTGTGTTTTCCTTTTGATTTCTGTAAAATTAACTTTTAAAAACCAGTAGAAAATTTAACCTCAAGGAAACAAACATTTTCATTTTTTAATAAATAGAAACTAATTAAAATCAAATTAAATCTTAATTTTAATCTATTGATAGAACACTAGGGGTCAAACAGAGGGCAGCAAATTTAGACTTTAAACATGTTTTCTCACTTCTGTCTTTTTTTTTTAAATTATCACTCTCCAATTACGAAACAAAGATCAGTTCGCGTCAAGAGTGAACTTTTAAAGCAGAATGCGATAATGATGTTTATGTCTGCCCGGCTAATAATAACGTGTTGCATTAATTACATACCGTCATAAAAAGGATTTACATTTAGAATTTTACATGCACGTCTTAGTGTGTATATGGATGCAGAAAATACCACTTCAATATTTGGCAATTTGACTCATTCGTGGCCACATGAGAAAAACCTCACAAACATGTTATGTTTGTGCAACATTTAAATAAATTATAATTTAAAATCTACTGTTATTATCTTTTGAAATATGTGGATATTAGATTTGGTTATGCAGCTCAAAATTACATGATGCGTCGAAAGAAAAATATGAGCTTTGAAAATGTTGACCTATATGGAAAAATAATAAAATAGAAAGATTCTTTGTGGGTTTTTTTCCTTGGCATTACTAACTACTATATGTATGTAAAATTTAAAAAAAAACAACAAAACATATCAGAGAAAAAACTTGGAAAAAACAATAAATTTAGCACCGATATAGCTTTTGAATATAAAACAAATACTGGGATAAATTGCTTCGAAGTTTAAATACAGGTTATTTCAATTATCGCACTTAAGAACGTATACATATTAACTCTGCTCTGTTCTAAATTAATATATTTCTATGAACAATAATAAATGCATGAAAAGAGTTTAAAGTTTTTGGAATGTATAGTAGTTTTAAAACCTGAAAAGTTATACTTTTTTTTTCTCTTTTATGATTTTTCCCGTTATTTGTATGATATTTGGGACAAAGATATGAAAACTTCAATCTTGAAGGTTCTAGTTATTCTAGCTTTATTTCTTGATTTTTATATTTATACAATCAAGCTTTAAGTTAATCAAGCTATGCAGGTAGATGTAGGTATATACAATAAAGAACACACAGATCCAAACCAGATCGTGGACAAAGTTGGTCAGATTAATTTATCAGTTTAAGCGCAGCAATTTCAAAGATTAATGTTTTACTCTGTATTTCCTTTGCCCCCGCGTTCATGTATCTCATTAGATCCGGGTGCCTAGTGCAAATGTACTAAATATTTTTTGGATGCGGTTACTAAATGAACCAAGTTAATCAGCAATGTGATATATATTTAATTTGCACAACAAAGAAAAGCGGACGCGGAGATATGAGATCTTCCCTCGGACCCGGAGATAAAGGGTGGATTAATAGAGCCCAGATACTTGTGAATAAAACCACACACCAGAATTGTGTGATACGCCAAAAGTAGTTGCTCATGACGTATTACTATGGTTATAGGTAGGTACATATGTATACCATCTATATTTGCCATGCTATACCCCCATCTCTCTCTCTCTCTCTCTCTCTCTCTCTCTCTCTCTCTCTCTCTCTCTCTCTCTCTCTCTCTCTCTCTCTCTCTCTCTCTCTCTCTCTCTCACTCAGTATAATAATTCACCTGCACTCACGGTTCTTTTAAAGGAGCATAATAAAAGTTGTATAAACTGTAAACGAATCTTTGTGTCCGTGTATAAGTACGAATAGCTCGTAAGTTTATTATCACATACAAGAGGGGATAGTTTTTAACTAGGGCAGATTGGGGGGGGGGGTACCTTTGTTATGTAAATTTGAGATAAAATTTATTTTTTCAGGAAATTCTTTCTCAACCACCCCTTTAGATCTGCGCACGACAAACGAGATCCTTCGTATGCTTTCATAAACACTTTAATAAACAGTGTATATTTACATTTTCCAGTGTCTTTGCCTATGATGACACGCCCCGATCAAAATTATCACCTCATTATACTTAAAGAAAGATTCCTTATTCCTTAAATATAATATTTATTCTCACCAAATTATACTATAAGATAAATTGCTGGTGCCCTGTAAACCTTTGACACAAAAATCATAAATTCACTGGAAACATCTATAATCAAATAGGAACTCACTGTTTAGCGCTGATGAACATGATCAGGAAAATCAATTTGCTGAGTAAAAAATTAAAATTTAAAAAAATATTAATTGTTACATGTATTCACATCCTTTTGTAGTTTTGTAGGTCTCAATCACAAGCTGCTTCATGAATGTTTGTTGCGGCACAAAATCTTGTTGGTTGGACTGGTTTACTAAGACCAGTACGACAAGACAAAGCGAGCACAGGGTTTGAAACCGTCATTGTCAACGTGACCTTCACCAGTCGGCCTTGACCGATAGCCCGATCCAGCTACGAGCTTTATTTTTAGCTGTTTCTCTTTCAGAATCAATATGGCAAAACAATGACCACTATGTCGAACCCGAACCTTGACTTTGGTACACACTATATATTTAAATGTTTATAGATTTGGTAACGATACGAATAACGCATGACCACCACCCCCCCCCCCCCCCCACCTCCCTCCTTCCCCAACCCTGATTTTCTAGTCTCCTAATCGAATAGCAATACGTATTGCAGACATGTAAGTGAAATTTCAAATACGTGTATGGTTTTTTCTAAATCCAGGATTGAATTTTGAACTGGGCAATCCATCAGTTCTTCTTCTTCTTCTTCATAAAAAAAAACATTGCGTTGACACAAACATATGATTATTCATAACATCAATCAGATATTGCTTTATTGCTAACAAATCAAGAAATATCTCCTACAGAAGAAAATAAATATTCATAGGTGCTTTCTTTTAGGAATTGTTCTATAGATTGAAATTGATTTTTCTTCGTTTTAGGTGGACACCAGTAATATATAAATCTTCTTACGCCATCTTTGACAGTTACAATCGGAAATGTTGCAATAAGCTGTGTTTCTGTATAATGAATGCATATTCTTATGAAACTAGTTGCCCATTTTAAATAAATTTGCCGATTATTGAGCCATGACCCCATGACCTGCATGACGTCAAGACATTGTTCTGTTCAAGTAAACAAACTGATCAAGAGAAAACCGGTGGCGGTACTACATGATAGCGAAATTAATTCATAATTAGGGGCTAACTAATAAAATTGCTAATTGAAGAAAGTTAACTGTTTAAAAAACAAAATATATAGTTATATAGCAATGATGTTAGCAATGAATTTATTTGTGATTCTTGAGAGGGAAATCAACAATACGTCTACACAATGTTTGGAAGAGAACAATATTTTTTTCTAATAATGACTCAAAGCCATGAGAATAAACTATTCGTCTCGGTTTTGTTTTGCATATACATGTATCTTCATAATTATTTCAACTTTTTCCAATCATTTTTCTTTACCCCCCCCCCCCCCCACCTTAATTCTTAATTTCTTAAACACCAAGAATGTACACTTCTTGGTTCAAAAAAGGATTCACTACAAAAATAACCCAAATTCCTGTGCCAGTAACACTCTTATTAGTCTTGCCACAGACCACAATATTAAAATGATTATCATCGCAATGACACATTAGTATGTTATTAAGTTAAAAACTATTCACTCTGCCAATAAATCACACTTTGCACGGCCTCTTTCCCGGTGTAGAGCCGTTTGAATATGCCCACAGCGTACGTACAGCGTTGGGGTCTATTTTTGTTATTTATTTTTTATTTTGGTTTTTTCCTGGTTGCCATAAATATAAACAGTTTTAAATATAAAGTAAGCCAATGTGGAAGGCAATGGTTTGGGCGAGGTTTCGTGAATAAGATACAATAGAGGAAGTTTCTTTGAAATAATGATGTGATGTACAGGTTAAAATTGTTTTTGTGTAATATTTTGTAATGGGGATTACAATATTAAAAACAAAATACTTATCGTCGATTTTGAAACATAACAATTAGAAATTCATATGTGGCCATTATCTTTAATATGATGTATTTTCTAAGAGCTGCGGTTTTTCTATCACTGAAGTGAGTAGTCATTAAACCTTAACATTTTTCGGTGTGTTTCCTGTTGAGATGGAACTACGGATTAAATTCTGTATAATTAGCCATCACAGGGCCAAAGAGTTTGATAAAACCGCAGCTAAAACACGACCGACACTTGGAATTATGATGAAAAAAGATGACGAAGGAACCAGTTTCCATTAACCAAGTGAATGCTACTGGCCTTTTTCTTTAAAAAATGTATCATTATACGTATAACAGAGGTCTACGAAAAAAATGTGTAATGTGAACAATTTTGAAGTAATGACTACCAAACAACCAATACCAGCACGTGGTGTCAACATACGGCAAAACTTGACACCACAGACAAAAGACACATCGTCACAATGGTGCATGGTCTTAAGTTGCACCACTGCATTAATGGTTCATCCTTTTATAATAGAGGTGTGATAATATATCAACGTAATTGCAATCATTGTTATGGTTAAGGTCAACCGGATCTGGAAAGACTCTATGACAGTTAGCTTTGCATACTAGCAGCGGGTATCACCAAATCATTTAATTAGCTTACCAATCAAAAAAAGGAAATGTTTGCGTTCTGGCAATGAAGAATACTTCGGAACAGTTTTGAAACTGATTGTCAAGGTTTTACCAACAAATAAAAACTGACGTGTCAAAACATTCTTGTGGAATACATATAATTTGAAGTTAATTGTTTAATGTATGCTTAATCTAATATATGTGGCAAATAATCACGATTTAATTTTTCTAATTAGGAAGTGCATTAATTTTTTGACTACAAGTATAAAATTTCATAACACTTGACCCAAAACATAAAGTAAATGAAACTATTGCATACAAAACCATTAGGAAATGACAGTTAAACTAATAACATTCCTTAAAGTGTTTTAAGTTCTTCCTAAAGGTATACGGTATTTCTATGCTAACAAGAATCCAGTTCACGATAAAAATCAAGTGATTTCCCGGTTCGTGAATTGATAAGCAGAGAAATAACAATAAAATGTCATATATTAAATTTAAAGAACTGAAAGGTTAAATAATCATTTAGGTATGACACGGTTTCGCGGTCATTTCACTATACATTGAAACTTAAGTTTACGGGACAATTGAACGGTGTAACAAATCATTGAACTAGCTGTTTGTGCACTCACATACATGTTTTGCGCTACATTATCATCTGAAATTTTGCACCGTATATTCTTCTCTTAAAGTACGGTCTGTTGAATAAAATTGTACACGTGGGATGACCATTAAAAAGGAGACTTAGACATATTTGTGTTTGCTACACTTATTTTTAATTATTAAGTCTAATTAAAGAATATAAGGGCGCTGGCTACTATGTGAAAAAATGTGGCCTTGGTTCGTTGAAAAACAAGACAGTTTGCATTAATTTGATCAAGGTGGCATTCCATGGTCAATTAAAACACCGCACACCTAATATGTAAAGTAATTTTAGGAACCTGAAAAGAATAATTTTTGACACCAATAGTTAAAATTATATCAGAATAAATGTCAACACACAAGAGTTGTGCTATTATTTATGTCTTTAGCAGCATACTCTATTAAAATATAGTAGACCCCTTCCTTGAAGAGTCTGCCGAATGAGGATTCTTAGAAGTTGCGTAAAAGCTCTATGTATATGCGTGGTGGCTGCCCAGAAGACTGGGTTTTTGACACCAATGGGTGCTTTAAGTCTTGTTAATATTAGAATCTAGCGCTGCATGAACACGCTTCACTTGCGTTAAAACGTTGTTAAGCAGTAAACGAAACAGAAAACCAAGTCGACAGACGGACATACAGGCAGACAAGCTATCTAGACAGACTTGGATAATTTCTAAGTGTCATCGTCCCCGACAGGTAACAAATCAAAACATTAGTAGCCTACTGTTTTTAAGTGACCAAGAAAAAAAACCGGAGCGCATAATTTGAAATGTTTAGAAAGTTTATGACACACAGTAAAGGTGTCATATATATAGTTTTTGGTGATAATAAAGTAACAGCGAAACTAATTATGTCGTTCACATTCTCTTCCAGTTAATCTCAAACTATGCTTGTCCGAATTCTGTCAGACTTTGACGACAAACTGCAGACATACAGAAGACTCGAACATTTTTTTAAAAAGAAAATTGTCTTGGTTCCACGAATTTATTTATCATTTTTAAAATAGTGTCTTTATTATATATTGCTACATGTAGATCAAGTCCATGGCAAATAATTCCCCCATTTCTTCAAACTATATCGCGTGTTTCAACCAAACGCATGAGGAAACGGTTCTGGGGAGTCTTACGTTATAAAGACAGTTCCGTATACGAGAGTTTCTTGTGATTTCTTCACGTTTTTAGTGGAAGCTTTTGAATGAAGTGGGTGGTTGTCTTCTTGTGGTCAAATCAATGATCGTCAATATTCAAACGCACGTGCAATTGATTCACTGAAAACGGTGGTGTATATTGTGCAATTTTATACCTATAAATCAACATTTCAATTAGCCTTCATTTCACAAACCGCAGATTTAACAATTTGTTTTTGTATCTGCAATCTCATTGAAAGCCAAACTTAAGATGTTTGTTTGTTTGTATATACAGCTAATTAGTATATTTTAAACAATAGCTCTATGTATCGGTTGTTTTTGATGCTGCCAATCAGAAAAATATACATTTAACAAAATTTCTTGGTGCATAATTATCATATATGCCTGCCGCTTGCCCCAATAAGATACCCTATTTGAATAAAATATACAAAATAGCCATCTATTTCTTTTTAATTCTTCTTTATTGAGTCCTGAATCTGTTGATATACAAGTACACACACTCATTTAACCGATATTTTAAAAAATCTGAAAAATCACAATTGATGTAACAGGACATCAACGATTCATAAATCAAATAAAAAAGCAAATGAAATCAATGGTGTCAAGTAGTTAAAATTCAAGATGTACAATGACAATTCATATTGCTAAAAATACCTCTTACAGAGTGAAACGTTTTGACAAGGAATTAAATTTATCAAATCCATATTTTAAAACGAGCGGTGACATTAATACAGCGGTGAGCTATAGTCCGCCGAGTTAACAGTCCCCGTAATCAAGACAAGTGTCCTATAAAGCTTCTAAAAACATTTTATTTTTCTATCTAGAGCACTTTTTCAGTCTTGTGGTCGTTAACTCCAATTTGCACTCAGTAAATCGAAAAGCTGAAAGCGTTCAAAGGAACTTAATAATACATATATGCCTATTAAAACGCGATGTCGTCATTTAAACATGCATTTATATTGCAAATTATTGTGTTGCGTTTTACTCAGTATGTAATAAACAAAGCCCAATCACACAAACAACACACCTCTGTAAAAGTATTTTACAATTCCTCAGCCCCCCCCCCCCCCCCCCAAAAAAAAAATATCGCATTAAATTATATGCAAATCAATTAACTCTGTGTTTACTCAATAACAATATTCAAATAAATCTCTATACCCCCTTATTTTTTTTTTTTTACAATTGATTGATTAATAAAGAATCATAATATTGAAATCACAAGATTAACATAATTATCAAAATTCATGACCACAATGACATCTGTGACAAAATTTTAATCTCTTACGCATCCTAAAATAAAGATAATATGACGAATATATTTGAAAAGAAAAATTGACCTCGACTAAAATGAGTGTAGTGGCAGCTATTGCAGAGGTAGATTAAGTGCGGTTTACTTTTATTTTTAGAAAGTTGAAGCATTTTGACACAATGACATCCCAAAAGCATTGGCAGATAAACAAATAAATTGTTCTTTTGGGAGACAATATTGCAATTATAGTGCCATTAATGCAAAACAAAGTTGAGGAATTTTTGCATTCCTTTGCTCCATTGTAGGAAATGGAGGATTTCTTTCATCCATTGTAGCAAATTGGCAACGCCCGTAACATTGAACACTCTTTCACAAAAGAAACCAAAATTAAACACAAACTGAACATTTCACTGGACATACGCCAATTTAATTAAGCAAGAAAATAAAAAAACACAAGTGATTGAAACGCAACTGAACAATAATTTTAGCTAAAATGACTTACAGTTGACATATACCTTGTCTAACAAACGTTTGCGGTATTACTAATAATTGATTTTCATAAACACGAATGATGAATGTGCCAAAATTACACGAAACAAACAGGTATGAGAGGCGATTTTAACGGAAGTGTAAATGCGGAAAGACTACGGATTTTATATATACGAAAAAGATTAATAAAATGTTGTGGTTTTTTTTTTTTTTTTTTTGCATGAATTAATTTTTTGTAGATTCACAAAAATATTACACATTGTTTTTATTCTCGTGATAGAGGTGTACGGTAATGATATTGCATCGCGGTTTTACATTGCTTTGCTTTTTTCTTTTTATTAATCACTCATTTGCAAGTGCAAGTGACAGTTTAAACTAGGTCACACACACACATATAAGTGTCTTTACAAAAACATAAATTAGAAAACGGCAACAGACACAATAAAATATGTAAGTTAGTGATATAATATTATTCAAACATAACCAACTTTTTCATCCAATCACCATTTGCTAAATAATTTCTCTTGAACGTTATAAATTTTTTAAGTTCACATTGATATCAAATTTTCAATCGACAGCTGCAGCTTTGGGAATCAAAAACAAAAGAGGAAAAAAATCTGGACAACAGATTTAAGCGAGTTAACAATATAAAACAATTAACGAACAAGTTAACTTGACTCGATATGATCGAGTAGATACAAGTCTTAGGCCTTTTCCAAAAGTGGAAATTTCCCGCGTTCTACCGGAAAGACATGAAAACTTGCTATTGCTACAAATCAAATTCTATGAGCGAATTAACGATATAAAACAATCAACGAACGAGCTAACTTGACTCGATGCAATGACGTCGCTCAAGGAAAAAAAAAAGATGATGATCGATGAAGTTGCTCCGCAGGGCGCGGCGCAGCATTATACTCTTCAGAATCTTTCAGGAAAGCATCGACGTTTCTCAGGGTTTCTGGAAATCTTGCCTTTGGGCTGTCCGCCCCAGACATGTTCAACCACGCCTGTTTCTATGATTGTCGTCTGTATTCGCCTCTCGTGTTACTTCTACTATTGGTCCACTTAGATCTTGTTTGTATTTTTCTCTCATAATTATTTCCGTTTGTTAATTAAATTTGAATTTTTGAATATATAACAGTTTATACAACAAGCAAGTGTTAATCAACCATGCACTTTGGGGTTTTTTAAAAATTGTAATACAAGCAAAAATCGAAGATCGCAGCCATTTTTTTTTCTTGCAGAAACACTTAAAGACCTTTAATATATTAATTATTCAATTGAAGTGATTTGATGCTGCATGCCTGGAGAAAAAAAAATGGTCTTTGACTCCCCTTAAAACTAGGTCGCGTCTTATATGTCAAAAACATGTCAAAATCTAACAGCAAATTTCACCGCAAAGAGATTTGCATAAATATTTATGGTAATGCTACAAACATTATTACAGAACGGTTTAAAACTTTTGTCAAACAACGCAAATAATAGGTATTAACGTTATCTTTATCTTAATGTAGTTTAATAAAGTGAAAATCTATTTATAGCAGATCAAGGTTGCATTTTTAATGAACGATGAAATTTGGCAAATTTTGTTGTCCATGTTAACTTTTGCAAATTTATAGATTTTGCATGATTTTGTTTAAAAGCAGTCTGTACAAATCTGTCTTGGAAATTTCATTTAGAGATATATTGATATAAATTAAACTCTGAATAGTAAAAAATAAATCTAAAATATTTGAAACTGATGTCTTATCAATAAACAAATAATTTCTTTCAAGCAAATACAGTTTTAGAATGCATTAGTATCATGATTGATTTTTTTTTATTTTAACAATAAAATTAAATCCGCATGAAAACTAAAGAATTATCTTTGAAAAAAAAACCAAAAGAACAAAACTAAACTTGCATTTTAATTTTCATCAATGATTGATAATAGTTTACAAAGATAATGTTAAAAAAAACACCAATAAAATCTTTACAAAACTTGATTAAACTAAACAAGTAATGATCAGTAAATACGAAAATTGTGTGGGCTTTTCGTCTTCGTTTTATTTTCACAGGAACGATGTTTTATCAACCACGCTGGTGAGTATCTCGTAGCTAAAGCTGTCTGTCTTACCAGTAACGCTATCCATTCTCAAAAGGTTTAATCATGATTTGTGATGGGCGCCAAAAAGTTTCTTATATTTCACATGATTAGCTTAACTTTCCCTCGTTTTATTCATTTAAACACAAAAGGGCACGATGAAGTTGTATAATTAGAACATTAACGTAGAACTCATCCATTGATGATACAATATGACTCAACTTTGTTATAGTGCATGTATCGTATTGATTAAGCTCTATAGGTCAGCTTCACAATGTCAATATGATACCTTATATGAAATCACAAAAAAAACCTTGACATTGTAAGTACATGTTCGTCGAAAGGTGGCGCTAAGAGACATCTTTTATTTAGCATGCGATATATCTAAGTAAAAGGGTATATATCCTTATTTACAAATTTATTATATTTTTCATGATAATAAAGAATTCTCTCAAATTAATATTGGTGAGGTTTCTCTGTGAGAGGTTTTTTATTTTTATTTTAAACTCTAACATCCGAGTGAGAGAGTAAATTTTGCCCTTATGTTTTCTACCACTTTTATTTTTAAAATTAAAACTGAATTTTACCAAAGTCAAACCTTATTTCACTGGTATACATGTACATGTAAAATAGACGATGGTTAAAGCAATGGTAGAATTGTATGTATTTCATAAAAGAAAGTGCAACTTTAAATCAGATGCAATTTTTGAATGGTTGTCGGTAACAAATTTAACCCAACGCTGCAACTGAATATGATACAGCATATGCAATTCGTTCACGTTTCTGAATGAAATTCTCTGAATCGAGCTCTACTCTCTAGTGTTTTGATGAACTGCGAAGTCTTTTGTTCGCACGCGTAGTACGCCAGAACTCACTACACCCACGTGCTCAGCGCTCTTACAAACGATTATCTTGCGTTTATTTACTCATTTTGCAACAACAAAAAAATTGGTGTCAATTTTGTTTTAATGCAATGTTATTCGAGGAATTTATGCTATATAAATCTTACATTTGTACATTTTCTGACTTTTGTATTTTACACCCCAAACCTTCTACAAAAACAAAACATAATAAAAAATTGGAAATTATTTTAGGGTATGGATAGAGCTTATCGATTTGCTTTGTTTTTTATTTATTTTTTTCTCATTTTTTACATAATGTTTTTAAAATTTATTTTAAAATCCTTTTGATATTTATAAGATGGGGTCACATGGTGAAGCTCTGTCATTCAGTCAACTGAATGTTAAGTAAAAGGTCTGGAAAGGTAACTGAATGGCCATTCAGTCATGTTTTTGAAACATTAAGTCACTCTTCAGTTGACCGAATGGCACAGCTTCATCTTGTGAGTTTTTAAAAAAAAATATCTTTAGAATTTATGATAACATAGAAATCGATATTCTCTGGATATATTTGTAAGTTAGCATATTGTGGATAGCAACCCCCCCCCCCCCTCCCCATTACCCCCTTCGGTAATAAAGCTCGCAGCGGTTAAGCAAATTACGTTCAATTCTTCAAGATCTCGCAAAATATTAGTACGGCCGCTTATTTTATTTCTCATAAATGAATATACAAGATTTATGAAGCAATAATTTGGTCATTGGTCTTGCGGAGTGCGTCAAGAAAACTGGGATAGGAGGGAAAAGGGGAGCTCTGTAGGTTTTCAAGAATGTAAAGATGAAGTAGGGTGACCCCCGAGGATATTTTCCAGTATATCATCTAACAAATACTGAGACGTGAATAATTTATCAAGAAATTGAATATGTGGGTTGTAGAGAGGGTTGTAATGGTTTCAAAGACTTACGAAGGCAATGATGGCCGGTGCTTATGACAATAAAATGTAGATGTTTGTTACACTGATACTGTTAGTCGTTTTAATTCTACGGTGTCACAATTTCGCGATTTCTCAAAAAGTATATACCAATCGCAATGACCTGCAATGATCAAAGTATAAGCATTGAAACGGTTTTGAAAAATAATGATAGTATTCACGATTGGTTTAATTTCGCAGAAAAAAATTGATAAATCGCGAACATAGTGAATTTAAAACCATCGTGATTATTTGCCAATCTACAGTTAACATGATTGTATAACTTATAAATAAATGAGAATTTAAAAACAAAAACTGTAACCAACGATGCGGATATTTTTTTTTATATCATTGTGATCAATTATTTCAATCCTTAAATTACTGGTAATATAGATGATAAATATCTAGGTCTGTTGTAATTGGTGAAAGTTTATTGACATAAGTATTCGGTGATATAAAGATGAACCGGATCTAGAATCTTTCTGCACTTAAAGTGGCAAAAACGTGTATTCGGGTGTTCAATCCGTAAATTCACATTAATCTTCTGTCTTGATTTTCTGGTTAAGAAAACATCATATAAATACCAAGGATCTAGAGAAGCTTCGCACTGAAAATTGATCGTTATGAATCAAACGCTCATGTCTTATTTTGAGGTGACCTTCTGCCACATAGTGTTATGTCATCGACACATTTGTCTACAAGTATTGAGGTCCTCGATTTGAAACAGTAGCCTATTTTACTTGCAAGAACTGATTGCTCTGTTGTTGATTCACGGAAACAGAATACCTAATGACGCAACGACGGATGGTGTGCTTTCCACAATTAAGTATTGTAGAAGTGACCACGTGATATTCTACGCTTCCTCCTACAGTCAACAGTTACACATGTATCACGAAGAAAGTTGACCCAAAATACCCAGTGGGTGTGTATATTAAGAATCTGCTGAGAGAGTATAAAGGATACGCAATGCCGTTTATCGATCTGTAAGCGGCCAAAGTGTCCATTACTTGACAATAAATCCGATAATACTGGAAATTTAGACAGCTACATATGCATGTACTATAATGCATGTTTTTAAGTAAAAATGGAGGAACTGTATTTAAACTTTGCAATCAATAGTATGGCTTAAGTAAGACGTCACACTTATTCGCCACTTCATTTCAGCGTCAATGCTATTTTAACACTCAATTCAAAATATTCTGATGTACATGTATAACGTAAGATCTAGCATCTATACTTATTTAAACATTTCCCTTTAATTTCATTCGATAAAAACAATGTACATCTTTTTGCCTATATATATTAACCTTGTTTTTTGGACCGCTATGGAAGTTCTAAAGTGTAAATTAATTAACGAAACGAATAAGTTTGTAAGTATTTTTTATAATTTCTAATAACACTGGGTGTATGTTTTATCCATGACGGGGCTGGGAGTAGCTATCTTACAAAACAATATCATAAGCTACAACCGGTAAAAAAATATTCAAAAAACATCAAAAATGTTTGTAAGAGGATCTATGCACATATAAATCAGATAGCTAATATATTTTTTTATGGCAGATTGTGTCAAAGAATTTAAACAATTACTGAGGGGTTTTTTCATTTATATTTTTATTCTCTTTACAAAACCTTAACTACGTTCTTAACTTTTCAAAATCTCAAGGTTTTGATTCAATATTTGCTAAACGTAAAGGTCAAAGACGTTACATTAATTTTCAGTTGAATTTTAGTTGTGAAGAATAATTATTGCTTACTATTTTACGATCTTAAACCTGGGGAAAAACTACTAGCAGCTTAATTTTTGAAATATAATATTAAAAGTTCGTTGATAATATTTTGACGTAGATTTTATCCCATAGCTAACAGCCAAGTTGAACAATCACAAAGGTTTAACTGAACCCACGCAAAACAAAAAGAATTTGAGAAAACTCAATTACAGCAGTATTTCTGAAATGTAAAAGATGTGAAGGAGAGTGATGCAAACAAATATGACGAAATCATTTTAAATGAGAAGTAATTTTCTCAGTTTCCCTCGACAAGTAAACTTTTTATGCAATTGTAAGCATCCCAACACTAACGATGAGACATACGTAATACTACACGTTTATCTTTGTAGATTGTTTTAAAAATATTTGCCGACGTGGCTTTAATCAATCAATAAATCAATTATTTAATCAATCAATCAACCACATACCAATAGTAGGAGAATAAGAACATTTTCTATAATGATTGATTACGTACCTTAATTTCGATAAATTAACCACACCCGTTATCCTGTACATATTGTAGGTAAATTTGGACTAACTTGATTGCAACTATTGTCGTAGTTCGTGCAAATCAGTACTTTGATTTATAACTTAACCTTGGCAAATGTCAAGCTTTAACCGAAAACCACATCTATAAAAAAAAACACCACTTCCAATCATCCAGATTTGACAATATTAAGTCGCCAAAAGAATAGTTTAAGGGTTGGAACAATTTACATATATAAGCACGTAGAATCAAACACTTATTATAAATATATGACTTCAATTAGATGTGTATGGTGTAAAAAAGGTTATTATGATTATTTATAGTATGTATAATGAGAATTACAAGAAGTGCTGGCAAAAATACTCGGCTGATACATGTAACTCCTATCCCTGTGCTATGAATCACTTTTTATTTCAAGGTCAGCACGTTCCGTTATACGTTTGTTTTCACAATGGAAAACCGGACAGGGCTTTACAAACATCGTAAAATCTAAAATTGGAAGATGTTTTATGTGTATTGTGAATGCTGGAGTATGTTTTGATGTGTCGCCTTCTATTACGCTGTCCAAAATTGTTTTTTTCAATGGCGTACCCTGTCGCGGCAACCGTTGTCCTTCATCGAAGTCTCCCCACAGAAGCTAGCAATGAAAAAGTCGACCACGGCTTTAACTTGTCGATCCGAGGTGTCCTGTAAGCATAAAACAGTCTCAAGGAATCAGGGCATTAAAAAAAGTGTCCAATACACGAAGGTTGTACTTTCGAGAAGGACTAAGTATAGAAAGAGAATCCGAAAATTTCATTCAGTAATTTCATTTAAATCAGACAGCAAATCTTAAAAAAAAAAGAAACCGCTAATTAATGATGAATAGCGAAAGAAATTATCATTTGACATAATTGTCAATCTTAGTATTTGGTATAAAATTGTTTATTACAATAATTCTTTTTAGGCACGAGTTTTCATTTCCCTGTAAAAGACAAAAGTAAGCAGGCAATTTGTAAGATCATTTATAATTTAATATATTACGCTAATCATTTATAGACCTAGCAGATTCGTAAATTTGTATTCTGCGATTCTGTTTATAATCCAAACTTAGTTCGAGTTGCATATTTTGTTTTGAAGTTTCAAATCATACAAAAAAGACAAGAGAACATACATGTAGTTGGTAATTTTTGATTACCAATGGTCGATTATTGCTTCACCCCCAATGCAACTATAAGTCTTCCATCCAACAAGGGAGAGTGCCAAAAATGATTCTTTCATGTTGTTTTTCGCGCGAAATTCGTGGTTAGGTTGTTTACTTATATGTTAAGGATGATGAACGCTTGCCATCAGACTGCTTGTGGTTGTAAAAATTAGTGTTAACACGTTTAAAACAGAAGAATTCTGAAAATTAGTAGGAATTTAGCAGTAATTGGCAGCAAGATTGCTGGCAGTCGGCATGAGCTTTGCCAAAACATGCGGTAATATTCTAAGCAATGGGATTTGTCTATTATTTGTTTGTCGCTTTGTCACGGTTCTTTTGTGACCAATTATTTCACAACATTAATTAGCCCGCCTAATTTACTGCTAATTAACCCGCTTTATAAGATGCACCGACAATTTTTCTTCTTGTCTTGTTAATGACTTTTCGTACCATCAGAAAAGGCCAATCTCGTATCATATTGCAATGGAAGCTCAACAAGACATGCTGTGACGTCACGATTGACAGCGGTCACGCTTGACAAACGGAAGATCTTCCCGCAAGAAGGAAGTTGCTCACTATTCGCATTTAATATTAATCTTCAAATGTTTGCATGCATGTAGAGTGTTGATACGACCTCTTATGATTTAAACTAATTGGACGGTATACGATCTGACTTCATTATAACAAACATTCGAAATAAGCACGAGTGAGAATAAGCGTTATTAGAAATATCTTTTAACAAATGACGTTCAAGAATCGGCGGGAATCTAAATCGATGATAAAACAACCACAGTGCCGGGTCAATTGAATTGATTTTATTAACATTTTTGAAAGTCCATACTTAAGAACCCCAACAAACGTAGAAGTTTACGTAGTCTGAGGATAAAGATTTTTGTTTAATGTCCGTGTTACCCCACCTAGCGGAGACATGCAAAGAATGCATACGGGGCATATCACCTGACAGTACGAGAAGTCGATTTCAATGAGGGTTCCTACGTGTTAACTTGTTAATAAACTCATTGACGATCGCGTATATGAAACTAGGATGTATTGTCTGTACGGCAATGAAAGAGGTCACCCGAAAGGCCAAGAACACAGACAGTCGTAGAGTAACACTGAGGAAGCACCAAGTGCAGGAGACGAAATCGCCGAGTAATTTTATTTGTTTTTGTTTCTTTTTTTTAATTTTGGTTCCGTCACTTTCTGACATAAATGACAATGCATTATAGAGATTAGCCTCAGAATCAAAGTCAGCAAGGCATGGATCGTGACTGTACGAGAACTATGCTAACTGAAAACAACCCAGACCTGAAGGTAATTTAAAAGTATAAGTCAGTGGTTAATTGTTAGATTCATTCATGGTAATCAGTTTTTGCTAATTGTGTCATAGATTTTTTTTTTCACGTTATGTTAAATCTATAAATACTAGTTACACAATTCAATTTATTTTGTTTTCAGAATTTAAGTTTCAAACATATGAATAATGCTCTTTTAAAAGGACAATTTAAAATAATACTGTATAAAAAACCATAACATGGAGATATAATTCAAGATGCAGGTTCTTTTGTTTCGGAATGGTACTAACATGTAGTTGATTTTCTTTTCCCCCTTGGCCAAATGTTCATTGAGAGAGAGAGAGAGAGAGAGAGAGAGAGAGAGAGAGAGAGAGAGAGAGAGAGAGATGATAAAGGGGGAGGTTGTCAATAAATCCCAAATGATGCAAAAGTATAACTATTAATTTATGGTAGTGCTCTAGAAAAAGCAACAGGATTTTCTATGCAAAAATCACTAGATTTTGAAGGGAAAAAATGCCCTGTATCATTGTGAAAATACATCATTGCTGAAATATTAAAACGAGTTGATTGACACTTGGCCAATTCGTACTCATTTTTTTAAAATATTGACTTTAGTTAAGTAGTTAACGCTATCAGAGCATCGCCTCGACCGTTGATAAGCGTCTAATATTATCCTCTAAAACGGGTATGGAAATCCTTATATTAAGCAACAATTATATAATGCTATAATTTTCCTAGAGAAGAATAATTTTAGGCATGTTATAATGCTTAGACAAACGGACCAAACGATTAGGAATCAATTTAAAAACAAATGAAAGATACATAACTTTTAACTATCATAGCTGGTGGGTACGTTAGTTTTTGTTTTCAAGGACAAAGCTGCCTGAACATTGTTCGGAAAGCAAACTTTAGTGTAAATGATCGCTTTAACACAGCAATTGATATGGATATAACCGTAACCATCTTCCATACACCATATTGCATAGATTTACCGATAAATCAAGTTGAATGCGCGGCGGATCTAAGAGAAGATCCGACCTCCCTCCCCCTCTGGAAAACTTTACATAGTCAATTCTGAAAATAATTACAGGCATTGACGAAATATCTTTTTTAGTTTTGTTTATCGAGAAGTGAATTTAAAACCCAAAGCAATATTATGAAAGCATTATTGACAATCCTTATATGTTATATATTCCATAATAATTCAACAGACGGCGTGTTGTACAATGTTGTGTCAGTGCGTCCACCCTTTAGCCTTTTGTCGCACATCTAAGGCTGTATATGCAAATTGAGGGGCGAGTTTTATTAATGACAGGTGTGACGCGTCGTTTTAGTTGAATCGGTTGTAAGCTCAGATGTTGAATGACCGATCGGGAGACAGAGAGGATCCCAAAATACTTTGACCGATGAGTTTCAAGCAAAACTTCCACATGATGTGACAGTTTGAAATAAATTCAAGATGGTGGCAATGGGTACCTTGTCTATTATTAGGTATAGGGTATTTATTTTTATTATGAGATAAATTTATAACGTCAGGTGCCTGTGGACGGTGTGTTGTTCAATGTTTTGTGTCAGTGCATCGACATGTTGTACAAAGTATGTAGTGTCAGTGCGTTAGCGTGTTGTACAAAGTTGTGCCAGCGCGTCGGCGTGTTGTACAGTGCGTCGGCATGTTTAAAAAGATACCTCAGCGCGACTGCGTGTTGTAGAAAGTTGAGTCAGCGCAACAAAATAATTAATTAAGGCCGAGGGTATATTTTCGGGTGAAGGTGTAAATAATCATGAGCAGCCGTTGTTTTGTTATATCCTTAACTATAAAAACAAATAAAATTTCATGTGGCAACTAGCCATTCACGTCGCGCACTGCATTTTTATGATGGACCGGAAGACAAAGCTGTTGAATTAAAAATCTATTTTGTTAAGAAAAACATGTATATATAAAATCAATATTTCTTTGATGATTATTTATTTGCGTTCCTTACTATACGCATAAACTCTGGTGTGTCGTCAGCTATATCTCAATTGAACAGTTGAGTTGTTCGACCTTCATATGGAGGAGGTTAATAAATAGGGAACGTAGTGTAAAAATCTATTAATCAATAATTTAAAAAGGCGTAGGTGAAAAAAATCTCTTTAGCTAAGGAGAATGCTGTAGTGTAATAAAGTATCCATATTGAGTCAAAGATTCAACTTGGGTGTAAGGGTGGGGTTGTTAGAGTTCATTATTTTTTCCAGATGTGGTACATAGTTCAATATCGCATGTTTAATCTCATTTTATGAAATTTGCTCTGGTAAATTCGGTTACGCGAGAAAAAATACCCCTTTTAAAATTTTGAAAGTTTCAAAACTGGTACAATCCGCAGAACTGGTCTACATCAGCCTAGTACTTTAAAATTCCCTGGACATCTAAATCTACAACAATGGGACAAAAATAGCACCACAAATGCAGAACGACCCTCACACAGTTCAGGTATATTAATTTACTGAAGAGTGAAATGAATGAAATTGATTACTGTTTTAAAAACGGACGATATCCCAGTGAATCATGATGTCATTCACAGAGCAAATATTTAATATATAGTATCCGGTTTCCGTTTTAGATGAAGAGGTATCTACGTCACGCTTTAGGGATGTTTTCATTCACTTTTCTGATTCATTTACTTTGGTCAATTCATCAATGTACATGTAGACCTCAAATTGCAATCCCCTTTTGATATCGAGACTTCTATTTATTCGTTTTGTCACTTTCAGTCCTATAATTGGGATTGTATCAAAATTGTATGTCAACATGAAATACCAAAATAACTCGGACAAACGAATTTGATTGGAGACAATCGGGACAGATGCGTGCAGGAAGAAAGGTTTCTGTTTAATTTTACAAATACATCAAATCGACAATCGATGCAACTTTAAAAGATCAGTTGTAATTTTCAAATACCCTTAACAGAAGGCTGGGGTTTGAAGATGATTCAAATATTTCTCTTGCAGGATGACGTTATCAAGCTTTTTATTATCAGTAATAAACGAATAACACACTTTAAATTGTCTACGACATATTGATTTTGAAAACAATAAGTAAGATCCCAACAGATTTCTCTCAAGGTTTATCTAGATTTGTTTTTCTGGCTGTTTTTAAAATAGTATGTTTTAAAGGCTAATTTACTTATAAAGGTTGGTATAAATAGGGCACGTATTTCTGAGAAAAAAAAAATCTGTCATCTAGATACAGTCTTGAAATAGATTGACTTCTATTTATATTTATTCTTGTGGCTCTGTTTATGAACTACATGTACTATGTTTTAAAGGCTACTACGAATATTTGTTTCCAAATAGGACAAGCATTTCCAAAAACAAACCCCAATAAAAACCAAAATACAATCTTATGACATAGAGGTACAGACTTGAAATAGTTTAAACTAATTTTATGAAAATGACTTTATTAAATAACTGTTGAATATCCTGCATATATAATTTCAAAACAATTGATAAATAACCTGCATTACAATTTTGATTTAGCAAGGCAAGAAAGCTTCCATTAAATCATTGAGCATGAGTCTAAGGGACCTCAGTTGTGGTTGATATTTTCATAATTTTGTATGTTCTATATTATAATCAGTTACAATTGATTCAAGTTGCATGTCAAATAACAATTTATACTGGATTCGGTTGTGTAAAAATATAAGATATCCAACTAATAATTTTGAAAATTAAATTAAGTTTAAAATTTTCATTTGTTCAAATTGTTTTAGAACGTTTAATGCCAAATATCGTTTTTAACTGCTTATCAAAAACGTGAAATTTAATCCGGAATTAATCCAACAGCGTTTACATTTTAGAGAAATCTACGTTTATAGAACACATGATACCGTTATAGCAACTATGCATTTTCACCTTGATCTTTAACTTATGACCTAAAAGAAATAATTTGTCTCTGTTTCCAAAAAGCCGAACTCTGATTTTTTTTTTTTATGCTAATCAGTGAAGACAATTGAAATCAAAATGAAGACGAATTTGAAAGACTCCTTCATGAATACAATTATTTTCCTTTTTGTTATTCATAGAAATCAACAAGAATGAAAACAAATTACACGTACCTGGGATTCTCGATGAAAGATGCAATCTCAATCATCACGGAACTTGTTGGAACGCTGGCGCAAAATTTTTTCAACATAATTATCTGGGTAGTTTATGACCATTTCCTTTGAAATTAGATGTATCTACCCCTTCAGCTGCTGTACAATAAGAGTCATTGCATTAAGGATTCTTGAACTTTCCCCTTAAGGAGGCTGGATGGTCAACAAATTAACCAACAGATCTACATTAAATTTTTAGATATGATTTGTTAAGCTATAAACCATTATTTAGTAAAAAAAAAAAAAAAAATCCATAAAGTTTTGCCTTTTATTTTGAGTATTTCCTATATCTTCATACAGAGCTCTTCTTCTAAAGGAGATCAATAGAGTCTTTAACAGAAAACAGCCCTCTAATTGATCCTAAATGTTTGTAGCAAAATTTACAGTATCATGTACAGTTATGTTCTGCAAAACATGAAAACAAATTTCTAGATATATAGAGCAAAATTTTCACATACAGAAAAAGAAGTTAAGTTTTTACAATATCAATTTATTGACCAATTAGGGGTCCTTACAGGGCAACAGGAGGATCGTGCAATCGTGTAAATAAAGATTATCGCTAATATACGCATATACAAGAAGAAAGAATTGTATGATTGAAAAGAGACATAAATAAACATTTGCATGTGCATACATGTATCATTATCTATATGGATAATATACTGTAAACCTATTACATTTGGCTGTGTATTCTTTTTATGGTTTTTGGCAGAAAGCCGCTTCCGTTAAATTAAGTACACCACTAAATGTTATTCATGTATGTATGAGAATAGACACATTCAGAAATACGCTAATTCAAAATCGGATAAACATTTATATATATTATACACACTTTGTAAACATGTAATGTGTGTTTTGTGGGGGGTGGGGTTAGTGGTGGTTGGTGGTGGGGAGGTATTAATGATAAAGAGAAAAAAAATCAGTATCAAGTTTGCTTGTTTGGTAGGTCTTAATATGTCAGAGTATGTGTGTGTGTGTGTGTGTGTGTGCGTGTAAAAGAGGGAGGGGTATTTAAAATAAAAATGACATGATACCATGGAGCAAGCTATAGAATCAAGAATCCACCATCAATCTCTGTCAATAAACTTTGTCTTTGAACGCCTAAATAAAAAAACAACACTCCTCAAAAGGCTCTCGGATTTAAGTAATCTGGAAACCAATACGGACCTGCAATAAATGGCTAATTACATCCGTCGACACTTTTTATAGTAAGGTTCATTGTTTACTCACTGTTATGTGCTGCGCGATAAATCGGTCGTCTGAATCAAGAAGAAAAAAAACCGTATAAAACGGCGCGCGAGGAGGAGTGGGATCTTTGGGTCTGCTTTCTCTGTCTGAATTTAGCTCCTTAATGTATCCAGTTTTATACAAATCATTGCCCATAATTGAAGAATGGTATCGATGAACACATGTATTAAGTTACTGCAACTCAGGCCTCGATGATTTAGGTAATAACTTTTTTTTTTTAAACGGCAACGTCGTCATAATTGTTGCCAACATATTGTCGTCGTCGTCATCTACAAAACTAATACTTGCTATATAATGTTTTACTTCATAGCGAGGATATTTTTCTTATATATTATTGTATAATATACCAGACATGTTAATAACTTTGCCTCGCCGTCTGTGAGACCGATCAACCCGTTATTTTTCTGTAGTCCGTCAGTAACAAACCTATAATAAGTGTTTTGTTTTCCGAGGACTGTCAAGTGAGCCATTTATTTCTGAAGAAGCGAGTATCTTAAAAAATCCATTAATAAAAGTGGCTTACATCGTCAATCTCTTCAAAACCACATTCTCACCTTTTGAATAGTCTTTGAAAACTTCGCTGCATCCTTGTTCTTTTATAATTTTCTGTTGCTGTTTAATGTTAAACGTTTTTTCCCTTTCCTCCACAGATGATTGAAAAAATCTTGAAGCTTCCTCCACAGAGGTTTGAGCAAATCTTGACGCTGCCATTTTATTCTGCTCCAGACACAACAATGCGATGTCAATTCAAAGGGCGACTATTCTAATTTAAAAGTAGTTTCAAAGGGCAACTACTCCGAATATATTAGGAACTTACGGAACGCGGTTTTTGTATAAATAATTATGAAATGTCGAGATGAGTAGTCGAAGCGTCAACCATATTGCCGAATATTAATTCTCAACAGACGGACATAGAGATATATACCAGACAGGTTAATAAATGAAGGACATGTTGTACGTATTTTCCAATGACTGGCCAGTTTTAAAATTAGAACATTAGTAATTTGAGAGTAAGGTCACCTATAAAATTGTCATTGATAATTTGAGACAGTTCAATAATGCACGTATATGTACACCTGGTAATAACAAATTGTTTGTTAAGGTATTTTATGTTGCGTCATAATCAGACACGAGGTTCAGCGTAAATGTTTGAAATTTAAACGGTTAAATTATGAAACAACGTGTTCGTTCATTAAATGTGTAATGATTTAATATTTTTCTTTTTCGGGGGGATGGGGGTTGATGAGCCGTTTTTGCCAATGTCATTAATTTTGCGATTTTGCACTGGAAGTAAGAGGTAAGAAGCGGAGGCATGATCTATGCAAGATAAACAAATATTATCAATGTAAATTAGATTTTATTAAATTACACCATGCAGGTACATACATCAGACTTTCGCCATAATGTTGAACAACCCTAAACGTGTGAATAGTAAGCGTAAATAATAAATCAACCTTTTGTCCTCGAAACATATTTGATAGGCCTCGAGATTCCGCAGGAAAATGAAATGATTTATTATATCTTGATTAAATTCCCTTAAATCTGCATATCATAAACACATATTATTAAAATCACCAGGTACCACTTCATTAAAGAACGGACATTTCATATCCTCTCTGTTATCAAAAAATGAATTTAGGTAAAATGGTGGTAATGACCCCTTATTGTTACGAATATTATTCAGGGAAATTTGGAAAAAATATAAATGAAATTACTCTGAAGTTAAATAAAAAAATAAATGCAAAATATAAACGAATTCCCCTAGTGAATCAAAGATTATTTTTTGAAAATAAATTCACTTTTGAACTTTATAAAAAATAATTTTCTGCTAAACAACACGCTAAAAATAATTTCAAAGCTTAGCTTTCTACTTGTAACGCAAAACTGGTTGGCCCGTACTTGTAATTAAAAATCAGGACTGGATGACTGATATCTGATTAAAATTAGATGTTCTGATTCCGCTTCCCTTTTCAAACCGTTTGAGAAGCGGCAGCGGATTCAGACCATCTAATTTTTATCAGATTGGGATGGCCGTAGACAATTTTGTGGCCTATCTAAATAGCTGACCTTGGACATTTTTAAGACTATCTAAATGCCCTGTTTTATTTAAAACTAGAGTAAAATATTCAAATCAAATTTAATTCTAAAGCTTCAACATCTGAATATTAAGTTTACTAAATACAGCGTAATGGTTAGACAAAAAATATCTAAAATTCATCGCTGAATCTGATGGGCACTTAACCTTCTAGAGTTAACTTGTTCCGTCACACTACTTTTTTGTAATAAAAATATTTCCTTTTGTATACAAACACAGTTGCCATGAATACCAGACCTTCTCATTGCATTTGTTTTAGACTAAAACAGGATGTGTGTATTGAAATTAAAAAAGCATAAATAAAGAATAATGTGGAAATAGCGTCATATTGCACACCGAGCTAAATTAAGAGCCTGTCATATAAAAATAGCTTGAAGCAGGAAGCGTTTATGAAGGTTCCGAACGATAACTTATTTTTGTAGCGATGTATCATGTGGTCTTTCACTCAAAGAAAATATTCCTCTTTTGAATAAATTTCTTGAAATGTTCCCCTTTTATTTCAAATTATCAATCTGGTACGAGTCTTTTCTTCTAGTAATTAGATGTATATTTGCAAAGCTGATGTATAAATGCTAATGACATAGATTCTAATATGGAAACTTGCTATAAAGCATCGGAAGTTATTGTATAAAATAAAAATCACAAAAAATCTCAATGTCAAATGCCAAGTCGTCAAAAAGCGTTCATTGTCACCAAGTCACTATTTTAAGATACATGCAATTTTCGTATCAACTTTTATTTTTCTAAATTTGATAGCAACAAGGTCAAAATTAACATATTCTGACCTAAATTCGTAGAATACATTTTTTAATGTAGTTTTAATCCTCTTTTCAAAAGCTGGAAATACAGGTTCAGAATCATACAGAAAAAACAATCCAAAAATATGTAACACGAAGAAAAACTCGATTCAATTTTTAAATGCATCTTTAAATTCTATATTGTCATATTGTGTATTAAAAGAAACTGCTAATTAGTTAGCTTACTTTTAACCCAGCAATCTAAATTTACATGTTTACAAAAGATGAATGTACAAATGTTTTTAGAGTAAAAATGCTTTACATCTGACTAATATTATTAAGAAGCCATTAGGAAATGCACTAAAATAGCAATAAAGCACATGAAGAAATCACTTTAAACATTTCTGTAACAGTCTGACCGAACACACCGTCAATGGACATATTTTCAGGATTGCCTCAATGTGGTTTTTGTAGCAGTAATAAATGGCTTCCTGACTTGCGCGTCATACGACATAAACTGCTTAACTTCCGGATGCTGTTCAATCGAAATTAAAGTGATCGCCCACATTTACAGATAAAAATTTATTTCGACAAATTAGAGTAATACTTAATGGCGGGAATTGCTGCAGCAGCCCTGCTGAAATATCAGATACCATAGCCTATTCAAGGAACCAATTATCCTATTCAGGTCGTTAATTCCATGTAGAATCAACGCTAAGTAGCCAGACATTGTGTATTAATTCCCTAAAACGGCAGACCTTAAGAATCTCAAAAGACAAGTTTGTGTGATTTCATTAATGAACATTTAAAAAAAAAAGAATAATAATATGTATCAGAACGATAAAAAATGGTTCACGAATTCGATCAGCACGTTAGAATTAATAAGCAGGGGCAAAGTGACAAACAAAAATAGACTTTGATCAGACGGTTACCCTTTTTGCACGTTTTGTAATTTGAGCGATGCACATCAACGTCACATCAAGCTAGCATCTGACATTTATATCCCGTGTTTGGACTGCTTCTACCAACAGCCTTCAAGAGAAAGAGAACAAGTAATGTACTTGAAGCAAATAATCGAGAATGTATTCAAATTATCCATAAGATATAATTAAATCAGGAATGTTAATGAACTAATTTATGAAGATAATAAGGACCTCACATATTCTAGAGATTTGTGGTTCGGTGCTGTGTTTTAGCGGTCATGTTTTGGGTTATATGCCTAGCGACCTTGACCGAATTAAATAAATGCATGAACCATCTTTATAAAAACACCAACTGCTGGGACGGCAATGAAAAAAATATTGTATATTCTACACATCCTGACATTGAATTTTGGTCGTTTTTGAGGGATGTGGATGGGAGTGGGAATTATATTATCTTTCAGATTTATATATATTTTTCACATCATCATATAACTACTACAGAATGTTTCATAGCGAAAGTAATAAGCAAATGGCGTTTCGACTCTCAGCATTCTAAGCGGTGACCCCAGTGTTTGATTGACGTTACGCCATATGGCTATTTCGAAATATTTATTAAAAAGACATTTTTTTTTAAAGACAGAACACAAGTGATAAATAGCTACAGTTGATCATAAAAATTCCAAAATATAAATTATCTTAATATATGACATACATTGTATCCTACATATGCCATCTGTTTTCTTGTCATATGCAAAACTATTATTTTGTAAATGTAAATTCTATTTCTATTAAATTGATATCAAGAAGGTACATAATATGCTAAATTAAAGAGACGTTCAAAGTTAATATTTTAGGATTTTTTTTCCAAAAATGATACCGGCATTTATAAGAATACTTTCGTAATAACGCATGTGTAATTGAGTCATTGTCATTGTACGCGTTTAAGTATACTATTTACATTTAAAGTACAAATGGTTTTTTTTTAAGTGGATGGGTGTAGACGTGCCCAAAATAATCTAGAAAGAAACAATTTAAAATAAAAAGAAGGACAATTGTGAATAAAATCCATCAGAAATAGGTAGCCCGTTAAAAGGTTGATTTAAATCAGACTGAGGAAGGACATACTACTGTTTGCCAGAAGACAAGGTCTGCCATAAATAGGAGTGTGACAAAATGGAGTGTAAATCAAATCCACAAACATTTATGATACTCCAAATAAATGGAATCAATTTTTCATAGATTCTTAGAAACATGTTGTCGAGCAAAATGTTTTATTTAAACGTTAGTTCTTTAATTGAAAAAAAAAATCTGGAAAAAAAATTTAAAATCCAACCATGAAAACAAAACTCTTGATATTTTTTGTAAGGTTTAATACGATTTGTTCTGGTTTTATAAAATATATGTCTTTTTTTAAAAAAAATTGATTATAAGGAATGAATAATTAGATGCGTTAATCTTCAAGAGTTTTTTTTTTTTTTTACCAAGTTTTAAGAAATATTCTTGTTAACATGTACATTAGTAGTAAGATAATCTGTGATGTTTGTTTTGAAAATAGACTGGAAAATTCGTATACTTTCAAATCGCACAAGGATGAGATGTTACTACGAAATCATCGATCTTAAAGCTATTTTTTTTATCTTTTATTTCTGGAAACATCTCATATAAAACTGATTGCGTGCTTACAAGTTCGGTTTCTGAGAATAAAAACGGAATACCAGTAGATATATATATCGCCGAGTGACACATAAGTGGCAATATAACCAATATTTTTGATCTATTGGAAATTAATCAAGCAATAGAGACCTAGAAATAAAAACCTTCAATAAATCATTGACATATTTGTTAAAGTTTTAATGTACAGTAATGATGATTAAATAAACCGTAGAAAAAAGCTAAGTAATTTCCTGTGTTGTGGGTAACTTTGTTGAGCCGTATCACGGAAAACGCTTGCAAAGAATTTCGGTGAATTTCAGTAAATAGTTATTGTATTTTGTCATGCAAATAGCATAAACCTACTTATCAATGTTCCTCCCGTATTGTGTACAAACAGATTTCAGTCGCTAAAGGTTTGATACGATCTGCAATCGAAGGTTAGTTGGATTTTCACGACAGAAGTCCTTGACTTGTCGCCCAGAACAGGTGATACATGACATAAATGCCGAGGCCTTCCGGATGAAGACACGATCAGAGAGAGAGACTGCGAGGAGGTAGGGAAACGTACCGCGAACAGAACACAGATCAAGAAGTAAGAGAGGAATTAGAGGCGTATAGGCGATACGAATGAATGGATAGTTTCTGGAGAACAAAATCTCCATATTTGGACTTGAGTGCAAATATGCCAAGGCATTTTATATATAGAAAGCGTCATGAATGCTACATTGTACGGATGCATGGATTTTTTTATTATTAGCGTGGGAGGCAGGACTGATTCAACCTGAAATGTTAAAATTAATGAAATCTAACACTTAATCGAAGTCTTCGCTAAAGTTTCAATAAATCTGGCCTTGTCTAAAAACTTGTAAAGTGGACACCTGAGCCTTGGGAATAACAGCTTTATATTTAATGATTGATTAGGCAAAGAAATTAAAAAGGTTAAATTGTTTTGGTTTTTTTTTTTATAAAATGAAATTGAGGATTACTGAACGACTTAAAAATATACGAGATATGACATTTAACAACCAATAATCTCCAAATCAATCCCAAAGTTTATATGATCGAAATCAATTATGACATTTAAAATGGCCGGAAGACGAAATTTTACACCAGGAAAATCTTCGCGCCCTCCCTAATTGACGACTTTTTAAACGTTTCAAAAACGTGATACGATGAGACAGACACCCAGATTGGGGAAAATTTGCTGTAGATTGCTTGTTGAGACCATCGCTTGTGATGTAGTTAAGATTCACGTCATGTTAACAATGACGCTGGTGACATTTTTCTTGCGCCATCGCGGATGCTTGTCAATTGTCTCCTCTTTAGGTAATGTCGCCATGGTCCGGGTGGCTTAGTTCGAATTGTAGGAGTATTTTCTATATAGCCCACAGGACGACGATACCAAAAATACTAATATTCCATAAATTATATTTGTTATTTTACCTGGCATATTTCACCAATCTATCGCCCTTTTAATCTACCAGTTAATTCACTGCCAACGTTATTTTTTATCTACCTTTAGCGTTAAGTTTTGTTACCAAATACATCCTGTTACACGCAGTGACAGAAAAAGTAACAACACCTGAGCAGCATGCATGAGGAAGTATAAACTACTGCTTCTCACAGGCTTTATCTCTGATGGCAGGGTAGATAACGTAAGCTTCAGAGATCTAAAGCTTCCAACAATAACCTGATCGTCTGATAATGCCTTTGACGTGTTTTTTGTTGTATGCAACTGGAACATGCACCTTCGAATCAAAACATGATTCCGTTTTATTACTGCTGCAAGCCAGGTTGCTATTTACGTACAAACATTTTTCTTGTTTTTCTCCATTTATGGCCTGTGTGATGTGCTGCTACTATACGATCTTTGCTCTTTATCTAAAAATGATCCTATCTGCAAGATTGTCTGCAATAAATTCCAAGGTTACATAAGGAAATGCGGAGAAAAGAAGAACTGTAAGGGACATGCAAATTAAGGCAACGGCCTGTAGATTTTTTGTTCTGTTTTCTCTTTTATCAATGGAACTGTACGTAGAAATATATTCATACACCCAGAGTTCACCGCTTGCACTATGGTATTGTGATACGGATCATTTTGAAGGTTACCCTAGCTTACGGTTCTTTTTCTCATTATTTAGACGTCATATCAACCACCAGCAGCATTATTTAAGTTTTGGAGGAGAAAGATACAGATCACGAAAATGTGATTTCAAGTGCATTTCGAATGTAATTAAAAACCATGTATAAAAGATCAAAAAACAGTAATGATGACATTGTTATATCTACGTCATTTTGCACACGAGTGTTTTAATCACTCGGATGTTAGAAGTATTAATTAACCATAAAATGAACAAAAACAATGAATTTATTAAATTGTCCTCAACAACATCATAAAAGGTGTTATTCGATGAAACTTTTGAAACTGCTATGTTAATTTAGATTTATCTAGTACAAAATGTTCAAAGAAGAAAAATATCTACACAACTTGCTGTGGTTACGTCATTACACTTAAATCGAATCCGGTAGACGAATACGCATGTTTTTCTTTTTTACTGTTTTCGCAACTTGTCTATTTTTGTATCAATCTGGGAAAAGGGATATTTTTAGGTATAAATTAATCTTCCGAGACTGATCACTGCTCTTCCGTATTTTGCACATTTGACATTTTTGATCCAAATAAAACAAAGTATATATTGTAAGTAATAGACATTTAGAAGCTGATAATCTCTTCTCCTTGGGGGTCATTTCGAATGTTAATAGAACATTTACCAAACAATGCGGACATTCCCACTCAAAAACAAGGAGCGACGAGAGTGGAACGCGATGTGCCGACGCCATGGTTCTGACACTTAGCGGTTCCACCCCAAAATCGTCATCGGTTAGATGATGCCTTGTAGAGCATCAATTGTGACGTAGTCCCAGCGTGTTCATTCAACCAAGGAAAATCACCACTTCCGACGAAGATATGAAAGTTGAGGGAGGTTCACACGATTACGAGCTTAAAAATACTCACTCCCCTTGGGCTTTTCCTCCTCGTAGTTATTCTGCAATCCCTGCGTGCTGTCTCCCAGCCAATGAGGAGGCAGAGTAAAGATTCGAAGTATATTCGAAGAAAACAAGGAAGGGATTTGTGACCCGCATATAAAACTACATAAATCGATTTGAACTTGTAGCTTATCGTTGTAAAAACTGTCATTATCGTCTTATCCCATTAGAAGAGCGCTGGCAGGCACCCATACTAGTACATCTTACATGACAGTCGTTTACACGCATGTCTGCAGACAACGCCTTGAGGAAGTGACGTCATAAAATTGGGGATAATTTGGGTTCGATCTTTGCACACCCTTATCCTGATCATTAATTTGTAATAAAACAATTGCACTACAACAATAATATGATCATTTTTGCACTTAAATATAAGTACGCAACTTAATATATTCAACTCTTTATTTAGATAAAAGAAATCTTATACACAATACATGAACGAGTCTCTTCAGTCAGCAGGCAATTTGTTAACATAAACAGATTTTGAGAGGACTTAGATAGACATGTTGTCACTCTGTTTTTTTTATACATAATAAAATATTGTTCAAATTAAATTAAATATTAAAATTATATACAGTAATTTCCCCTTAATACGGGTAAAATCATTCCAAAATCCACATCCGATAAATGAAGTATCTTTAAAAAAAAAAAAGTAATAACAGATGTTTGCATACTTTAATACAGTTTACGTTAATTACTTAAAAACTGGTTTCCATTAAACCCATCCGGAGGATTAAGTGTCAATGTTAATTGGCATTCAGATTAACGAAAATTCAATTGTTATAAAAATAAAAAATAAATAGATTCAAACTTATGCAAAACATAAAATCAGAATACACCAACGTATTATATTATGTTATGCGATCTTAAATATAAGTAAATCAATGTAATAATGAAATGTGGCGATACAAACAGTGTTCTTAATCAAAATTCCAAATGAAAAAACAAAAATCAAGAGCAGTGCAAACCCGAACCTCTAAAAAACCTTAGGCAGGCAGGATGAAAAAAAAAACAGAGGCAGGATCAGGTGCCATGGAGGAGTGAGCATCCTCTGCTGACCGGTAACACCCGCCGTGTGCTCTTTCTCGTAATCGGGAAAATGGAAAAATAAGTTACGCAATAATCATGTTTTGTATCAAATCCAATGTCCTTATCTTCGCGAAACTTCTCATCATACAACGTAATGATGACAAAAGGAACAAATTATGTGATATTAAATGGAAAAACCGCGAATGACTTTAAAGTCATAGGTATACAAGAATCAACCTTGGCTCCTATAAATTCTAATGTTTTTTTTTTTTTATGGGTTAGTTGTAAGAATTCTCGAAACGAAACCCGAAGTAGCCAAATTGCTAACTGTGAGACGATTTGTCTGAAACACTTTAAAATTTCTAATGTAAATATTGAACTTTAAAAAAAATTTGGTACTGTCTACTGTAATAATCAGGTAATTGCTAAATTTTTCGCAACTAGACAAGAAAATCGGTTATAAGTTCAATCAGTCACAGGTGTAACGAAACCAAAATATAAGTATTGGTTTTTATGTTTATTTGACCTTATTAAAAGAACGCTGAAAGTGGTGGTTAAACATCAAGTTTGCTAAAATAAAGATTATTTAGCAGTAAAGGCAAAAATCATAGACACATTTTCATTAAGCATTCTATTTTAGCATCCCTAAGTATGTGTATGTTTAAACGGTAAATACTGAAGTTATTCTCGTCGCGTTGCCATATGAAAGAATATAAAATAAGCCCGGAAAAAGTTGACACACCGGTTAAATTGCAGTTTTATATCTGGATAACCTTTAAAAGATTCTACATGTATGTAATTGTTATGAAACAAAAGCGCCTGATTTGAGCAAAGGTGACCTCGTTACCAAGTTCTTAGACTATCAAATGGTAAGATTTTGAAATTAAAATTGAAAGATATCAATTCGTGACATTTAAAATAGTTTTTTTTTAAGCGGATTGAACGCTTAAGTATATCCTATAGTCTGAGAGATTTGAAAACAAGTACTCCTCGGTCAGTGTCGTACTTGCATTTCTTTTGATAGTCTCTCTCAAAAAACCACCGCATACATTTCAAATTACAAATGACATGTGGTGATAACAAACAGTGTTCAAATTTAATAGTCCGAAGGAAAGTTACAAAACAGGAGCAGAGCAAACACGGACCTAAAAATAGAAGTAGGATCAGGTGCCATGGAGGAGTGAGCATCCTCTGCTGACAGGTCACACCCGCCGTGTGCTCTTTGTCGTAATCGGGAAAAACGAAAAAGTCCGTAGACAATTAGGTGATTACATGTAATATGAAAAACGTCAGTCAGCATGCGACCCAGTGGAAGATTGTATTTGTTGACAAGGTTTTGTATGAGTAAACATTTTCATTGAAATTGACCTTTTCATTGGAAAACCCCAAATTAATAGGGTTTTGTAGAAATTCAATCACAGTTGTTTTTTTAACTTTCTTATATTATCCCTATATTGCTATCTTGAACAAAAAACCGTTGATACCCTATATAATCACTACTAATCGAACTGACATGGTCATGACACGGTCTGATGCTATCTATTGACGCTATAGAGTCATTAAATCTTTCCAAAGCTTCTCTCTGTCAACTCGTGTTGACGATATCCGAAGAAATTATTGGCAAATAAAACCGATACCCGTCATCATTTACTATTTCTGATAAAACGAATAATTTGGATGAGCTTAGGGGTTAAAAAAAATCAAAAGCGACGAGTTTATGTATTAATGCAACCCTAGACAGAGAATAAAGCCAAACGAGATGACGACGAACAATTTAAAAAATGGACCGAATACAACTAAAAGCCATTCGTCACAGCTTGTTAAGAAATAGAAAATGTCCATCCTGGTTTTGTTTTGAAGATTGACTCGAAAAATAGTTTTCTGTGTATAAAACGTCCACCTCCTCATATCCAAAATGTCAAAGGCATAAATCTTACGGGTGAGAACACTAGCCCCAAAGCTTCGGCCATGTCAAGGAAATCCTAAGTGCTCAGTATGCATTCGACCCTAAGGATTCTTTTTTTTTTTAACTGGCCGACATACCAGGTTAATTGGACAACTTAATAACTATGATGATATGTAACAAGCGTTTTGAAGTCTCTTTGATTTATAAGGACGTTTTGGAGAAGATGGAGCATCACGTTGATGCGTATCATACACAAGTAGTACAGATAGAGTTCACTGCATTACTGTATTATCTTATATATTTATGTACCTAATGTCCTTCGTGACGCGACCTTATGTCTCCGGATGATGATAAGTTGACAATTAACAATAATTACAGAATCTGGAAGTAGTTCAAGGATCATCATCATTTTGATTAAAAAGTTACCTTTTCACCTTTTAAAAGTTGCTTGTTGAATTATCAATTCCGGTAGCGGTATTAGAAACTTGAATCATGCGTTTTGTTTATGCCTTGTAGATGTAGTATGCTCCTATTTTAATCTCGCTTTTTTATGTAAATTTAAGAACATGATTAAACATGTTAAACCATAAATGTTGGGTCAACGAGTATGACTGACAATATAATTACTTGTTATAGAAGTTCATGTGTTTGTAAATTCGATCGTTATAAACAGTTTTGTTTTTCAGCACATCCCTAAAACCAAAATTCCACCTTTATCACTCCACTATTAAACATAGGTAATCAAAGATTACAGTGCTCACAGAGACAAGGCATCACCTAAATAAGACCACCTTTACCATATTATATGAAAATCATAGTTAATAATCTTGATTAAAATAATGTATATTGTAGTGTATTATGACAAAATATTGTATCATATTATGTGTAAATTTTCGTACAGTATTCAATGAAATTTTTTTTATCATATGATATAATATAAAATTGTGCCATATGATATAATGATATTGTTTGCTACATGTATCATGATACAAGATTGTATCATGTAATATCGTAACATTTTACAATATCGTATCATTATAATACAATACTCTATCATCTTACCGTACAATTTCACATTATATTATAAAATATCATATGATTCAATATCATAGGAAAAGGAATCATATGATATATCATATATCAACAATCACATATATCAAGCAAGTTTGAGTGAGGAACGACAAGGTTTTCTTAGCATCCTTGATAATGAAGATCAGGCTCTGTATTTGAAGACAGCCGTAATTTTCAAATCAAAAGTTACATGAACCATGAGAGTAGGGCAGGACATCATTTTTTCCAACATTCAAACCTACATTTAACTACTCAAAAAACTTATACCTGCTTCAGCATCAAGCTAATCGAAATTAAGTCTGTATCTCAAGCTACCCCTTTTTACACATCCATATTTATGTTAACTGTTTAAGTCTTGACTAGGTATGAACAGAATTTACTTTATTTTGTAACCAGCTCTAAGACTAACACAATTTGAGTTCTAAGCATCTAGATAATCAAGATCATTCTCTGAAGCTACATGTACCTCTGTGAATAATTTACATAGTTAATTCAACAATGCAAGTTTGAATAAGTAACTACTATTATTTTCATAAACATGTGACCTGCTCCAAAAACTTTAACCTTCTCCAGCATTCGAAACCTATGGCACAGATTCACCATCAAGTAGAGTTCATCAGTATCACAAGATGAATCATCTATCCAAATTTGGTAAAGATAGGATCAATAATTACTTAGATCTGTTTTTCAAGGGTCATCTGCTCCAAAAACCAGGTCAAAAACCTTAACCTCATCTAGCATGCTAGATTGCTATTGCTCAGATCTAGCATGATGATATCAAACCCTGTAAAGTACATATTAGGTATCACAAGATGCAAGGATGAGTAATAACTTAGATATGGCAATCAAAAGGCACCTGCTCCTAAAACCTGAACCTCCTTCATCACTAGAAACCAATGGTTCAGATTCAGCATTCAATCATGTAAGCTGTATAAGTCTTATAAGATATTCTGTCATTGGATAAGTCGCCGCGCCCCGTGAATGCCGTCTTAATATCTTTAGACGGTAGCGTAAAGCATTGCGGACGTAACGTCTCGTTAACTGAATATTGAACCAAACGTGTACTACCATTTCCATTATTCCTCAGTCCTTAGATATCGGGAGTAATATCCTTTTTAAGTAAGACGTAACAATATTTAAAAATGAAAAAAGCAATTGCCACCAGACAGCAGAGATTTGCACGTACGACGGAGGAAGAGCGCAAGAGGAAAAGGGAGAATCAGCTGATTTTGAGACATCTAACCATTTCAGGTTTGGCCCTTCAGAAAGTTAATGAAATAAATTAACTTCTAGTTTTTTCCGAATTCTTCATGGTATTAACCGACATATATTTCTAATATTTGTTAACATACTTGGAGTTTAAGGGTTTGTTCCTTACTGTCTGAAAATTTGTCGGGGTGTCAAAGTCGTCTAGCCTTCTGTAGACTTTTTGACAATCCGACAATTTTCCATAGACAGTCAGTTTCAAACTTATTTAGTAATAACGGCCCTTTCTGACAATCTGGGTTACGAATTAAAAATTGTATATTTTAAAGAAAGGTGATATAAAGCTTTGATGTTAATCATTTATCATTTTTGTTAAATAAGAAGGTTTATAAAACTTCTAACTCAACCCTTTTTGGGCAACTTAAAAGTAATTTACCTATTTGCTTGTTGAAAGTGTTGTGGTCTGGTATAAGAAGCCTTAAATATCGAAATTCTGCTGACGGATAGGCGTCAGACGATGTGTTCAAAATATTTTTTTGTGTTTGTAGTTAAGATGAGCTTACAAGAAGTCGGAATTACTGGTGTATTATCATGTTCACATCCATTGAGACACACTGTTGACACGGGAAACATTTCTGATATAAACAAATTTAATGACAACAAATTTGCTTCAATGTGCTGATGCAAGTTCCTGTGACATCTTGGAGTGGGTGGGTTTTTAGTACTTCCTTTCTTTGGCTGACATGCAAGCCCGCTCAATTTGACCTGGTTATCTTCCTTGTTTTATTGGTCGGGATTAAACTGATAACGGTCCAGGACTGTCCATCAATTGTCGTATCTTCATGCCAACGAGCAACAGTCCGGATAACACACGATATCACTCCGCGCCGTCTTAATCTGTAATCGTTATGACACTGCCTCCCACGCCTCCTCCCGCACTGGTTGCTCAAGGACACGCGCAGACGACAGAATAGACCAGCGATTTACTGCCGGTTTATCGTAACATGCCAATGTTCCTTTCGATCCAATATTTTTAGCATTATGGATGTCTTTTTTGAACAACTTTATCATTTTTTGGTAGTGATTATATTCCCTAACGGTTTGTTTTGTGATAATTCTTCCCTGGAGGTTTACACTTTAGTGCATACAAGTTCAATGGGACAAACTGTTTCCTAAAGCGACGCATATTTACATGAACAGCAAATTAATTCTACAGGACAGGGTGAAGAAGTTTCTGCGTTCTTAAAAAATAACTGAATTTAAAGATTATTTTAACTTATTACATTTTTATTATTAAAAAATAGATTAAATACGATAAGATGAAGCGAAAAAATAATTTAATAGTCATACAGACGAAAAAATATGCAATTTTGGACGAAAAAATAAAATTTATTGAGTAAATATGAAAAAAAAACCTCTAGGCTCATTCGAATTCATGATCTGCGGTTCACAAGCCCGATACTTTACCCACTGGGCTATGATGATATTCAACTAATTAGATTGATAAAAACAATTTAACAAAATACTTAAGGAGGTTTACTTCACCTTGGAAAAGTTTCTCAAATCAGCACAAAAAATTACTTCATGATAATAGATAGAATGATGAATAAGAAGTCAAAAAATGTACAATTTTGGACAGAAAATTATATTTTTAAAACTTTTAATTCAGTAAATTTGAAAAAGCCCCAGGCGGATTCGAACTCATAATCTGCGGTTCATAAGCCCGATATTCTAACCACTGAGCTATGACGATATTCAACCAAATCGATTGATACAATCAATTTAACAAAACATTTCCATCGCCCGTCTTGTGACGAAGTGTCTCAAAAAGTCTAGGTGTAGTGAGGTACCTCAAATCACCACATTGTGAGTGTTTTAAAAAATATAAGTCTCGATGTAGCGATGTACCTTAATAAAAAAAAAGTACGAACATTTCTTTCCCAAAGAATGACCTATAACTAGGTGTATTTTTTTCTGTTCTCAAGGATGACCTACTATAGGAATTAATGAGGACATAATAAAGACCACAACTCTCGCACAGTGACACACCAGATAATTCGGTCTCATTTTAAAGACAAACATTTATATAACTTTGTTAAAGAAGCAAGCTAGAACAAATGTGTATGAAAAACTTGCTTGTGTATTTTTATATTCCCCGCAAAGTTTATTTTTTTTTTTGGGAGGGGGGGGGGGGGGTAAATAGGAATCACCTTGTCCGTCTGTCATTAGAACATCAGAAGTTATTTAACGCAAAGATTGCTTATGACATGAAGGTGTGTCATGATTCTGAGCCAAGGTCATTTGGGCAAGATCAAGGTCACTGGATGGAAAAGTGCATACTTTGTGTCCGGTCCATATCTTTCTTTTAGATTATTATTCATTTGAAAGATCATTAACTTCACAAAAATATTGCTTATCACCCGAGAATGTGTCATGATTTTGACCCAAGGTTATTTGGGCAAGTTCGAGGTCAACGGAATGAAAACTGCAAATTTGTGTCAGCCTATATCATTCTTATGTAAAAACATTGGAAGTTCTTAATTCACACAAAGATTGCTTATCACCTGAGGGTGTGTCATAATTTTGACACAAGGTCAAAGGTCATTTGGGCATTATCAAGATCACTGAAGGAAAACTGCTAAATTAGTGTTCAGTTTATATCTTTGTTTTGGAGAAACATTGGAAGATTGCTTATGACCTTAGGGTGTGTCAGGATTTTGATGCAAGGTCAGTCAAGTTCAAATTGTCATATTTTGTGTCTGCTCTATACATTTCTTCTAGAGAAATCTTGTAAGTTCCTACTTCACATAAATATTGCTTTAACCTGAGGGTGTGTCATGAAATTGACCCTTAGTCAGTTGTGCGAGTTCGTGGTCATTGTTAGAAAATGCATTGTTCCTGTCTATGCCATGTCTGGTATGGAAAAATATAAGAAGCTAAAATTTAACACAAAGATTGCTTGTGACCTGTAAATATGTCCTGATCTTGAGCATTTGTCATGTGTGCAAGTTCAAGGTCACTATAAGAAAAATGGTCCAGCCGTTACTTTAGAGTTATTATATTTTCTTAGCGGGGTATGATTTGTGAGCTTGCTCACAGTACCTCTAGTTATAAATATTGGGATTGAAGATACTGTTCTTTGATTAAGCCATGTTTTCTACATTTATTTTTTGTACAGGCGACTAGCTCTTTTTGTTACAATATGATATTTTTGTGCAGGTAAGCAATGTGGCCCTAGAGCCTCTTTTCTGAAATCCGTATTTCATGTCGTGGTCATTCAGATAATGGTATTGCCGTCAAATGCGTGACAAATATTGGCGTGATGATAAACTTGACTTATATCAACCTGCAACTTTCAGCCTTTGGGTTAGTATTCTATCATAGTGTGTTGTCCATTAAAATTATATATGAATCAATATCTCTTACATTATAATAAGTTGCAAGTTATCAGAGGCGTGTCATTATTTCCTTTGGATTATTAACTGTGGAAAAAAGAAGACCAAGAAGAAATTTTAATATTTGTAAAGCATTAATAATACCAAGTAATTTAACGAATGCACGAACAGGATGAAAATGAGAGATAGGGGTTTAAATATTGCATGTCAGTAAACATTTAAAATGTGTACAGCTTTAGCCGGGTGGAGCTTTAAAGTTAACATCCTGTTTGGAATATCAATCACATCTGTTGAACCTTGGGATCAAGGTTTTGAGAGTTTTGGAAAAATCCCTTAATCGGAGATCACTGAGAGCAAGGGGAAAAGAAAATAACCCGATAACATTTGTATATGTTAAAGTACATTGTCAAAAAATGTAAACAAAAAATTAGAAGGAAATAATTCATTGTAAATAGAGGACACATTTTAGACCTATCATAATTAACAAAATATACATTTTTGCACTGAATTTCGTAAATACACATATATTCACAGAGTTGTTTGATTATCTAAATGCTGTTCAATAGGAATGCTAGACGCGCTAGACGAATCGGGTAGCGAATTTTCAGCGCCCAGATCGCGAGATGAGAGACAGATAACGCTAGATGACAATATATCATCGGAATTTTCGCAGACAGTTTCGCATATTAACTGAAAAGATTACCTGTGCGAAAAAAATCATTGAGTTGCATTCAAAGATTTAAATGTGATCGATTTTAACTTAACACAGCAACGACATGTCAAAGGTTTGATTTTTTTTTCTATTTGAACTGTATAATTTTACGTCTGTATTGTTTAATATATAGAATTTGTTCATGGCACTGCAGTCCATTTAAATTGACTGTGATGGCATTGTGTAAACATCAAGAAAACCATCGCATATAACCCAGTGGGATATACATGTAAGACGAGATTAAGCCGATGAAATCTTTTCAAGAAAAACCCATAATAAACAATTCCTATGAAATAGTGTACATGTATGATACAGTAATGAAAACCTATACATAACAAGTAAAGAATTTACAATACAAATAGAAAATATCGAGTGTAAAGGAAAAGTTTACAATTTGAATTGATGAATTAACGAATTAAAAATTTAACAAAACAAAAATCAAATTATTGATGCACAATACAAAATGAAAGAAACGGTGAGCAAGCTCACACACATGTACACCACGCTCCCACGTTAAAAGACAATGACACGTACAATGTATAATGAGTCGCAAATTAAAAACATAGTATTATTTAATAAAGGGCAAAACTCCCCGAATAATCATCACATCAAAACGTCCTGAAAATATGTACATCTATACTTTTGACTTTAACAAATAAAAAGTTTTATGTAATTTATTTAGTTGCACTGACGACTAATTTCAGTACTATTTTTAATACTGGTCACAAGGGTCAACATTCCAACAAATATTATGACATTGGTATTTAATTAGTGGCAATATGTACATCTTTACATTGTGTTCTTATTATCTTCAAAGTTTTAAGATATTTAGTGCAACGGTTTACGAGTCGTAAACTGTTGATAAATACATTCAATTACTAGAATGGGCCAAACTTTTAAGTTCGAAATTTAAAGGGTCGCATTTCCCAGAAAAACAATGGAATCGGAAATTCTTGGTAATATAAACAACTACACGTTGTTTTATCATTTCCTAGAAAGTCGTCCGAAATTCTTAGGAGCAGTTTAAGAGGAATTACACTCCTGCTTTTGAATCAAAAGAAAAAGAGAAAACAAACTTTAATATGTCGATGTTCTTTCATGAACGATCAATAAAATTTTAAATATTTTCCGGTTCTGCGTCTTAAGAAACAAATCATTCAGGGTTTATACATGTTTTACATGGATTTCTGATTAAGCAAATGATATCCATTTATCCATTTATTGTTAATTGTAATTGATTCACTATGTAATGCTTCATATTCAACAAACGTTTTGATTACCATTTAGTAATGATCGTATTTGATAGTCAAATTGAATAGTTAGATATCAAAATCCTAAAACCTTTTCATAAAATAGATGCGATAACTCTCATCTTAGAATGTTCTTCGTTAACGTTTATAGAATGCATAGAATTTCATAAAAACCAAACCAATTATTTGGCACATATCGAAATATTGTTTCCATCTCTCTCCTAAGAAATTCTACTCTTAAGTTAATTTTCCTCTCCCTGCTCTGGATACTTCGTCTGGTTTTGTCACCAAAGAACATGTCGTACGCACCTAATCACGAAAACGCCAAAAATAGCAGGGAGTGGGTAAAAATAGCGTCGGTGGTAAGGTTTTTTTGTGATTTTTTTTTCTATCATCACATACTACATCAACACCGTTTACTATTTAGTTTAGTTTTTGTTTTGCTGAGAAGCTTGTTCATTGGTCGTTTTCCGTGCTGCGGTGTTAAATATGCCGTTTTGATTTCCGTCAATGATTAGTATCGGCGCTTTATCCGACAAATGTATCAATCCTTTCGTCATGTTTTATGCCTTGTAAAGACTTTGGAACGTACAAGGCTATTAAAAATTAGAAATTGGAGCCTCTTTAATGTCGATTAGAGAGAGAGAGAGAGAGAGAGAGAGAGAGAGAGAGAGAGAGAGAGAGAGTCTTGAAATGCGTTCACTGTTCACCCTTCATTTATGACAAGCAATACTATACTCTGTCCCGAGGTTTTGCTTCCACCACTTTTTGCTTGATATTTCGATAATCATAAATACCTTTGTGCTCAAACTACGTTCATCCACTAATATGAAAAATGTCCAGATTATTTGTTTTGAAACGCCCCCTCTACCGCTTCAGGTTTCAATACACAACCCAAAATAGAAAGTCTACGGGGATTTTGCATTGCATCAGCCATGAAATAGCCCGGATGATAACGTTAAAAAATTGTGCGAGGTATTCCGAGCAGTTCCGAATGGAGAAAAGATGTAAATATTTCCCATTATAAATCTCCGTAAGAAATCTTTTTTCGTTCCTGTGAACTTTTATGAGTGAAAAATGAAAATTTGTCAATGAAGATATCTTGGATTTTTCCTCTTTTAACGATTTCAACTGTATTTCTTTCACAGGTATGTATATTTTTATTAAAAATCATCAAAAAGTGATGGAAGTAATAACTTGGGACAGACTATATGTATATACATGCATTATGAAAGGAGTTTCGTATCTTATTACCGTATAATCATATAAACTTCTTCGTCTAAACAGCGCCCAACTCCAACGTAGGTGATACTATATCATCATTACAGAAAGAAAATTGCTTCGGCCTTGAACAAATAATTCATGTCCTGAAAAGGAACTGTCATAAAAAATACGGCGCATTCCTTAGCGATACCTAATTCACATCAACTATGATTTGTGCCCAGAAACGTACGACATTCTACTTCATTAATCGGAAATAATGTAGGAAAATTGACATTTTTACCGTTAATCGAGGAGTAGTGGGAGGCCATGCTCACTGGCTATAGTCAAACAGAACCGCCAAAGAAAGCAAACAAAACCTTGAGATTTCTTCCGTATATGGCATCCTCTGATGTCATCGGAGAAGCGTGACGTCATCGGTGTCATTAAATCCAAATCCAATATTCTCTTGGCCTGAGCCATAAATCGGTTACATTGATTTTACTCTCGCTTTCGTTTATTTTTCCCGCAATTTTAATGTATTGGACTCAGAGTTGCTAGATAAGTGCGCAAATTCAACTCTGAAGCATGTGTCGATACCACTCATAATGTTTTATATACAGACGAAGTATGCGTAGTAGCAGATCATCAATTCAATGTGCCTAAACATAAAAAATAGTTTTTGAATTACCATTTTATTTGATCAACACTTTGCTATTCCCGGTCTCCAAAAACTTTCCCTACGTAAGTTTGAGCAATAAAGTTTGCTATTGTGCAATGTTTAAATCTAAATTTGTTAATCAATGATTTGCCTTTATGAGTGTTGCTATTAAGTATGGATGAAATATGGCTTAGGTAACGGTTCACATTAGAATCATGCAGTAAGTCCAGAGATTAAGATTTCATTTTATTATTTGAATAAAGGTTGGAAATAGATTAAAAGTAAGAAATAAATTTTAAGTGTGTCATAGTTGGTGCCATGGCAACAACATTTCACAAACATGTGACCTATCACATTTTTTCAATAATTCATATGTGAGCATCAAGTAACAAACATATTAAATTTAAAAAAAATAATTATAACAGCTAAACGTGCTAATATCCAGATGACTAAGAAAAATAGTCTCTTAGCCTTTACTGTCTTGAGTCTTGAAAGTTTCAAATCGCACAAAAACTCGTGTCTTTCTAACACGTTGTACACCAATTTATTGAATTTTTTTAACTTTAAGAGGGTAGTATTTTTATAGAGTGCATGTTTAAGCGTAGCTAACTACATGTATCTTAACGCAATTGTTTAAGCAAAGATAAATATTTTAATATTATTGGCAATGTTCTTGTTTATTGCTTTTGGGTTACTAATCGGTTTAATAGTTACGTTCGATCCGATCGATAGCTAATATTATAAACACTTTTTTGTATTATGAAGTATAATTACTCGCTCGTATACATTCAAAACGGTTGTGAACGTTTGACTAATCGTCGACAGAGCACCGAAAGCCAATTATAGTTAATAGCCAAATTAAAAGGGAATGGGGATGACAACTTCATTGAACTTTCTTTATTTTGCTCACATTCACGATAAATTCATGGATACTGAAGGCCATTGAGCTCATGTTCGTAGCTTAAGAATATAAAACTCGTGAACACTGAATAAACACGTGCACTTTGTATACGGGTTTCAATATAAATCATTTCCAAACATGTCGATAGGTTCCAATTTTGTATGATGTTTATTAAATTAGATATAGAGAAACTATAAGCGTTCGATTTAAGAAACATTCTATTTCCTATGACAATATAAAACAAGAGGTCCAAGGGCCAAATCTGTCAACAAAGCAACAGTAGCTGTAACTAAAATCAAATCAGCTATACTATATCAAATTCAAAATATTAATACACCAATTTAGTTCAATAGATCTTGTTTAAAAAGTTTTATTGACTCAGAATTCCTTAACTGCAGAACAATCGCTTACGGGAACTTTCGGTTTACCTGGCAATCCAAATTATCCGTAGTGCTACAGCAACTACCGCCTCACGGCCTCTTTCTCAAACGTGACTTGCAGATACAACTTTTCATATCGGTCATCGTTAATCGTAATTTAAACTGCTTTTGAAAGCGTAATGTACTTTTAGTCGGGATATATTTCTTACTTATAAGACATACATTATGTATAATGATATGTGCTGCATCTTCCTGATTTCAAGACACCAATCAATTTTAGGAACAGTTCTGGATGCTTCACAAATAAGGTCAAGTAAACAGTCGCCCATTAATCATATAGATAGCCTGGGGATACCTAGCCAAGAGAAGATGTAATGTTCACCCTATTTATCAAGGGAACACGTGTTGGATGACTTGTGCTAGTCCTGTACTCTTACTCTTTATATCGAACAACAATTAACAGCTAATAACAAGTGATGTCAAACAAATACAGTAGAAAGCAGAAATGTTATTCGCATCTTTGTATAGTTTTGTTGCATTTGTAAAAATATTAAAAAAAAAAATAAACAAGGACTCGTTCAAGCAACGTGCCTTGCTTACGTCTTCTACTCAAAAATTCATCTTGTTCAATCCAACCCAAAATTGCATTATTGTATTATTTTAAAACAAATAGTTCGTAACTTTTTGGCAAAAAGGATTGCATTTATATTAAGGTAAGGTTTGCGGCTTGCATTTTTCAGGAATTGTACCAAAGTTACATACAATTTTGTTCACTATACTAAAGTCTTTTTTCTCATGAAATTCAAATGATTTTGCCTGTCCCGTTTTATAACTACAAAAGGTCAAAGTTCATGATTTCAAATTTTCATGTTGATGAAATGAAATTTATTTCGTGAAAACATGTACATTTTATATGAGACTATTATGGGGGTTATTTATGCTTAAAATGTTCGAAAATAATGTCACTATTTATAACATGATTCATTTTTTTTTGAATTTCTAATGAACTATTTAAAAATAGAATAAAATGCAACAAAAGTCTTAATTTTGGACTACTATTGTGTAAACGAAAACATCTTATTTGAAACTTTTCCAAGTCCACCGATTTCAGGAAAAATCTATATTAGTATATGTGTAATCTGATGTTTCTAAAACACTATTCAAAACCATATGATGCGGACTTCGTTTTTGTGGAAATTGATAAAATGCTTGTTTCCTGTTATTTTTTTAATGAAACTATAAAACCCCGCAAAATAAAAAGAACCTGAAATCAATTATGACGTCATATAAACTTTGACGTCATAGCTGAAATAAAGGGTAGTTGGTGTAAGGTTTATTGGTCAATGATAAATTCGTAGGAGCCAATAAGAACATCAAAGACAAGTTTGACTGAATTTATTTGTCTCAGCATATGTTTAGGGAAATTCGATAATCTGTAAAATAAGCAGTGGTTTGTGGGTTATTTTAATACATTTCCATAACATTTTTTCATATCATTTTTTTCAAAACAAAAAGTTCTATCATTATAAGGAAATAAATTATATCATTATTAATAAAGAAAATAACGATACTTAGAACCTATTTAGATTTAGTAGTCAAATAAACTGATGAAGTGACCCTTTAGGCCGTTAATGTTAATCAAATTTAAAATCATTTATATGATTGCAGTGTTTTTGGCACTTTTTAAAATTGTTTGTACATTGTAATATTAAATTCTATTTTTACATTTAAATAATGGAAGTATGCAAATTATGATAATGATTTGCGAGATTATTCGAAAATGCACGCTCATCAAAGAAAATCATAGTTCTATGGATTCAATCTTCTGAGATATTGAATTACATTGTACCACAGGAGAAAGTGTGGAAATTTTGAAAAAATTAATTACACCTGTCTAAATTCAGATTATAAACTTTCAAGGTTTTATCCACAGAAGAGCTTTGCATGGCTATTTTCATTTACTGCAAATGAAGGGGTTATTGTCACTATGTGTTTTTTCTCTATAACAATCAAATGAAAAAATATCGGATTCAATCATATATTTTAGTTAGTTTATTGAATTAACTAACTTCATATTTGTCCCATTTGAAATTAGCCTTGGGGTATTAGTCCCATTAGGACAGTTCTAGTATGGACTTGTTAATTTACTAAACAAAGTTAAGGCGAAAAATATCATACTAGAGATATTGTGTAACAGAGGAAATTCGAGAAATATGTTGTATAACTTCTCAAATGCATCCTTGAATTAGGCAGACATGATGGTTAATGTGTTGACAACCAGCCTCCGTAAGTAATTTATCTATTTGCCCTTTAGTTTAATAGACTAAGTAGAGAGTGTTTGAAAAGTTCCTAGACGATGTATCATGCAGAGATCTTGAGTGTTCGAACACTGTGAAGTCATGCAATAGTTAATGTGCGGAAATCCTCCATGTGCTTGGGAACTTACAAAATAGAAGTCTATTTAAAACTATCTCGACGAAACAAAAGCAGCTGTTGGGCATTGTATTTTAGTTTAAATTTGGACAAATTTCATTCTTAATTCCTCAGACTTTATGCTCTTTTCACACCGACAACTCTAGTTGTCTCTATGTATTTTTGGTCTTTTTCCGATTTTAATGTTTACAATGCTTCAGTAAGGCATTTTTAATAGGCAACCAAAATGTGAGTGTCATTCATCGAGTTATAAGCGAGTTCCAAAGCCTACAATTCTTTGCTATGTAAACAAAGATTTTGTTAACATTTTGAATGTTGAAGTGAAAATTTCAATGACCTAAAATGAATGTTTTGAACGTTAGGAACTGTTTATTTATTCTCAAAATGAATAAGAAGATAGACAAATCAGTTTGAGAAAGATTTTTACAGGTATATGGAACCTATGTAAACAAAAACAGGGCACGAGCCTTGTTTACCTGACAAACAATTGTGAGCAGGCCCTGTATCTTGCTTAATATATCTCTACAACCGACTCTCAAATTTCATTTGATCATTAGAAATGCATTCCTTAAGCATTGTAAACAATAAAAACAGGAAAATAGAATTTGACCAAGATCATTACCACGCCCCTTTAACATCTATAAAAAAAATCCAAGTTACTTATATACTATTTATAGATCTTTCTTAAAACATGTCAACCTTTTCTACGTATCAGTTATTAATATTGTGATGAAATGTCTGACATACAACAACTATATTAAGATTTTTTAGGTCACATGAGTGACTATTGCAATTGGTCTTCGTCCGTTGTCATGCATCGTCCATCGTGCGCCGTGCGTTAAAAATTTAAAATGTTTAACTCCTTGAAAACTACAAGACCAATTATTACTTTATTTGGTTTGAGGCATCTCTTGGATAAGAGGAATATAAATTGTGACATTTATGACTTTACTACCCAGGGCCTCATAAGCAAAAGGCTAAATTGAAAAAAAATTATCTACACCATCAAATGTTGAAAAAAAATAAAAGCATGATTATGATGTCCAAGAAGCCCTTTGTCAAAATCATGGTCCCTGGGATAGGGGTTCAGGTCCTAAGGGGGGGGGGGGGGGGGGGCAATATGGAAATTTAGTGAAAATGTTTAATGAAATATAAGAAAATCTTCTCCACTCCCATATACATTTGAGAAGAATAAATTGCGTGGTTATGATGTCTTTGAAACTAAATACATGGTTTTGATGTCCACGAAGCCATAAATTGTCAAAATTAATGGTCCCTGGGTCAGGGGCAATGATATTCATGGAGTCTCTTTTTAAAATGAAAAATTGACGGGGCCAATATGACCATATAGTGAAACTGTATATAATCTAAGAAAATCTTCTTCTCTACATCCACAGCAGGGGAAAATAAACTGAATGCATGTTTATGAAATTCATGTAGCCTTCTACTAATATTTTGAAATTCACGACACCTACTAATATTTTGAAATTCACGACACCTAGGTCAGGGTTTCAGGACCCTTGGGTAGGACCAATATGGCCACACAGTAAGAGTGTATTGAATTTTATATATTTTATTCTGTACTTTCATAGCCTTGGGACTGCTTAGTCCGATTTTATATCAAATTTTATGTACGCTTTTAAACGTTTTGCCTAGTATGTGTACAATAATTTGCACTGCAGTAGTTCCGGTCAATTAACCATACTTCCATTGGAAAATGATATACAACATTTGATTAAAAAACGAAATTTCGCGCCTTATTAAGATTCGCCCGTTCGATGAATAAAATGCAGGTTAAATAACCCAATCAATTAGGGACAAAACCAAATGGTTCCTTTTTCTAAACATACCCATGATGCATCGTGTTCCCATACAGAATTTATTTTTATTTACCTTGAATATTTCTATCTTTGAAATGAGACGAATCAGTTGGTGTTAATTGGTGAATGTCTAATTTTTGAAGATAATTGGTTTGTACGGAAAGTTATTTGATAAGGTTTATCTATAAAAATTCGGACCAAGCTGCTTTAAACATTGACAGGATTGTCGAGATTTCGCCAACTAAAGTATGAAAGGGCCAATCAAAAAAGAGCACCATTCCTGACTGCAAGAAAAAATCAGTGAGTTAGTCCATGATGAGTGAGAGTTGCTAGCGGTAGCTGTTGCCTAGGTAACTTAGACTAAAGTTGGTAAAATTGCAAAGCTTTTCTGCTTTTGAGGCAGTGCATGTAGAAAGTTCTGGTCACTTTTATAAAAGTTGAAAAACAATCTTCGTTATATTGTCAATTTTTATGTCAGAGAATAATATTAGTGGAGAAACCATTACCTTTAGAATGCTACCATGGACAGATTATTATGTCTCCTCATTCAAAGGGAGACATATTGTTTTTGAATATCTTTCTCTTCTCTTTCTTCTAAATTTTCTCCAGGCCCTAACTTTAAAATCCTGATACTTGGAACATAAAAATGTTTGACCTTGACCCATATTTACAATCTTAATGTCAAATTTTGAAACAAATTGTCAAAATTATAACTTTTGAATAGTTCGATATATAAACTTTGGATGGTTGAATTTAGACTTTGAACATAAAAACAGAAAATTTACACTTCTGTCCATTTCTCAACAAAATACTTAACAAAAGTTAAAAGTGACAAAAACGCTATGGTTACAACAAAGGAAACATTTATTTCTCCACAGTTTTATTTTCCCCCCAAATATATTCTAAATTTAGAAACTCGCATCGATTGTAAAATAAGTTTAAAATGGATTTTTTTTCATTTTTAGACTCTATTACAACAGGACATCATAACAACTATTAAATGGTGTCTAGACAAGTATCAAAGTAAAGTTACTATATGTGCATGGCTACCGAAGTTTGATATTTATATTGAATAATCTTAAAATATGAAAAACTACAAAAATGTTATCATTGACTTTTTCAGTATTAAGGTCAGACGACACGTTCCTCAATTTTATCCAGATATTTGCTATTAATTTACAACTACTTTGACAAGCTTTCTTGTGAAAAGATTTGTGCAAGAAACTAGAGTATGCAATTTCCAATATAATCTTATTGAGAATACACTTGCTGATATAAAAATGTTTGGCATATATATACATGTATATATATATATATATATATATATATATATATATATATATATATATATATATATATATATATATATATATATATATTTAAAGGGATTTGGACACGATTTGAGATCAAATTTTTATTTTTTATTTTTAATGTATAAAATGGTTCAATTGTTCATTTTGAATGATTGGCCAAAATTTGAATGTTGGAAGTCAAATTATAAGGGAGATACAGAGGTAAGAATTCCTTGTTATGTAAACAAAGCTCGAGTCTTATAGCGTGCGAAGCGAGCTCTAAGAACCAGTGCGCGCGGGAAAAAAACGAGCTAAACCTACAGATTCATCAAGAATGTTTTTTTGTTTACGTCCCATAATGCTCTCTAATGTTTTCTCCCGTGGTGCTATGCCAAAAATGGCTAACATTTAACTCGTAATTTAGGGTGCCTTGAGGTTTGAAGACACGTTTTGAGTACCGCCAAAGCTTCGGTGAGACCCAAGGGATTTTTTGCATGCTTTCATTCCATCGTATTGAGTCGAGATACGTAAACAAATGATTTTTGAATTTAGAGGTGGATCAAACACCTGTTATGCGTGTACTAGCTATTTAAGGAATAAGGAATCATTCTTTGAGTATTATGAGGTGATAATTTCGGTCAGGGCGTGATCAAATCCAATAAAGCCCGAAGGGCTTTATGATAGATGTGATTGGAACTTATACCAATAAAACCCAAATGTAAACAATAACAAGGCTTGAGCTTTGTTTACAAAACAAAGAATTTCAAACTCAGTATCTTGCTTATAATATTTGATTTTTACATTTTGACAAATCATTAAAGATACCCATATTAACCATTCTAAACATTAAAAATGGAAAAATTAAAATTAAAATTTTGAGCTCAAATCGTGTCTAAGTCCATTTAAAGCGACATAATCAAATATATTTTTTAAACCTATTACGGTTAAAATCCGGATTATTTTTATTGGAACTCTTTATTACGAGTAGATACAAAAAAAGATGCTCGAGGAACCTGTCGTCTGACCTTAATATCCAACGCCTATGTTTTTGACCAAAACAAAGAAATAAGTCAAATGTTGTCAGTAAGATTAAACCAAAAACTAAACAATGACGAGTTATTTTCTCTAAATTAAAGAAATTAATAATTAAATAATAACGGTCAACTATTTTAATCACTTCTGTTATTTCACAATCTATTTAGAAAATCTTTTAAACGAGTTCTTGGTAAATTCTTCAGACATGGAACATACTTGTAAACATTTTAATTAACTTTATATATAGCATTTATCGATACTATGATGGAATGTCTGACATTTAGTGGTAAAAAAAATTGTTAAAACAATGTAAATTATCTTGTTGCGAAAGTTGTCCTTTTTACTGACAGTAACTAAGGCATACATTTCAAAGGCGTCTGCAGTTTTAATTTATATACGATTTACGTAAAAGATTTCACCTTTAATGTTTATGAAGAGATCGTGACATGTCGCATGGTGTTTATTAAAGAAATTTTAAGACAATAAACAACCCGAGAAAACCTTGCAATGACTGCACTATGGTTCCAGGGCAAGCGGTATACGCCCCCCCCCCCCCCCTCCACCTTAAAAATATTCTTTTTCACTAGCATGATTTTAAGTTAATACCCCCGAGATCTGGGGAGAGGGTAATGGTCTTGTCCTGTCTGTCATTCTCTGTAACATAATTGAAGTTTCTTTAAAACTTTGGAAAGAAAAAGTTTGGATGGTTTTTAGGGGGGGAGGTATAGATATGTATGCTACCCATCACCTCTAAAGATATTAATTTTATATTATTATACAATTATCATAACTTTCGCCCATTTTTGTAAGTGCAATGCTAAAATATTCCCCATCAGGTCTCAACTTACTGCCCATTTTCATAAGGGGGAGGGGGGGGTGTTACAATATTTAAAATAAAACGGCGTTTATTTTCTTCTATTTTAATTTTTGAGGGAAAGCAGTCCGAGACTTTTAGGAAGTGAAATTGAAGTTAAATATGGTAGCTAAAATATTAAACATTCAAATCTTTACTTTTGCTCATTTCTTTTGCTTGAGAAAAAATGCTTCAAAATATATCAGTCGGAATCGGTTTTCACTTGTAACACAAGAGCCCAACGATACATTAAATGCACGGTACAATAAGAATGGACACTTGCGTGTATTGTCAGTCTAGTATATAGGTCCCGGATATTTTGAAGCAGATGGGGATAAGAGCAGAGCTGAGATCAATTACATAACATGCAAAAAGTTCATATTTTTCAGATTTGAATTAAAGTTGACTTATCATATTTATTTCATTGCAAGAACCTGGTTCAGAATTTAATTTTATTTTTTTTGCACCATGTACACTACACCATTTAGTGCGCTTAAAATACAATACAAAATCTTTACACTGGTGTACAACCAATAAAGGTAAATCAGCGTGCCCTTAAATAAAATGGGAAGAATAAAACAAATTCTAAAAGGGGGTCCTTGTTTTTTTCCCGATAGCATTTTAACTGATTTTTTTTTTCAAGGTTGGAGTAGACCCTCTTAATTCAAAATTGCTTCCCTTTTCATGCTGTACATCTGATTATGCATAAAATGACAACTCATTTTCTTAGACGAGAAAGCAGTTGTTCCAAATGAGTTATGACCAACTAAATGTTGCACTTCAAAGAATTGAAAATAGCTTCACATTACAAAATTATATATCTTGATGTTTAATAAAGAATGAAGAATTAAGTAATTGTAAATTAATTTTTTTATTTTTCAACAATATTGAATACTTTTAACTTTGTTTAATTACAAAAATAAAGATACATAAAACATACCCATCTCTTACATAGAAGTTTTCAATGATGAGAACTTCGTCTACTATCATGTTGGTGATTTTTTCTGCATCGTAGACTTTTGCAATACTATGGTGTTGTTACAGACTGCAGCTGTAAACATGTTTCCAATTTCTATGTTCTGCTTTTTGTATTTAATTAATGAAAGCAAGTCAACAACTTTCATTGTGACGACGTCTTTCACAATTTCTCCATTTGATCTTGATAAAATCTCTTAAAGTGAAGGCATCTGAAAATGTTATATTATAGTTGCATATGAATACTGTAAAACAGTATACTGTATTACCCATGTGTGTCTGTCTGTCCGTCCGTCCTTCTGTCTGTTTGTAACAAAAATTTCTGTCGTATTTTTGTCTGCAACTATTCATCGCAGATGCTTGAAATTTTAAAACACTATTTGTTTCGGCATGCCATATCATGGGATATATTTTTGTACCAATCGGACGTCAACTTCCTGTTAAATGACGACTTTACTTTTAGCATAGATTTTCAAACAAATATTCGTCAAAGATTTCTCAGCAACTATTCATCACATATGCTTGAAAGTTTTACACACTATTTGTTTCGGCATGCCATATCGTGGGATCTATTTTTCTACCATTCGGATGTCAACTTCCTTTTAAATGTCGACTTTGCTTATTTTGCATATTCAAATCAGAGCGGGGGTATTATTAGTGAGCATTGGCTCACATATATTGCTTACTCCTCCATGGCACCTGATCCTACCTCTATATTTTTTTAAGAGGTCCGTGTTTGCTCTGTTCCTTTTTTGTAATTTTTCTTTTGGACTTTTAAATTTGAACACTGTTCGTTATCACCACATGTTACCGAGACAACATAAAAGGATCAAGCCACCCATGTTGCCAGACCTGAAATTGCAGCAGAAGAAATTCAAAACTCGGATGAACTAGAAACATTGAACCTATATGCAAGATCTTTAACAAGTAGCCCCAATCGAAGTCTCATTAAAACCAACAGAAATTGATCTATAAGTCTCAGTTTCATACGCTGATCTGATTCTATTTCATCCATGCCATATTCAAACAATGTTTCAAAAAGTGCTTTAAATGTGTCAAAATATGGTAGGCCAGTATAATATTGTACACTGTCATCAGTATCTAGGATATTCTTTAGATGGATTATCTTCACGAGTCAGTGTTTGTCCTCTATTGTATTTTTACCTGAACTAAAGATATTGCAGCAGAGAATTCCAAGTTGTTTCCTGAACTTTTCTGACACACGCATTGTGTTAGATTGCACAGAAATATTCATACAAACACCATCTTCCTTAGAAAACAAGTCCCAGACATACTCAAACTACAAATCTCACAATACATTCAAGTCATTGATTGGGAACTCTATGACTAGAGCTGTTTGTTTAGCTTCCAAACTGTGGGGTGGTCCAACATCTGTTGTGCATATTACTAACAATTGTGGCCTGTTAGAAACTTTACAACCAGGTGATGCAGTAAGGGTCGATAAAGAATTTGTTCACTTAAAAGCTAATCTCCAAAAATAAGTGTGTAAAGTTGTATTGTCTGCTTTTCAAAACGAAGAGTCAGTTCACAAAAGAGGAAGTTGAAATTACTAGACGCATCGCCTCAGCCAGAATCCATGTTGAAAGAAAGATGGAACAAATCAAAAATATTAGAATATTGCAAGGCATTATGCCTCTAGCACTTGCTCCTATTACAAATCACATATTTTAGTATGTGTGTGCAGCACTTACCAATGTTTTACCACCACTTATCAGTTAATGAACAAACATATGTTTTACGTATTTGTGTGGCCAACAAATAAAACACCGGTACTTTTTCTTAATTGTACCCTTGGTGAAATCATTATTATTGAAGAGTTTGGTGAAAGCGTATTGAATGAATTGTTTGTACTGTATGATCGCCTTTGAAAGGAACTCTATATCCGAGTTTTATAAGATTAATATGGAAAGGCATTGAATTTGTATAAAGAACACTCATTTACGCATTAATTTTTAAGAAGGTTTAACATTATGTTTGTTTGTGTGGATTATGTGTTGAAAAATGATAAATCCCCGTTTCATTACAGATATCAAGGTGAATTCTATTGAACATAATAAAAACATATGCGACATATTTCTGCTATGTTTGAGGAAATCAGCCCACCAACTTATGCAATAGGGCTACACAACTCTGTTAACTGTAGAAGTTGGATTTTTTAAAAAAAACTGTGTCTTAAATTAAAGATTTAGGACAATAATGTCATTACAAATAGCTATTTTCAGAGGGGATTTGTGTTGATATAACACAATTTTCAAATTTCAAATTTCTTTTTAAAAAAAATAAGCTTTTTTAAAAATCTTTTGTTATCATTAAAGAATGAGTTGAGAAAAGTTATTGTTTTAGCTGACCGCAAGTTAGCGTTTCTGATCACTTTTTGACGGGTGTCCGTCTATCTGTCCGTCAGTAAATGTTTTACCTTTCAACTTCATATTCAGAACCGCTGAGCCAATTTGAACCAAACTTGGCATAAAGCAAAGAAATAAGTTTTTATAAATTTTTTGTTATCATTAAAGAATGAGTTGAGAAAAGTTAATGTTTTAGCTGACCTCAAGTGAGCGTTTCTGATCACTTTTGGTCGGTGTCCGTCTATCTGTCCGTCAGTAAACTTTTTACCTTTCGACTTCATATTCAGAACCGCTGAGCCAATTTCAACCAAACTTGGCATAAAGCAAAGAAATTAGTTTTTATAAATCTTTTGTTATCATTAAAGAATGAGTTGAGAAAAGATAATTTTTAGGTGACCTCAAGTGAGCGTTTCTGATCACCTTTTGTCCGGTGTCCGTCTATCCGTCCGTCAGAAAACTTTTTACCTTTCGACTTCATATTCAGAAGCGCTGAGCCATTTTCAACCAAACTTGGCATAAAGCACCTTTGGATTCAAATTTGTTAGATAATGTAGAAATGTTGAAAATTTGTCACTTTTCATAGATCTTCTTAAAAACTATTTGGCCAGAAAATTGAAACTTTTGTATGTGTGAATTATAGTTTGTTAAGATCATGATCCCCATGGGTAAGGTGAGTCTACAATCGGAGAATGACTTTTTACATCGGAATAAACTAAAGAAAATCCTCCCCAAAAAAACTATTTAGCCAGACAAGCTTAACATGCGTGGAAGCACCCTAAGGTAACATAGATTCAAGTTTGTTCAAATTTTAATCCCTGGGGGTGAGATGGAACCGAAATAAGAGGTTGAATATTACAAAGGAATGAATTAAAAACATAATTAAATATCTACTTTTAAAAAAGGAATCAACAAGAAAGCGAAATATTTAACGTAAGAATATGTAGAGATTAAAAGATAGTTTAAACAAGACCTACTCACTTAATTGTCAAGATATTTTGTATTTGATTCCATTAAGCTTATTTGATCAAGGTTATGGCTTTTGTTGCTCAAGTGAGGAATGTGGCCCCTAGGCCTCTTGCTAAAATGTAAACATCGATTTATGGCGATCCATTGTTTTTAAAATTATTCAAATTTTCATATCTTATTCGATAATATTTTTTAAGGAAACGCATCTTTCCTTTTTTTTTTTTGTTTCATTTTCAGCTTAAAACTCAAAAAAAATATCTTTTATACGAACATTATATTTTCATTAACCAGAACATCGCTATTTATTAAACAGTTTTAAAAATATAATTAAGAGTTGTTTCGTATCTTTAAAATTTCTTAAAATAACTTGTTCTATTCATAAACAAAGCAAGAAATAACAGCACGCTTTAATAAAATAACAAATTACAAAAAAATTCTGACACATTTTACTATAAATGTCATTACTTCACTTTCCTCTTTATATATCTTTTTAACAGCATCATGAGACCTGTAAAGTGAAATGGTGTGCTTTGTTTACAGGTGAAAATAGCGACTTTTGATCCCGATGTGGATTTAATATACTTCCCGAGGTCGGCTAGGGTGTTTAGGAAAATGTTTGAGGCAAGTGAAGTGGTGAATCAGTAGTAAAATATATTTTTTGGTATTGAAATTTTCACAGAATTTATTCCTAAATTATAGTTATTAAGTCCAACGATCTGACAACCCAAATTTCTCGTGGGTCGAAACCCTGACCAAGGGGAATTTCACAATTCAGGTAGAAGGCTTTATGGACATCGTAATCAAGCATTGAGTTTTCTTAAAGGGACTTGGACACGATTTGAACTCAAAATTTTTAAAAATTAATTTTCCATTTTTAATGTCTAGAATGGTTAATATGGACATTGTTGATGCGTCGTCAAAATTTGAAAGTCAAATATTGAGTTACAAGCAAGAAACAGAGTTTGAAATTCTTTGTTTTGTAAACAAAGCTCGAGTCTTGTTATTGTTTAAATATGTGTTGTATTGGTATAAGTTTCAATGAAAAGGTGCTTTCTTTTGTTGATAATATTCTTTATGAACACATTGAATCAGTTTATCTTGTTTGCCACGAGTCATTTTTGTCAAATAAATGGTAATTCTTTACTTTACATTATTTGTAAACAAATATAAGACTCGAGCTTTGTTTACATAACAATGAATTCTTATGTCTGTATCTCGCTTGACACTTGACATCTAACATTCAAATTTAGGTCAATTATTCAAAATGCACAAGAAGACGATTTTTATACATTAAAATAAAAATTTGATCTCAAATCGTGTCCAAGTCCCTTTAAATTTATATGGGAGTTAAGAGGAAGATTCTCTAAGGTTTAACATAGTTTCACTATATGACCATATTGACCCCACCATAGGGTCTGAACCTCTGACCCAGTTATATAATTTTGGTGAAGAGCTTCATGGATATTATTATCAAGAATTCACTATATGGCTTCATGTCATCATAACCATGCATTTTAGTTTTTCTATAATTTATATGAGATTTTCTACTTTTCAATATATGACCATATTGACCAGCCCAAGGGCCTGAACCCCCTACCAGATAGAGGACTTCATGCAAATCATAACCATGCATATAGTTTTTCTGGAATATATACGGGAGTAGAGATGAAGACTTTTTAAGATTAAATTATTTTTACTTTATGGCCATATTGGCCCCGCCCAAGGGCTTGAATCCCTGACTCAGCGGTCATGACTTTCACAATTCTGGTAGAGGGCTTCATGCACATCATAACTGTTCCTTAAGTTTTTTCCCCAACATGTATGAGAGTAAAGAAAAAAGATTTTTGAAAAATTGGCGCTTTCCTCTATTGCATTCATGACCCTGCCTATGAATGAGGCCCTTGAGTGGAAGGAAATTTTACAATTTAGATTCCTTTAATCCTAGAGATGTTGTAAACCAAATATGGTAACTATTGGCCATTTAGTTTACAAGAAGTTAGAAATGTAAAATTGGTTACGGACGGCGCACGACGACGGACGAAAACCAAAAGTCCAGGTGACCGAACAGGATACTGAGGTTAAACATTACTTCCAACTTCTATCTGAGAATTTAAACTTCCAACCTAGAGATCTTTAGCTATAACGGAGAGATACTAGTATCCTAAAACAAATAAACATCAACCTAAAAGTTTTAATAGTATTCTCTATATCATACGCTTAAATAAAATATAACTTTTTATAGATAATCTAGATCTCTTTTTAAAATGACTTTAATACAACTACATGTATAAAGTGTTGGAACAAAAAGGAAAGGAATCGCAATGTTAACTCAAATCTGATCTCAATATTTATATTCTTATTTATATGATATTATTCTCAACTCTCCAAAGTACGCAAACCAAAGCGAGGTTACTCAGATTTTGGAATCCAGAATCTAGTAAATTATATGCTGGGCAGAATGAAAGTTTTAAGTATTCCATCCATAGCAATCATATTTCATATCTAATAGATTGCAAGTTTGATCACTTAAATCTTCTTGTGATTTTAAAAGGTGTATTAGATAATTAAGATTCACCTTTGCATTTTTTTTTATTTTGAATCGTAACAATTTTTTCTAAAAGTTAACATTGAAGTTTTTGAGAAAGGTACATTTTTTAGACATATTTTTTTAGCACAATTTATTCTCATAAATGTCTTGGTAAATAGTTGCATAAGCTTTCCCTTTTTTGAAAATTTTACAAATAAGTCATAACTTACCATACATATTGAGAAAAAATGATTTTTTCCTAACTTTTATGAAAGGCACACAACTCTTTTAAAAAAGTTCAAGAGCAAAACGTTCATTTAATTGACGACCAGGGATGGGGTAATGGTAATATGTAATGGTAATTGAGCGTAATTAATTACAAATGCTGATGTAATTGAAAGTAATGTGTAATTTACCAAATTTTCAATTACATGTAATTGTAATTTAATTAGTTACTTTCAAAAAAGGCATGTAATTCAAATTACTTTGCAATTACTTTCAATTACACACTGATGTATATATGAATAAAAAAGATGTCCACTACATATTGTCCCCGCATTATTAATTGCACATACGATGGAAAACAATAAAATATTTATAAATATTCAAATACAAGGTCAAGCTAGAAACTCTTAAAATGCATTTAACTAATATATTTTTAACTAATATTGTCAACTGATTAAATCAATTATTCTGTATTATCTCATATTAGATTATTTCATTTATAAGTATAAAGTGTTAACATGTATCAAATATTTCTTATCAATTTATTTGTTGGGGGTTAAAATATTTTTCAATTTGATGATTTGCTTGAAAAATATACTTAATATCCCTCTTAATGGAATACAATTTATGTTTCCAATTATCTTTGAATAGGTATTATTGAATAATAGAAAATTCTGTTAATTTTATTTTGTCTATAGGTTTTTAATTGACAGATTAAAATACTTAGAGCTATGGCTTCAAAGGGGTTTAATTTTTTGTTGCCAAATCTGTTCACAGGGAAGGGGGTTCTCTTGATAAATATAGGTTCAAAACAATAGGTGTGAATTATGTTTACACAACAATTAATATACAGTGTAGTATGCTTTTTATATCAGATTTTACCATTTTACCTGTATTTTCTAATCTGACTATAAAGAGGGATTAAGTGGATATTTACGCAAAAGTGATAATGTTTAGTTTCAGATTTCTAAGAAAGACTTTAAGACATGATAGTGCAATTTAGGGAACATGACGTTTGAACATATTTAAATTAACATTAAATGCATCAATTAACATATGTAATAGCTACATCATGGTTTTAATGAATTTTCAGTATTATATGTTTTAATTGCTTTAATTCAATAAACGTATTTTCTCTAATGTAATTTGTAATGTAATTAATTACAGCTGCAAAGTAATTTTTATTTAATTGCATTTGAAAATCCCTGTAATGGTAATTTCATTGAAGGTTTTAGGCAAGTAATTGTAATTCAATTAATTACTTTTCAATGTAATTGACCCCATCCCTGTTGACTACCCCCGATTTTGGTTTATGTCACCTAATTTAAATTTTAACAAGAGATTTTGTCTAAGAGTCTCATGTTTGCATTTTAAGCTTCATTTTGAAGTTTAAACCCTACTTTGAGACTCCTTTGAAAGTTATCCTCCTTTTATTATTTGATGCTTGAAAAACATTCATTCATGAAAATTGGGGGGGGGGGGGGGGGGGGGTATGAGTCGAACGAATCTCGGATTATATATACCTTAGCTCCAGCGTACAAAAATTGTTAACTTTTGGTAATTAGAGACATGGTCAATATTTTATAATATTCACAGCTTCATTTGTAATGCACACCAAATGCATACAGCTGCAAGTATACAATGAACAGTTTACTAAAGTAGATTTCCTAAAATAGAACACTTATATTTAATTCAAAACTGCCAAGTGACAATAATTACCATGTAGTTTTTAAAATGAAGTTAAAATTGTTAATGGCTGGTACACAGCAATTATCTTACGTAAAAATACATGTTCAATATATGATCATATAAACACCCACCCACCCACCCCACCCCAAATAAAAAATAAAAAAAGAAAAAGCCGCAATTTAACAACAGGACATTATGAACATAATAACAGTGCATGACTTTATCGTTAATCTCCCATGACTGTGATAGTACAGATGCAACAAGATATCTGTAAGCCAATGCTCAGAAAAGGATATAAGCCGACTGTCCATTCTGTGAAAGAAAGAACTGATCGAGGCCTGTAGGACCGAGATTAGTTCTTTCGCTCACAAAATGGACAGTTTGATGCTAATATCCAACTTAAAACAATACCTTCTTTGTTTTAAGAATGAACAGTATCCGGTTAACCTGTTGCCAATGCTGATGAATATTTTTTGAACTCTGAACAATAAAACCAGTCTTCCATATAGAACTGTCTGTCGTTCACTTACAGTTTCAGGTATGTGCAAGAGGTTTATAAAGCTGTGCTGTGAAATATTTTTATTCCGTCACTCTTCTACTAAGCAACACAAACATCTCATCTCATTATCTTTTGGGGAGAGTATTTCTTATTTAACAATATTTATGGAATCCAGGATGTAAAAGAGGTACTGCATATATTTACACTGTTCTAAGTGATATTCTGGATATGGAGGGTGGGAATTCTGTGGCAAATTTGTAATGACTTACAAAATCATTTGATGTATTGATTACGACAACCAAAACGAAGAATGCATTGACCGGCTCAGATGCAGAAATTTTTCCAGGGGTAGGAGGAGGTTGACAGTCAATGTTTACTTTTATGAATTTTGTCCAGGGAGAATATAGGCCGGATGATCAAGAATTAACTTTAAGATATGTGAAGAGTTATATATGATTTTCATATGATATAGTGCAGTTAAATTTGTATCGGTCTACGTTTTGATCATTTCTGATGTGGTTTGTGGTTACAAGTTATTAATATGATAAAGTGGATTAATTTTGATTCGTGATTCTGAAAAAATGGAGTAGATATATAACATACTGTATAATATTTACTAGTTTTAAGTGTTTCTTCTCTGTCTCATTCTCAAGGTGTTAAACATTAAATCTGTTTCTATATTTGCAAATGTGATGCATTTATTCTTGTTTCCAACTTACCTGTAGCTTTCCAATAAAACAGTTTTACTTGACCATTATATTTAAGAATGGACAGTTTTCTACCCATTATTTTTAAGAATGGACACCTAAAGGTAACTTATTGGATTGTTTTTAAATGTTGAAGTAGTTTATCTTGTGTAAAATGTTTTAATTAGAAATATCCCAAGTCGACATTTAAAGGGAAGTTGACGTCCAATTCCAACAAAATAGTTCCCACTATATGGCATGCCTAAACAAAGAGTGTGTTAAAATTTCAAGCACCTGCAATGATTAGTTGCTGAGAAATCTTTGACGAAAAGTTGTTTGAAAATTTAGGCTAAAAAAAACAAAGTCGTCATCTAACAAGAAATTGACGTCCGATTGGTACAAAAATGCATTCCGAAGGGCTTCTCAGACGATTTGATCACCTACCAACCAAGTTCATGTCCCTGTGAACTTATAAACAGTGCTGATTATTGTTTATATTTATGTTTGAAAAAGACAAACCGATCAGAATCATTAAAATAACCTTGATTTAAATTTTTACAATAATGCAAGCGATAAGCGCGTGGGATGATCATTGTGACGTCATGAAAAAGTTCACACTGAATTGAACGTTTTCGCTATTCTTTAGGTTCATATAAGGAAAGATATTTGCAAATGTAAATATTATAAAATTGACATCCGTAAATTTAAATATATCTCGTTAAAATGCATGGTATTTGTTATTTATTTATATATTTTTTTTGAAGATGGCAGAGCTGGACACCTGGACACGTTTCTTAAAAGCTGCGTAAATTTTACGTAGTACATAAGTGCGACGTAAGTAAAAACATCATTAGAAGTTACCAAAGAAGAGGTTTTCCTCACAAAGAAATTCTCTTTATACGGAAAATAAGACATAATCAACACTATAGGTATGTGTGCGTGTTTGTATATATAACTAATTTGCTAAAAATGAAGGGAAAATAACAATTTCTTAACAGAAGACTTTGAAATAACTCGCGTGTTGTCGCCCGAAATTTCGACGCTCATGTTTATCGACAACCCTCATGAACGCCGCCATTCTGATAAACTAGCGCTGTCTGTCACTAGAATCACGAAAGCATCTTTAAGGTGGAATAACACATCATTACAAAGTGGCTGACTGATCGAAACGACTTTTCGTTTTATTAAAAGGATTATATCGACGGCAACATGTAACTTACTCCATAGTCGAGTGGATAAAATGTCGGGCTTGTGATCCGTACATCCCGAGTTCGAATCCCGCAGGGGCTTTTGTTGTTAATTACTGAACGCAATGTTTTAGATATACCTTTTTTTATATCCCCAAACTGCAAATTTTTCGCTTATTTGATATATGTACAGCCTATTTATCATTCTATCTTTCTTAATCAAATAATTTACTGTTAATTTGAGTGACCTTTTCCGGGTTTGTTATTCCACCTTAATCACGTTTCGTTATATGTTACGACTAACTTTACGTCATCTCGGAAGTGACGTAAAATTACGTCATAGTGCTATTTTATCACAATGGCGGCGTTCGTGACGGTTGTCGATAAACATGAGCGTTGAAATTTGGGGCGACAACGCATATTTAGTGACAGACCGAGCCCATAAAAAATAGCATTATCGGGTTTTTTTCGTGACTTTAGCACCACCTAGGGTAAATACACAGCAGGGTGAGTGCATATAAGGAAGCCAAATAATGTCAAAAGATGATGTAAGTGTCTGTTTTTTGTAAAATTTACAATATATTCTAAAAATAAATGAGGATTTGTCCGAAAATACACACTTCTCATTTGTAAAATGTAGTTAGAATTATAAAGTGTCAATGAATTGTTAGTCTGTCTTTTGGTTGTTGACATTAGCTACGTAATGGCAAGTCACGGGATGTTTAAGGGGGAGGGGGGGTATGGAACACACTTAGAAGATTAATTATTTAAAATAAAAATGCTAAGTAAATATTTTATTCCAAACAATTTATTAGACAAACCAAATCGGATTTTCAATATAGATTAAACAGGAATGACATCAGATCATGCCCAATCCAACATTGTCTGCAACAATGACACCAAGGCATAGGCTGTGACATCGCCAAAGTCATCAACAATAACCATCATTGCAGCAGGAAATTTCATTTTCCCGGATAAGCGTTGGATGCCTCCTTTTCTTGAGGGGGCACCACCAGGAACCTCAGGTGAGATGAGTGAAAAAGGTTGGTCAAATGGTGAAAACTATTTGACCAATCAATCTACACGGCATGCAGGAATTACCAATGGCCCAGACCAGCATCCAGCTTTAATTCTTTTTGATGGTCACAAATCGCTCGCATGTACGTTTGACCATGACATACTGGGCCCGTCAAAGGAATGTCACTTTATTTCTCTTTCCACCTCACAGTAGTCACATTACTCAGCCACTCGATGTAGCCATACTTGGACCATTCAAAACATGTATTATAGAGAATGTTCTAGTTGTATGCAACAGAATCCACGAGGCACGGTAACTAAATATGAAATACTAGTAGCCAAATTAAGCAGCAAACCTTATCTAAAAGCAATGCCCCCAGATAATCTTAATTTCCTCCTTCAGAAAAACTGGAATCTTTCCTCCAATACCTGATATTTTTGACACAAGGCCTGAATCGATAGCACCTGCGACCATATACGCCCATGATGAGACACAGCCGACCGACGACACAGCTGACCGACGACACAGGAGACGACACAGCTGACCGACGACACAGAGCAGATGGGTAATGCGGTAGTACAGCTTATAATTAAACAGATGATGAACAAAATAAAGAGAATATTAGTCCTTCTAGTTTTTTTTTTTAAAAAGCGAACAATCAGCAAAGAATCTTAAGAAAAACAAGAGGAAGTTTGTGCAATTATTTCTCACCGGAAAACTTATAAAAGAATCCAATATTCAAATTTTAGAACCCTATGAAATTAAGGAACAAAAATTAGAAAAGGACACAAAATCTTGGAAATCAAAAGGTAGAGGCAAAACACCAAGTAAATCAAAAGGAAAAGCGACCGCAAAAGTCTGTGCAAGTCCCAAACCAGGAACATCTGGTGCCCAATCCAAAACATCTGGCCTAATACCTGTAGATACTTGCAGTTCATATGACAATTTTACTGATGTGGAGGTGTGTTGCATTGGCAACAAATGGCAACCAGCACTTTCCCATATGGCAGGAATCAGCTTTGTAAATTGGGTTCAATGCGACGTTTGTGGACATCGGACACACCTAAAATATTGTTCACAAGTGAAAGTTCGCCAAAGAGGAAGCGAGTTTAATGTCCAAACTGTATATACAAATAAACTTAATAAAAAGCATAATAAAATGCACATTTCATTCATATTACCTGTTTGAACTTTTCTTGTTTCAAGAAGCATCATATCTTAACTTAAAGTAGGTCCCTACTCGTGTTAAACCGGCAGCCGGAATTTACCGTTATCGGTTTTGATTTTACACTGAATAGAACCGGTTATAAATGGAAACACTCGGTTCGAGAAGAAAGAGGGAAATATTTTTAAAACCAACGTTTACAATTCAGACCTTCAATTTAAAAATGTAGTAGCAAAGTGACCAAGCAATTCATATGACCTATTCCTATCATCTTCGTTAGCCAAAGGTTTTCGGTCCACTCCGCTCCCCATAAACCCTTGGCAGATCTCATTACGAAAACTCGGTGACAAGTTCCGTTTTATGATTGGCTGCAGCTGCGAGTAGCTGATCCAATCGCAGCTTTTAAAACAGGCGTTTGTAAATAAAACTTAAAAAGAAATTAAACACACGTGTGATCTTTGGTAAAATATTCGGTGCTTTTAATAAGTTGAGACACAAGTACTCGAATACCGTGTCTCCCCAACGATAGTCTAACCATATTGCTTAAAAAACGATATATTTTACTGGGATTGAACAGAGTTTTACAAACTTGTCAAGGCTCGCTTGATAGTAAACATGGCGAATGTAGAAGTTGCCTATCCCGTTAGTATATACGTCCGTGCTTATGGTTATTGTTTTTAAAGGTTCAATGAGCTATAATTATTTTATTTGATTTCTTTTGTCCGCAATATTCACGACGACGATACCTGGTTTTATGGCACGACAACTTTCATATATCAGCGACTTTTTCACTCCCGGTACATGCCCTTACAAACACTATAAATCTACATCTACATCTACATTGTACAGCATTCCATCAATCCCGATAACTATATGCATTCAATAAAACATTCCTTGCTTTCTCTAGGTTATATCTTCAATCCTTTTTAATAGCATCATTAATTATGTTCCGATACTCGCTCGTCAACATGTTTTCAAGTTGTATTTATGCCGTAGCGTGAATATAACCCGTTGTTTCATTCGATTAAAATGTAAATATGCAAGGGCCGCAACTCAAGTTGCTCGCTAAATAGCGCCACCGCATCGCCGAGTTTTCGTAATGAGATCTGCCAAGGGTTTATGGGGAGCGCAGTGGATCGAAAACCCTTGGCTAGCGAAGGTGCATTCCTATAGACAGACTATGCACTTTCAACAAAGTCTGATTGTGGTATGTTTATTCTATTATTTGATTACAACATATAATTTTCAAAACATTTAAATTCTTAATTCGGAATACGTTTCGATATAGTTCTTAAAACACCGTCACAACTTTTATAAAATTCACAATTTAGTATTAATATTTTGAAAAGCGCAGCGTAAATTTGACATTAATATCGATAATATATATGAATATCGGTGAATGTTGGCTCTTAAGAGATTCCTCTTACCAGCTTGATGATGACTCCGTATTTGCAACCACCTATATTTTACCCCAAGCGAAATTTGCTATAACGTATATCGTGCAAAGACTATAAACACTAAAGAGTGCTGCTTTGTTGTGTGGAAAGGTAGATTTCGGTGTAGTATTACGCGTATTCGTACCAACAAAACCATTCAAGGTATTGCATGCTGTACGTCATAGTATTTGTTTACATGTATTATGATATAAAACAGTACACATAACAAATATAATTTATCATATGTGCTGCATTTTCAGGTTATTGTTGAAACAACTGTGTTGCACAATATGTGTAATTTCAGAAGAATTCCTCTTCCCGAGAACAAGATAGCCTCTCGTGTCAACGACAATATAGCCTACGATGGAAATGTAAATAATGGGAAAGATACAAGGCAAGTACTTTGGTATACTATGAGCATCCCAACTAATATATCCCCGTTAATTGCTTCTTTCTCCTCTATACGACATCCTTTCTCCTCCGACTCGTGCCTCTTTTTTTTTCGTCGGCCTCAAGTCTCTTCCTTGCTTTCTTTATTCGATGTAAAATATAATCAATTAATCTTTATGTTATGAGTATATTTCTAGAAAAAATCTACTCTTTATTTTTACAGTTTATAGTCTCTCAACAGGTTGAAATACGTTATTGGATCATTTCGTTTCAATATATACCGGGTATTGAAAGACAACCATTTCTATATCTTTGATGTACCTTAAATCTTTCTTTTTCTATTTGCAGGAGATTTTTCTCTTCGTCTTGGGTTGCGGATCTCTTTCGTTTCCTATTTCTAGATTTTCACATAGACTTTGTCGTAGTCTTTTCATTAGGTAAGAAAGCTATCCGAACAACGAATGCTACGCATGCGTATTAATTACTTTCGCTTAGCTCAGGTTTGTCTGCTTTGTCTAGATAGTAGATATAACGGATAAAAAGCCCCGAAAGCCAAATTTCTGATGGAGAGATGTGCATCTTGGCTGATGCCTATTTTGCATCAAATTATATTTGCCGAGGAAAGATTACTCCTTGGAAAGCAATCACAGAAAAAGTTTAATAATTTATGATAGCATATTATTCAGAAAGATGTATATGGATATATATATATATATATATATATATATATATATATATATATATATATATATATATATATATTAATTATGTCAAAATATCATTCAAGTTGAATTATGGCGCATATTTTATCAGCCTTATATTTAGAGTGTTTCTCTCGGTTGAAATAAAATTAATATGCAATTTTTCAATGTTAAACTGCATTAGAACATTTCAGGACACGAAGAAGAGATTATAAGATGCTCACTATTTTGTAAAGAAATAGGAGGCATATAAAAAGAGAAAAATAGCCGAACTTGGGCCGGACCTCACCTTGATGTTATTTTTAACCACTGGAATTGTAAAATAGTGAATTTTTGGTTTAAGAGGGTTTGATCTAGTATACTTGAATTTTTACACCAACCAAACACACAACCAAATTGCAAACATTTTAAATCAAAATAAAACAAATTTCATTGAAAATGGTATATCGATATTATGTTATTCATAACGATTCAACATTTTAAAGAAGTATGGGTTCTTCTTAATTTTGTCTACACATGTCGATAGGTGCAGAAAAATGTGACAATTATTTTTTTTTTCAAAGGCTTGCGGGGCGTAAAAATACTGAATATGTAAGTAAAAGGTGACAGTGTTTGTGTACTGATTCAGATGGTCTGGGTTACGAACCTGAATTCTTCATTTAATCAAATAAAAACAATTCTTTCGGCTACGGTGCAATATGCTCTCAACTTTCCGCTTAGACTCTATGTTTAAAACTGTTGAACATCGTGTTGGAACATACTACAACGTAAGACCAAAATATTTAAGGTCTTTCAACGGTGGTAACACCAAGTAAAAAGCAATTTAAAAAACACCGTGATTTCTTTTAGTTGATAATAAAAGGGGGAGATTCATCAAAGAATATGAAACCATAGTCTTAAATTGATTTTTTTTTGTTCTTGCTATATTATAATTACTCAACAGATTTAACCTTATTCTTTTAATTTGAGTTTTAACATACTATGATCCCACGTATAAAAAAGGTATATGATGAAAATAGTAATTATTTTTTAAATAAAACCTCGGTATATTGCGTCACCGTTCAAATTGTGATGCCATGATATCACTAGAGCAAAGACGCTGCAATATTTGTGACAATCATGGAAGATAGAAGAAAAAGAAGCCACAATTCAGCGAAAAAGAAATTGAACTGTTTGACCAGGGGGTAAAAGACGTAAAAGATCGAACAACATCATTCGAAATTCAGTGATGTTATCAACAATTCAAAGAAGCAGCAAGCGTAGGTTGAATCAATGGAGGCCGTCAACGCTGTATCGTTCTCGAGAAGAACGGTTGATGAACTGAAAAAGAAATTGGACGACGTGAACAGGGGGGAAAAGGGCATCTACCGTGCAAAAAGAGCGGTGCAAGACGGGGAGCGAGAAAAAGGATTTATGAAAGAGGACATTGTGTCTGTGATGGGAGAGGAGTGAATCTTCAAATTCAGTTCCTATGTCGACACAATGATTCCCCTTGTAAGTTAACATCGTTCAGTTACTTCTTATGTTTTAAATATAATTCTTTGCCTCTGGCGACGGAATGAGATAATCAAACTTGCCCTCTGCTAAAATCTGGTCAGTTTCTTTACTCTCTCACGTAAAAGCTTAATCGGCTTTACAGAATACTGAGAGAGTATATGTATGTATATATTATTCGGATCTTAATAAGTTTCCTTTGAATTCATTTGAGTATTTAATTTGAGTATTTTATATTCATTTGCTTTATTGACGCCGTGTGTCTTATTAGGGGTATATAGTAAATCGTTGAATATGCAATGAAAAGTTAGTTTGAACAAGTTTAATAATCAAATGGCTCTCCAGACTAACTATAAGGTGTGTGTGTGTGTGTGTGTGTGTGTGTGTGTGTGTATATATATATATATATATATATATATATATATATATATATATATATATATATATAATTTTACAGGGAAAAAAATGCTGTTTCATTTTCGCCAACTTTGTTCATTTTGTCTTATTGGCAGTTGGCGGGCCCTACTTTTTGCAATCAACATTCTATTTGGGCACCCTGCAAATCACCTCACAGGATGGACAAGGAGTAACATTACACACACCAAGCAAAGCCCTCTCTGGAGAGAATCCCTAAAAAGATGGACAGGGGGTAACATACACACACCAAGCAAAGCCCTCTCTGGAGAGAGTCCCTCAAAAGATGGACGGGGAGTAACATTACATACACCCAGCAAAGCCCTCTCTGGAGAAATTACCTCACAAGATGGACAGGATGGACAGTCATTAATAACGTTACATTTGTGTCGTTCTTTGGAAAAGAAAATGAACATTTATTTAATTTATAAAATGAAACTAGGTGTTTTCTATATTATTCATAATTAAGTCATTAAACTGTGAGGAAAGTTTCAAATATGAGGCACCTGCTGTTTTCAAAATACGTCAAAAAATAATATATGCATTGGATATCACATCAAGAATAAAATGTCAAATCAAATGCCATTGTACGGAAGGTTTACGGATAGTAATAACCTTCCGTAAAATAAACGCGAGTTTTTATGCAACGTTAATGGGTGCAGAATTTACGGTAGTTTCGTGAATACCAAATTTAATGTTCCGGAATGTTTCCGAAATGTTTACGGGTGCGGTAACGTTACAGAGGCTTTATAAATAAACTAGGTCTCTTGAAGATAACGTTGAAAAGTTGTGCAAGGTGTCCCAAGTTTTTCCTAATAGAAAAAAAATGTAAACATTTCCTATTATTAATACGTAAAAAAATTGATTTCTTTCCTGTTAATTTCGCAGGGTTAAAATAGATAAAGTGTTAATGAAGAAATAATGTTTCCCTTGTATCGGTTTCAATCGTACTTCTTTGACAGCTATACATGTATGTGTATTTTCATTAACATGTGTTAAAACGTGACAGAAACAGTAACCTGGGACAAACTATACTGAAATTCTTACTTACTGCCATTTTTCAAAATATTAGGGTAGGAGGAGGGAACAAATAAAAAAAACTGAACGCTTCTCCATCGACAAAAAAAAATAAACAATTTTTCAGCAATCTATCATTTATTTTGTCTTTGGTTTATTTAGAGTATTTCTGGTTACAACCAAGTGTCTTACTTGTAGACAGCGTTTGCAGAAAAGTAGCACTATCCCATGCTTTCTATCTGATTCATCGATTTCAGGGGTTGACGTCGGCTAAAAAACAGATATCATCAAAAAGCTGTGTTTTTCCTGCAAAAGATTGTCAATTTCAAAAATACAAAATGTTATGCATATTCCTAAACTATCTGCATGTAGCTTGGTTTTCAATAAATTGTTGTATGTATTGTTTTCGTTTAAAGGGTGCATTTTCTTCAGCTAGGTCAATCAAATTTGGAAAGTCAAAACTCCTTTCCTTCCAAAATTGAAGAGGGATATCCATCATGCTGCTCTGTATTTGTCTCTTTCCTTTTTGGCACTCTCACTGTCTTATAAAGGAGGATCCATGTGTTATTTCTATATCATCCTCAAACAATGTTGACAAGCCTGATTTTTTCAGTGGGGGTTGAAATTATAAAGTATGAAACATTTTCAGATTTTATTCATCTAAACAACATGCTATATCTAGTGCTTTTTTAATCAATCATTGAGTAGAAATTAGCAAATAAGGTATCACCTCACAAGTAGCATTGTCTTCTTCATCTTTAGGTGCATCCTCACTAGACTGAGTAGAGTCAAGTTCCAGGTTGTATAGATTTGGTAGGGCTGGTTGGGCAGAAACATCAGCTACAACTCCTGGTTCCTGCTTAACAGTTATGTTGTTGGTGTTGTTCTTGTGCATGGTAATACACTTGTCAATAATTCTATCCCATGTTTCTTCATAATTATACCCGCACTTTCTAAAGAAAGTTCGGGTATATTGTTGTTACCCTGTTCCGTCTGTCCGTCCGTCCGTCCGTCTGTCACGTTTTACTTTCTCAAACTGCTCTTACATCTTATAAACCAGCAAACTGAACTCTTGGAGTATGATTTGGGGTGTCATGTTGTTTTGTAAACAGGTTTCAAAAATTCTCTGGTAGTCCTGGGGGTCAAATAATTGGTAAAAAATGAAGTTTTTTGACAAAAAACCTTCATCCCCGAACTCCTTTTACATTTTCAACAGTAGACAAATCATCTCTTGGAATATGTTTTGGGGTGTCTTATAGATGCGCAATAAGGTTTCGGAAAATTCAATTTTGTCCTGGGGGTCATTAAATGGCTGAAAATGACGTTTTTTTTTTTTTACAAAAAGTCTGGTTTCAAAAAACGTCAATTTCTTTTTGCAGTAGCCAAGGAGCTTGCTGTAAAAAACAAAGCGGGTCAACATTGGGCTAGGGCTAGGAATTACACTACATACGAATAAGATAGATTACTTGATTAGTTCCAACTCTGGAAAGTCACTGGGCATCTCAAAGGGGGCATAACCTATATACATGTACCAATTGATGTGCAATACACAAGGAGGAAGAATAAATATGGTCCATGGGTGGGGATCTCAACAGTTATTAAAATGTATTATCATTTCCTATTTCAGTGGAAGGGGGGGGGGGGTGGTTGTTTAAAAACAACTCCGGGGGGGGGGGGGAATAACCCAAGGGGCAGGGGCCAATTTGTCTTAAATGTATCTTGACATGATCAGCAGAATTGGACAGAATGATCACTATAGGGCATCTGCAGAGTGGGGCCCTAAATAGTTACAAAATCAATCTATTGATAATATGATATACATGTATTTAGAAATGTCTTTATTTTCAAAATGATTAACAAATTAATCAGTCAAAATGAGTTATAAATAACCGATTGGCAATTCTGCAATTGATTGCATGATCCCTAGTATGATATCACACATATTTTTTTTTATATATATAATTATACATGTATGTTAACAATCAGGATTAAAATGCACAAATTTTCATGAGTCATAAATCTTGACATACCACATATCTCTTGACAAACAAGAATAAGCAATTTAAAATAAAAGAAAATTAGTCATTAACTCTTTTTCTATTACTGGTGTATGATGATGGGGTAGGGGGTATAATGGAAAAAAAAGCTGCATCATGCCTTCTTTCTCACTAGAAATGTATATCTAATCCACACATCCTGGGGATGGGGAATGGTTAAGACCCCTTCCCCTTCCTCCCTATTATAACTCATATAAACATGATATTTAATACCCAAATTTAATACAAAATAGGGTCAATATGGAGTCATCTCAATAGTGTAAGTCTGACAAATGAAAAAATAAAAAAATTCTGCAGTTAAAATGACAGAAACTGTAGATAAGCTTATTTAAATAAAGATGATGATACAATATGCTGGCAAAGGGAGATCACATTTTAGAAAGTGAAAGTAAAACTTAACTGTTTTGTATACCGGTGTCTCATAATATTGCGCTTCTACATGTATTATACTTACCTATATTGGTCAACATCATAATGATAATCCAATTAGCACAATACGAATTCCTTTAGCTGATCACCACAAAAGAAACGTTTGTTCATGTTAATTAATCCTATTCTGCATATCAAAAAAACATATGCATGTACACCACGTGAAACCCATCTCACCAAAGAGCTGGGTAAAACTAGCACCCGCTAATGCAGCCTGTTCACCTGTGTTGTGTACGTAACTTCAGACAAAGATCATTTAATTGTAACATATTGCATGTATTTTCATAACTTTATTCTTTAAAACCCCTTGCACAATTTCATTAGGTAATTAACCCTGTAAAGCACAATTTTCAGCCTTAAGGTGGTATGGGACACCCACATATTGTTATTGAACGAAACAAATAAAGTATAGAATATAATATTTTCCCCCAAAATAATGTTACCTAGCAGCATAGTGCAATGGGTTAGAGCGTTAACAATGTGTCTGTAAGTAGAGAGTTTGAATCCTGCTGGGACTTATCTTATTTTTACCTTAAGTTTCCCAAAATTTTAAAAACTTTTTTTTTTGGCCAAATATTCATTTGTAAAATTTTTTAATTCTAAAACGTTGAAAGTAATTTAATTAGAATATAACTACATATAATATAAATAACGCACTTTTATCCACATAAATATCGTGTTTAATACCACCTTTTAAAATCTTTAAAGCAGTCCTGCAGTGAAAATCATTGCGCAATATTACATTTATTTTGCACTGTTTACAATATTCTTTATTGCAATTACATGTACAGGCTTTCATTGTTATCAAAATATTCTGATTTTTATTTATCCATGGGTAGTGTGGGGGGGGGGGGGGGGGGGGGGATCAGAGTAATAATTGTGTTTGCAGGGGGGGGGGGGTTGTAGTCTGAGGTTTACTACATTACGTAATTTTACTACATAAATGATTTTTTTTTTTGGGGGGGGGGGTCTGGATTTCTCACCTCCACCCTTTCTCTAAATCCACGCACACGATGATGTTGGCACACAAAAGCATCTATAAAGCAGGCAACCGCCGGGGGGGGGGGGGGGGTACAATAGAGTGTTATTTAGGGGCAAACACTTCGTGCGGGTATTACTGTCTAAAGACAGCATCTAGTTAGTAGTGTTTTTAGTTCTGGGATCAAGGGCACTTGCATCCTCTATAAAATGAACAATGTTCTGTTGTGTGTATCTTACTGCTAGATTCTTGCGAACCAACTCTTTAATTGATTTCAAACATGCCGAGTCAGTTACACAAATTGTAAAATGCTTCCGCAGTTTGCCTAATTAAGGCAAAATAAGCCCTGCAGTAGGAGACTTCACATAGGGCTATTGTTGCTGTCATCATTATTTTTATAACTTCAACAAACTCCTCACATCTTTGTATCTCTGAATCTAACATTCCAGCCACTATCTTTCCCTTCTGATTTAAGCGTTTCACATTTTCATCAAGTAAAGTAGCTAAAATGGCAGGCCTTTGCTCAAGAACCCTTTCTAACATGCTGTATACGGAGTTCCATCTTGTTTTACAGTCCATTATTAATCGATGAGTGAGTAGGTTAAGTCCCTCCTGTTTCGATTTCAAGAGCTCAGTTGCTATATTGCTTTTGTGAAAAAAGCTACTACTGACCTTACTTTACCAAGGACGTTTGAAAGTGAAGGGTCATTTAATGCCTTATTTAAAAGCAAGGTTAAGGGTTTCCAAAACATCCAATGTTAACTCTGCTCCTGATACCTGAATTGCTATGTCCAGTGTGACTGCCTTGACATTTTTCTGTCTGCAAAACTTTTGAGCATAATTTCCACTCACGTGATTGTTAAGTAACACTCTAGCACATGACGTCCATGCATTAGAGGTCAGAGCCACAGCTTTTGCTTCACTTACATCAGTCTGAAGTTTAGCTTGCTCTTGAGCTAAAAGTGCAGGAATTATTTGTTCACTGACGGTATGTCTGTTACATGTATGTGGATGGTATCTTGAGCTGCAATATATGTACTCTGTGTATCATGTAATGATTGAAGAGGTGGGTCAAGGCTTGGTAATGTTTGCGAAAGTTGCAGTGGCATTGGGTCAGCTCTTCCTGCCATTGACTCCTCTGTTGAAGATTTGGGTTCCTGTTTAATCATCCGGTTCTAGAAAAAAAAAAACAAATGTTGTTTTATCTAAAAGTATCTTGATGTACTCTTTAAAAGTGTAATGGGTGATCGTTTTGAATTTAAAACAATACCTAAAAGCTTCAATTTAAGGGGGGCTTACTGATGCCCAATGTGGTAAGTCTGAGCATTATCTTTTCTTTTTTTCATCCAAAAAGGGCATATCTTTAAATCGTGGGTCTATTGCTGTGGCAATCTGGAGAATCTCTCTCCTCTGTGTATCTGGAAAATATGAAACAGGTTGTTTACTATCCTAATAATGTTAGGAAACGTTGAAACATTATGGTAACTCATTATACTCGTAACTCATTTTCCTCTTTTCAAGGTCTTCCCTCATTATGATCTTGTATTTCGAGTAAGTGTTGAATTCCCATCACAAGGTCCAAACTAGGGGCGACTCGGGCGAAAAAGTCGCCTAAGGGCTTGAAACTTCGCCTTAAGGTATCAGATCCATATTAAGACCTCATTTTCTAACCTTTAATAGCTATCCATCTTCACAATGTCAAGGCTTTGTGATTACGGAACTCCATACAAACCCTTGACAAAAGTCGCTATTTAAAAGTCGGGCTGTTCCCTCGTGTTTTAATGCCACAAGAAGTGCTGAGTAAGTCCTGAACAGAATATCCACAGATTTTTGAAGACTTAATTAACGGACTGATTGGAGCTGGGCAATTTTTAACAAAGGGAGATTCAGTATCATTGAATCTCCGTCAGCTATTGCTGTTAAAATTCCGATGCTGCTTAGAAGGAAGGTCTGTAGTTTTCTCTCGTGACGATATTGGATGTTCACCAAGAGTCGTTTACGGTTCCTCTTTCTGTGGTTTCATCAAGAATGAGAGAAAATACTCCGGTATGAACACTTTTTCAATTACATTGAATGAAACAACCTTAGCATACACACTTTTAAATTCGCTAACACTTTTTGGACTTGTATAGGAATTTCCACTCAATGTTTGGCACCCCAATTCACTCATCAGGCTAATAATGTGAGGGAGTTCTTCTTTTGGAAATTCTCTCTTTTCAGGGTAGTAGGCACACTTCAGGTACTGAGTGATGGCCTCTTCATCTCTGTCCATTTTGTTAGCCAAGAGTTTTTGGAGAGGTTGCTGTGTGGATAATTTTGACTTGGTGACAGCTGCCAAATGATGATGGACTTTCGAAAAAAAAATGATTGAAAATTTAGGACATGTATAAGATAATGAAACTTACTTCCTATATATTTAAATTTAAGTAGATTAATTGAAAGCGTTATATTAACATAATTGAAAATTTTAAAACTGAACATGATTAATCTTAAGTATTCTTTGATATAATTGTAATGTACTTACAAGGTGCATGTCGCACATGATTTGTAGTTTTCGCCGGGTTTTTTGTGGCCTAGATATGCGTTCATGTTTGAAGATCGACATTATATACAGTGCCATTTTTTGGAATCCTTTTGGTACCAATCAAAGGAATTTTATTTGTGTCGTTTACTTTACCAGGCGTTGGCGAGCCTCCGGTCAACCATGCATGAAGCGACATTTCTTATTTTGTGTTCTATTACATCCGCTTCTCTGACTTATATACAGTAACTATTTCTCAACAAAACCACCATATGCCAATGTAATACTGTAAACGGATTACATTTGGCTGTGAATTCTAATTAGCGTTTTTTGCGGAATGTGGCTTCCGCTAAATCAAGTACATCGCTAAATGCCATGCACATGTGTAAAAGAATAGGAAATTCAGGAATACGCTAAATCAATTTTACGCCAAATTGTTCAAAAACTAATTTCCGCCAAATATCACACACGCCAAATATAATACGTTTACAGTAGATTTATTGTCTTAAGACATAAAACACTGATTAGTAAACAAAATGAATTTATTGTCGTAACGTTAGTAATTTGTAGCGTATGGCATTTATGATCATAGGGGTGAACCATCACAGGATTGTCAAAAACTTATATTACAATTAACTCTGTGCCGAATAATTATGCCAGTGCCAAGGTGGCATTTTTGCACCCGCCTAAGCTGCATATATCGAAAAATACATAGGAACAGTGAACCCTGCTGCAAGAGGCATACATGCAGACGTATAGCAGTACAGCTTCATTGCAATTACACATATGATCATTGACATCCTTCCATTTCTTGGAAAATTTATTCAAATTTTTCAGACAAAGAACTTGGATATAAGAAAAGTATCACCCATGGTTAAAAGCACATGTGATTTACTTCTAGATTTCAAAGAGGCAGAAAGAATGTGTGTTGATAAACAAGATGAGTTCATAATTGAAGATGGGGACAGTGTTCTGTACAGGAGACCTGAAACTGAAAGTAGGAAATCAGCTGTCCGGGAAGCTATAGACGGATGGATTCAGCGGTTTTGAAAAAGATCATGAAGAGGGTAACTTTGAAGAAAAAGACAATGGGTAGGAATAGATTATCGAGAATTAATGGAATCTTAAAGTTTAAATATATAGTGATTTGTTTTGTCTTATTACAGTATTTTATTTATAAACCAGTAGGAGAGAAAGCACAAGACTTTGAACCATTTTAACAAGACCTTGGACTTTCGGTAGGATGTAAATATCATTTTCTTGCGTCAAAACAAGTTAAAAATGACGCTGTTTCAAGTGAAATATACACATATTGCGTAGTCTTAGCTCAAAAGCCAGACAAATCTTGTTGATTTCAAAGAGCAATGGCTGAGTGGCCAACAATGAAATAGACAGGCCTACGTCACAATGCTGTTTGCCACAACTACCCAAAGTCCAAGCTCCTGTTAAAATGGTTCTATTAGATAAAAATTAAATTAATCTCATCATAAATCAGACACTCCTTTTCTTCTTTATCGTTAATTTTATGATGATGATGAAGTAAGCATATTACACATTAAAAACTGGGGTTATTTTGATGATTCAGAAACTCCTTTTTCTGGATACTCAAAATTAAAATGTCTGAAATGCTGAAAACTCGCCAGCTTTCGGAGGCTTTGCCCCCTGAGCCATTGGGAGTCTCAAGGCGGCCCCTAAACCCCCTGCCTTAATTTGCTTCCACAATAAACAAACCTTAGCTACGCCCCTGCGGTGTATATAAATCGGGATTTGCCTTAGTCTAGCAGTTGACGTGGAACCTTCTCTAAGGTTCGAGTCAGCTCACTTCCCCGGGTGATGATGGTTGATATATCAAAAATTTTTAGAGTGCTCTCATTACCGTCACTTGGACTTAGACCGAGGAAACTGACTTTTTGAATAGACAGACATTTATAAAATTACATTGGTGTCGAGAGTTATATCAAAACCACTTTACGCTTACAATTGTATCAGAGTAAAATGATATTGGTTGACACAAAAATTTGTGAAGGTTGGCGCAACACGCGTTTTGAGAAGTCTCCCTAAAATCTGAAACTTCTCCCTAACAGGAAGTGTACTCTTTACTCTACACCATGATGTTCAACAAGAGGGATCTTTATCACCATCTGTATGTTTACTTGTGGATATCCCAGAGACAGTGGATGACACCTTTTACAGAGGACGAGTGTTTGTGACATTGAAATACTCTATATTTCAATCAGGTTCTCCATAGCAACATGCCACAGAGCTAATGGAAATTCTTAGAAAGGGCTACACAGATGATGGGGTAACAGCTATTCCTCCGATTTTGCTAATATACAGATCATAGGATCATATGAGTCTGTAAAGTTGTCTCTAATTGTCCATTTCAAGCACCTTGATCTGGATGTACTGATTGCAGCCAGAACAGTTCCAGGTCATAGTTGGGCTAACCCTGCAGAACTTGTTATGAGTTTACTCGACTTGGCTTATCAAAATGTTCCCCTGTGTCGAGAAGAAATGAACAGCTCTCTTGAACAGATTTTCAAAAGTGTAAACACGATGTCAGATACATGTATTCGAAAAAAAGCTGCAAGCACAGATCTAGAGATTCTTAAAGTGGAGTGGATGAAGTCTTTAGAAGGCATGATCACATTGCTGAATGCAAGGACAGAAAGAATAGCACTCAAAGAAAAAAGTTTTCAGTGTGGAAAGCCACCAACAGACGAGAGTGTGCAGAAAGTTGAAGATGATGTCAGAACACTAATTCATCCAGATATCACTCTAGGAAAATTCACAAAATGTGATCTTTACAAGCTTGTTGGATATAAAGATTTCATGGAAAGACACTGTATTGAAAATCATTTTTCAGGTATCTAACATATTTCAGTCGTTTGATTTATTTCACTCCTCTGTCAGAAATATTATTTCTGACACGATATTAATTTTTCTTATACTAATATAGTGATGTCAATATTAAAGTACAAAGGTAAATGCTGGTACATGCATTAGAAAATAGATAAGTTTCATATTATTAAACCTTATGTAATATTTCACTGTTTAACTGATCTATTGTCAAGATATCTTAAATGAATTTCAGATGAATATTTTGTATATCACGAAATGTTCCTTGTTAAACGGTTGCACCAGAGTCAGAAATGTTACAGGTGAACTGCCTCCACCACTGCCAAATATTATGATTGATCCTACAAACCCTGGGCAATACAGAAAGTTCTCGGATGTCTTGGGTCAAGATACAACAGACGAACCATCTTCCAGACCTTAGCATTGCACAAATATCACAGGAGCTATAGGTCAGTATAAGTTGAAGTCTCCTAGAAATTCATAATACAGCAGTTTGATTTTCATCTGATTTTATTATATATAAATAAAACAAGACTTCCTTGGCACTGGAAATGTGAACACTGAAAATCATGGACTTGCTAGGGTAATCACCCAAGTATAAAATCATATTATTATTAATGCATTTTCTACAAGAACTCAATATTCAATTTGAACTTCTTCCCCATTATAGGGATGTAAAAATAGTTTCTTGGTTGGTCAACATGTACGAAAGATTGTCCGCTGCTGTAAACGCAACAAGCCCAGATACATTTATAGCAAAAAGACAACCTCAAGAGAGGAACGGGGTCTCAAGAGACCGCTTGAGAAGTATGACTATACCTGTGGAGCTTTGATAACACCTGGTGGTATTATGCACTGTAATAAAACAGTTTATTTAAACTCAATACATGAACTTTCCTTCCTTATGTAGCAATATACCTTCATCACCTGCATATGGTGTTTTTGTCTCTCAGTTAATTCGATACGCAAGGGCATGCTCTTCGTATGAACAGTTTCTAAGGCGAGTCAAGATACTGACAAGTTGATAAAACAGGACTATCAACAAGCTCGTTTGAAGTCATCTTTTCGTAAGTTCTATGGTCGATACAAGGACCTTGTCAGCAAATACAATCATCCACTGGGTCGCATGCTGACTGACGTTTTTCATACTAATTGTTAGACCATAATTTATCACCTAATTGTCTACGGACTTTTCCGTTTTTTCCCGATTACGACAAAGAGCACACGGCGGGTGTGACCGGCCAGCAGAGGATGCACACTCCTCCTAGGCACCTGATCCTACCTCTATCTTTTTGGAGGTCTGTGTTGCTCTGCTTTGAATTTATTTCGTTTTATGGATTTTTGAGATGGTTGACGGTTTGTTATTGTCATTTTTTCATGATATATTCTTAAAGTATGTGTTAAAAAAACTGAACTTTATTTATTTTACAACGATTGATAAACAAGTTCTACAACTTATATTTATATCTCTCGTTGGCACGGATTGTAGCGCGAGTGGGTCATTAATGTGGGAAGAAGCCGGAGTACCCGGAGAGAACCCACATGTCCAAGCGGGCGACCGCCATACCCTATCACATACAACCACCGTCGATCACGGGGATCGAACTCAGGTCGCAGCGGTGAGAAGCGAGTGCATTGTCCACTACGCTACTTGGACACAGTATGTGTTCTTTTATGCAGGTGATCCTTTACAGGGTACAATATTTGTGAAGCTGCAGATCTCCTGCACAAGTCCCATAGAACTGTCCTACTACTCTACAAGTGCAAATGTTGGAAGAAAGGACCTTTGCTGTTATTGTAGCAAAGGAGTCTCGGTGTCTGTGGCCTACCACTGTTGTTTACGTCCCGTGCATTTACACCATGATATCTCCGTAGATGTGTACACGTTTGTTGTGTTTCTGCTATTTGGTATTACTTTCGCGATTTTAGAAACCCGATTGATTTCCAAACCGCTGGTTGAAAGACTGCGGAAAGGTTGGAAATCTCCACTTTGGATTCGTCCACAACGAGTCATTCGTCCAGTCCCGCCATTTTATTATGTTTGAATTCATTAAGTTGTACATAGATTTTCAAAATAAGTCGGTGATAATTAATTCCTGTCGTATCGCGATTCACACCTCACGATTCACTAGACACAATCAATACGATCGATGTATTCTTGTATCATGGGAGTCCACAACCCCCAAAAAACTAGACTGTTTATAACCACAAGCGGTGTTGTTTCATGTGCAAGATGATAGTTCTTCATATAATTCATCAAAGAATCGGCACAGCTCAGTACTAGAAGTTATTGAGGCAATTAAGAAGACTGGTAAATAAAAATGTTGATGCTTTAACTGCTAAAGGTATTGACATAAACAACAGGATTGGAATTCAAGAATGCAAAGGAAAACTCATTATCTCAAGACGACCAAAAGATTGCTAAGACTAATTTAAAATAAATCTTAAATGTACAAAAAAATATTTTTCTGATATGCAGAATTGTGAGGCAACAGCAGACACTTGTGAATACAGAAAGTAAAAGAACTTTACTATAGGCAGACAAAATAGCAGGAAGATTAGATATTAAAGAGAATACCAAACTAATTGAAGTTCTTAAAATTATGACTAGGGATGACGTTTAAGCTCGTGGTACAAGGTGATGAACTGATATTTGGCCTGGAAGAATCCTGGATAAGACGCAATTTGGGAAGCAAAAATGCAAAGTATTATGCATATCAGCACATGAGATTGATGGCTAAACGTTTAATGAACTTTAGAAAACTTGAACGCACATCTGCTGCCGAAAGTATGGCATGTGCCTAATCTTTTAGGGATTTTTTGGTACCTGCAAAATACAATCTTTTTGCTGCAGCAATACAACATGATTTCTCTTTAAGGGATGACATAGAAGATTTTCAGTCTCCATCCAATGCCATAAAAATAAAGTATGATATTGTAAAAGTCATCAATGAAAAATGGGCAAGAATTGAAAATTCAGATCCCGTTGAAGCAGATAATTGCATGTGAAACATTAATTAATCAAATTAAATACATTAAGGGTCAGAAACAGTTACCAAAATTGCTAGATCAGTGCTTGTGACAAGGAGTTTTAACAAGACTATTGATATTCCAACCCTCAAACCCCTGATGCTATAAAAATGCTAAAGCTGACATGAATTCGTCATTCCGCATTATTTTTCTTTTGTCCCCGACTCCCGCCATATTAGTTTCTGATTTCTATTGTTCCGCTTACAGCTATCCAGCCCCTATAAAAGTCTGAAAGCACTATTCATACTTCACCGCATTCAGGAACTGTATTTCATTTACCCGAACACGTTACATTGGACGGAAAGATTTTTAGGAACGCGTTTTGAAAAAATATGACAGTCACTGCACTGGAAAGGAATATCCAATGAAAGACGAAACGGGAGAGATGGAAATCCAAGCAAACATATTTACAAAATCCTCGATCATCGTAAAACGCTTCTCTGTGTCGTACCGGTAGATGTATATCATTGCACATGCGTAAACGGTAGTGGATCGTGCACTGACAGCGTGGACTTCATGATCAGAAAACAGAGCGTTTATTTGTAGAACTTGATAAAAACGACAAGTTGTTACTTTCTTGGATTTACTATCGCATATTTACGATGTTGGGTATAGTTTAGCCGGGGTCTACTATATAATGCAGAACTTGTGCATACTGTATGACAGACACACGTGTTCGATGTGCACGCAAAGTAAGGCATTACTATCTGTGCAGGATACCTTGGCAGTTCTCTCAAATATACCCTCGTTTTTTTTTTTATTAAAGATTCTTTAAATTCCTTTTTTAAACATATTACTACAAAATGTAGTAATGTCGCGATCGGAAAGCAACTGACCGTAACCTTTTTGATCGGTAAACATACCCCAACAGCAACTGGGCGATGGAAAATAGTAAAATGTCACGAGTGCTTTCAATAAATTTATAAAAGTTATAAATATATACTTTTCATTTTCTTTTTCATTTATTATATTTTTTTTAGATCAAAGCAGATGAGATCAAAGTAAACTGCATAAAAATTGTTACGAAATTAGAACTCTTTACGGTGCAGTGTATAGAGGGTCCTTAAGCGTCAAATAAATAGTATTGTGGTTTCTATAGTAAAAATTGCATGTATTTAACACTAGGAGATGAAGATAATTTGAATTATCAGAAAAGAAATGTGAAGAGTTTGAAATGCAATATGCACAGGTCTGGTCTGGCATTTATGAAACTATATACACCTTGTATGACATCATGTTAGTATTAATATTAAAAAAAACAACAATAAATCTGAATGCAAAATAAAATTCAATTTAACAAGATAACACAATACTTTGTTTTCTGCATCATACCGTATGACAAGAGCTATGTAAATATTTTACATGGCTGATATCTATTTCTAGCATGAAGGATCACTCCGTGAATAATACCAATCTTTCATCACAAATATATTGTCCTAAATAGACCTGTACCCATGCAATAGAAAAGAACAACTCATTGACAGCTTTAGCAAAGCAATTCTTTTAGGTTTCGTTGCCATAACATCCTGACCCCTGGGAGACGGGTTTTTTTTTCAATTGTGTGTCCATCTTCACTAGATTATCAGACAATGTGTACATGTATGAATTCACTGCAGATATGGATCTCAGAAACTCGTCATAGTGTTTGGTTTCAGATTCTTCACTGATCAAACTGTAGTCATGATCCTTAAAATCACAAAAATACATGCACTTTCAACTCCTCTTTGAGATTTTGCATTAATTTTGGTCTGGTGAGCATAAAGTAAAGGTAAAGTTTTGGTTCAGGTTCATCGACGACGAACGTGTACGAGGTTTATATTCTTTGGCTGCGGATACATTTTCAAGATCATTTTGGCTTTAGCTTATCTTTAATCTTGTTATTGTAACTTTTCAACAGAATTAAGTAGATTTTCTGCCACATTGTTTTCTTCAATGCTGGTGGTGGTGTTTCATACAGTCTTTTAGTGCATTCCATTGACTCAATCTGTTGTACTTAAACGCTTGTGTAATAATGCTTGAAAGATGTAAAATATGTAGAAAAACTAATACTAAATAATCTGCTATTCATATACATTCAATCTACAGAGTGCACAAACATTAAATATTGATTTTGCCTCCAGAAATGCTATTTACTTCATTTTTGATGTACCATATTAATATGTAATGTTGAAATGGTTGATATTTCAGGTTCAAGAGTGGCCCTTTGTCCTTTTTTTTTTTTTTACCAAAAAGGGAAAATTGTGGTCGGAAGGGGACATCGCTCACACAGTGCTTGAGAGTGATATCAAAGGGACAATTGATCCACATGACATTAGAGTTCGTGGGTCAAGAACTTATTGTTTAATGGCAAGTTGAGTAAGTTGACTAACTAATACATTTTGAAAATTGATTTGTTCATTAAAGGTTGCAGTTTTGAAACTTTTTATAATATATGATTTCAGGTTTGTGACAGATGAAGAGAAATGAGAAATTTTGTTTTTGAAGAAATGAATAAACGATTAAACAATTTTTACTTTTGTTTATTTATATAGAACTCATATTTCATGATTTTTTCTTCTATCCTGTATTTAAAACATTAAAAAAGACTTTCTTACATCAGTAATTTGTAATTGTCAAAGTGTTTAAGTAATAGGCGTCACAAAAGAAGATTATTGTCAAAGTGTTCATAGTAATGTCCAAACAAAAATAGTTCTGATTCATTAAAAACATTTATTTTCAACATCGTGTAAAGGAAAGAAAATTATCTATAGACAAAGAAGATAACATTTAAATTTGTTTTGCATTTTTCTGTTCTGTGAATTAACAATTAAAAAAATAGTTTGGCTATTTTTTAAAGTAATATCCATCTCTTTTTGAAAACTAGAAAAGAAAAAGAAGAGTAACTTTATTTTAATAGAAATGATATGTCGTTGTTTAAAAAAGAAATATGCTTTCTGAAACCCTAAAAATAATTATGAAAAAGTCATAAATTAAACAAAAATAAAAGAAATTGAATGTCAATGTAACAGGCATCACTTTTCTTTCACTAACTTTAAAGACAAATAATCTAAAAAATGAGATTGTAACTATCTTTTCCTTGTTATTTTCTTAAAATTTAGGTTTTCCTTAAAATTTAATTACCAAAATTAAGTACTTTTGTGACCAATTAAATTTCTAATGAAAATTTGCACTAGACCTCGAATCATACAAGAGCAACGAAGTTGCGAGAGGTATAACTTTTTGACTGGTCCGTCAGTCAGTCAGTTCGTCAGTCCTGTTTTTTTGTAAGCACAACTCCTCTTAAACCGCTGTCCGGAATTTTGCGAAACTCTGTAGGTATTTAGCACACAAGGTCCATATGACCAGGGAATTCCGATTCCAATTTTTTTCTCGGAATTTCAGTCCTTTTGAACTTTTTGGTCTAATGTTAAATAAAGTATTGAATAGTTTGTAAGCGCAACTCCTCTTAACTGCTGCGTGAATTTAGTGAAACTTTGAAGACATTTAGGACACAATTTGCAGATATGCATATTACCAGAAAATTCGAATTCTGGGGATTTTTTTGGAAATTTTGGCCTTTTATACTTATAGTTTTTTTAGTTGTTAAAGACAAAAAAATAGATGTGCATAGGGTGAGTGAATCATGCATCGGACACATACCTTGGATCGGACAACTTTGGTTAAAAATATACAAATAAATGTGCATGCGCGCATGAGCTATTTCATATATCCTTGAATTAGAACTAATGAACTTTATCATTATTAAGAATTTGACAGCCACATTGTCCTGACCCGAGCCCTTTGGATTTCTTTTTATGGGGACATCTTAAATATCTTGTATACAACCCACCATCAGACTCTGTTGCAGAATTGAAAATCTCAATTCGTAGAGAAATTCGGAAAATATCGGCTGAGACATGCGCTGCTGTAGTGAGAAATTTTAGTCGTCGACTTGACGTCCTCGTTGATCAAAAAGGACTTCATGTGGAGTGAATGAAATGTGGTGATAACGAACAGTGTTCTAAATCAAAAATCCAAAGGAAAAAAACAAAATTCAGGAGCAGAGCAAACACGGACCTCCACAAAATTAGAGGCAGGACCAGGTGCCATGAAGGAGTGAGCATCCTCTACTGACTGGTCACACCCGTCGTGTTCTCTTTGTCGTAATCGGCCGGAATCAGGAAAAATCGATAGTCAATTCGGTAAATAATAATGGCATAACAATATGTATAAAAAACGTCAGTCAGCATTCGACCTAGCGGAAGATTGTATTTGCTGACTAGGTCGTTGTATCGACCAAAGAACTTACGAAATGACGACTTCAATTGAGACTGTTGATAATCTTGTTTAATCATCTTGTTTGTCAGTAGTTAGCCTCGTTTTAGAAATTGATCATACGTAGAGCATGTTCTTGCATGTTCTTGCGTATCGAATGAGAGACAAAAACTCCATATTCAGGTGATGAAGGTATATTGCTACATAAGTAAGGAAAGATGAAGATAGAAAAATTGAAGTCATCACGTTTATCATAAAGAATTTTGGAGTTTTTTTTCTAAACATGCTCAATTTGTTAAAAAAATGTATAAATGTTTGTGAAATTTGTTGAGTAAACATTTACATCATATACATTTATTAAAATGCATTTATTGTTTTGTTCGATAACTTATTTAAAGTGACAATGGTATCAGATATTCTGGGAAACACTGTGCCTTGCCATTTAGTTTCACATTGAATCATTTTCAAGTAATAGGGAAGCGCGAGGTATGTGAGCTTGCTCATTTTTTCTTTCATTAACCCGTCAGTTAGTCAGTCCGGGAATGTTCTGGGAATTTCGGCCCTTTTGAACTTAGAAACCAGGCCCAATGTTGAATAAGATGACGTGGTGATAACGAACAGTGTTCAAATTCAAAAGTCCAAAGGAAAATTACAAAACAGAAGCAGAGCAAACACGAAAACAGAGATAGGATCAGGTGCCATGGAGGAGAGAGCATCCACCGCTGACCGGTCACTCCCGCCTTGTGCTCTTTGTCGTAATCGGGAAAAACGGAAAAGTCCATAGACAATTAGGTGATTTATTATGGCGTAACAATATGTATGAAAAACGCCAGTCAGCTTGCGACACAGTGGAAGATTGTATTTGCTGACAAGGTCGTTGTATCGACCATAGAACTTAGGAAAAGATGACTAATGAAAAGTTAGTAAGCGCAACTCCTCTTAATTAAACCTCTGCATGGAATAAAGCGAAACTGTGTAGGCATTTAGGACATAATATGTAGATGTGCATATTGTAGAAGCACATATATTGAGTTAAAATTTCGTTGTTTTTCAACCAAATAACATTTCGTCGGGATTTAATTCCATCATATCGCAGTCTCTCAAATGTATCAACTCTGTATTTATGAATACTTGGGTTAAAATTCGTCATGGATTTCATTTCGTTAATTAATACTGCCAACGAAAATAAAGAAATTAAATTCTCAACGAATATTTCTGCTTCTAATGTATTACCAGTAAATTCCAATTCCATTTTTTCTGTGGAAATGTCAGCGCTTTTATACTAAATATTTTTTAGCTGTTAAAGACAAAGAAATAGAGGTGCATATCTGCGGGAAGATTTTTTTTTCGAGCTATGCCTTTTATTAAATTATTTTGTGTATTTAATGCATACCTTGCCATTCGTTATGTGTGGAATTGTCAAGTTATGGGGGAGCGTGGGGTATGTGAGCCTGCTCACTTTTTTTTCATATTCAAAGGTGAAATTTTCAAACAAACGGGGTTCTCCTTGTCTTTGCCAAGAACCTGTGGGAGAAGGTGATATGTGAGACTCCATCGCCTACATGCATACAGAAAAACAGATCTCCCTTCTTTTCTTGTAAATATTCAAAGGCTTGTTTTTGACAGTTTCTTAACACTATGTTCTTCTCTTAATCTTTATCAATTGTATCTATTGTTGACATTTCATCGGATAAATAACATACCAAATTACTAAAAATTTGTTTAACAAAATATATAATAAAGCTATTATTTGTTACATCATGATCGAGTCTGAGTTTTACCAAGATTCATGTCATTTAATTCGAATAGACTTTTACAGAGGTGTTGTAGCGCAGCGTAATACGCCCTCGGTGAGTTATTGCAGTCTTGTCTGCGATCGCATGAAACTTTCTCTTGATATTCTGAGCATTTTGTCCTGCTTGGAATTTAATAAACGTCGAAGAAATTGACAAAAGCGCTGAGTTCACTCTTCTTACACATCACCCGTATCACTTCGAGATACGGATGGTGTCACCCATCATTTGATGGAAAGGCACCCATGGTCACAAAACGGAGGAAAACGAGAACTGGAGGATCCCTGTGAGTGCCAAAGACCTCTTATATTAGGGTGTTCAACAATCCCACCCACCAGATTGAAGAGGAAAAGCATGGTAGGTAGTAAGAAACGGTACCGTTCAAACAATTCTTCCTCTACGTGCATACCAGGGGGATCAAGTATATCCTTGTACACCCGAGGGCGAGGGAGACGCCTCCTCCGGCGGCAATGTTTCTCATTTTTATGGACTGTTCATCTCAAGATAGCGACGAGAGCGGCCATTTTGAAAGAAGTTTATTACAATCTTAAAACTTGACTTCTTAATTGCAGTCTTAATATTTAAGAAAGAATTTCAGACTTAGCTCTAATAATTTTTTGTGATCCAACTTAAGATCAATCCTAAATTCTAAGTGTAAATTTATGGACTATAAAGTATACAAAAAGTTTTAAATCCAGACCATAACGGAAAAAAGGTGTAGAAATTGAAGTTGGGACAAAATGACCGACAGCTTGCCTCGCAATAATGATTATAGTTCACCATGGTTTCAGAGCTAGGGGACTACTATTTCTTGTTCCCAAACTCTATTTATGTTTTCAATGTGAGTGGGTCTCTTCAGTATAAATCTTTGTGAGTGAATAAAAGTATAATAAATTTTACATGTATATGGAATGTCATAAGCAATCATATTGATATTGAATCATAAAATGAGTGTTTTGTGATGATCCATGCGGGTATGAAGGTAGCAAGCATCATGCAGAATCCGCAATCCTCCGCTTGGTTTCATTGGAAGCCACACGAGGAGTTCCGATTGTCAAATGTGGTTGACCCGATTAATATTGAACAGCTGGTAAAAATGACTTCGATCTCTCAACACGGACGATCAACGAGCATTCAAATATTGAGGACGACCAGGGGCAAACGGCATCCTAAGATAAAACCCAACGGACGGCAAATGCGTAAACAAGAAATGAACAAAAATTATATAGTGAAAATAACGACGGCGACCCATTTCTCGCAAGTTCTAATAATTTTAAAAAGTTTCCATAAAGTCAGTTCAACAGTTTCTTTATGTCAACTTAGAACAACATTCTGCCCTTCGACTGAGAAAAACATTTACTAAATTATTAGGCAGCTGTTCGAAATTAATTCTACGTTTAACGTCACATGAAAATTTAAAAATCCTTTCTGTGAGCTCATCATGCATACTGGACGAGAAGAAGAGTGACTTGCGAGCACATCAGGTGGTACATCCAATGGATTTTCATCACCATAAACGTAGCAAACCAAAGGAAAACTTTTCCTTTTAAGGAAATAGTTGCTCGGCAGATGTGACTCACAGGTTATCTACAATCAAAATGATGACAATATTTCATACATTTTCATAATGACACATTTTAAAACTTAACATACATGTATTTGAGCTCTGTTGTAAGATTCGTTGTTCCTACTTCTAAGAGCTCAAGACAGGGTTCTTGAAATAACTGCCCCCCCCCCCCCCCCCCCCCACACATAAGTGTATTCCACAACTTCTTTCCTTTCTTCCACTTAGGCCAGACCTCCTCATCTCCTGCAAGTATTTTGCAATACACTTGACGTCTCATTTTCTTACAATTGTGTGAAAATCATAGGGTTTTTTTTTCGATGCAATCATATTTTTTAACAGTGTATCTCTTCTTTCACAGTAGGAAAACCCTCATATAAAAAATTAAAGAAGTCAATGTGACAGCAAAGCGGATTTTCTTTTGTATGAACATATCCATAATCCATTTGTGAACCCTGAATTGATTAAAACTCCAGATAAATGGGGGTGCTGTATATGCAATATTTTGTCAAAAAATAACTAAGTTCCACAGCTGGTATTTTTTATATATAAATTATCAAAAATTAAAATCCAAGTAATATGCATCTCTAATATATGTACAATTGATCTGCAAAACAACAAGTTCCTATCTTAAAAATGTAGGACTATTTAACCGTACAATACGGTTAGATTATATGTGTATGCCATATTACGCGAAAAAAATGACTAAGTTCAAGAGTTGGGGTTTTTTCCCAAATATATGTACAATTGGCCTGCAATACAACAACTTCATATCTTGAAAACTGTAGGAGGAGTTATCCGTACAATAGGGGTACTCTTTTGACAGTCGCGCGACCGCCCATCCGCTATTTTCACCCTTTCAATAACTGGATTTTCCTATCGAAAACCCGGTTAAAATTTTTATAATATATATTAACTCTTGGCTTATTTGCGCTACCATGCAATTTTACAATTTGCATCAGTGTTTTCCCCTCGAGTAAATATATTGAAAGATCTTTCTATTGTTAATAATTACTATTTACAGAAACAGTATATGCTGTCATGATTCAACACTGAATTTCATAACAACACTTTTGATATTTAATTGAATTTTTTGTTTTGGTTAAATTATAACACAACATGTCTACGTGCTCCGAAACATCATTTTAGCCGTTTTATATTTAAACAATTCTTAAGTATGCAGGAATATTTTATTCAATTTTCTTACTTCAAAATAACTGAATTTACTGCTAAAGTAAATGAATAAAAATTATGCTATACTATACTATGCTATATAATTTTTTTTATTGACCCTCGTCCCTCGTATATGAAGCCGTGAACAAAGACCGGAGCAAGCAAGTGTAATTAAATCAGAAAGGGTAAGCAAATATACTCAAATTTATGTAAAAATAAATGTATTTTCTATTAGAATGTCCAATATTATTTGATTAGGGAACATTTTACTTTTTTCTAGGCTACCACTTGCAACCAATTTATAGTGCATTGATGCTTTTTACAACTATAGTACATGTTGTATATTTTACATCAGGCAGGTGACGTTAAAATATTTCATTTCATAAGAAGACACTTCCTTGTACATGTACTATGACAATAACAAATTATAGAACAGAAAATGATCTTACGGCAGGAAGAAATATTTTTAAGTAAGATTCCCGAGTATTTCCGTTAGTTATAATCAATGTTGTCTTCTCATTTTGGGATTGACCATACCTTCCGAGCGAAAACTCTTTGAGCTTCCGAATGGGTGGAATATGATTAGTCATTCCCCGAGAGACACGACGTTTTGTTCACCATGTCATGTGACTGCCTAGACCAATCAGATGAGGTGCCACATATGTCCGATTTAAAGAATTGGTCAGAACATGAAAGAAAAAATACCGCACCATGAGGAATGATATTTATACAGATGTAATCAGGGGTGTATGGAAATTTCGAGTCTAACATTGATATTGCATCTCGGAGTCACAGTCTGAATAATTTAAAATCTATACTATAAGGATTATTCAATAGTAATATCACAAGATTGTTGCATTTATTGAAGGTTCTTGAGAGGATTTTTAAACAATTTTCCATATATTTTTATGTTGAACTTTTAACCCCTTCTGAGGCCACAGTATTGGTCAGGGAATCATAGATGAACAATTAGGAATGTAAACTATATGAGGATTATTAGAAATTGTAGCAATATATTACTCAAGAAATTTTAAAACATTATTCTCCATATTTTTTATCCTCAGCTTTGAATCCCTCCTATGTCTCCAGTATTGGCCCAGGGGAGATGGTTTCAATAATTCAAAACCTTTACTATTCAGGAAAGCATTGGTATTTCTGGTGCAATGTTTTTTGAGAACATATTTTAAAACACACCCTATGTTCACAGGTTTAAATTTATTTCCACTTAGAAAAGTGTTTGTCAATGATTTCCATAATTTAGAGTCCTCTTCCCATAAGGATGCTTTTATATATCAAGTTTGGTTAAATTTGGCCCACTGGGTTTGGAGAAAAAATAAAAAAATGAAAAGTCAACTGACAAACAAACAGACGACTGATAACAGATGATCAGAAAAGTTATCTGAAGCAAGGTTCATGTGAGCTACAGATACAAAGAATAAGAAAAACAAACACAAGAAAACAGTGGAAAAACTTCAATTCATTTCCCCCTTAAATTTTAATTCTCATGAACGATTAATCTGCATTACAAGAACAACCCAATTAGTTGTGGAATACTATGAGTTTTACCAGTTGTGCATCAAAACAATAATTTTGCTGACCATTCATATATAAACGAGTAATCAAGTGACTTCCAGCTCCTTTGGAAGTATATCTTGTGACATAGAATGAAGGGCCTCTAACACTTGAACAAGATGATTCCATTTCTCTATCACTGGTGAAGCTTTCATAGCATTCTGGTTTTCCAAACTTTGTCTGTATAATGTTTTTATTTTCTGAACATCACACTGACTGCTAAAAAAGACGAGAATTATGCAATAAAAAAAAAAGAATTACGCAATTTATAAATTGAAAGAAAATGTAGACATAAAGAAAGTTTAACAAGGAATTCAAAACGTCAGATGAAAATTTTCACAATACATTGTGTAAATGCATGTACATGTATATAGACATCTGAAGATAAGTTTATTTATTAAGCTTTTGTTTACTATTTACTGGACAGGTATAACAGGAGGTCCATGGTCCTTATACTATTTACTGGACATTAGCTGCAATAATGTAGCCCTCTCCCGATATTTTTTTTGTGGGGAGAGGGCTACAACTCCAAAGGATCTCCATAATGGTGCAAGTGCGGGAGTGATTCACTCCCGCAACGATTTCAGCTAAAATCGTAGATATAAATGACAATAACATTTGCATTTCTTACCTGAACTCAAACATTGTAGTTGTGTATGGCTTAAATTAATCCAAAAATATCAAGTATAGTCCACATATTGGTTATTTTTCGTGTATTTCAACAACGCAAGTTGAATTTGTCCGCCATGTTTACTGACCTTGATCGGTTTTATTTTGGGACAGCCAATGAGAATTCAGGAGCGGATCTTGAACTAATTATAGGAATTCCCCTATTTTAACCATAATTAACGCGGTAAATATGAATTTTCCATTATATACCATTTCCTTAAATGATTTTTCAATGATAGAACGAAGTAAGATCGCTTATTACACTGACATTCACGTTAATATCACACGAGAACTGTCATGGCTGCTGGAAAAGACGAGCGGTAAACATGCTGATGTGTTTTATCTGGTTTTGATTTATATACGGTTAGTTTGTTCAACCTGAATTTAAAAATCATTTTATCTAAAAGAAGTCAAACATAAAAACGATCTTTTCAGACCGAAGTCAGTCGCATTGAAAAAATAATTTTGCACCATTACGGAGATCCTATGGAATTGTAGCCCTCTCCAGTAAACATCAGATATAATAAAATCGGAGAGGGCTACATTATTGCAGCTAACTGGACATGTGTAACAAAAGGTCCATGGGCCTCATACTATTTACTGGACAGATGTAACAAGAGGTCCATGGGCCTCATACCATTTAATGGACAGATGTAACAAGAGGTCCATGGGCCTCATACTGTTTACTAGACAATTGTAACAATAGGTCCACGGGCCTCCTCCCTCACATGAACAACACTGTTTCAATTTGAATCCAGTCTATTGTTTACTAGCTTACCTTTATCAAATATATTACATGACTAAATGCACATCTCAGCTCAATTTTAAATATTTACGAGTTAATTCAAATGTTTCACTCACAACTAATTAATAAAACGATTATTTTACTGCTTACTAATATCGCTTTTATGGATCCTTACATCCCATAAACAGGCTGTTGAACACATTCTATCGAACTGTTGAGATTTGTTTTGGTTTCGTGCATCTTTGAAAACTCGCGACAAAGTAGATCAACAACACTATTGTTTATCAATGTGATCATCAAAATGTGCAGTAAAATTATATTTTAAGCTGTATTATTGAGTTTAAATATATATCTATTTAAAATCGAGCCTAGAATGCTGCCTCCAGTTGGAGGCGGCGAATTTCCAGTTTTCGTAATGGCGCCGGTTCTGACGTTTTCCTGGCATGTAAAATATCAAAAGCGTTAAAAAAAAGCCAGGAAAATGTCAGATATTTCAGACTATGCAATAACCAATAGGTGCTTATTTGTTCATCATACTTAAGGTTTCTTTAACTTTCAAGTTGTAGTGGTCAAAGTGAATAAGTTAAAAAGATTCTAAAACATCAGCTTTTAAGTTTAAAATGTAGTATTTATAGTGGCCTTCTTGTAAGTTGACACACAGCATGACACAAGGCCACAGAGTCCACCAATATTTGATGATTCATAACTTTTGGTATCAAAAGTGTTTAGCTGAAATGCTTTCAAAATTAATAGCCAGTAATTACATCATTCTGGCCTTCTTTTTCATTGCAAGACCTTGAGATCCCAAAATGTATCAACTTACAAAGCTCATCCTAGGATTTAATAAAATCCCTTCCCCATAAGGATGCTTTGTACCAAGTTTTCTTGAATTTGGTTCAGTGGCCTTAGAGAAGTAGTAAAAATTGTGTAAAGTTTACAGACGGATGGACAAATAGACCGGATGGACAGAAGACAGACAACATATAATCAGAAAAGTTCACTTTAACCTTTGCTTAAAGTAAGCACTTCATCTGTTGCTGAATTTTTTTATATTTTTTTTTTCAAAAGATGAACAGAAAAGTTTGGAAACTCATAAACTTTATACATCTACCTTGGTTTATTAGCCTTGAAACATTTCATCAACTGGAGCAGTATGAATTGTAGTCTCGACTCCAAAATGTCCGTCAAACTTGCCCCCTCTGTCTTCACCTTGTCGCTGATATCCGGGTCCTCAAGCTGTTTGATCATGTGATTTAAAACACTTCTACACTCAAGCAAGCATCTGACAGCAAACGCAAGAGTTTTCAATTGAGATTTGGTGTTAGTCTGACCTATAGAGAAATCATAAAATTCATATGTAAAAATCATATCATACTGTGGAATAATTCAAATTCATGGGGCAAATTTTTGTAGATTGTCAATTTTTTTCCCTGATAAGATCTATCATGCATAATGTTTCAGAGCATAATTCATAATTTGTTCTAGGTGTAGATTCATGGGTTAGGGGTAGCTATGAAATCCTCGAAAACTGAGCCCCCACAAATATCATTGATTCCACAATACACACGTACTTGGATATTGTTACAAAATTGTTCTATGTACATCTATTCAAAATATAATTGTATTAACACTAAATATTTTATATATCTTAAGATAAAAAGAATATCACTTTGAATTTAACACTGCCTTATATAAAAACTTTTTTGTGCCAGAGCTGTTACTTAAATTTAAATAACAATGCACAAACTGACAGCCAAGAACTCAAAATTCAAGGTCTCCAGCATACGTTTTTAACTTCAACTTTATACGTAACATGTATACGTAGCAATCCATATTAACTAACCATTGAGAATGTATTCCCAGAAAGCTACCTGCTCCAGCAGTACTCTCAGTAGCTCTGTGTGGCACTCCAACATGGTGAAAAATGATACAGCCTTTCTATAGTGGGTCTCCATCAACTGCCTCAAGTACTTTTTCCTCTGGTCAGAATTCTGCAAAAAACACAAGCTCATGTTAAAATTGTTCCTGGAGGCAAAAAAATAAGCTTTACATACAAAATCCAAGGTTAAAAAAGTCCTAACAATCAGAGTAAAATCAACTGTTCTGATATGCCCCAGCTGTCAAACATCTGAAACTCACTTAGAGGTCGTGTCCAAATGACTTTTTAATAAACCAATCAAGCTCCGGCTGGCAAAATTTGAGCTAATATTAGGTTTCATTAAAGATGGCTATTTGCTTGAGAAAAGTACGAACTCCTAGGAAAAGATCTAGTTATGCAATACATATGTACATAGCAGTGGGTTTTCCATTTTTGTTAGCCAAGGGTTTACAATCCTCAACCCTTGTAGAGGAGCTACATGTAGCAAAGATGTAGGATATCCATCTTGTAGACATTCAAAAACTTCAACTGAAGAAGATTGGAATACATTTAACAATACAAACATCTTCTTGTTAATGTAACTTCACCCAACAGTACACTCAGTCCGAGAATTATCTCTTATTAATCATTAATAGTACAGTAAAACCGGCGGAGGGTGGTACTAAAAAATTTGGCCGGTTTGGAGGACATCATTACAAATTAATTTTAGTATTTAATGCAGTTGGTCTTGATCGTCTGTTCTTGCAAATTTTTTAATTCTTCTGAAATATATTAGACCTCCTCGATCGTGATTACAGTGTCGATTTTCATTTTCATTTTTTATTTGGAAAACAATAATTGCATAACGAAATATTTTTTCAATCAAATCATCGTAATTGATAAATTTTCAAACACCCTATTAACCTGAGAAGTCCAACACGAGACATGTGCATGATTCACTGGAAATTGTTAAACATACACTGACCACGTGACAAGTCAACAGGATCATTTTAACAGAGTAAATTGTAACATTGTAAGTGTAACCATACAACGCTCATTACAAACAATATCAGAAGTCTTACTTCCATGGTATCCTGCAGAATCATGGCTTGAAAAAATGAGGTGAAGTGTAATACGCAATCCCCACTTTTGATCTAATTTGGGCTGGAAAAAATGCGTATTTATTTGTAACAAGACTTAATGGTATAAACTGAAATGAATTGCTAGTTTGGGTTTATATTCACAGTTGTTTAAATCAATAGCAACGACAGGAAAATTGATCGATAATTGAGCAGTAATTATCCCGTATTAGGCCGAGCAGTAAGTGTCCAAATTACGGGATATAACTTGTTTGATGCCAGACTCGTCATAAACTGCCATGTTTTTTTTATTATAGATCTCCTTTACACATATGTTGATTACATAATATCTTTGGATACAAGTCCTCCTACCATGTACATGTCCAGATGAGTTTGGCCGCGTCTGTCTACCAAGTAACAGTAAAGAGCTAAACAACCAATGTTTATAAAAGTCCAATTACTATCCGTCATGTTTGTTTATACAGGGGACGACAAAAGTTTTCATAAGAGATATGGCCGGGGGGGGGGGGGGGGGGGGGGGGGGGGGGGTCATAAAAACCCCCAACAAATGGGGTAAAATGGGGTAAATTACCGTCGCTTGTCACGAAAGGCAGGGGACGCTTAATGCAGGGTGTTCATATTGAAAAATAATATGGGTGGGTCTAATATGGTCGCATAAGACAGAGAGTTGCTTTATACAGAGAGTTGTTATGGCAGTCTAGACTGTATTTAAGAAAAGCAAATTTTGATTGGTCAAAATGATCATGACCTCATTTTAAAATACTTAAATTATCAGGTTGTTCAGTCATGACCTCTATACAATTTGATTTAGATGCTTGAGAGTGGTAATGTATCAAAACAGCTCATTTAATCAGATTGGTCCTTCACACCCGTCAGCACTGACGGTACTTTGATTTTTTCATTATTTAAAACAAGTGATGCTACCTGTTGGTTCCTGAGAGAGTTGTGATATAGCGAGGCCAGGCGGTGGTGGATGGTAGCCGCGCGGGTACTGACACATAGGCTGTTTGGCTGACTTGATATCCACATTACAGTACTTCAGAGACTTCAACATGAGATCCACCACTTCTTTCTCCACCTACAAGAATTAATTCATACAGTCAAACTTCGTTATCTCAAACTAGATGGGACTGTTTAAAAACTTCGAGACATCCAAGTATTCGAGATATTGAGAATAAAATATGTAAAAAGTAAAAATAAGTGGTTTGGACTTACAAATCACTTCGATATATCCATTATATTCGAGATATCGATGTTCAAGATATCGAAATTCAACTGTATACAGTATTTGTTTTTCAAAAACCCACTGGATTATATTTCTATATGCAGTGCTATATATAGCTATTATTTAAAAATCCTAATAATCAACAAATCAACCCAATCATTCCTTTTTTTTCTTAAAGCTCAAATTTCAGACAGTCATGCAATCATAATATTTTTGTTTAAAGGAAGAATATCTAAAGTCATTGATGAAGGAAAAATATGTACCTATTTACAATAGCAAATTTATTGAAAGCAGCTATTTCCCTAAGGGGGAAAATTAAAGTGTTGTTTTCTGAATACTGTATACAGGGAAATATTCGAACCCATTTAATTTTCGCCCCTTTCACCCTCGTTGTCAGTGGGCAAATTTAATTAAGGCTGGGTGAATTCCAATGTCTCAAATTATCTTTCTTCATGCAAACACAACTGTGTCCGGGCAAATTCAAGACAGGGCGAAACTGTTTGCAAGTGTAAAGGGGCGAAAATTACATGCGGCAAAAATAACCGTGTATACAGTAGTCAATAAATATAGTTATTTCGAAAAAAAAAAACTTTTAATGGTTTGCATTGCAGAGTTTAATTGAGTTCTGCATATTCTTGCACATATAAAACAAAACAGTGTTGTTTCCGTAAATTATTATCCAACAAATAGGTGAATATTATTTATTTTTATGAATTTACAATGCGTTTTCTTCTAGTTTTATATAACCAATATCAACTGAACGTGAGGACATTACTCTCAAATACATACATGTATAACACAAACATCATCAGAAATATCAAAATATGACCAGGTGAAATGAAAATGTCAAAAATCATGAACATGTATATTAATTGATACTAAATTCTACATCAATTTTTCGTCATCAGACTAGACTTAAAATGTTGTACTCGACAAATTATAGAGCAGTTAGGCTAATGAACCTTTTATGCCTAAGAGTATGTGTGAAGATACAGGTATACTTATAGGTACACATACATTACGCTGTGTTTTAAAGAAATAAACAGCAAGTTAAAAAATTTCACCGGGATATGAACTTGGTTGGTCACGTGATCAAATCCTCTGAAGCTTAAAGGGCTTCTCAGAAGGTTTGAACACGTACCAACCAAGTTCATATCCCAGTGAACTTTTTAACAGTGCTGTTTATTACTTATATTTACGTTTGAAAAAGGCAAACCATTCAGAATTAATTAAATAACCATGTTTTTAATGTTTACAATAATGCACAGGGGCTGACAAATCCCATTGCCAGACGCCTGGGGCAAGTGATTTTTCTGATCGAGCAAGTAAATAATCTGAAGGGACTTGTCTGTTGGCAAGTGCCTTTTTTAAACTTTCGACTATGTAATGAAAGTAGAAAACTGAAGTAAAGGGCAAACACATTGTACAGTATGTGTGTTGTTTATTTTTATCACAATAAGGAATTTGGTAGGGCTAGTAGATAAAGAAGTAGGGCAAGTAAATTTTGCCTTGCCTTCAGGCAAGTGCTTAAAAAATGTATTTGTCAGCCGCTGAAAGGGCGAAAATTACATGCGGCAAAAATAACCGTGTATACAGTAGTCAATAAATATAGTTATTTCGAAAAAAAAAAACTTTTAATGGTTTGCATTGCAGAGTTTAATTGAGTTCTGCATATTCTTGCACATATAAAACAAAACAGTGTTGTTTCCGTAAATTATTATCCAACAAATAGGTGAATATTATTTATTTTTATGAATTTACAATGCGTTTTCTTCTAGTTTTATATAACCAATATCAACTGAACGTGAGGACATTACTCTCAAATACATACATGTATAACACAAACATCATCAGAAATATCAAAATATGACCAGGTGAAATGAAAATGTCAAAAATCATGAACATGTATATTAATTGATACTAAATTCTACATCAATTTTTCGTCATCAGACTAGACTTAAAATGTTGTACTCGACAAATTATAGAGCAGTTAGGCTAATGAACCTTTTATGCCTAAGAGTATGTGTGAAGATACAGGTATACTTATAGGTACACATACATTACGCTGTGTTTTAAAGAAATAAACAGCAAGTTTGAAAATTTCACCGGGATATGAACTTGGTTGGTCACGTGATCAAATCCTCTGAAGCTTAAAGGGCTTCTCAGAAGGTTTGAACACGTACCAACCAAGTTCATATCCCAGTGAACTTTTTAACAGTGCTGTTTATTACTTATATTTACGTTTGAAAAAGGCAAACCATTCAGAATTAATTAAATAACCATGTTTTTAATGTTTACAATAATGCACAGGGGCTGACAAATCCCATTGCCAGACGCCTGGGGCAAGTGATTTTTCTGATCGAGCAAGTAAATAATCTGAAGGGACTTGTCTGTTGGCAAGTGCCTTTTTTAAACTTTCGACTATGTAATGAAAGTAGAAAACTGAAGTAAAGGGCAAACACATTGTACAGTATGTGTGTTGTTTATTTTTATCACAATAAGGAATTTGGTAGGGCTAGTAGATAAAGAAGTAGGGCAAGTAAATTTTGCCTAGCCTTCAGGCAAGTGCTTAAAAAATGTATTTGTCAGCCGCTGAATGCAACTGTCAAGCGATAAGCGTTTGCAGTAATCATTGTGACGTCATTAAATAGTTCACATAGAATTGAACGTTTTTGCTATTCTAAAGGTTCATTGAGGGAAACATATTTGCAAATGTAAATATTGTTACATGTAAATAAACTGCACATATACCCAGTATGTATGTAAAATAATTTTGTTTCAAATTTTCAACATGTTGAGTTGATTTTCACAAACCAAGCAGACATAGAGATTTTTTCTTAGTTAATCCTCTACTTCACTAAAAACACTATCTATCAAACACTATTCTACAGTTTGAAGTTAAGAATTACAAGTTTCTACTTTGCCCATAAACTTTTGATTTTACATGTTGTGAAGAACCAGTGAAAAGTAAGACTGTTGTTGTTCAGGTGGGCCACATCACTCACCTGATGTCACTGTGCTCTCCTACCCATAGTTGCTTGACATGAATATCATTTTCAACGAAAAAGATATTCATGATGCGAGAAAATTGTTCACATAAAATATTGTGACATATCATATCTAACCTTATACTTTAATTCTACATGCACTCAGTGACTGATATACCAGCAATAAACAATGTGTTAGGTAAACAACTGCTGTTGTATAATGAAAGGTTCGTGCTAATTAAGTATTTAAGAACTGGTTATACTAACAATTTTATGAAACATTACTATGAAATTTGGAAGTATTAAAAAATAGCTGGCAATATTAATGAAATATAAATTCAAAATTCTTTGCAAGACAAACTATTTCCACATACAACATATACCGGTAAAAGCATATATACCGGTATATATACATGAAGTCATATACTCTTGTAAAGGTAAATAACTTTTACTCATTTCCTCATCAAAATGTTACATGCATTTATATGTCACCGGGTTAAAAGGTGTGTGACTGTTAGTAAATATATAGGCCGGGTCTTAAAATGTTACTGGGTTAACAGGTGTGAGACTGCAGTTAGTCAATATATCGGGTGTTAATTAATAGCTCAGTGGTTAGAGCGCTGGCACAGTACGCCAGAGGCCCTTGGTTCACTTTTACTCATTTCCCCATCAAAATGTTACCGCATTTATATGTCACCGGTTTAACAGGTGTGTGACTGCATTTAGTCAATATATAGGGTCTTATTAGCTCAGTGGTTAGAGTGCTGGCACAGTACGCTAGAGGCCCTTGGTTCAAGTCCCGATTGAGACTTGAATTTTCACCACCTATTACATACACTCGTACGATAACATCAACAATATACTTTTTCTATGCCTCTTAACAAAGAAAATATGAAAACTCCATGATAAATGGATTTGGAGATGACTTTCACCTTTCATGTTTTTGTCAATTTGGTGGGCCACAGAAGATGGTTCCATGCCAACAGGTAAAATTTGCTGCAAGTGTTTTCGAAGAAGTTAGGAAAATTTTAAGTAAAATAACTGCTAGTATTGGGCCTCAGATCATTCTAGACTTTCTAGTATAAATAGGTGGGAAGATCTTTTGAATGAATGGGGACTCAAGTCTTTATGTATTATGGTTTCAGAGGAGTTGGGATAACAAGCATTTCATATACAAAAAGTTTAAGTTCTCAGACTTCTCAGGCAAAGGGCCATTTGGTCATATAACTTTTGATATCCATTACATAAAATATAGAACACTTCAACAAGCCTTTTAACAAAAAAAAATTCCTAGATTTAATGTAGAATAAATAAAATAAAAACAAAGATCAAGGATTACAAAACTAGGTCTTTAACCAGAAGGTGGAAGACATGCAAGCAAGCTAGTACAAATTTAAAACAAAAATTAAATATTATAGTCATTATATAATTAAATCCATCCAATCCAAGCAGACATCAGAATACATGAACAATTAATTACCAAGTCATTAAATTCTTATCAGATGTTTAAAATTGCTTCCTCAAATCTTGAGTGCAACAAAATTTTGCATCAGACATAAAGCATGTAACAAAACAAAAAATAACCTCTGAAAGAAGGCATGCTAATGCACGAAACCTACAAAAAAAGTGGTCAATGAATTGGGAATGATTGCTACTTAAGGTGAACATAAATAATTATCATCAGGTAGAGTGCAATTGTATTTTTAAGGACTAACCACTAATGAAAAATGTTTTTTATATAAACTTTGAGAAAAATAAATTACATGATGATATTCTGCTAGTAAGAGAGATAACTCTAACAATTTTCCCCCACCGACTTAAAGGGGCATGGTCACGATTTTGGTCAAAATTATTTTTCCAGTTTTTAATGTTCACAATGCTTCAGTAAGGGCATTTCTAATAGTCAACCAAATTTGAGTATCAGTCGTCATGTTTTAAGCGAGATAGAGCTCAAAATTCGTTGTCATGTAAACAAAGCTTACCTCATGCTTTTGTTTACGTTTTGAATGTTTAAGTGAAAATTCCAGTTGTAGACCTTAAATGAATGTGATAATTGCTAGGAGCTATTTATTTATGCTTTAAGTGAATTAGAAGAAAGATAAATCAATTAACTTGAAAAATAACTTTTACCGGTGTATTGAACCAATGTAAACAAAAACAGGACAAGAGCCTTGTTTACATGACAAAGTATTGAGAGCTCTGTATCTTGCTTATAACTCTAGGACTGGCACTCAAATTTTGTTTGATCATTAGAAATGAATTTCTAAAGCATCGTAAACAATAAAAATAGAAAAATAAAATTTGACCAAAATCGTGACCATGCCCCTTTAAATTGATAAATCAATTATATCAGTGTTGAGGTTACAGTTCAATTTAAATATTGGTTGACTTACTGATATGTCAGGGTTTTTTTCTCAATATAAAGGTACATGTGTCTTAAATTTTTATAAATGACTAATATTTAGTCATGTAATGAAAGAAACTCAAATACTCAAAATCTTTGAATATTTTCCAATGCTTTTTTTTTTTACAGAGCTCATCTTCGAAAGGAGATTAATCAAGTCTATAAATGACCATGACTATACAGCAGTCTTAAAATTTCACTGACGTAATAGCCTAAGCCATTCTGCGAACATTATTGAGAGTCCAAGAGCAAATTTAAAGGATGTATTCAAAATATCAATGTTCTACGACAACTGGAAGCAGAACAAGAGGCCCATGGGCCACATTGCTCACCTGAGCAACAAAAGGCATGATAAAATCAGCTTAACGGAGTCATGATACAAAATATCTGGACAATGTGGTATAATACATGTAGATCCTGTATAAATAAAAATCCACTTTCCCCTTGGATATTCTTTTCTAACATGATGATTTTATAGTCATATCACATGTTGAGCATTGCAGTTCTAAAAAAGATCCTAAACAATTGTTTATGTATGGGATATAAACCTACATCAAACTCTGAACCCCTTGTGAGGCCCAATAATCGTCCAAGGGCCAGAGTCTAAACAATTTTAAAGAATCAGCAATACGTCAAAATGCTTGCATATAAGTAAAACCATATATGATAACATTTCAGTTTTTGTGAATAATTAAAATGTTTCCTTTATACAATTGGATCCCCAATGTGGCCTCACCCTACTCCTCAAGATTTTGATTTTAACGAATTTGAATCTACACTATCAAGTTGCTTTCACTAAAGTTACAGATTTTCTAGGCAAATTAATGGTTTTTTAGAAGAAGATTCTTAAAAAAAAATTCACTATATATTCCTATGTAAAAATTTGTCCCCCCCCCCCCCCCCCATTGTGGCCCCACCCTACCCCGGGGCTTATAATTTTCACAACTTTGAATTTGAATTTGAATTTGAGGATGCTTCCACACAAGTTTCAGATTTCCTGGCTGATTGGTTTCTGGGAAGAAAATTTTTAAAAATTTACTCTATACATTCCTTTGTAAAAATTTGACCCCCCATTGTGGCCCCACCCTACCCCCATGAGTCATGATTTTCACAACTTTCAATCTACACTACCTGAGGATGCCTCCATATGAATTTCAGCTTTCCTGGCTGATTGGTTTTGGAGAAGAAGATTTTTAAAGATTTACTCTCTTTATTCCAATGTAAACATTCGACCCCCCATTGTGGCCCCACCCTACCATCGGGGGTAGTGAATTTTACAACTTTGAATTTACACCACCAGAGGATGCTTCCAAACAAGTTTCAGCTTTCCTGGCTGATTGGTTTCTGAGAAGAAGATTTTTAAAATTTTCTCTATATATTCCTATGTAAAAAATCGACCCCCCATTCTCCCCACTACCCCCATGAGTCATGATCTTGGTGCTTTTAACTCTACCCAGGTAGATTACTTTTTTTATACACATGTATTTATAATAAAACTGAACTCAGAATTTTCAACAACTAAATTATTAAAAAAAAAAAGAAGTTATTTTCATAATAACAGTGCTGCATAAATTAGTTTAGAGTGACCAAAAGAAATAAAAAGAAAGTTGTGTAGGTTAAAATAAATTCCTGTAGATGCACAATGTTACACACAAAACATGAGGTTAATCAGAGAACTTTGCTTCCAGCATATTTTGCATCGTTTTTCCAAAGATTAAGTTACTTGCGTATTGGAATACGTGCATTACACAATGTTTTCCTTGAGCTGTTTTTTAACTCTAACTCTGACAAACAACCAACATTGACATTTATCGCTATTATATTGTATAATAACAATTCACACATTTAACATATCTGACACACATTAACATGTGATCACTGTTGTTTGTGATCATTTGAAGGCTAAAGGGAGAAATGAGTTCACCTTGTCTTGGGAATACTGCTGAAGTGGAGCGTAGTCTTGTAGAAGGGTTGCCATGTTGAAGAGACATGTTGACATTTCCCAGCACACTGACTCCCAGATTTCTGTGAACTGATGGCTGTTGAGCTGTTCTAATGCCTTGCTGTAGCAGTCTTTAGCCTAAATAACATTGACATTGTTTATCAATCAATTAGCAACATTATAAACAGCATGCCAGCTTGGGAAAATGCAAGTCATAATGCAAAAATGTTGATTAGCTAGTAGCGAGTGCAGCGAGCTCTAAGAACCAGTGTGCACTAAAAAGAATGAGCTAAACCTACAGATTCATCAAGAAAATTTTTTGGCAGCATCCCATAATGCTCTCTAATGCTTTCTCCCGTAGTGCTATGCCAAAAATGGCTGACATTTAACTCGTAATATTTAAGGTTCCTTGAGGTTTGAAGACACAATTTAAATATCGCACAAGAGATTTTTTACATTCTTCCATTCCTTTATATTGAGTCGAGATACGTAAACAAATGATTATAGATTTTAACGTATGACGTCACAGTGATCTCGCGCTATATTTCCCGAAATAAATTTAGAGGTGGATCAAACATCTGTAATGCATGTACTAGCTATTTCAGTGTAAACTACGATACCTGCCTCAGATGATAGTTTTCAATTTGGTTTTGCCTAGAGAGAGAGATTATATATATACAAGCAAGAGCCATTCTGTACTGTCATATCAATCCAATTTTTAGCTAATTTAGCATACATGTACAGTAAGTATAAGTAGGGAGGAAATTAAAAAATATATACATTGCTATCAAAGTTATAGCCTTGTCATTTTGAAATAAATCTGAAAAAAATAAAGAGAAAAAATAAACAGTTAAAAAAATCTACATAGATATTGCATATTGTCAAACCATTAAATTTTAAAATGGGAAAAACACACCTACATACAGGGACCGGGGCACGTACAACGTATGTATTTAGAATGCAAATATAAACAAATTAAAAAAATATGAACCAGGAAAAAAAAATGAAAGTCAGATAACAACAAGGTACAAAAGAAAAATATTATTTATCGTTTACACTTTTGATCAAATTAAACACAACCCCAAATTACATTTTACAAACTGATCAATTTTATCAAAAGTAAAGAACAGTTTTAGGGGGAAGCAAGTCTATGTATTTTGTAAGATCTTTTTTTTAAACTTAGAAATATTATATAATTTTCTCTCTCCCTCTCTCTCTTTCTCTCTCTCTCTCTCTCTCTCAAATTCTTTGATGTTAGTTGATAATACTTTCGATTTCCATTAGCGCGCTCTTCAAATAAGAGGCGCGTTTCGTCGTGTCACTGGTGGAGAATACAAATATGACTTAGTTGACAATGATGCAAGGTATGTGTGATTCTTGCTGCGCTCGCCACAACAGTAGCATGTACCATAAAACATATTACTAAAGTTTTCATTTTTAAATTTTTTTTTTTTTTTTTTTTTAATTTTATTACTATTTGATGGGAGCAATATTATTGTGTTAAAGAGGCTGGATGGTCAACAAATTACCCATCAGATCTACCTTAAAATCTTTAAATATGTTCTGATATTTTCACCATAAATTATTATTATAAGTATTGAAAAAAATTCAAAATACTGTAGATTTAAAACTTGCATGTTTATCTATATTTTTATATAAAGAGCGCTTTATCTAATTAAAAGAAGATATATATGGTCTAAAAAAGGTCATTCGGCCCAGTTATTAAAAAATGAAGACATGTTCGGTAAACATGTCAAAATATGTATTAAGTAGAAGTTCCTTGTGTGAGCAGAGAAACACACAAGCTTATATGATACTGAACATTTGCATCTGTGTCTACATAATGTGTTACTTAAATGCCCCTCGCCAAGAGACAATATAGTTTCAAAGAGTTACCCGGTAAGGTCATACCGGGAAGTCAAAAGGTCAACCATGTAACTGGCGTTTCACCTAGATAAATTTTCTAAGCAATCAAATATTTTTGTGTTTTAAAAGAAATTGTAACATTATTATAACAAAGAACAAAGATCAACTTAATTAGAGTAATAATTCTGTAATAATTACATTGAATAAATTTTATTGCAAAAGAAAATGTTTAAATGGAAGAGATTAATAAGATTCATTTTGAATAGAATACACAATATGTCCTATTAAGAAGGGAAGTAACTCATTTCTATTCTTGTTTATTCTGGTTTTGATGAAGGAAAACGACTTGCATTCATAAAAAGTTACTGAGAAAATGAATCATAATTTTTGTAACCATAAAATATAACAATTAATCAAATGAATGACTTCTTTTATCAAAATCAATTTAAATGCAGATCCTCGTGTGTTGTGATTTCCATTGGCATTTGATGTGGTATGGGACACCTATCGATATTAACATGGATAAAAGTACATTATAATCAAATTACACCCACCGTTTTAGTATTTTCAAACAAGAAGGTACAGTTTTTTTTATTATTTGCCCTAAAATTCAAAAGTTGTTTAAATCTCAATAATTTAATTCTAGTTGTAACGTGGTATCCGATTCGATAGAAAAATTTAATTTAATTTGTATAACCTGGTTTGCACGTCACAATTAAGACACGTCACAATGTACTAATGTCAAAAACGTACTAATCCGCTTGACGTTACGTTTGAATTTGAACAGATTAATATCATTTTTAAAAGTAAAACGCACTCAATTTGTACAGTAAATTAAATGATAAGGAATAAACTAAAAATCTACCCAAGTAATACTCGTATAACCTGGGTTAGAGCTCAATTGATGCTTTTTTATATTCCACTTCGCGGATTATATAGCATAAACTGCCCCAACCCAGGTTATACGAGTATAACTTGGGTAGACATTGAGTTCATTTCTTAATCAAAATATACATACAATATCTTGAATACATGTGTATATAAAGTACCAAGTTATACACCTGTATCCTGTTTTCAAAAAAGAATAATGACTTCAAGATTTTGTCATATTTCTAAGATGTAGTCAGAAATGATGAAAAATAGCACTATTTCTCATAGTTTTTTGAAGAGGAAAATGTGTCTGCACCCGTCATCCAGGACGAAATTAATACCGAGCGCAGCGAGAGGCGGGTAAAGCAAGGCTTAATGATAATACGTAAATAAAAGAAAATCAGTGAAAAATGAAAGTTGAATTGGGGGTACTAATAGCTAAAAAAATTTCTTCCAGTTCATGGGCGCCATCATATTGGCAGCCATTTTATTCTACAACGTTAACTTGATCATTAAATGCCTGGCGCTTGTCGATGTTTTTTGCCCCTAAACTTTAATACAAACTTTCCAAGGTTTCAAACTAAAGTAATTGAAGTGAAAATAATTGACTTTATACAAACCAGATAAATTACAACAGTTCTTTAATCAGGAAATATGACTTGTTTCACGTATGTCTTATCAAATTATTTGATGAAATATAAAAACATTAACATCAAGGTACTGATCTTTTAGATACTGACTAAAGTATTAATAGAAAAATTTATCAACTTAAGAAATGAATAAGCATTGAAAGAAGAAATGAAAAATTCTCGGAATCACATACTTTTCTTCGGCTTTTTCTGAAGATAATGTAGAATGAGCATGCGACGTTTAGTTTAACTTTGGCTAATGATTTGAGTAGTCAGGCAGATCGTACTGTCTTGTGTTTCATAAAAATCTGTGCTCGGCCCAACCGTCACACCGTTTACATATTATATTTTATGTAATATCACATAATAAAGTTATAATGTGAGTTTCATCGTGGGTGACGGCTGCTGACATTTTTTTCTATTCAAATAACCATTGAAAAATTGGTGTCGTCTGCTTATTTGTAAGGAAAATAAGGGAAAACGCACTGTTTATGACATCACAATTACCATTGTGAAACTTTAATCAGGTAACTATTAAAGATTCTTAATTTATGGGTATTCTTGTGTAAATAAATGTTACATTTAAAAATTTTTATAATATTTTTAAAAATCAATTAAAAACAGGGTAAAATATGACTGAAACTGTATATAGTTCTTCACAATATTAGACCAAAAAATATATTTCAAAAATGTTTGGAAATGTAAATATTATAGAAGCTGCAGCAGGATTTGAATAACTCACAGATTCGTAGTTAACGTTCTAACCCATTGCGCTATGCTTTTTTAGGTAACAATTTTAATAAAGAAAACATTTGTAAAATTATAATTGATTTTATTGTTTAATTCGATCGGAAGTACGTCACAATATGGAGGTATCCCATTCTACCTTAACAAATTAATACTCATACCTGAATTTTGGGGTTTTTTTTTTAATTAAACCAGCTAAATCTAATTGGTATCTCAATTCAGTGTGTCTTGAATTTCTGTGTTTGTAAGAGGAATCAGATTTTGAACAAAGTACATTTTCTTTGCTAATATTGGTAAGTAAAATATCATTATCATTACGAAGACTTGAGTCCATGACGGTCATATCCAGATACCAGATATGGTATATCAATCTCCTCAAGAAAAAGAGCTCTTTATAAAAATATGTAAAATATTAAAGCTACATAAAATACATGGATTTTTTCTTTACTAAATAAAAGTTTACAGTTAAACAAATCAAATCGGAACACACCAACCAGCCTCTTAGGCCCTAATAATTTTCCAAACCTCTTTATAATAATGGCGCTCCACATCGGTGAACTGGGGCTGATCCTGCAGCATGGTATTCTGGGTGTGAATCTGTGCGTGTAGCCGCATCAGCCTACCCTTGTTTGTGTAGAGCAGGGCGGTGTTAGCCTTGTCGGACACACTTTCAAACAAGGCCACACCATCCTTCAGGGAAGACAGTGACTTCTGACAGAGGAGCTTAGTCTCCTCGGAGGGGTAGGGAGCTTCTATATAGAGGGAAGATGAACAAGATATGAATATTATTCTGATGTACCTGTACAATAGGATTGCATTGTACATGTATATACGATACGATTATAGGTTATTATGGAAAAGCAATTTTTTTATCATGAAAAAACCCCTGATAAAACGATATCTTCATTTTTGGCAACAAGAGCTCTGTCAGTTTTTTTGATAATCACACACATCATACCGTCAGTCTGGAGACATGCCTGGGCTTTGTTCATGTACCATACTCCCAGCTCATTCTTGATGTTGGCCAAGCGTTTTTTCAAGGAGCTGCTCATTTCCGATTTGTTGTCCTCTGTCATAGATTCCATCACTCTGAGGCCCTCTTGATAGCACCGACAGCATTGGTTTAAACAAAACTCAATGTCTCCTAGCTTTGCCTCAAATATCCATTCATATTCTGAAAGAAATACATTAATTATTTTACATGAACATATACCTGTTTATTGGTTAAAAGAAAGACAAATCTTATACCAAATTCAGGAGCATTGAGATTATCCATCACAATTACAGCATTCATGAAAAATCCACAGATTTGAATTGTGTATATTGAGATAAAAAAAATTATCTTTAATATTTAATTAATTTTCATTGATTGAATAATACAACTGTGGTTTTACTAATAAAGTTACATAAAACAGTAGCTGCATTGGCGAAAAATGCAGTCTGTATTTTAGTACCAAGACAAAAAAAATTTAAAGATTGAATTTCAACTCTTGTTTGTTTCAGAACAGATTTCATTTAAAAGGAAAAATGTCCCCCCTACATGGACACACCCTTAGACAGATATCACTTACCAAAGCAGTCTATCTTCCTGCATGGACACACCCTTAGACAGATATCACTTACCAAAGCAGTCTATCTTCCTGCATGGACACACCCTTAGACAGATATCACTTACCAAAGCTGTCTATCTCCCTGGACACACTCTGTGACAGATTGAGCTGGTCCTCCGTCAGGTTAGACAACTCCTCGGCGACGCTGTCTCTGTGTAGGTTACGGTGGATACACAGAAGGAGTACGTCCCCCGCCAAACTCAGTAGCACACACAGCAGCTGGCTGTTCTCTGTGGCCTTCTCCGGCAGCAGGATCTTCATGGCAGCTGTGGACAGAAAACACGCTTTATATACAAGAGTATAATCATCATATGGTCTAAAAGCTTTTTTTGTAACCTGTCAAAAACTAAAGAGATATTGTAAACCAACTCTTCTTTATAATGACTTTATTTTAAAATCGGTTTGTTATAAAATGGTTGGCGAAGACGAAGGTTCGCGATATCACGTCTTTGTTTAAAATCTTGACTTTTGAACATTTGAATTTTTATGGCACTTAGAGACTGGTTTGCTATGAATAATATTTTCGACTTTTGGGCTCTCAAGAAACTAGAAATATTTTATCACGAATGAAAGTTGGTATACAGTACACATGAAAGTCTTATTCATTAACAATATTCTCTGAATAAGATAAAACATTCTTCTTAAAATGAAATCCTCAAATTTACATCTTCTCTATATAAGCACAATAACTTCTTAAGCTACAGTACAGCGTTCTTTTTTTTTCTGAAAAAAAAACACTCTATTGCACATTTCCTCTAAATAAAAAAATTACTAAATATTTAAGTTACAGCATTCTTTTAAAAGGAAAACCTATACTCTACATGTCCAATATGCAACAACACTGACCATAACATTGTAAGGATATCCTCAGTAGACAGAGGCTCTTCCCCGGCTGGTTCTCAAGAGCAGCACTCCTGGCCAGTGTATAGAGAGCAATGGCCGCTTTCTTCAGGAGGAGAACTTTCAGGGTGCGGTGCCAGGTGACCGAAGTCTCCGCCTCCACCACTGATTGGTCCTTGACATGGAGGGGCGGTTCCTTATCATTATGGGGAGGGGCTGATTTCTGGAGGGGTTCATAATGCAGAGGAATGGCTGTGTTTTTGTTACAGGTGGCCTGCTCCTCAACAATGTTCTTCTTTTTCAGGATTTGTAAGGTGAAGTCTTTATCTAGACACATTAAGCCCTGCAAAAATAAGGTAATAATTCATAGGTATCATTTTTTATAAAAAAAAAAGAGTAATGCCAAATGAAATTACACAGTTATAAGTCTCTATAAGTTTTTTATGTTTGAGTATGTAAATGTGAAGAATGTCATTGAAGTTATTTGTGAGTTATGTTTGAGTGTATGCCTATGAGATATGTTTGAGTGTATATTTGTGAGGTATGTTTGAATGTATACCTGTGAGGTATGGCTGAGTGTATTCTTGTGAGATATGTTTGAGTGTATACCTGTGGAGTATGTTTAAACGTATTCCTATGATGCATGTTTGAGTGTATATCTGTGAGGTATGTTTGAGTGTATACCTACACCTGTGAGGTATGTTTGAGTGTATACATACAATGTATATCTGTGAGGTATGTTTGAGTGTATACCTACACATGTGAGGTATGTTTGAGTGTATACATACACCTGTGAGTTATGTTTGAGTGTTTACCTGTGAGGTGTGTTTGACAGCATCAAGACACTTCTGTGTGATGTCAGTTACTGCGGGTTTACGTTTACTCTGGAACTGCTGTTTTCTGTAACCATTCTGTTTACACAATGTTTTTACTGTTACTGATGTAAACTGTTCTTCCTCAAGATCTGAGTTCTCTGACTGCAATGATACAAATTCAAAAATCAAAGACCAAAATTTCACAAATGTCACTACACTCTTCATATTTCAGATCTTAGTAGAGCTATAATAACATAGTCTGTCATTTACTACATTGCACGGGAATAGCAGGATACTGATACATGTATCTTTAATCTTTAACTTTTACAGTGTAGATAAAAGTGCAAGTACATGTAAGTATAAGTACTAATACAAAACAAATCTTTGTGTGAACGGTTGCAAAATAGAAGGGTGAAAGCTATATGGAGTACATTTGGTGACCGTTAAGAGCATTTTCTTATTTATATAACCTGTTATTTGCTATATGCATAGGGATGACAGAATAATAATACCCTTGAATAACCTTTGTGTAATGGCATCAAATAAAGGATGAATTTGAATTTGCATCTGACATGTAAAATATAAAGTATTATTTGTTGTCTGCAGTGTAGTGCAGATGACCTTGACCTGTCCATTTCAGTGTAAATAACCTTGACCTACCTGTGTAGAGTGAGAATTGCCATCCTCATCATCAGAATCCTTGTCTGGACTGTCCGTCCAACCATCCTTAATCATGCCGTCTGGTACCATGACATCAGACAGTAGAAAGTGGGCTGAGGTACAGATCTATAGGAAAAAGACAAATTTTCATTACAGAACTTCAAAGGATTAATTTTTATTAACACATACTGTCAACTAGACACATATGACCTTAACTAGCATTTCCAAATTTTTAATAAAGAATCTTTCAGAGAAAAACATCTACTAACACATCTTGTCAACATGCCACATATGGCCTTAATTTTAATCAAATCCTGCATAACTGGTTATCTCCGCAGGTGCAATTTTTTGTGGTTTGATTCCAAGATACATGTAGGTGTCTAAGACTGATTCAGACCTGAGAGTGTTTCTCTTCATCAAGTAGAAGCAGACAGTTCTCCAGCAGGAGGCGGATTTTCCGCCGACTCTTGTTTCCGTTGTTCCACATGTTACGAGCCACGCGATACAGGAGACGCCCCAGCGGCACAGTGAAGGGATTTCCCTGGTCCTCTTGAGCGTCGGCTAACGAGGTCAGATCGTACAGTTTCACGATGTCATCGTCCACACCTACAACGATATAACGATGATGACAATCTAATTATCATCAGATCATTTGATACGATTGCTATATAGAGTGAGCAAATCAAAGGATCTTATTTTTAATAAGATTGTGCCAATTATACCTGATGTATATATATAAACTGTGTTGCGTGTTGTTTTATCAATAAAATAAATTTTATTTTCCAATATCCAAAAAATTGGCAATTCTGGAGTATGGGAACATCAGTACTGACAAAGTATCAGCAAAATTTTCTAAAACTTCCCAAACAAATATCTACACCCCCTACCCCCTCAACAAAAATAATTTTAATCATTTAAATTCTGTTTCTCCCTCAACAGAACTTGTAAAAATCTGAATAAAACTGAAATAGGGTACATGCTAAATATAATATGTTTATGGTAATCTAGATTAAAAAGAAAATGCTATTTGTAAAAATCAATTCACGGCTGATTTAAGGAAGAGACCTTTGTACAGCCAGTATGTGTGGCCCTCTTTGGTGGCGTTGGATTTGAGGAAGGACAGGATGTTGCAGGCAATGTCTGTCACCATGTTGGGGTCAAACTGGGAGTTCCTCAGGTTAGGGATATCCTCCGTCTTAATCAGCTCATATTTCTGCAAGGAGCAAGAGAGCACAATATCAACTAACCTACTGATGGAAAAAAAATTGCTTGATTTATTATCTTAATTGTCTTAATCTGCTCATACATGTATTTCTAACCAACTGGTTGATAAAGTTCTCCGAAGATATATAAATAACGTATAACTGCTTGATTATGATTACCAAGGAACTTGATAAAGATTATTTTTCAAAGCTTCTAATCCACTTATCCTGTCTAAAAGGTGATTGGTTTTCTATCATACAATTATCTTATAATCCTGACTTAACTCAAAAGTTAATTCAACAAAAAAGGTAATGTAATTTCATCTTAATTAACAAACTCAATGACTGGATTTACTATAAATAAATGCAATTTCAATCAGTGTTGGCCCATTTTTGTGGAATGATAGTTCTTTACAGTTATGCGGGTAAATTCATGGATTCATTGTAATAAATATTTAAAAAAGATCTTAATTAATCGAAGATGTAGATTCATGGATGAGGGGTAGCCACAATTTCTACAAAAACTGAGCCACCCTGAATCTTAAAGATTGCACATGAACCTGAACAATGCCATCCACATGAAAGCACATGGCCACCTCCGGAACGTTGCACATCAAGTTATCCAGCCAGTAATCTAACCCAGTCAGGACATTGATCGGAGTGTTCATGTCCCTGCAAATAAACCAAACTATCACACAGACGAATAAAGTACAATATAGACAATTATTAAACCGCATGTCCATCATTACTTGTCACAATACCTGTAGATATACACTCAATATGTATTAATAAAAGAAAGACAATGGGGGTTATAATGGATTTATTACTTCAAAACATCTACTGATGAAATAATTATATTGAAAGAACAAACTATCTGCAGAGTTATTTTTAATTTGCTAAATCTTTATTAAATTTACCAAAAAATCAGTTGTATTTAAAGAAAGATAACTCCGATAAGTTTTTTTTCTTTCATACTTGCAGGGAGCTATAAAAGCTTTTTAAAATTCTTGAATGTGGGACTATGAATAAAATAAGACAATTTTATTCCAATAAGGCATACAAGAGACTATAATAACTATAATTATATGTAACTTAAGATAGACAACTGTTCTGGGGGTATTCTGACCTGAGTCTCAGACTAACACATGGGTAGTTGGCACCTCTGTTGAAGATGGGTAGGTCTGTTCCTATCAACATCTGAATGTTCTCGAAAGTCCAGATCAGTTCTCTGTGCTGTCCACAAATATCCTAGAGAATCAGAGGAAAACCATGAAATACTGTAGATGACATCTCTTATCATAAAAGTCATACGGAAAAAGGCTGGAAAAAATCTATAACAAAACTAACTATGCGTTTTTTAGAAAAATGCCATTTCCTTATACTCAATAGTAACGATACCCAAATTCCATTTTATGTACTGTAATGTTTATTTGTTTTTAAATGAATGCTCAGTATAAATTTCACTCATTGTTAATGATATAAATCAAGCATTAATTTCTATTATATAGCTGCATGGTTACCTCTGAGAATTCTTGTTTACTAACATCCCTGTTTAAACAGGTCACAGGTAGAGATTCTCCAGAGTTCTGAGCTTCTTGCATGCTAAAAAAATAAGACAGCCTCCTCAATGCATTGCTTACTTGTATACATCTAAAATTCTGTCCGAAGAATTTGTGCCACTTTATAATGTTTATTCTAAATGTATAATGTATGGTATAAAGTTTCACAATTTTAAGATGATAATACACTTACTATTTACTGCATGATGGTGAGGAAGATATGAAGATTTATTCCCCAGCCGCAAAAAAATCATACTTCCCTTAAGCATCACCCATACATTCATGCAATAAATACATTATGTTTATATAAATTCTCTCTCTTCATTTATCATTTGAATTCCTTATAGTTGAATTATTTTTCAGAAATAAGATAGACAAAATCATTTGTGAACTTTAGTTTCAATTATTGGTTTGTTTCCTGCATCTGCTTATCCTCTGGCTTTTTCATAACTTTCCTAGATAATTTCACAAGGGTTCCAAAGGAGTAGGTGATCACATCAGATGATGTGTAATATTAAGAGAATTTTATTTCTTAAAGTATAATTATTACAAACTGTCTTCGTATCATCCTTATTGTTTGAATACATACAAGTACAGTACTTCAATTACTTTACACAGGCAAATCTTAATTGCTAACCTTTTTTAAACTTCTGCAATAGCTAGCTTATCAATTACCTTCTGTAGAGAAATTTGGAAAGCATGTTTTTATTCTGAAGATGATCCCTGCTCTTCTTTTTCTTAGGAACACATTTCACCTGAAAAAGAGAAAAATTTAAATCCAATATTTTACATGTAATTGAAAGCTAGCTAGTGTATAAAAAAATTGAGCTTTCAGCAGGATGTGATATGTAGTTCTGTAGATTCCTAATTATACACGAGAAATTAATATCCGCATATACTCAAAAAACAGCCTTCTTTTTCTGGCAGTTGAGAACTTAATCAAATTATGATAATGGTTCAGCATTCACGATTTAATATCACTGCGATTTGATACAAGGAATAAGATATATTCAGCATTCACAAAAATATGATTCATATATACATACTGTACCTGCATATCTTTTTTCACAGATTCTAGGTAGAAGTCTCTCAACCACTTCCAGTCATCCTAAAGTGGCATAGTAAAATAATGAAGTCCACAAGCATAAGTTAATAAGGATCTCCCCCCCCCCCCCCCCCCCCCCACCCAACCACCCAAACCCCAAATATTTGTAAATTAGCAGGAATGATTGCTGTAAATACAATTTTAAGAGGGCTGAGTCGCGAGGCCAACCATGGGTTTCCAACGATGGTCTTGACAATTTTTAGGCTAAAGCAAAAATACTCGTATTTTTCCTTTACTAAATAATAGTTTTTGGGCAAATTATGGGCTAGTAAAATATCATATTTAAAATTTTTAAGATATCTAGATCTGACTGATAATCTGTTGACCATCCAGCCTCCTTAAAATTCTCAATACATATATTCTGAAAAAATGGTGACTATGAAATAGAATTTCTGAGTCTGCTGAGGGGTTTGATACCAACAAATCTTTCTTCTTTGTTTAACACACAATTAAAATATATATTGTTAAGTAATAAAACAACATGCGCGGATCCAGAACATTTTTCCAGGGGGGGGGGGGGGGGTCCAAAGGATAATTGTGTTTGCCAGAGGGAGTCCAAAGCATATTTGCGATAATTTTACGATGTAAATTTAATAAATTTTCATTTTCCAAGGGGGGTTGAGACCCCCCAACTAGATCCGCACATGGAACAACGTATAGATAAGTGGATTATATAGCATTCTAGGTTATATGAAGTATGTAGTGCATGAACATCTTCAGTCTTCATGATACACTTACATTTTGCTTTCTCAGTAGATTTTTGTGGATATCAAAGTCATCAATCAAAAGGGAGTTGTCTACCTTGTGAACCATCATACTGATCTGAGACTTTGAAGAAAATGGCATCTTCAACAGCTTCTTGATATTCTAGATGGGAAGAAAAGAGGTAAAGTCATTATATCAAAAACATGTCTCAAGATTCACTTTAACACCAATCTCTCTTCATATCTTGAACACTATCACACATATTGCCCCCTAAACGAAAACAGAGAATATAAACTTTTGAAAATTAACTTTAAAAATTATAGCTCCATCTAATATTATTGCAATCATGCTAGCGAGCTCTTATGGCAAGTGCCTAGGAAAAAGAATGAACTAAAGCTATACAATTGTCAAGAAAAATTTTTTGACTGCATTCTTGGATGGGGGCTGGGTGACAATGACATGGTTATCTATGAGTTCCTGCCCTGCTCGCCCCAAAAGTCACACCATAAAAATAATAATACATAATGTATATGAAATCAAGTCATTCATTCTAAGTAGAGATACCTTTGCTTGTGAGATAACATCAACCTCTCCTGTGAGTTCAAGTGCATTGTTTGCCATGGAAAAACTAAAACAGAAGGAGATACAATGTATCTACATTGTTTTATGAAATTAAGCCTAAATCCATCATACAAGTTACACGTTTAAATTTCACAAAAAGGTATATAGAGAAAAAGATATTTTACACCCTTTGTTTCATCTAATGACTAAACCACCACTGATACAAAAGGGGGAAAACATATTGTTCATTAATAATTGTAATATTGGTTCATAAAAAAAAAAATAATATAGGTTTGAGAGAGGCTTGTTACAGATGATACAGAAATAAAGTGCAAATGAAAATGAGACCTCCATTATACCTCGTGACAGGCTTTGGCCAAAAGAACTGTCTACCCTGCTGTCGTTGCTGAGGGGGGCGTCTCCTTAACCAGTTGGGTGGAGGTTTGTTCAGATCAGTGTGGGGCTGAAGCAACGTCATCAAGGGAGAGAAATCAAGGGTTGGGCCCTTCACAATAGACATCTCCCGTTTGGGCTGATGCTGTGGGTTTCCCGCCAGGCTGCTCCTGTGTCTGACAAGAGACTGTTCCTGGACAGGTGTGGAGGATTCTGTGTTATCATTGCTTATTGCCGACTGGGACTGAGACACATAATGGGAAGAGCAGGCGTTATAACTGTCATCAGAACTTGTAGTTGCAACATCTTTTGAGCTTAAAACTGGTGCACATTGATACATTGCCTCCGTTGGATCCATTGCAAACTCTACTCGTCCAAAATTTCAACGATATATATTTGTTTTGATTACAAGACAAATGTTTCCAGAATATTCATTCCTTAAATCGAAAGTAAAACCTAGAACTTCTTAACTTGAACAAGTTTGAGTCTTAAGACTACAAATATTTGAAAATGTCAACTAAAACTTGAAAAGAGATGAATAATTAAAATATCTTTACATGAAACTATTTCACATGCACAAAAAGCAATGAAATGTAGGATTTTATAACTAAATAAACATAATTCTCTTAAGTCGAATATTTATAACACAACTTATTTAATAGGGGTCGTCTCAAAACAGTAAAAATTAAAAAAGATTAAGAATTATTTTATTGATATAAACAAGTCAATATATTCAATCATGAATACTGGATCATGTTAAAAGTCATTTGTGAAAGATTGATACTTAAATTCATATTATGGAATGTTGATGAAGCAATAGCATAAAATATTTCCGGATATAAAATACCTGGCCAGATTCATTACGAAATTATTCTAACAATGGCGACCATCGGAGGCATGTGCGTGAGAACTGTCACATCGATTTCAAGATGTTTGCGACAAAGTATTCACTCAAGAGCGACATGGAATGGGTAAAATCTTTTATAGTTTTCACATTACTTTAAATATGCTTTCTTTATTGTTATATTGCTTACCTATATTTGTTATGATCCATAAAAATCTCAAGGTTACGAAACCCGTTGCATCTTTTATACTCGAATATTTCAAATAATATGATTACAAAGTATTTTACTTTTCTTTTTTTATTTTGTTATGTTGCAACACTCGTACAAATGTTGATGCTGTATTTGTTCAGACCTTGAAATGAACATTTGTATCAGTTTGTAAATATTGCATAAGCCGTGAAAAAATGTTATAAAATGTTACTTGTTAAATAATTCATTGTTTGGTAGAGAAATAAGTAAGTAAATCAGATGAAATATTGATGGTTAACCTTATGAGTGAGTTACTGTTATCAAAGATATACAGATTAAGATTAAAGTGAATTTTTATTAAGAGTATTCTCTGAGTAACTCAGGATAGGGTCAAAATCTTTTAATAACTGTAATGGGATGGGAGAAATAATGATGAACCAGACAGGGATTTGAAACTTGGACCCCCTGAATCTGAGTCAGGTCCTCTACCCACTGAGCTATCTTTGTGTCAATATTCCAACCTGGGTGACTGTCACATTCCTCCCCCTTCAATGATCTTCGCCCTCGAAGATGAACATCCCCAGGCTCTTTCCCCTGACAGGAGTTAACTTGTAACTTCTAGGGGTTGACTGTCATACATCATTACCAATAATCAGCATCTAATTAAGAGTGATAAAACATATAACAAGTTGTTAAAAGTAAAAATACAATTATAAAGTAGAAGTAGTCGGATATTTTTTCCATGCACATTTTCAATGTCTTTTTGCATTACTTTTACATATAAAAGTGGCTTACATCTTGTCAAATTTAACACAACCAATCTCTTCAAAATCTCATTCGCACCTTTCAAATACTCTTTGAAAATCTTCGCTGCCCCTTCGTTCTTTTATAATGTTTTGTTGCTGATTAATTTTAAACATTTTCTCCCTTTCCTCCACAGAGGTTTGAGCAAATCTTGATGCTGCAATTTTATTCTGCTCCAGACACAACAATATGACATCAATTTAAAAGGGCAAATACTCTAATTTAAAAGTAATTTCAAAGGGCAACTACTCCAAATATTTTAAGAATTTATGGAACACGTTTTTTGTATAAAATATTATACAATGTCCAGATAAGTAGGCAAAGCGTCGGCCATATTGCCGAATATTAATTCTCACCAGATGAACATAAAGATATATCCGGCAGTCACCTGTCATGTTTAAACCAATGAAAGTGTGACATTTCAGTCCGAAGGAAAACAAAAGAAAATAACTCGTGCACGAGATAATAAATCTTGAGCACTTTATAGTTACTTTGCCATTTACAAGAATAATCTCATATGATACAGTACCAACCAGATGCAACCTAACCCAAAGCAAACCCCAAAAGCTGATCCTGGGTCTGCTTTTCTGTTTGGTCAGGGTCTACCTTTTAAAAATTTGCGTCTACTTTGGGTCTGCTTGGGGTCAGCCCTTTGGGTCCGCTTTATGCACGGAAGTGTGAAGTAGCGCAGGCCCGTCTTTTTCTTGCTGCCAGTGATTTTTCTACAGCCAATTAAGGTTAGAATTTTGGCTCTTTCCCCTTCCAAATTTCACTGATTTTTTCTTAATTTTTAAAACTTGTACCTTTTCCAAATATCTTTCTTTGTTCACACCCCCCACTCCCCCAAGAAACAGAGAATTGTTTATTTCTTTAATGATTAAAATAAAAAAACACTGATACAAAATACAAAAGATGAAGTTTAAACACAATAATTTCATTTCTTGTATAGTGTATCTATAGATACAGTAACCTAACTTTTCCTATTTGACCAACAACTCAGTGAATTTTCCCAATTTGAAAGCAACATGCAGGCTTCTTTTTAAAAAACACAGAAAAATAACCGACTGTCGTAAGCCCCACCCCTTGTATATTCCAAATACACGTGTACATGTAGAGACATTTGGTCACTTTTCAGTAGCGATATAAGAGTCTGCTTCTGAAATCGGGGTCTGCTTTCTTGTCCGTTCTGGGTCAGCTATGGGCCCGCCTTAGCAGACCCAAAATAGACCCCGAGACAACACAGAAAGCAGATCCGGGATATGGTTTGGGTCTACTTTCTGCTAAGTTGGGTCTGGTTAGTATACTGTAAGTTGTTCCCTTGATATTTTGTTCAAACAAGATTATATGTCCTGCAATATAAGTGGTTGCCACAAGATATTATATTGAATGAGATAAAATATTCAATATATATTTATATAATTTGAATAAAATACCAGTGTGTCACCTTGAATATTCTTTTCTTTGTTTGGCTTAGGTCCAAGAAAATTAAGATTAAATTGTAATTTGCCTACAAATAAATATACTAATTAGTCTAGCATTCACATTTGATAGAGGAGGATCGATAAAGTAATTTTCTTGTACAAGTTCTGCCAGTATGAACCAAATCTGTTGTGTATAGTTAATTAAAATTATATGTCCAAGAATTAAACCATAGATTACATTCATTGTTTTCTCTCTTTTTCGCAGACTTCAGCATAGACAGCTATGTACAACAAACTCTGATACAAAATCAGAGAAAGGGGGAACAGAAAAACCAGAGGCAGAAAACACCAATGAAGATGCACAGAAAGTCATAGAGAATTTGAAAGCAGATAGTGAAAAACTGAAAACAGAGGCAAAAGATTTTAAGGTAAAATATGAAGTTATTTTGTTTCTCCAATTTAATCAAGTTTACATTATGCAGTTGTGTACAGAAAAATTTCAATCCATTTGAAAAACCCAGCTTATCATGCTGTAGATTTTGACATTGTTTACTCTGACTAGTGTCTTGCAGATAAATTTTATTTTGTCTGGTGCATTAAAGGGTTTTCGATGGGTATTTCTTATGTTATATAATTTATACAATTAACATCTACATGTTTTGTGGCTATGATAATGAAGGCTAGGTTTGGTGAAAGAGTTACCTCTCTTTCATCGTCAAAGAGTATGTTACCAGTAAAATTGTAATAATTAATGGCAAAGGTTTGAGTCCCTTTTCAGTAAGGTTGGAACAAGTTCTTAATTATTTTTCAAGGGGTATGGCTTAGAAACTATTGCGTTTCTAGTACATGTGCTATGGAAAATGGAATATTTTTGTCTTCTGTAGTTGATGTGGATATTCATTTGTTGTGTACAATGATTTGACAGCTTACAAGTAGAGCTTCTTTGGAAATTTCGAGACCCTCTGAGAAGAATGAAAAGATTCTGGGATAAATCTTAGGTTAAATTTTCAGTAAAGAAGAAATATTTGAAATTGAAGAGATTGAACTAACTAGAATAAAAAGATATTTCACATTGGATTAAAAATCATATGTAGTCTATCTTGTACATTGAATTTATAAATTATAACATTTAACATAGCTTTATTATACATATTACAGCATTCTAAGTAAAATCCTCAATAATCATTTTATACCCAAGGTAATAACTATTACTGTAGTTTTTTTTCCCAAATTAAATGATTTATATAAAAATTGAAGTAGTCTTAATTATGTTTATAAATTAAATATCACTTCATTTGATAGAACTTTGAAATACCTAATAGGACCACCTTTTGATTACACTGTTATGGCTATGATTTAGTTTGGTTTGCTGTTTCATCATAAAGAAGCCAGTATTCTCAAACTCGTTTCTCTGGCTTTGCAGGACGTCAGCTGGTGGTCCAAGTTATCTCTGTCAGGGAAAACGCTGTTTCAGCACGGTAGCAACGATGACAATAATTGGAAGGTTGGAACAAGTGGAACTTTGAGTTATCTTTCTTTGTTTTATAAAGAATTTCTTTGTTGCATATATATATATATATATATGAAATGATAAGAGGTTTTCAAGATTACTGCATTAAGAATACCGGTGAATGACATACCTTATCTGTTTTTCATCAAAGGTTTAAATGGCATTCACTACATGTAGGTTCCTAGTACAGTACACAGGGTTTTTGACAAACTTGGACATGGATTTAGCTTGGTATATATTTCACAAAATTGAACTTAAGCTATCATAGGTAGATTTTTTGACAAATTCAAATAAAAGTCATCATACAGAAACTAACTTAAGATATGCTTCAATAATATTCTTAAATGGTTATGAATTATGAACTTTCTGTAACTACCTGTATGTATTTTGGTTTGTTTTGGATGGGTTTTGTGTTAATTGTTTTCATATGCTTATCAAACTTGTGTCCTTTTTTGAGGTAAATTTCTTAGACCCATATTAGAGAAAGCATGTTACTTATAAAAATTAAAAAGAATGTGTTTTTATAATCTCTGAAGAAAGGAAATCTGAAGTCTACCTCTAGAGATCATTTACATGTAGTGACTATAGCAGAGAAAAAGGATTTAATTAGAAAATTGTTTCAAATTTGGTTTTTTTTTACCTTATGTTTGTGTCCTGTTTTGGATGTAAATTGGTTCTGTGGAGCTATACATGTACATGCCCCAATCTGAGTAGAGGTGGTACATGAACCAGGTTTATATGTACCGTATGTGGCACAGACAATGTCAGGTTAGACTTGTGTTGGAAAAGGATAGAAAGGAATTCCAAGGAACTGCCATGTCAACAAATTGGCTTGTCAAATCTTATGAATTACGCGTTGAATTTCCAACAAAAAAAATTAAAAATGGGCAGGTCAAATAAGTTTGAAAACACTCTAATTGATCGAGAGCGATAAATGATTTTAATAAATTTTTGAGAACTAAATGCCTTTTTCTTGATTTTACCCCACTCATTGACTTTTTTCAAACGATTTTAATCTATTAAATTGGAAATCTGTTTTGAAGTGAATCGGTTTAAATTTAATATTGTATGTAAGTTTATATTGACTGATTTCATTGACCATGCAGACAAGTTTATCAACATCTCTAGGTGGCAATAAATGATTCTTGCAATTTGTTCAAGTCGCAATATTATGCACATAACATTTATAATGTTTTAACTTTTTAGCAAAACGTACTTGCTGATCCTGTTTAAGTCATGCAAGAAGTTACAAACATGCAGTAAATTGGGCACATTGGGTCTTATCTTCAAATATGTACAAAAATATCAGCACCAAAATCCTCAGCACACTTGATGATACCCAGTACATTTAAATTTATTATTCTCTATTTGGAGCCCCAAACACCTATTTTAGAGATCATGAAATCTGATACAGCCAGTAAATATGGCTGTTCAACAGTTCTTTTTAAGTAATATTTTACATGTTGACTGTCTTATCAAAGAATTGTCTCATATAAGCACCTCGTGGCACGTTGCAGTCTACGACTTGCCCCCTTATAAGTGATTGAGTGCCGATTGCTTTGATTGATTGCAGTCTGTCATATTCAACCAAAACCAGGTACATGCACTTTAGTTTGGGGATGTAGTAAAACATTTGTAAGACCTCAGTATTAAAGAGTGCTAGACCTCAGTGTTACAGAGGTCTACAGCCTACAGTAAAATCAACATCAGAGAGACCATGGTCTGGTGGATCCTCTTGTTCTTTGGAGCCCCAGGAAATAGTACAATGCAACCTGCTTTTGTCTGTAGTCTGAGCTGCAAATGTACTGGAAATGAAATGAAAATGATGTGTCATGTCGAAAGTTTGTGTCACTTTTATGACATGCTTCATTAAAATTTATCTCGCACAAATTCCAGTAAAACCGAACATTTTTTTTTGTGCACAATATATTTGCTTTTAGCATGTCGCATTATCGCGGTCCTTGTCAATTATAGATAGATTACAGTGGGCAGAAATCTTTGACTTATGGGTGTGAATTTTTTTTTTTGTCGTCTGGCTTTGAGAAATACACAAACTACATCTAAAAAAAAAAAATCAAGCATTCTAAGAACAAATTCTTACTGATGAAATTGAGATTTACAAAATGAATATTTTTTTTATTGATTTTATTTTTAAGTCTGCAAGTCTTTGAAAGCTGCCTTTTAGTATTTGTTTGTAAATTGGCATCTTGTTTATCCCCAATGTATTTGATAAGTCTCATTACGGTTATTGCTTTATGCTTGATAAAGGTTAATTCCTTTTACAATATGAAATGAAAAGTCATTAACAAGATAAAAAAATGTAAAACCAATTTTGTAATGTGCTGCTTTTTCAAAGTAATGTATTTTGTTTGTATTTTCTTTATCTCTCTTTTTTATGTGATTTTTTTTTCATTTTTCTTATTATTTACAATTTAGTGACCTTTTAAAAGTGTTAATTAGGCAATAATCAAATATGAAAGTGATATTTGATACTAAATACCATCTTCTTTTTTTTTCTTTTTTTTTTGGATATTGAAAAGTTCATTGTATACAAGAGGGAGACAGAGATCTCGATGGTGTCCTTGCCTTGAAGAAAAACAAAGGCTTTTATTATACATGTAGTATTTTTGATCATGCAGAGTCTTATGCTTCCAGAAAAGCTCAAAATTAAAAAAATATTCCAGGCTGATTTTCAAGAAAGGATCTTGTTGTTTGAGTTCAAAATGTTTAGCACTGGATATGAAAGTGTAGACGGGTAGAAAGTCTTTGATCTAGCTTGGCAATGAAAAGTATGCTAACATATCCCCTACACCTACAAAACATAGGCAGAATGAAAGAAAATGGGCTAGATTAAAGAGAAAAAAGAGAAAAGGTAATCTGAACGCACTGAATGTTGGCCTACCTAAATTATATCTTAATTTGGTCTTGTCACGTCGAACTTGAAAAACAATTTTTTTAGGGGGGTGATGATGGTTATTTAAAACAGTCAGACCTTGCAAAGGATGCCATATGCACTTTACTCCTTGAAAAAAAGTCTGGCACAGAGGAAAGGCATTGCGTAAGACATAAACATGTCAAGTCAGACACTGAACGTGGTTAAAGATGCTGTAGGAAGTAACTTAATGCTGTGACGTGAAATCATAATATTCAGCTTAAATCCAGAAATGATGTCGCTGTCAGATAAGTCGTGTTTTGTAAGAGAAGATGAAAGATGGATGTTGGTCATATAAAGAGACATGAACACTGAATATTGAATATTGATACCCTGAATCAATGAAAACAATCTCATTCACTTGTCTGTACCTTTCATTAAGTCCTCAAACATCGCTGATCTAATTATGATGATTTATTTAAATGGTCATGATAGGTAGTTATAGAGTGACGCAGGGTAAAATAGACTATTGTCAATTGTGATTGAAATTACCCTTGCTGATACTGAAGTGTTTAAAGAAACTACACACACATATGAACAAAAAAATACATATGTCATAAAATAGATGGTAATAGACTCTGAATCTATGATCATGCATAGATTTTTTGTAGGAAATTCATTACATGCCAGTATTCATTAATGAAATTTTTTGTAGGACAAATTATTGGGCATGTGTTAATGAAAATATTTGTAGAACTAATCATGAGACATTCATTGATGATCATTTTTTTGTAGGACAAGTACATGCGAGCATTGGCAGAGACGGAAAACGTCCGACAACGGATGACGAAGCAGGTCAGTGACGTACGACTTTTCGGGATCCAGGGTTTCTGCAAGGACCTGCTGGAAGTGGCGGATATCCTGCAACAGGCCACTCAAAGCGTGCCCGAGAAAGAATTACAGGAAAACAAACACTTGCGGGACCTTTACGACGGGCTAGTGATGACTGAGGCACAGTTACAGAAGGTCTTCTTGAAACATGGACTTGAACAAATTATTCCCCAAAAAGGAGACAAGTTCGATCCACATTTCCACGAGGCTTTGTTTCAGGTTCCGGCGGAAGATCCCAACATGGCCTCCAATGTTGCCACTGTTGAAAAATTGGGATATAAACTCCACGATAGAACCTTGCGGCCAGCTTTAGTGGGTGTGTTCAAGTCTTGATGAGCCATTGGACCAGATTCATTGTGATGTCGTTTTTTTGTATATCCGTACATGAACATCCAGACCATATTGTCATTTCTCCATGTCCATGTTGAAAAACGAAAGAGAATTAATTTTTCTCTAACACTACTGGCATACCTTATGAATGTCTCCATTGAACTAGGTTCAAGCTTTGAATACCGTAGAAAATGGATTTGAGAATTGATTTTACTGATGTATGAGTAAATTACAAAGTTGATAAATTGATAAAAATGGTCCATTATATATTTGTTTTGAATGACAGATTTGATTTCCTCATGCTTTGAATAGTATTGTATTTTGGGTGTAACAGCATGGAAATAAATTGTTTCATCAATAAACAGAAGGAGTAGATTAATATTCATTCATATTCAAAAGAAATCCAGTGTTTGATTACACTATGCAGTAAAAGTCATACCAAATATTAAAAATCTTCACAATATCTAAATGTACTCTACAGTCCTCAAGCTGAAGACGATAAAATATGGTACACAACTGCAGATGCTGACCATTTAAAATTCATCCCTTCAAGTTTATAAAAATGTTGTATACATAAGCAAATAAAGAAACGCTTTTTTGACTATAGATTTACAAACAGTGCTTTACTGGACTATGTACCAAGTAACAAACACTGCTTTACCTAACTATAGATGTATAAATCCCACTCTACGGGACTATGAACATACACCACTTTACCTGACTGTAGATGTACAAACACTGCTTTACATGTACTTGACTTCTGTTAACATTACTTGACTGCACATGAAAAACACTGCTTAACCAGACTACACTTTAAAAAACATTGCCATACAACACTAATTAACATTTCTTTCCTAGACTTCACTGAAACAAACATTTCTTTACCAGACTACACTAGAACAAACATTTATTTTCTGGACTACATAGAAACAGACATTGCTTTATCAGACTACACAGAAACAAACATTTCTTTATGGGAGAACACAAGAACATTTATTTGCTTGACTACACAGAAACAAACATTTCTTTACTAGACTACACAGAAACAAACACTGCTTGACTACACTATAACAGAAACAAACATTTAACCAGACTACACAGAAACAAACATTTATCAGAGTACACAAGAACAATCATTTGTTTACTAGACTACACAGAAACAATGTTTTCCAGAATACACAGGAACAAATGCTGCTTTACTAGACTACACACAAACAAACATTTCTTTACCAGACTACACTAGAACAAACATTTCTTTACCAGACTACATAAGAACAAACATTTCTTTACCAGACTTCAGAGAAACAATTTACACTGCTTTACCAGACTACACAGAAACACTCATTTTTTTTACCAGACTTTACAAGAACAAACATTTCTTTACCAGACTACACAGAAACAAACATTGCTCACTTGACTACAGATAATTTAACACTGCTATACTTGACAATGAAGAAGTACAATTTACTAGACTCCACTTTCATTACACTGCTCTTCTTAATACACAATATTTCAGAAATAATTCTGCTTTACTAAACACTGGTTTGGTTTATTATAATTTTGCTTTAACTATAAAACAATCAACTGATCAATTTTGCTTACTCCTGTACATGAGCAAGACCCACAGAATGTTAACAATTATCATTATATATAAATCTAAAGAAACCTTATACTACTTAACAAGCCAACACCAAACATTCAATGAACATGAAATTGTACACTGTCTTAAAAAACTTCGAAACAGGAGTAATAAATCTTGTAAAATTACCATACAATTGAATATTAGTGATGTTTGAATACACATGGATTTGGACACTGTTATGATTTTATACACTAACTAAATGTATGCTTAAAAAAAAGAACAACTACATGTTCTAGGTGGAAGCTTGCAATTTAATCGCTCAGCGGGCAGAGTGACTTGTATATAGTATTATACCAACAAATGGCTAGTTAGTCTGAAATACATCATATTGATTAGTTTGGTATTATTGTTTTATCCAATTTGAATGATCCCCAAGGTCATTCTGCAAGCATTTATGACTAAGACTTAATTTAAAAAAACATAAAAAAAAAACCCCAGAAGAATATCATCGGAAAAGACTGCGCAAGGACAGCTGCCATCTCTCATCGTCACTTAATTCAGAACTCTATCAATGGGATTAGACATTTATTATTCAACACATTAAAAGTCCATTTCATATAAGGGAGATAAAAAAAATTATCATTTAAAGATCTGGGGTGGTCTATCAATGTAGGATAATTGATTGTCAAGTAAATTATTATGTTGGTTGTCCCTTTTGATAACACCCAATCTAGCAAACAAAGCTTGGGGGAAGTGGGTACTTTGGAATCATTTGTCCGTCTGCCTGTCCGACCTCGTGCCTGGTCCATAACTTGCAAATATCAGAGGTTCATACTTTGCACTGACCTGTGACCTGAAGATGTGTCATGAACTTGATAAAGGTCAAGGTAACGACATCATTGTCAATATGATGGCATGATATTGGTGGAATTTCAATCAGGGATTTTACTGACGGCCGCAACGAACTCTGTCCGTCTTTCATTGGCGTCAAATATTTCAACTTATTATAAATAACATGCAAATTGAAAACGTTGTAGGGCTATATTTTGAAGTTGCGGGGGTCATTTGAAACAAACTCATTTTTTTAATCAGCAACAGCAGTTACAGTTTGATTGTTGGATGAAAGACTGTCTGACTCTGAGGTTTCCTGTTCTAGCACCTGCTCTAAAGGTTGAACCCTTAAGGCGAATGTTAAATACATAGTTTTGGGAGATCCTCTGTAAGTCTCACATACCGTTACTTAAATTGCTCATTAACTTTTTCTCGCTCTCATGAATATCTTAATCAATTCATCAATAAGAGAGCAAAACAGTTTCACCGCGATTTCCGATTGGTGAATTTTTCTTCACGAAAGTGTGAACGAGCCAATCGGAATAGTCCATGAATTGCATGTAGTCATAAGAACAAAAGGATTTGGTCCACGGTCAGTAAATGTATATATGCAAGATTGGCCATGAGTTTCCGACGATTGTTTTCGGTAGTCACTGGAAATTAAAGCAGCCAGTATATGGATATAATATATTTTCGACTAATATGTATTGTACAATGCATCTACATTTAAATAATTCACTATCAAACGGTGACCTATATACATATGTATACGGATATATCACATTGCAAAATGTCAACTTCAAATGACAGAAAGTAAACATCTAACCTTTAAACAATATTAAAAACAAATACATGTATAGTGAATTTGTATGTACATTATATAAGAAAAACAAAGGCTTTGAAGTATGTGTTCATACTTTTTCTGACACAATTTTATTGTACGTGAGAACTTTTTTTAATTGACCCGAATCATTGTTTAACTACATCTAGAGTAAAGGTCATTGCATTCCTCCTCATTTTCAGCATCTTTATGGCGAAATACCTGTAAAATATATGGTGATGTTTTTCTCTATACTCTTACCAAAGACATAAATAACATATTATTTATGTCTCTACTCTTACATATACATGTACGTTCAAAGAGACGAGATCAGATTTTACCGTGTCTGGAATGAATTTTTTGTACTGAAGTTAAAAGTGTGCGTATACACGATCAGTTAACCTAACCTGTACCCTACCTTGATATAGCACCATATTAATTACTCTCAATTTAATATAAAAATTCTCATAAACTTTCCGTATCAATCCATTAACCGTGTCATCGTGCCGAGGGCTATCAATTTGTATGCTATCAGATATGTATGTTTCACTCCAAGTCACAAATCTTCACTTTCTATATCAAAAATTGATATTCGATGTAAGATTTATGACTTTTTTGCTGTAAATGTTATTGCTAATCTTTCATAGCTATAGAGTATACAAGTCACAGGGTATGTAAGTATTAAAATTTGTAAATTTTTTTCATTATCGTCAAGGTTAATTTAAACCCGTTAAAAACCGTTTGGGTTAGCGTTGATGACTGCTTTATAATAAACACATGAAAGACCCAGAATCCTTGTAAACCCAAGGTCGTAATGGCGCACAACTTCAGATGTTGAGTTGTGCAAGGTCGGTTTGTTGTTGCATTATCTGATGCATTGTCTTAAGCAATTTAAAGATTGCCTGATAAACAAAGAGAGTTATCTTACAAGTATCTTTGTGTGGCATGTGCACCGTAATTACTTTTGTGTGTAAATACAATTAAACGGCATCTTGGTGAGGTTTATTCACTGAATATCAATCTGTTTTGCCAACTCACTTGACATGCATTTAACTTTGCATCGTCGTAGGCGTTCTCTCTCTCTCTCTCTCTCTCTCTCTCTCTCTCTCTCTCTCTCTCTCTTCTTCTTCTTCTTCTTCTTCTTCTTCTTCTTCTTCTTCTTCTTCTTTTTTCATTCTTCTTCAACCTTTCCTGTGTGCATTCACCAAAAAAATCTATAAATTTATCAATAAGGTTGAAACATGATGAGGGAATTTCAAAAGTATATGATGATCATAACAATTGTTCATGACCTTCGCGTTATTCCACTGGGGTAAGTATAATTAACTCCCTTTCACAGCAAGAAATAGGTTTTCGTGGTATTGATGGTGAGCTTGCGCAGAAGAATGCATTTATCTACAATGTAAAATATTGATACTATATACCTTCTCTCCTTCCGTGACCTGGGTAACGAGGATTTAATCGATCATTTGTCCAGTTTGGCTTTGATTTACCCACAAATAAATGGTGGTCTTACATGCAAACGAATAGGATAACATCTCCAGATAATAAATTTGGCGGAAAAGCAAACTTTTGTGATCAATTATACATTTTTGTTTGGCGGCCTTTTTTTTTTATTTCACTGACGTGCATGCTCACACATGGAGGAAACCGTTTCTGCCCGAGTTCCTACGGAGATCGTTATTTTCTACAATGCCCCTCCTTGTTTTGCGCTAAATCTAGTAACCCGGATGCCTGCGTTGGGATTTTGGCTGGACAATGAGTGTTTATTTGCCAAGACAGAATGGAGCCCTTTTCATCTTGATATAGATTGTTTTTCAAGATTTGTACAGTTTAAATAAAATTAGATTGCAGACCCAGTTAATGTCTTTTGACACATTAATTGTGTTTTTGCTCTCTCATTCTTTCCATGCAATTGGTTCAGCAAGTTAATTTACCACGACAAAAGAAGTAATTAGTCATCCTTTTCCCCCGTTTTTTTTTCAAATGCAAAGCCTCATGGTGTATTATTCAGCTTTAACAATTTTCGAGCTAGCCACAATTATTCAGGGGTATTTCAGGTTACATACTTTCTTAGTTTGCCTTTTATTCAAGATATTTGAGAAATCGTAAAATTGATCGATCTACAATGTGTTTGTTGTCTTATTGTATTTTGGTTTGAAAATACTTTTCTGACTTCTGTTAGGAAAAAAACCCAACTAAACAGCTTGTATATAATGTGTATTGAAAAAACGAAAACTTTGAGATCGAGTTTTCCCGTTCCATATGAGAAAACGCTTGTCTCCGACCGACCTTTCATTTTGTTTTATGTATTTCATCAAAATTCTTATTATGAAATAGATTATATTATCATATGCAAAGTGCGTCTCATAAAAGGTCACATATTAATTTTTTTTTCAAATCTCATTTCAAAAATCTATTCATTCAATGATGCTGTAAATTATGACAGATTTTTTTTTACCGATATTTTAGTAGGATTGCCAAGTCAACGAACTTCGGAGTTATTTTGACCAGAATCATGATAATAAATTCAGCATGTACACACGTGTAATTAATCAAGTCTGTGACAAGACTTCTTTGTTGGTTGTCCTTATAACAGTATATTAAATACGAATTCTTTTGAAAATGTGATCGATTTAATGAGTATTCACGAGGGTTTGTGAAAGGAAATTATTGTCACGATGGAAGTTTTTTTTGCGACAATTAACAATATACTACACTCAGAGCAAACAGTTTTACTTTTTTTTAGGGGGGGGGGGTTCAAATTCACCTCCAGCTTTATTTTTTATTATTTATTATTTTAAGCACAATTACATAAAATACGATTACATATACTAGTATTCGGCACGGATCAACTTTTTGAAAATTCGCATTTATTAAATGATTAAATCAGTAGGCAGTTATGCTATCTAATTCGCCCACATTCTTTTAGCATTTTTCCAACATATGTAAGGAAAGGCGATTTTCATTCAACAGTGCTTTGACGTCTTTGAAATGTTTTCTGGGTATTAAAAGATGAAAAAAAAATCTTTAAAAATAGTTCATTGCTTGTTAAGTATGTTGGAAGATGTGTTGTATATTTTTACTTTATAGTAGTTCATTGCTAATAAGTATGTTGGGAGATGTATATATATCTCTATGCTTTATAGTACATGTAATTTATTGCTAACTTTTGAATATGTTGGAAGATGCATACTCTCGATAAATATTAACCAATAGCTGGAATAGTATGTTGGTTGACGTACAGTAGGTAGGAAAGTTAAACATACTATGTTTGAATTTTTGCAATGTTCTTTATTTCAAAATTGTTTATGCTTTGGTGTTTTGGGAGGATTAGGACATGTACCAATAGCTGACGGAATTTCTTTTCTGGTGTATTCCATTGGTACGCTGAACGTGAAAATACTGCATGTGTTGTTCGGTGATAATATGTTCAAAGACAAAGGTTCCACAAATAACTTACTATTGGAAAGTCACGAAGGCTGTGACATTTTTTGTACATTTATTTCTTGTGTTGGATAGTGTCATATAGGCCTATTGTTTCCAACTTGCACTTTCCATTAAATAATTATAAACAATATGTGGTTTCATCATATTCATTGATATGTATGGGGTTTTTTTTGCAACGATTAAAGTGGAAACAATATGAAATTCGACTAAAAATAACTTATTTTTTTGTGTTGGTACTTCCATTTTAAAGATTATTATTGTTAATATATCATCTAGTTTTTATAAATAAACACCAAATTCTACGAACACCTTTATTAATACTTATGTGCTCTTAGAATATGATATTGTGTTTTATATAATTATGTACACATATTGATCATTTTTTAGGCATTGTACTTTTGGAACACTTCTATAGATATGAACATGTAATGGCTGTACATTGAATCAGCACCAAGGGTTAAGTCTATTAATGCCAAGTTAAGCATGCTTCCCAAAATGCATGTCCATTTTGAAAACGGTAAGCTATAAGTGGTAGAACGAGACTATATCCACGTCTGTACACCGGTTCTTTTGAAAATCCAGTTGGGTTGTGATTCAGTGTTATACTATTGTCTTTTTTAAAATATTTGATTGAAATATGAAATGAAATACTATACATTATAATTGTACGTCACAATGAAATCTCATATGAAAAGTAATAATTTGTGTATGTATAACTTACTATAAAATTTCAACGTATCAACCTCTGGTTGAGTTGCTTGTCTACAATCGTGAACTAAAAGTATCCGTGAATAGTACATAGGAACACAGCATGAAGAACCCGGAAACCTAGAAACCCAGCTATAATAATTGAAACGTAATGACTCGGATTGTTTTAATTTGTTTCCTCTGGGTTACATACCATCTGAACTTCACGAATTTTCCAGAATTAGACCGGAACCAAAACAAAGCGTCAAAGTACATAGCAAATGTTTCTATTTTTATTGACTTTGAGCAATTTTGCCTGTTCTTAATGCGCTGAGGCTATATACAGGAATGTCTTGTACAACATCTTCAACAGTAAAAAACCCGCCGGATTTGAAGACAACAAAATTGGCGTCTTGTTTTGGAGTAGTGACGATATATATACCCTTTCCTGGAGATAAGAAAGGGAATGTTAATGTAATGGAGTCATATGATTTATGTTTTCGCAGACATCGCCATTTGCATTTTGTATTGCAGCGCGTCTTAAATCTGATTCATTTCGCAAAACACCTCAGTCGGGACCCCTTGTCTCAGCACTAATAAGCGGGTTCCTCTCCCAAACTAAATAATTATCATGCTTTAAAAAATAATGTACAGCAGAACTGGTGTTTCTATTATTATTTGTATACACGTAAGTTAACTTTTCCTAGAAAAATATTCTCGTACAGTACCATTAAAGTAGGCGTCATTTAGATATAATATTGTGCAAAACTATTAAAATTCGAACTTAAATCTCATGACAATAACTTGTGACCTCTCATTAAGAATTATATATTCTGGAAAGGATATATAACACAAACAAAAATCCATATTAAAATGAAAATGATTGATGACAGTTTTAACTACTCAACTTTATAAATTCTATAGAAAAAATGTGCTTTTTTTGGTGTTTCATGCGGATATGAATCGAGCAACAATTACAAAAGATATGTAAAATTTTCATACATTGGTCGCTACCTTAATAGCGCATATGAAACACTAAAAAAAGTGTAGGTTTGAATCTTCAATTGTCCATAATATTAAGTTAGTAAAAATAAGTGAAAATATCACATAAGGAATGAGTGTATTCATACGCGGACAAATTGATTTTTTACTGGGCTGGTTAGGTCGTGGTTCGGTTTTGTCAGTGGTTATATGAACACTATCAGATTTCTTTTGAAATAAGAGAGAACATTCAATTGATGTAAATAAAATTTTCTGGTGTACACCTGCGTCTAGCTTTAAGATACAGTGTGAGAGTGACATATTTGATATAAGATTATAAATACGAGTCTCCGCTTATGTCACAAATCTCCGCATATAACTCGAGAGTCTTTTTTTTTTTATTAACATAGTCATGCTGTCTTATAAATATCCTTCGTGGAATACAGTTTATGTATAACTTTTGGCAGCCTTATAAATGAGATTGGGGTTAAAGATTTCTTCATAATTGATCTGTCATGTCGCTTGTATGCATTAACTACCTGAAAAATATTTCTCCAAAATTTTTCTTCAACATCTGTTGTATAATAGACATTTTTTTATTTTTCAGATTTATCTTGGATAAGAAATGGCGTATATCATACAATGAACGCAACGTGTGCATGCGTGTCTCTCATTTCATTGGCCATATGCTACCTCCAACTTCCGACCCGCTATATCATTGTCAATTTTTTTATGTACGTTGAATCATGACCATCTTTAAAGATATTAAACTTTTGGTGGAAAATGAGTGTTTGTTAATCATTGATTGGATTGGATAATACCAAGGTATTGATGAGGTCAAATAGCAGTAAACTTCCTCCTACTTAAGGATGTACATCTACAATGTGACGTTGTTCATCCTTGGGGGGAACTAAAACATGCGGATTACGCGCAGCAATTCATCAAATAAAAATTTAAACAAACTAATATATCTAAATTTTCATCTAAAGAACAAACATGAAGTCATCAAAGAAACTAATTCCCTGGCAAACACCCGTCTCTGCTAATTATAAGGTAAAGTATGCTTTCACCGTAGGTCAAACTCGAACAAAAGACAATTAGTCTGGAACAACACGGTTGACTAACGAGCAAACTATTTCATTATGCAGAGATGTAGATATTATAGTATAAGAAACATTGCATTAACAGGAAAGGAGTATTATACTGGTAAACATCAAAGGCGAAAAAACAACCTTGTTCATGTAATAGATATATATATTTAACAACAAAATAGACTACAAAATATTAACAAACCAACGAAAACAAGCAACTGAACAGAGCAACAAAAAGAGTAGCAACTGCAACAGGAGTTGCAAATGTTGCAACCACGACAATCTAAACAAATATACATGTAGCTACAGAAAATCTAAAATCAAAATATGGAAGACATTTATATTATATCTATGTATAATTATATATACAGAACAAAACTGGAAACAAAACGAAGCTGTCCACTTTTAATCTTTATCTTTCATATTTATCTCACCCATTCCTCCAATAAAATTCAAAAAGATTGAAAAATGCACCAAAGATAACGTTGTGTGGAACAAAAAAAGACTTCATTTTTACAGTCAGATTTGTAATGACACCTTTTTTTTTTTGCAATAAAGGTTAAAGGTTATGGGTAAAATATTTCATCGAGGAGATTCTTTTGGATTCTCTAACCAGTATCAAAATCTGTATTGTTTTCTCCTGGTAGGATTCTTGCTTATTTTAAAGGAAGCCTGAATGATTCTTTTGAAAATCGAGGCATATTTTGAACTTGGACGTGTAAACGCAACAAAATCGCAATTTCAACATGTTTGGCCAATCTGATAGGATGCGAAAGCTTAAGGGATGAAACAAAACAGGAAACTTATTTGAAGAGGGAGGCCATATATCGGCAAACAATGGGTAGAATAAAACCATAAAATCATGTCCAATCATTATGAAATGTGCAGATTGTACGGGGTATACCGGAATCCAAAGAAGGAAGTAGATTCATTTAATTTCTTAATTTCCTCAATACACAGTATACATTCATTTTACTGAAAGTCAAAAGTACAATAGACTAATATTGATGCCTTACACAATGTCTGATGCTGCTGTTAGTTTCAAAAAAGGGAGAGAAAAGGGAAATCTAGACATAACTGTATAATATTGCTAATAACGCGGTCAAGCTAATTACATACGTTACTATAGTATGCGTTTATATACCACCCCTGCTAATATCCGAAAGGTTATAGACACTCAGGCAGCTTTCTCTCATAACAAGATTTGACGAGGCTGGATGTAAACCTTCCACCGAATACCGTCGGCATCATAGACAGGTGAATGCTGGTTAATAGACTATTGTTTTCCATATTGATCCAGATAGAACGAAACTAAGCAAAATTAAGAGGGCAGGGTGGTCGTGGTTATCTTTAGGTAATATCAACCTCCTTATAGAGAAGAGCCGAGTCCGAAATATCTGACGTTTTCCTGGCTTTTTTAACGATTTTAGCATTTAATATGCCAGTAAATTATCAAAATCATTTTAAAAAAAGCCAAGAAAACATCAGATATTTCGGACTAAGAAGAGCTCTGTATAATTGATTAATATATACAGAAAAATGTTCGATTTTTATAGTTATATCATGTGGATTTTTTATTTACTCAATATTACTGCATGGCCAAAAGTATCATATGTCATTTTGATGATAAGGCAGATCTGATGGTTAATTAGTTGATCATCCAGCCTCCTTAAAGTCTTGAGATAAAAGAAAAAAAATTGAAATAAACCTCGACATCTTTGAAAAATTGGTGCGTGGTAGAGTAAGATTTGTGTAAAAGGGGGAAGATTGCATTAATGCAAATTTTTAAAAAGTTGTAGTTTAATTTGTCATTTAAACGAATAGGTTTTATACCATCGAAGTAATATAAATTTTGAATTTGTTTTAAAAATCCAAAACATAGACAATAACCGTCTTACGTCATGTACTCATAGAAAATATTAACGCAGTACACAAAAATTTGATTATGTAAATATACCTAATTTTATCGTGTACTTAAATCTAAATAAAAACCTGTGGCTAACTTCAATGGCAATATTTTTCTTCTAAGAATAGACCTTCATTATTCTCCTCTAAAATATGTATTTTGACTTTAATAAGATTCTTGCCTGGAGCTATTCATCTCGTTGCTAAATAAATTGACTAAAGTTTTCTTTAACATCAATTAGATGACACATGGCGTTTTTTTTCTCCCCTTGACATCAAAATAACTCTTCAGAACTTCAAATCCAGTCCTCACTTTGATTTGGTGTCAGCTAATGAAGTGTGACAGTACGGCCATGGTTCATTGCCCCCCGTCAAGCTGCTGTTGCTACAGACGAGGGACCCTAAACGCACTTAAAGTGAACAAGGTATAACGAAATATGAATTATATTGGCAGTATCAACTCATGTGTCAAAAGACGTTTTTATTACTTGAGAACATCGAACTCAAAAATGTGACTTACTCGCACTGCTATTCTAATATTATAATTGTTTTAAAAAAAAGTCTTTGAAGTCTTAATTTATTTTAATGATTAAATGTCAGATGAAACCGCAACCGTGTTCTCTTCTTTCCTAATAATAGAGAAAAAAAAACCTCGGTGGTCTTCATCCTTTCAATCATCCATATTCAGAATCTGTTCAGAGTTATAATTCCGATGATTTATGTTCTGTGCAATATTAATATATTAAGCTTTCCTAGACGTAACTGGCGCAGATGTGATTCGTACTTATGAATGACCGGTTACAGAAGAAGAAAAAAACGGACGCCGTCGTGCATGTTTCTCAGATTATAGTTCACTGGTGTGAATATCATCAGTGAAATATTGATATCTTCAAAATATATGTCGGTTAATCTCATAGCTCGGCGCTGCCATCATTTCAATAATTGGTTTTATTACAGTCTCCCCCCTAGGAGAAGAAATAAAGGAGACATTATAAGCATTTATAAATACACTTAGTAAACGGGAACCGAATTTGTAAATGGTCTCTCAAAATAGGATTAATGTGTGGAAGAAAAAACAAAATCCCATTGAATAAACGTAAAAACCACATGTACATTTTACTGGGGTGGCGTCCATAAAATTGGTACATGGAGCTAGGATTTTTATTGTACTGCGCTTTAATGGTAGCCATACTTCGCATACTGTAGTGCGCAATTTGTTTGCGCAAAAGAAGATGCGAATATGGGAAGTTTAAATCTTTTGACATTTGGATATAAAAGATATTTGTGTTATATTGATACACATTTAAAGAGCAAAGTAGATCAAAAATAACTCACAGCGTACTTTAAGTCTATAATTAGTAGTTGGTATTTTTTCCCTTTTTTATCTTTTTTTTTTTTTTTACATTTTTTTAACATAGGTTTTTTTTTACTCTACTCGATATTCACGTGTCTGCAGTTACGTCGAGCTGAATGATTATTTTTTCAAAAGGAAGATATTGATACTAAAAGTAGAGACTAAAATTCAACAAGTTACGCATTTCATGATAGTGCCTGTCGTCTATCAAAATGTACTTCAGTTTCAAGACAATTTTTCGAAAATTAAACTGTAGAATAATTTTGCATAGCAAAACTGTCAAGTTCCTCAATACACCTTTGAAACATCAAAATTTCAAGTACAAACGCGAGTTCAAATCAAGTACACCTTCTCGGTATATGATCTTGCATGTCTTTACATATAACGTCTATATATATAATAACTGCCATGTGTACTTTTTGTTTTCAAGAGGAACACACGGAAAGAAAAGTGTCCAAAAAAAAATGCTACTCAACTCTAGATCTGATCCGATACATCGCGCCTCTTAAGGAGAAAATGACAGGTCTAAATAGAAGGGAGGTATCTTTATATAAGAAAGAGTTTCTTATCTACAGTCATATAATTTCTTATATAGCATATGTCTTTCAATTTGATCGCCTGCACTCGAGTTCATGTTCATTATATTCGGTCTGCTAAACTAATTGACGAATAATTTCTTGGGGATTTTAAACACATTAGGTTGTTAAAGATCTTTGACTATGTTTTCAATTGATTGTGAAAAGAGTGAAAACACAATATGCGTTTTTAAACGCAAAATTGCTATACACAGCAACATTATGCATGCACTTGAAATTAATATGTGCAGTCCATACAGAAAAAAAAATACTGCGAATCATAAAATGACGCAGCAATTTTTGCTAGAGAGAGAGAGAGAGAGAGAGAGAGAGAGAGAGAGATAAAGAGTTGTAAAGTGGTTTGCATGATATTCGAAAAAATCTTCTTGTGTTACTAGCTAACACCTTTTTTGATTTATCAAAGTATTCTAGTGTTGACAGATTTATAATTCATTAATTGTAAGTAGATTTATAATATCTGTATAATCAAGCCAATAAAAATATGAATGAATTGCCGGTAATAAATTTATGATTTATTTATGACCTTTGATGCAATTTCTTTCGGTTTGTATCTTTTAAGATTTTTTTCAATTAAAAATGCACCGATTAAGAAAACACCAATAAATTAATGTATTTAAAAAACGCACCAATTAATTAATGTATTTTAAAAAACCCACCATAAATTAACGTATTTTTTCGGATTGAACCAGTACCAGAGTATTTAACAAAGAAGTTCAAATTCGACAACAGAAATATAACGTTAGAACTTTGCATTATGTAAGGAAATGGGACATAATCAACTTATGAATTTTCTATTGAAAAAAAAAAATATTAAAGGTCGAAAGTACTTGACATAAAAGCCTCGACACGCCCCAAAACGTTTACATATACATGCAGCGTTTACTTGCCGACCTACAAATGATTAGAACCATTTCTTCAAATATACTTCCGTAAAATGAATTTCTAAAGAAAGTAAACTTGGTTTTTCGTTGATAGTTTAAAAATGAATTCTTTTAACATTTTGAATCTCCGAATATCCATCGAGTGCATGCTACATGTAATTGAAAAAATGTGTGTCATGGATGACATTGCAAATCCTTAGTCTAGCGAACAATTTCGAGAAGAAATGTTTATTTTTTATTATTACATGTGCATTCAAATTGCCAAGTAACAATTCTTGTTTTGTTTACACGCACGTGTTTCAAGTCAAGACACGTGGCTTTCGTTCTTACTGTTCCCACCTGGAGACGTGGAAAAGTTCTCAACCTATGTAGACAATGTTCATTGTCAGGACAGTGTATAGGTCTTCCCAGTACATGTAAACGTAATGCTCTGATACTACACTAGCAAGATCTAAAGGCCGCGATTTGTCATGCAGTAAAGGCTTTCTGATTAAATGATATTATCTTATATATCTATGTATTCATATATAATACATTTCATATAAGGTCGCCATTTTTTCTCTCCTAAAAAAAAATGCAGTATTCATTTTTCGTCGTTGGAGGGGTAATTGGGTTTTATGGTCCACGAGAGTGAAATTTCACGATTTTGGATCTCAATTCATTGTGAGGACGTTGAACAAGTAGGTTACGGATATAGAAGGGTTTTTGACGATTGTGTGATAAGAATCAATTATGCTTTAAAATGAGCAGGATTTTAAATTTATTGTAACTTAAAAATGGGGGAACTATTTGATCAGCGCCGATAGGGAACCACGGTCTTGAATCTCCAGTGAAGAAATATTTCTTCTCATTATGAGTTGCACAATGACCTGACGTCAGAATTGAGCTTCAGACAGTGGCTCTAAAAAGATCGCGGGATTTAGTTCTACTGAAGCAGAAAGCACTCTTTTCAGTCTCCAGTCAAAGTATCCCACAATAGCTATTTACTGTGCAAACAGCATTTACAGTTTGTTCAGTCCAAAGAATTTTTTTTCTCTCTCTCTCTCAACCCTTCCGTGCACAGAATGACGTGTTAACCGAGTTTTCACGTATTTGCCGATGAACAATGGAGATGTAAATTCATTAACTGAGTTTTTCATTCAAGTAAACGTAGATCCAGAAAAAAAACGAGGAATTAAGTCAAATTGATTTTTTTGTTGTTGCTTCAGTAGTTTGAGCAAAAGAAAAATAAGCTGGATAAAAAGTTAATAGCTAAATGCAAAACAGGAAAGAAGGTGGAGTTTTACAATTTAATTATGTATACTCTCTCTCTCTCTCTCTCTCTCTCGCGATCAAGTTTAAAATAAAAAGGGATGCATGTTACGTATAAATACTGAACAGACAAAAACAGTCTCCGATTACACGTGGTATATCGTTTCTTACATAATAGGCACCTGCAACCACGTAGAGACTCTAAAGGTCATGCGCTCCAACGAAATCGTTATCAACTTATGTGAATTCTAACTAGGACGCCAACTAAATTAAAAAGATACCTTATCCAAAAGATGAAAATTGTTACGCAAACATGCCAGGTGGAATGCTCAAACGTTGACCCCAAAGTTATAAATATATGTATAGGTATATAATCTTGGGATGTTCTAACATGTTCTCGGTTTTTAGAATGACCGTTTTCTGAACTATCACAGTACACTCGCTGTTCATGGGAGAACCACTTCAACCATTCTTGAGTTTGTGGGATTTTAAAACCTTTTTTTATTACAGAGCTAGAGTTGATCGAAAGCAAGCTACAACATATTTAATGGCCCAATGCATGTATTATGTATTTAATGAATTCCAGAAGATTCCAGAAATGGCACAGCTGCTGAAAATAGAATTTTCCAACATAATATGACGATAGTATGTCCCACTACCCTTATGGAATTTCATCTCCACAAAACTTTATACAGTGCAGTTGTCTATTATAGGAAAAAAACCTTGGACCTACACATATTCCCAACAGTGCTGGCAAAACGCAAAATAACAAGATGCCTCATGGGTCATATGGCTAACCTCACAATTTTTTGTTTCCTCTTTTAATAATCTCTCATAAATCTCTGAATTCTGGAAGGGAGTGGTGCACAGTTAGAAAAAAACTCTACAACTAGATTATATAACTATATACCGATAAATCAAGATGCTTGTTAGCTCTTAACATCTTGAGATAAAGATTTAAAATTACCATTAATCAAAGGATGTCACTTGCCAAGTTTTGTTAAATTTGGCATACCTGTTCAAAAGAACAAACTGAAAGTGTTGAAACTTCATAGATGGACATACCAGACAAGGGAATCCCAGACAATGAGTGATAACAAAATGCTCATCCCAGCCAATTCTGCTCTGGTGAGCTAAATATAAAAACTTAAGATACCAAAAAACCCTACAAAATTAATTCAAAGAGAGCACATTTGCTTTCTAAAATGGGTTCAGGGTTGTTACTCTAGCTTTTCATTTACCTCTAATTTGTTAACCTTTCCTTCTAAACCTAACTGAACCCAACAAGTGAATTTGTTTCTTCCCCTGTATTATAATCTTCCCTTTCTTTTCTAGAGAGAATGGATTGTCATCGTGTGATAAACATCCAATCATAAAGGAATCATGATTTACTTACTGGAGATAAGAGATTGCCAAAATTCCATCTGGTATGCTTTCTTTTTTGGGTCTGTCAAAGCATGGTGCCTAATCAATATCATAAACCCCTTTGCTATTCTAAAAGAATATGGGGGGCAAAGACATTAAAATAAGGTAAATAAAAGCAAGACTTGTTGTAATGTAGTCACCCATACTTTTTTATTCAACAATAGACAAATTGCTGTTTTGAGCAACACAATGATATCATCTTATGAATAGTTTCATTGCCAGTACATAAACTAGGTCATAAATGACAACAGGAAATCTGTAAACAATTAACAAAAATGTGTTGTACTTTCTCCATTTCATTTTTCCTGAATGACATAATAAAGAAAAAAGCAGAAAATGTCAAGTTTTGAGCTATTTTCAGTACAAGTATAGGTCATGGATAATATTATGTATTCAATTAATTTTTTTTTTTGGCAATTATGTCCCAATAACTAAGTATATTATTCTACTTCAAGAGAATCCATATTGACAATAACAGGTAAATGCAAAAAAAAACATCTACATAGACATATAAAATTTGGACACTACAGAAACATCAATTAAATATTAGCACTTCATATTGTAGAAATTGTTTAAACATAACTGCGGTACTTGTCTGATATCTTTTGGTCAAAGCTTCAACAACAGAATTACATAACGGACTGTGATAATATTATCATAACACTCATAGCATCACGCCTCATTTATCTCTCGGGTCCACCCCTAGTGCACACAAATTCTTGGATCCACCGGATACATTTTTGAGATGAGATCACAGTGGAAAGATCAAAAGAAAAAAAATTGTTAAAAAATGCCCAGAACACAGCGTCACAACAATGAACATGGACGATATGTGCATGCGTCAGGTGCATGACGGGAATGCAGAGCATCATGTGATCAAAATTTTCAGTTCACAGAGCTTTAGATATTTCTTTGCCAACAAATATTTCAGTAAACCAAGATTCTTTGGGATATTGAGTTCACTAATAAAAATCAATCTCCAGATTCAGCTTTTAGTAGTTCAATAATAAGAGCTTATCCTCCAATTTATAGAATTTGAACTATCATGTTTTCCCAACATAAAGTTTGAAAAACTCAATAGATTAAAAAATGTGGAGAGAGTTAAAATAAAAGTGAATGCCACCCTGATCTGCATGCTCATTAAGTAGCTATGAAATGGACACAAATGTTTAGACTCTCTTTCCATAAAATAACAGAACATATACATGTATATGGTTAAAATCTTCTAAAATCTGAACATTATTCAAAACAACATTATAAGACCACCCAATGTAAGCAATAGGGGGCAATATGACAAACACTTTTAATAAGGGGGTAGGGGGGTGGGTGGGGAGAAAGGGGGGATTTTCTGTTTGTATAACCAGTCATAAACAGAACAAGTTGACAGAAACAGGTTTAAAACACAAGTAGAATGCCATCACTCATTCACTGACTCTTACTCGAACATGTTTAAACAGTCAAGAAAAAACACACACACTAAACGCATTCGGGTACCAATATCAAGCATGCCATATAACTTTTACCACTGGTACTTAACATCATAAGGCGCTAGGAATGGGGCCCCCACAACCTTGATTTTTGCACCTTTGGCCACATTGGGTATTAAAAAGGTGGATCGATATTCACTTACATTCAAGCAGGGACAAGAAATCAATAGACGTCTTCTAGGTTATAATAAAACACGGCAGAGACTAGTAAAGCAGTCCCCCTATTATGAATGACATCACGCGTCATCTTGAAAAATTCCTGTTCTTCCAAGGTTGTGGGTCCCTATCATTAAGGAAGGATTTCTCCATCACAGAGACGGCTGATGGTGTATTAACTTGTGACCACACTCACATTGTGAAAACAGTACATTATAACATGATCATCGATTAATTAATAATGCACTAACGTGTATGTACAATGTAGATATGCAGTACAAATTCCTAAGAATTCAAGATATGTTAATATTCTGTCTGAAAAAGAAAAGAAAAGAAAATGAACAGAATTTGATTCATGGACACACTGACAAAGCAATAGAGAGAATATTATCCCTCTAATTTTTAAATTAAAAGCATCTTACAATTGTAGCACTTGTTTCTCAAAAAAAAAAAAGGGGGGGAAAAAAAAACAATTAAGCTTGCACACATGAGAAAAGACAAAAAGCAATACGCTGCAGTGACTGGGAATTGTTGCAGTGGTTGATGGGTAATTGTTGCAGTGGTTGATGGGTAATAGTGAGTATGGTCTAGAGGTAGGAGCTGCCGAGCCAGAAGATTTTTTCCCTGAACGATTTGTCCTCCCTGAGGCCCAACAGTCAGAGACATTCCACCGCGTGCCAATGTCTATCTACACACGAATTAGGCAGTTACTACTCCAGCACATAAAAGCTTTGACATATGCTTCAATACTGACTACCATCTACTATTTGCAACTTGCAAAGGCCGACAAACGTATATAAAAATCTATATTGTTTTCTTCTTCAATTCCTCAAAGGAGAGGTTTTTTTAAACTAAAACCCATTTCATCACAGAAATACTTGATTTCATCACTTCTTATACAAAATACATAACTCTAAATTCCAATAAACATTTATACAAATATCACACATGCTCACAAAACTCTGTTTTTTTTAACTTTCCCTTCATTCATTCTGCAACAATAACATTAAGTCCAGATAACCATAACTAGACTAATCCTGTAGGACTGATCCCGTCGTCTCTTCACTGATCCTGCCATCCTACACTAATCCCAATCCCAAGACAATAATAGCTTAGCTGCCGGAGCCTGGTGCTTCAGAACATGAAGACAACATACAGAGTATGATGATGCCATATTGTACAGGGTCGTTGATGCCAAAAAAAACCAAGTTACTATTTTGTTAAATCCCATTTCTTTCATTGCGTGTCACTTTTGTAAACTGAAGATTTCCACGAGCAAGGGCTCGAGTCGTGTAATATCGAGATGGGAGGCAAGCTGAGCACTTGATTCACCCAGGCTCCTAACATCTAGCAGCTTCATAAGAAGTTTAGGATACAGTTGTCTTGCTTCACTCACTGGGTAAATGGATTCCAGGTATGCCTGGAGCCAGGTGGAGAACTTCTCCTGCCCCTTGGCCACTAACTCCTTGTTTTTGAGACTTGGTCTGTCCGATGAAAATAACTCAATCACGAACAACAAGGTCAATATGGTTTTGTTGGCTTTTGTGAGCTGATTTAGACTCATCACGAATTTCACATGGTCTGAATACATACTGGTGTCCATAGATTTTATCATTTCAGGGCTTAGTTTTGTTTCACAGATTGTGTTTGTTTGCCCAGTTCCACCGCGGACTTTCCAGGCCATGGCCTGAGCGTCAAAACCCATCACTGAACGCAGAACCATGATTTCCATTATGCCACCCTGAAAAGCAAAAAACACGTACAGATATATGTGGTAGTCTTCAAGAAACATTTGTTAATTCAACAGATTAAGAACATGTCATTTCACAATCCCTAATACTTTTTTTTCAAAACAATTATAAGTGACATTGCATTGCAGGGTTTTTTGGATATTAGGGTAATAAATTGCCGTTTCATGTTGATGAAGTGTGCTATCCTTCGTTCTGTTTCCTTGATAACTTGTTGTAATTGCAGTACATTAAATTGGTTTTAGGATTCCGCAAAACAATCAGCACTAGCCTTTGGTGATTACATTGTTCTAGATAAGGATGGGAACAAGAAACAAGTATTTGGCATAACAATAATTTTTTGATGATAGCAGATCGATGGCCCGGTAGACGCGATACTGTTGAAGATAATTAAGTAGGCTATCCACTACATGACTTGCAGGATGATTATGTAAAACCATTCACTTGGGGTGCTTTAAATATAAAACACAACTATCCATTGACTGCTTTATCTGATATCAATAACATGAAACCAAATAATTAATACACATTAAATTTTTAACGCCACAAATTATGATAAAGACCAGAAAAATATTACAGTAGTTATATGGATGATACTGTCCTTAATTCCAAATCATCAAAAGTTTCAGGGTTTTTTTTTTTACCTAATTATACATCGTGGTTGGAGGCAAAGTATATATCCCGGTATTATGAAAAGGACTGTACTCAAGTGAATAAATTTGATTGGCTGAATAAAGGCCATGAGTTGGCAAACTAAAAGAATGCACACAATACATCAAAGATAAGCAGGAGAAAAAGAGCGCCCCCAGCTTAACCCCAGCAAAGTTCTCTATGTCTTGCGGTAGTACCTTCCAGTGCATTGCTTGTAATTTGTGAATGCTTGGGTGATTGTGACATACATTGCCAGTTATTAATTAAATAGGCAAAACCAACTATACAGACTTCACTTTGCTCAAGCGTTGAGTCCTTTGGGGTCCCAATGGTACCAGACAGACTCATTAGCCATGTTAAGTGCAAAATATGCTTTCCCACGAGAAAAAAAAAAAACCAAAACCTATTTCGGGGTGGGAGAGATTGAAAAAAAATAAATTAAGCAACATGTAAGGGGAAATATTCTTCTTTTACATCAATTCTGCAAATGGAAGACTTCCTTTTGAAATATTTACTGGTATATGTGTAATTTAGCTGCAATTGACTTAGTAGGTCATATGATACCGTTATATAAATAATATCAGTCGAAATGAGGAATTGGGACAAGGTCACCAAATAGAACTCAACCCATGTCATTGACTGAAATATTTGCAGCAATGCATGGTAATTACACCAACTAAAATAGGAAGAGAGCACTTAAAATTGACTTTCACGTTCCAAGTACCGGTATATAGAATGCAAGTTATGTAAAAGGGAGAAGCCTTCAAGATCAAATATACAACGTACTTCCTAAATCTTGTTCTTATCGCATAGGCAGGAGTGAATTCAGTCCTAAATTCCATTTTGTTCCCATACAAATTAGTTCTTGATAGATAGAGGATGAAAATAATCATCATCATCTTAGACAAGGCTCATTAAAGATTCACATTCAAGCTAGATTTTTCTTTCCAACCACACACGTTTTTTCATCAATAATTCACACCGCTGCCACCAATCTGTTCTTTCATCTAAGTTCCCCAAGCCCGGCAATTATTTATTATTGCAGATTAGGTTCAATTTAAACAGAATTTTAAAACATCTCATAGCTTAACTGGTTGTGTTTTTTTTTCATTACTTTTTTTCTTGCCAAAAATAGAGTTTTTAAAATGGTGAACAAATGAATGTAATTTACAACCAATTATACCAAAATGGTTTTAAAGAATGCATAAAAAAAGTAACCCAAGTTCGTTTGGTTCAAGATTTGACGAGATTTTGCAGATGACCTAAATTACATCTCTGTGATCCATGGAGTTTAAGCAGGGTTGTCTAGACAGGTAAAATCTTCTGACATTTGTTTGTAAAATTTATTTTCCATAAATCTAATAAATTATTCAACTAATGCATTTTTTCAAAAAACTTCATGTCCAATGAAGAAGTGATGGGTTTGAAAGACAAAGAAAGCTCTAAATTTACTGTGCTTTACAATTATTCATATCATTTAATATACATCCCTGCCATATATATATATTTTCCTCGCAATTATGCTTTTCTCATGCTAATGACCACTAAAGAAGTCTTCTTTTAATTTTTCAAATCAGTTTACTGCAAACTTGGATAAAAAAAAATTCCCTCTCCAGATTTTTTTGTTAGGAGTAAAATGGAGATAGCAGGAAGAGAGGAAGTTACATAATGTTTCTGGCAGCCTAACTAGCCGAGATGTTCTAAGACCTAGTCGAGAAAAGATAAAATATCTGAAATTCAAGTTCCTCGCTTATCTTGTAAGAGGGAAAGTGTATTCTTTAAATTGAGTCAGATATCAATCAAATCTTAGCAGAGACAAAGTAAAAGTGCAGGAACAAAACTTACAAACATAAACACTATTTAAACACTGCTTGATTGACTAATCTAAATACACTATTAGGTCTTTTTTTCAGACTTGTTGAAACTGTCATTTGAACAAGATCAAAGAAACTAACGAAAAAATGTTTTCTAGGTCTGTTGAAAGATATGTGCTATTCTTAAAATTTAAGCATTTATCAGGAAATTGAATTGTTTTAATGAACATTTATTTAATTGTTGACTTGAATTTACATAAATATCATTGTTCAATTGTGAACCACTGCTTGGTTTGTCAAACTGAATAAGGAATATAGGTTAATTAATTGCTATTTATACATAGGTATGTACTTTTAAATGAATCAAAAAAAAGGAAGAAACACGTCGGTTAAAAGAAGGTAAAACATACTTTAAGCAAATGAATTTGGTCCTCTTGTTGGAGCTGTTTGAACTCGGGTACATGTTTGGCAAATTTGATCAGCCTCCGAATAAATATGTCCGTTAAATTGAACAGGTCGTTGGCCGAGCGGGGACTTTCTGTCAGCTTCTTATACTGTGCCTCGTTGTATGGCTGGTCGAACACCGCCGCATACTGCTCCTCCAGATTCTGAATCTCCAGCCGGTACTCCTCAGGCAATGTCCTCGGGTAATCGTCGTCGTCCATCTCCGACTTGAAGGGGGAGTTATCGGTGGGGGGTGAATGGTTGTAGGAGGAAGATTCGTCAGAGTGGTAGTTACTAGTGGACACTTCTGGACAAGCGGTCATGCCCTCTGGTTCCTCGATTCTCCGGAGCTTGGCTCGGTCTTGTTTGGTAAGCTTCTGTCGCCTTTTCGCCAGCTGCTCGTCACCTTCGGAGATTGATGAAAATAATGTCATTAAACAGTAAAGGCCAGAGCATGTCCTTGTAATTCATTCTAAGACTCAAATACAATCATTCACAAAAACATCATCAAGAAAGGGATTCATAGAATCTTATACACATAAACTTTAAGTTTAAAATATCTTATCATTTTCTTAAATGAAAATGTTTTATTTTTAAGAATCTTTAGAGGTACGTGGCTTGTTGAGTATTGGTATCACTGGCAAAAAAGGGCTAGATAATACAATGCCAAAAATTACCAATGAAGCCTGCAGGCCAAAGAAGCCTACAGGGCTTCTAAATTGTCTGTGCAAAGCCTTGTATCAAATCTAGTTTCTTCAAAAGGACAGAATTGTGTGTACTGAATTTTTGGGCCCAACAAAACAAAATACATCATTTAAAAGTAATATACCTGTAATTTATATACTTGTTGTGAATAAGAGAAAAATGCAACTAGTAAATCTTAAACCATGTTGGTTTGAGATTTTTTTCAAACAACAAAAGAGTTTTAAAAACTGAAGGATTAATATACATTTTCAGATTTGGAAAACGGCCAATTTGGGAAAAAAGGAGAACTCATTTTTCATAACTAATCAGTCTCAAACCAGATATAGGAAACCAAATAACAGCCCAATTGCATGCACCTCAAACATTCATGTGAACAGCTATTCCTATGATGAAATATAGCATAACAAATGCAGCCGTTTATTAACCCACAGATCTGGTGATGTTTCTGTAATATGACACTACCGTTTTCTTCCCCACCCAAGTCTTCAGCACATTGGAATATTCTATGATAGTAAATCTGTCAAAAGAAATCTGAGATCTGGTGGGTTTTTTTTTTTTTTAAATTAAAAAAAAATATTGCTTTTTTTTATCCCTAAAAATTCAATGAGCTTATATAAACTATTGCTACATGCGGCTATCACCTCCATTTTTTTTTTTAGCTAGAAAGTTGTGAGATGGGTTTTTTTTTCTCTCCCAAGCATATATACATTTATATACATTTGATAAAAATTCCAGCTGACATGAAAAATTACAAGACTACATAGCTACAAGACCAGCTACTATCTGAGGGATTGTCTTGATATTCTGAACATGGCTAATTAGTCAGTTAGTATAGGTACAACAGATATAGATGGATTCAGTTGTTCTCTAAATTCTCTAAGCTACATATACAAGATTTTGTTCCTTTATTGATCAAGTTGGATGACCCTTGGTTTTTCAGATAATCCTTCCATGTACGTGATCATTACTGAGATCGATTTCTGAAAGTCTTGCCGGCTTTCAAAAGCAACCAATGTGCTCATCAAAGTCATTTGTCATTGACGTCCCATATAATCACCCCACAAAAGGAAACAGAATGAACATTTTTAACACTGCGTTCCTGATTTACCAATACATGTCCTTGTATAATGATCCATATTCAATGCTTAGAGATATATCAATTAAGTGTTCTGAATTTCCCCAATCACTTAGGTATATATGTACATAACTTGAAATTTCTATTAACAATTTGATTAAAAGATATTTAATTTATTTTTATTTTATAAAAAAACTAACACTGACTATATTGCAATTGCATTTGATGCAATTAGGAATGACTCTTGAATCTTTTCTCCAATAAATTTGGTCTGGACAGAGGTTGCAATTATCATAAAGGGCAGTTATGCCCTTATATGTAAGACAATGATGTCCAAAATACCTTCATCTTTAAAATAATTGATAATTTTCTCGGTTATAATTATACACTGAAATGAATCGAGTAGGACATATATTTATAACACTAAAAGGGTGATCTATCAAACACAGATTGAAAGGTGTTGAATTATACATGTAATTTAATGCCAGCTCGCTTTTCCAAATGACGTATCAATTGTATATATTTAGTATTGACGTACATGTTTCTTGTGTTCTGCGATTTTGAATCTATATTTGTGTGAAAATATTAGTTCACAGACAGTGGCATGTGGTTGTACAACCCTTCATACCGCTAACCCTGTATATTGAAAACACCTACACTGCTTCCGACATTATTGTACGCATTATCTACAGCGATTACCATCAAATATGGTGGCACTCACTTAGTATCCATTCCTTCTTCATGCCGATGTCAAAGCACTTCTTTAAGCGACAACCGGAGCAGAATTTGCGTGTGTGGGTGTCCAGCTTACAATTTCCATCAAAACTGCATGCAAAAACCTGAAAATCAATTAAAAAGACAATGAGGTCTTAATGTCTTGAGCCTTTCCTTTGATACTAAATTTGGCACATATTCGCCATGAACTAATCTGCTTGGTTATGCAATTGTCTGCATAACAACTTAAATATTACATGATTCTATCACCTTTTTCTGATGTACATCTTGATTAAAAATCACAATCATGATTTTTCATTTCTCCCCTCCTGCATGAACATTATATTTACTTCAAAGGAATTTTTGCAATGAGAATGAGGGGACTGCATGCATTTTTACTGGGTAAATGAGTACACACATGAAATATTGGTTGGGTTTTTTTTCTCATTTTCACCCCACTTCTTACTCTCTAAGCCGCCATAAAACTTGTGATGTTTATATTCATCAACAGCGTGTTTGCATCAAAAGAAAATATAAATCAAGGAGGCAAATTCTAAAATATTGAATCATCTCCATTTTTCACAATCTTGTTTTTTGACAGTTATTTACATGTTCTCCCTGGAATTATGGCCGCTCATTATCTACGTCCATACAGGTACAGGCAGACAAGGAAGATTACAGAACTATCATCTTGCGGTTTACATTTCGTTATCACAATAGCAACATGGCCAATATAACTAGATCAACAGCACTTCAACATATTTTCACAAAGAAAACAGTTTTAATGATTGCATGGTAGAGCACAACATATTTCCCCCCATACACCACAATTCACTGAACCTTATGCAAAAGAATACCAACTGCCTGTTGAAGGAGTCATTTCTATTGAATCAGTATGAAAGCTATTGATAAATTGTCTTGTATGTTCACACAGAGGTAAAAAGCCTGTTGAATTCAATTTCTCTTAGAACTGTTTGAGCAGGAACTTTGACCCTTTATTGGTAAAAGAGTTAGGGATGTTCTCTGTAATCAAGGTCCAGTAGGTTACAAAATCTTTGACGTATGATATACAGAAATTGTATCACATTTAGCTGTTTATTCAAATTCGCATTTTTTTGGTGGAATGCAGCTTCCACTAAATCAGGTACATCTGAATCAATAAATGTCTTGCCTAGATATGTTTATAATAAGATATTTTCAAAAATTAGAATCCAAGCTAACTTGTTGAAAAATCAATTTCCACCATCATACGTTCTAATCATAATACATTTTACAGTAAACTATACAGACAAAGCGTCAATTGATGGTCAAAAAAATAACAATTGTATTTTGGTCACTGTGTATATCATGGACATAATTTGTTTTCACTGTGATTTTTAATCTATCTTAAACTGTAGTAGTGCTTTCTGACGTCACTCTGACACTGTTAAGTATGTGTGATATTGAGTTAACAGTTCACAGGGAGACAGCAATAGTACGTGTCACAGCATTCTATGGACCCTGGACACCTGGAGGAGATGGTCGCTGTATAACATACGCCATTAACAAGGACCATCTTATCACTATGAACAGACCATTGCATATCTGCATAACAACTTCATAATCCCTGTTTATAAACTAGGCTATATAGCTAGCAGCTTCTCTCTCTCTCTCTCTCTCTCTCTCTCTCTCTCTCTCTCTCTCTCTCTCTCTCTCTCTCTCTTTACTATTGACTGTTATCTCTAATATATATTATTGATTTTTATACAGTAGGATAATAATGACCTCGTAGTAATTACTGGGGAATAAGAAGCTCGTGTACACATCATTCACACTTAAGCTGTGTGACAATAATTAGATAAAGAATCTAAAAAATCCCATTAATAGTGTTAATTACAGCAGATTGATGCAATTTCACATTTAAAAAAATCATAATTATCTATGATTGTACAAAATGTGCACAAAAATTAAAAAAGAAAATGATATTATGCAGCTATTAATGACAGATTGGGCCATATGCACCTAAATATTCTATGACCCATAAAACCATTAATATTACCATTAGGTAATGATATGTGTCAACCAAAAGTTTTTTAACTGAAATTCATTACGGTCACCATGAAAACAAAAGTTGGTCCATGTTTAATACCACAATTAGCATAAATTCTCAATCTACGCATTAAAACTAAGGCCGTAAATTGAAATATCAAAATGGAGCCCACTTATCTAGACACCTGAACAAATTTGGAAGACATTTTACTTGTAAAATTTAGAGCATGCAAGAACAGCTGAAATATGTCCCCTTCTTTTTTTTTTACATAAAAGAAAAAAAATCTAGTGAATATTTTTTCCTTTTATCAACGAATTAAAAAGCAAACCATTTTTCAAATCTAATTCTATTATAAATAAGGGCTGAGGCCTTATCCTTTGGTTTCTATTATTACCTTTGTTTTTAAGGCATTTCTTCTGAAGAATGCCTTACAAGATTCACACGTGATGGCATCGAAGTTGTAACCCAAGGCCTTATCCCCACAAACTCCACAAACAAGCTGGGTGCCATCTTTTGGTTTGGGTCGTCTTTTCTGTTCTCTTTTAGATGCAGCATCTCTTCCATAGTACTGCAATTAAAGACAAAAAGACAATACACAATTTAGTAACAATCAATTCTAGCATAGGTGCCACGTATCAATCAACCAGTGCATTAAATTGACCACACATTTGCCCCCCCCCCCCCCCCCCCCCCCCCCAAATAAAACAGTTTTGTGATCAAGGAATTTTAAAAGAACACACATATAAGTAGGTCATGTACAGAGATGCACATTTTGGAGTAAGTCCTATTTAATTAAGCTTTTCTTACTATTTTATAAGAAATATACTTTAAATTATGTTCCAAAATGAAAAATTTATGTTTATTTTTTTTTTTTTTTTTTTTTACATTTTTTTTTCTTTTGGGATTTTCAGAGTCCATAAATTCACAACTGATTTAAAGAGGATTAATTGATTTCAAATCTTTTGACATAAATAATAAAAAAATTGCATAATATCAGATTTGAAGAATTGGCAATTTCATTGTATACCGGTATACAGTTAGAGATTATAAGTCTACACTTCAGTTACAAAAGTCTAATCCTCTCTGGTCATTTTAAAGCTAATCATATCACATCTTAATCATATTTGTTAATCAACTATGAACATTAATGCTTTTAAGCATATAGTTCAAACAAAAATAATTCCAACTAAAAGTAAAGTATAGGTATAAAAAGAGAAGGAAAAAAACCTGGAGAGCATGTACAACACATTTTGATGGGGTCAGATTGACCCCTAATAACTTGGAGGTCCTGGCTGTCATCTGACTTGTAAAATCTAATCTGCTTACCAATAGTCAATAATGTGCAGGGACTGTGAAAATGTTAATGTATGAATAATCAATCTGAAGAAAATTATAAGCTGCTTTTTTTTTCTTTCAAATTTTGAGTATATGTGATTTAACTGACCAGAGTGCATGAATAATGTAAGTGATCTAAGGGCAATTAAGGCAACATTTACAGATATGCTATTAGATCTACTCCGCACAGAAGGTGCCCATCAAGACAAATAAACCAAAAACTGATTTAGTCGATTACCTTGGTTTAATTAAAAATGTTCAAAAAGTTGCAAGTTGGTATATTTTTCAGATGTAGATTGACACATGATGAATACTATTTTCGTATTTTCAAAATTTTTTCAAAAGTGCATGCTGAGGATTCTAAATAATATTTATTCTATAAGTTAATATATGCTCAAAAAGTTGCATGTTAGTTGAATTTTCAAAAGTACAGGATTCTAAATAATTTTGACTCTACAAGTCAGTTAATTAATACTCATGGACCAAATTGTAACTTATTACACATATCCTTGTAAACATGTTTACATTGAAGATCTAATCACAATAGGATCATTCTTATGATACGTACCACAAACAATTAACAGAAGTTCTTACAGCACTAAACAGGTTGTAAAGTGATGAAACAAAACCGCAGACCAACACCGTTACACAAGACAAACACTGTTACATAAGATCTGAACTCAAACCAACAAACACAATCGTGACATTTATTCTGTTGATCATAAATTCTAGATACAAATACGTTTACAAATGTATATACATGTATATTCACACAACTACCGATATTTACCTCAAGGAGCATGAGTAAATGATCAATAGTACATGCCGATAATAAATCTTGCAATGAAAAATATTCCACAGGAGCACACAAAACATTTATCACTCAACCCCCCCCCCCCCCCCCAAAATTTGTACACAAGTATTCATCCACATTTATACAAATACTTTAATTTAAAAATTAAAATTGATATTTTTGAAATCCCATTATCATCTACATATAAATGCTTCTAAAATTTCTTGATGATCTCAAATTTGGCATCCTTTATCATAAGATTGATCTTTTTGTTATAACTTGTCAAGACTTGGTTAAGTCTGGGGAGAATTAGTACGTAAGTCAATTTTTTCAATCATTGACCCCATTCATACGAGTAACCAATAAAGCTCAATGGATGACCATTCGTTTTATCCAACACAAAGGCAAACGATCGCAATCAAATAAAGCAGTCCACAAATATTGACACCAGCAAAAATAAGACTCAGAAACAGATCAATCTTGCCATGAAAATGATGAAATGAAAATATTGACAGGCATTGGCCCTACATTTGGTTACCCAAGGTGTAAGCTGCCTTGTTTGTACCTTTAATGGATAAAGTCAAAATATGGTTGTACGTACAGTGTATCAAGTGCATATGTACCTTATGTACTTAGCTTAAACTACGAAATAGTTGGAAAACAACATCCAATGTACAAATTTGAATTTTGATAAGGAGAACTTGAATAATATACACCAATATATCAATATAACTGTAAAAACTGACACCACTATAGCAGAATAAAATGCATTCCGGCTGTCAAGGGTAAAGCCCGGTTGGTTCTTTGTATGGTGCCATAATGGCAAAATGAAATTTTAAATCTTGCTTATTTTTCAAACCATTCAATTCATGTCTCTATATTATAGTCCACGCAACAGATCTAAACACAACCTGTGGTTACCCAACAAGCAGTTCTGTTGATCATGATGGCAGCATGCTTGAAATGGTTGACCAATTAAAATATACAGTTAAGAAATTAGAACACACTGAAATAACCTTTACACAATCTGATACACCTGGTGCCCCTCTCCCTTCAGTTCATCTCACATGTACCCATTAATACCCAGCCATTGGGGGGATAAGGGGGGTTCCAGCAAGCTAGGAGAAGATTAAAGCTTAATGAGGTCATAATGCTTGCATAAAGCTGAGTTAATTACCAGTACATGGTATTTGCATTTTGAATTTTTCATAAGAATGAATCTGCATGTGCAAGGACTAATTGTTATGTAATGGATTAGAGATCATAGAAATATTAACTAGGATTTAAACTGTAATTGGCTAATAAATAATGATATCTTCCTGTGCAAATACAATTTCAAATGTACATGATTGTATTCATACTGGTGTAAATATCTCCTAATTGATCCAAATTTTATAACCATGCATGCCTGCAATGTACCATTTTTGAATTTTTGTTAACATAAGGAAATTTTTCTTAGTTTAAAAATACCCAAGTATAAACATTGATAATCAGAATGCATTTAGGTATTCTCAGATGTTGAATTTTGACCTGAAATGCTCCTAAAATTTAAGTTTCCTTCAATGATAACATTTTTCCCCATTTGCAACATCAATGTACAGGTGTAAAGACTATTTTGTTATTGTAAATGAAAACTTTTGAAGCCCTTCTCTCTAAACTGAACATTATATACACTCTTGTGTATACACTTGTGTCCACACTTGGAATAAAACCTACTTCATGTACCAAATCTCAATATTTTGCCAGAAACAAAACAACTTCATAACACCACCTGTGGCATTTTCATAAGTAAAAATTTATAAGCGTGAAATTCACACCTGACTTTTTCTGTAATAAAATATATCTGATACGCAATTTAATACGTTCACAATTTCATTCTGACCTATTTCTTCCAATTTTTTGTTGTTTTATTTCTTGCTGCGAGGGTTCTCATGTCTTTAAATTATGCAGATTGAATGAAGAAGAAATGGTTCAAAATGGTGTTTCCGATTGTATCAAAAACTTATGTTAATATTTTCTGATATAGTTCAACGTTGTGTTTTGCAGGTTTTACTTCAGATTTCAGAGTTTGATAATTAATATCTGCATATGCATTTTAACAAACCAGAAGGGAATATACTGAATGAATCAGATACAGTTCTGATATATGTCTCACTAATTAACCATTAAGGGTATGATTTGTTTACCCACTATAGAGAATAAACAACCAATTCATTTATCTATGACAATAAATGATACGAACTCTTCATCATCATGGCTAGCAACGATGGTCCAAGACTCTTGTTAATGGTGAACTTAATTTTAAACATAAAATCTAATTTGAAAAAAAAAACCACTGAGCAATAAAATAAAAAAATAAATAATTCAATGTTAATATGTCTTTTACCTCATATGTCAAAAATATGTAATCATGTATTGGTTTAATCACAAATTAAATAAAATTAAATAAACGTAACAAATAATAGTTCAACAAAATCTAGGTGTTTGTTATTGAGGACAGAAAAAAATGTTGTGTATAGTTGAATGCCTTTAAACTGTACGTAAGCAAATGGTAATTTCCCATTTAGGCTGACCTCTTGTCTATTTCAGTTTGCAAAGCACAAGCACGAAATCAATAAAAGAAACCAAAATCAATACCATATGTATTCTAGTATGTGCATGCAGTATATACTTGTGTCTATATCAATTTTCCCAGTAACTATAGCTTGCGTTGACAGGGTTTTCAAATTTCATTTGTTTATTCAATTTTTATGAAGTCGAGAATGTGTCCAAGTTGGACACAAATTTCAAAGCAGCTCTGAGTCAATGACCAACATACAGATAAAGAAAACTGGGAGTAGTAAATAAAATGCAGAATTTTAATACAAAATAATTTTAATCCGTCTGCCATTATTGCCATAGAATATTTTGATTTTGAGGGTTTATCTATATCAGTAGAAGTGAACTAATTAAAATATTTGTGAAATTTCTACTTAAGATCTCAGTAGGATGTTTTTAATTTGAAATAATCTGAGGAATAAAAAACATCTTTTTTTTCGCGTAAATCTTTAAATTCAATTGAGCTTGCAGATTCGTTGATGACAATTTAGTATTAATACCTAAGGATCAGCAAAGTAAAATATTTAGGTAGATTAAGTTTAAATAGTTGTATTCCCAAAAGGAATATTCCTTATCAGATGGGACCATAAACCTGTTTTGGAACCTTTTGTACGCTAGTTAGATTATGATTAAAAGATAATAGAAAATCTTTCTCACTGATCATCTTTTACAAAATCAACAAATTCTAAACTCGTTCACATAGGTCGAACAAATTTTTAATACCCTTTATCCCCTGAAATCATTGTATCAAACTAATCTCTATAAATAGAAGAAAAGTAACAATTTCTGGCACACGAAAACAAACCCACAAGATCATTTAACACAGCAATGGAGCACAAAACAGTTGGATAATGAACATTATTATTGCTTTGTTGATACCTGTACATGTTACATCAAGAGCCATCTGAAGCATGCATATAAATGTGACCGTTTGACCTAGTTTGACCCACCTCTGAGGAGTCACAATCCATGTAGGTGTCCCCTGTGGTTGAGACCTGCATCGGTTCACTTGTGTCCATCATGCTTTCTCGGGGTTGAGAGGGCAAGGAATGGGGAGGAGAAATCATGGGGGGACCTCCAATGTTTGGAAAACCCCCCTGATGAACTGAATTGATTGGATTGTGGGGGTTATACAACCAATCTTGAAAATCATCGTATATTATGCTATTCATGGCTATTTTTTTCTTCTTTCTCAGTATACGAAATATCCCTATGTCATCACAATTCAATGGCAGAAAAATTAACTACACATTTACTGCACATCCACAGATAATTTTTTTTCTTTCTCTCTCTCTCAAATCCTCAGGCTGGTAAATATTTCCCAGACAAAACACTTTAAATCGAATTACACAAACAACACTAGCTATGATTAGATCATTGAACAACACAGCACACGCCAAAGTAGCACACTCTTATTTTTAACCCTCACAGTTACAGCATTCTTGGGATCTATATTATCCAACGTGTGTGCATATGTCATAAACTGTTATTGTCAAAGCGAGAGAATAGGAGAAGAACTACAGCAAAACCATATACATAAATATCGCTCCTCCCGTCGTTCAAGTAAATTATGCACACTCCATTCTCAGGTAGAGGGTATTTGTCAATTGTTGAGACAGCCAGCTATAGCTGACCTCAAGTCCAATATCAATGAAGCAGTGACCCTAGGGTATGTTTACAGTTATTATATTCAGAGACAACACACTAGCACACCAACCGACTGATTGAGACCTTGTATAACCAGTGGTGTTCAGAATTGTATCACTGTACGTAATATCCCAGGAAAAGGGCCCGTGATATGCAATATCCTGTCTTGCTGTGCTGAAAACCTAGTCAGTCAGTCAGCTCACAGTGCTGTACTGGTAATACAGTGTCAGGTGTTCAAATTTCAACACAGTCTGGTTTATCTCAGCCCAGACCCACTATCTATGTGTGATTCCTCCGCACAAGGTCATCTGAGGCAATACGGGGAAAATACCACTGTCTCCGACACGGGCCTAGTACAGCAATTAAACTCCCGTCAATATTTTTGTGTGATTATATTTAAAAAAAAAAAAAAATTCTTTCAGTATTACGCTCCAACAGCCACCAATGTCTGAACACATAAATGGCTTCTTTTAAATGCCTAAATATATGCCATAAACAGAATTAAGGGGCGAAAATATTCCTGCCCCGATCACACAAAACCACACTCTTCTAAAACACTGCCAAAAACAAAAGACGTCTATACAGCTTAGTGGCTGCTCCGATTTCAATCAGAAAAAAAGCGGAGCAGTTTGTTAAATTAGTCCGTGCTTTAACAGTTCACTGAGCAAACACAGAAAAGTCAGGTAAATAGATATGGGAGTAGGTATGAAATCACAGTGGAGAAACAAATAAGTTTCCAACTCCACTTGTAACCTGCTCTCTAAACACGTGTTCTTCACGTCATCAGAAAGCCATTTTTAAAACATTCCATAACCCGACTCCTCTTGTATCTGAAACACACACTGACATAATTCTTTAGTTTAGTTCCACCAAGCTTGAATGCTACACGTGAATGGGGAAGCTAGTCGATAGACAATAGAAAAAATTGATCTTTTGTCCCAGTTCTAAAATGAAGAAGAAAAAAAATAGCAGACACCTCTATATCCCGCTATTATCTTGTAGGATTTTCTTTTCGTCTGCGATGCAACATTAAGGAACTAAACAGTATTTAAACTGTTAACGAAAAAATTAAGCACGACGCTTCGAGCCATATCTTGCGTATTAAAAAAAAAATCACTTGTCATCTGTAAGCTTTTCACTGAATAAGATAGGAATCCTGTCAGCGGAAAGATGAATTTACAGGGTCAGACTGTCACAACTTGTTCTCAAAAGCTCCTTCATTAACATTGTGAATTTTCTATGTACATTCTCATTAAGAAAGCCTTATTTCTTTTATAGTACAAAAAACCAGCTACACTAAATGCATGCTAATGTTTGAATTTCTAATGAATATATTTATTCAATTTGACATTTCACTCAGTCATAATGAATCTCCACAAGAATAAAATTCTCCTCATTAAATGTGTTGCAATATTTCAAAATAATGGGGAAAAAGTTATATGCTTCTTAGAATCTTTTGGTTTCTTTGGTGTGAAAATTCCTATCTATTTTTTTTGTTGTAATAAATCATTAAAGTTTACAGTTACCAGGATTTTTTCTGAAATATCAACTTAGTTTTCATCAAGTCAATGACATTTTTACTGAATTCTTTTTACCTTTTTGTAGCTTTTTTTTTTTTGAATTCATTCCTTTATAAATATTAATGAAAAATTCTCCCAATCAATACCAATGACTATTGACAGAATTTTTTTTCATACATTTGATTATATGTTCATTAACCTTGCTAGAGTTGTCCACCTTTTGGATACTAAAACTGAGAAAGGATAAAGTAATTAAAGTGGTATGGCTGGGACACCAGCTGTCAATATAAATGTGGATAAAAGTACATTTTAATCAAAATACCTTCACCATTTTAAAATTTTCAAATATTACAATATATGACCAAAATCTGTTTAAAATTATTTGGAAAGGTGAAAATTATAAAAGCCCCAGCAGGATTCAAACTTATGACTTACAGATTCCTAGTTAATGCTCTAACCCATTGAGCTAGGACACGTGGGTTCTCTCCGGGTACTTCGGCTTCTTCCCACATTAATGACCCCCCCTGCGCTACAATCCCTACCGATCGAGAGATATTAATATAAGTTGTAGAACTTGTTTATCAATCATTGTAAAATAAATAAAGTTCAGTTCAGTTCAGCTAGGCTGTTAGGTCACAATTTTGGGAAAGAAAAGGTTTATAAAATTATGCTTGATTTTATAGTTTATTTTGATCGGAAGTACTTCAGAATATGGAGGTGTCCCATACCACCTAAAGAATTTAATCCACACATAGATGATCAACCCTTAATTGGTCTGAGTGTATTCTTTGTAATAGGAATAATTATACATAAATATACTTTCCTATATGTGAAGCATATCTAAAGACGATATAGATTTTGATTATATAATGATAATGGCCTCACTGTCAATTTTTAGAATAATAAACCATCATGATGGTAGTATTTTTATTAACACTAAATATATACGTGAAAAACTAACAATTATGTTCAAAAATACTTGTTTCATTTAGGATTTTAAAAGAAACTACTGTAAATGTACTAATCATTTAGCACGCATGATATTTGGCGGAATATGATTTTTCAACAATTCAGCGTGAATTTGATTTAGCGCATTTCTGAATGTACCTATTTATCTACTTATATATTTTACATTTGGCGATGCATGTATTCATTTAGCGGACACCTTTTTTCGCCAAAAACACTAAATAGAATACACAGCCAAATGTAATATGTTTACAGTATATTTAGCATTAAAAAATCAAAATATTGAAATCTATGTCTTATTCTAGTACATGTATTTCAATAAATAAATTTCCTTTTTTGTCAACAGTTCTAGAAATACTTGATTTATAAATTAATAAAGTAGTTTACCTTATTAGTATCATAAATGTACCAACAAATTAAATTAAGCAATATACACACGATATTAAAAAGGTGTTGTAAACAATTATACGCTAATGGCATATAAAAAAATTATCTGCCTACCAAACCATATTTTTTACATAATTGACAAAAAATTTGAACTTCACATTATAAGTGAATGTCAACAAAGATTTAATTGGAATCACAAACTTCATAAGCTACCTTCACAAACATATATAAACTCAGGTCACTGTGGACTCTAAATATTAAGGAATAATCATTCAAATTTGAAAAAGAATTTAGGGTCAATTTCCTATAATTTGTAATGGGATGTTGATCTTGCAATTTCTCTGCAAATCAATTGACCTAATATTCAAAGAATCTTAAATTCCCCCCCCCCCCCCCCCCCCCCCCCCCCCCCCTCTCTCTCTGAATCTCTCTTGAAGCACATTTATGCATGGGAAGTCAGTATCTCTTTGGATAGGAGGCATTACAATTTTAGATTAAATGCACCTGCATACACTAAAAAAATATTTGATAAAGCTAAAAGATGTTAATTCATTAGTTTATCAAATGGAATCTCTTGGCAGTTAGACAGCAAATGGTATCACACCAGAGGAACATTCCCCCCTTCATAGAAATGCTCTCTCTTTATTTCATATAATCCATCAATGGTTTTGATCAATGTTTAAAAAAAAACAAACCCATCAAAAATATATATATATCAGCTTCAGGAAAGCCTTGACTATTGATCATATAAGTTTCTGATTCCTGCGAGTTTGCATCAAATCTATCATGCAAGTATTTAATACCTAGAGCCCCCATACTTCATCAAACCTTCACTGTATGCTGTAGAATGAATGCTTGTCCTTAAGGTTGCCCAAGCATGCCATAGTTCAAAGTAAATGAACATTGTTGGCATTTCTATTGATAATAGATATTGTTATTTGCTGTTAAAATGTGGTGAAATGAAATATGATCAACATTTCCTTGGTATTAATTGATGTAACCTGATAGATAGTGAATTTAATATTAATACAACATCATCACTACGGTAACAATTTATGAATTCAAAATTACATCACTACGGTAACAATTCATCAGCTAGAAATTTTTATCTTAATACCGGTATATAAAATATATTAATTGAACACATCAAAATTCTCTTCTCCTATTGTTTTCAATTAAGTACCTTGTTTTTTATGTTATAAATCAAGTAAAAGTTAGGGGCTCAAAATTATATATTCCTCAAAAGAGCACCCTTTTTTCCCTACATTTCGGGCGCTATATCAATTTTGACTTCTTATCCCAACAAACTACGTTTTGACAGGATTTAGAGCTTTCATGTTAGTGATAAACATTATGCAGAAGGAGAAAAATTGTCAATTTTTTCTTTTTAGTTAATGTTCCAATACACCGGCGCCAACATCTTTTTATCACAATTCAATGGACTTTAAATCATCAGTTATTTTAAACTGAGCATCTTTTGACGAATCATGAATAGAATTTTCAATTTTGGGGCCAACTGACTTGCATGATAATAAATGAAAATAAGCCATTAGGACCAAAAATTTAGTATCGGGGATGGCTACGAGATCATACAAATGGAGATATCGATTGTATTAAATAGCTCCGCTTTCACTGATGTGCATATTGATCAGCTAATAGTATATACAAAGCTCAGGACTTTGATATATAATTTACTTTTAATTCTCTAAGTTATAACATTAGAGCAGTCCTCTGCAAAACTTCTGAAACTGACCTGCAATTAATTAATTATTGACTAATTAACACTTCTAGATTGGTCTTCAGATATATCTAACAAGTATATGCCAAAAATGTACCAAGAGAACAGCAGTCTTAATGTTGTAAGGGTAATAAAAAAACATCCATTTGTGGTCAAAAGTGAATCAATTAATCCAAAAAAAAAAAAATCCTCCATAGAAAAGAGCATTTCATTTGTTACACTGGGGAAATCAATGGCTGAGAAGTTGAAAAATAAAGGATTCGTATTTTAAGTTTTTAATTTTTGTTCTTTGTATCTGCAGAGAAGGGTAACATTAGTAAACGGCAAATTTAGGCTTGAGAGAGTCTGCAGTATACAGACGCATCATAAAAATTGTCATTATTATGCACCAACTGATGTCTGGCGGAATTTTGGAAATTAAAAGATATATAGGCAGAGGATCCTCCTCCTCAGGAAACAAATAACCATCCCCCTGGTGCCAGGGCTTGACTTCTGAGGCATCCTTAGTCAGTTGAGTAAATGCAGGTTTTCCTGTTGTGAATGTTCAGCCTTGTTATTTCTTAAGTAGATCAAGGCTGCAAAAAACACTTTTTCTATTCTTTTAGCTCTCCAAGAGCTTGTCATTTCAATTCTTCTGATAACAATTCAGTTGAGATTGCCTCTGGTACCTCCGACAGTTTAGTTTTGCGGAAATTCCACAAACAGTAGTTAACGGAGGGTATATATAGGGACTTGGGGTAATGGTACTCTCAAACATTAAAAAGAACCAATGCGCGTGGGGAAAAATGTTAAAAATATATATAAACTTGTTCAAAATTGTTTGTTCATTGTTGGATTAACTTGAATGAGAGACTCTTCGACCCTATTACTACACCACATGCAGATGCATTATAAATGGAAAAGCATGGGAGAGTAACAAAACAAGTAGAAGAGTGGCAACTCGGTTCTATACTCTTATAAAAAAAAATATGCACCACTTCACTTTACGGCATAATTAAGTTAAGTGTATATATAACCATACAGACCAAGATGGCTGGGCTTCATACACCAACTGCAATTAACGTAATGACTCTTGAATCCTTTCAGTAAAAAGGTTACACTTTTTTCCCAACAATGCATGACTGGTTTCCATTCATCTATGATGAAGCTGCACCAAGATTCTCTCCTTGATTCAATTCAAAATTCATCCTGCCCTCAGTTCAGACTCATCTAGCCTAACCGATTTTATTGTCCTGATATATATTTTCTCTCCCGAAACTTCAGCGAACTATCTAGGGATAAATTGACTTTGCATGCTGTCAGATAAATCGTCAGTATGATTTCACAGGCAATACTATTATAAAAAAAAGAAGTTTGCTTAAAGCATGGGATATGCCCAAGGCTAACAGAATTCATATCTGAACCACCTTCAACAATTCATTGTGCATGTACGTAATGCACCAAAGGTAATTACAATTAGCAATTTCAATGATCCATTCTCTCTGCTGAAGCATGATAATCAAACTTTGGATAATTGATTACCATGCAGATTCCATATTTTTTCTCTATCTCTCTCTCGGATCACCGAGGACCTGTTGCATTTTAATTGATCATCTAAACTCAGCACGAGGGAAGGGAGATAATCAAAAGTTTAGTTGATGCAATGAAGATTTTATCACAACTTTGAGCAGACGGCAATTACCCCTATTCTTATTTGACATGCAACTTAACTTGAGAAAAATATATCAATAATTCACTTTGTACACAAAATATAGCTGCATAGTTTTAACGTGTGCTTGCTGAACTCTTCAGGTCTGAAAAAAAAAAATTACTTTAATTCTAAAAAGTAGAGTTTTACGAGGAAATAATTTAAAGTTAACAGAGGTCATTTCTATTTGGAACAATAATAAAGTTTTCTTTCAATTCCATTGTCTAAAGGAAATAAAAAAAATCTATGCAATGTCATTTTAAGGATATTCTAAGTGTAATACATATACTGCTGGTAATTTTTTTCTACAAATGAATCATTAAAGTGGGAAGTTCACACATTAAAATTTTTAACTACACAATCAAAAATTCGTCAAATATTATATAATTAATCAAAATTGATTTCTTTGATCAAATAATTTTTAAAATTTCATTCTCTCTAACCTTTGAAGAAATAAAAATTCAAAACTGCTTTGTTTCAAGTGTTTTATTTCTTAATAAGGAACTTAACCTAGCTGCTAAGATATATTTCAATTATTATTTTCGACTTCCCAAGCCAGGAAGGAGAATTTCTCTTTGACGAGCTGATCTATTTCGATTTAATAAAAAATCAAAATTGCTTTGTTTCAAATGTTTTATTTCTTAATAAGGAACCTAACCTAGCTACCAAGATATATTTGAATAATTAATTTAGACTTCCCCAGCCAGGAAGGAGAATTTCTCTTTGACGAGCTGATCTATTTCGATTTAAGCCAAAACACATTCAAGCACAGTCTCGATGATGTTCTTTGGTGTCATGCCGGCTTATATCGCCATGGAAACAATCTACTATCATAAATAGATTTTTATTTCCTTTGTGCCTCATTGCGACTGCCTTCAGCAATGTCTTCTACTATTGGCTTCAACTCAGTGGGGTCCATTAATTAAAATATTCAAATCATTGCCTGTTTGACTCCATTAAATACATGATTGATTAATACAGGTCAATTACAGAACAAAATACATTTAACAACCACATTTAGGTTCAAATTATGGCTGCAAAGATTCTTGAAGATTAAAGAAAACAAATCCATGTGAATCATTATGTTAAAACTTAGTTCTATAAACATTTGTTTTTTGAGGTTTTCCAATTTAACATTACATGTATATATAAAGCATGGTGTCATTTTCTTTATGTCAAACCATACAATTATCCACTAAAGTTGTAATCTTTCAACACACTAATTATATGTATTCCCAGAATTTATCTAATGTCTGGAGTAAATAGTAATTTAAATGAAAAACAAAGAGGTAGCATGCTGTAATTAAAATTTTATCAAAGAGAACATGGAATAGATTTTCCTTAGTATGTTGTTTAATACAGATATTTAAGGTCTAATTCTGTGGTAAAAAGAATATATATATATATATATATATATATATATATATATATATATATATATATATATATATATATATATATATATAAAGCTTCAATGATTCTATTTAAAGGTCAGTTACATTAGGTGAATATGGTAAGACAAGTCTTTAAATATTATGATTGAATAAAAGATAGCAGGGGTTAAAATTAACTTAGCTGAATGTTAGAAATGGCAAAATCTGCAGTTTGAAAGGTTTACCTGAAAAATTATTCCAAATGATGCCAAAATTAAATTTGCATGGAGGAATGTTAAAATTCTCTTCAAGTTAAAAGCTTAAGGTTTTTTTTTTGTTTTTTTTTTACAGCAATAACACTTATTATAAATGCTAAGGCGCTGTATGGAAATGTATTTGTTGCGAGTTTGATATATAGATCCCTTCTTTAGAGTGCCAATCCTGACTGCACTGTAGAAGTACACCCAGTCTCCTTTGCTATTCTCGTAATGGGGCTGTCAATTTGGACAGCTTCTCAATGGGTTATCAGTGTAGTCAGTTTTGTGTCTATAATAATTCATTTTGGAAAAATTGGACACAGTGTGCAACAACTGTGCAGCTAACAAAACAATAGAATCCATGCATATTTATAAGGACTGTATGTCTCAATTATTCAATTCATAAATTTTTCAGCACAATACATGACTGTATATAACTTCCAAAAACCAATGCAATATATAATCTTATTTTGTGAAAATTGATCTTCTAGTGACTGCATGTTCCCTCATTATTTTTTTTGGCATAACACAAAATAAAGCCTAACTGTCAATCAATAGGGTTATGATTTATATACTCATCATTTTGTAGAAACATGAATTGCTATGGGCCAAGTTGATGCAAATACAAGTGGCACAGATCATTACTCAGAAATTGAGAGAGAGAGAGAGAGAGAGAGAGAGAGAGAGAGAGAGAGAGAGAGAGATTTTTGAAAAAAGTTAATTAGAATATCAAAGAGAGGTTGGCCCAATTCACAAAATGAATTTTATAAATTTAATTTGCTTTAAAATCATTCTAGCTAGCCCTTCAATGTGTATTCAACTAGTCAAACTAGTACTCTTTAAAAGATTTAACCATATATATGTATTTTAAATAAATAATCTACATTTTTGCAACATAATTTTTACACACATATATAGTACATACACTCAGGTATATACACATTAGATACAATAAATTATGCCACCACAAGTTGGCTAAATGGACCTTTTCCTCCTTCCCGCACTGTACTTATTCCTGCATGAATATGATGAAATGATATATTGGTTGCTCACCAAAATCATATACTCCACTGAGGCAGGAGACATCCAATTTCATAATGGTAATTAGACTTAGGAAGCTGATCAATAAAATATGGACAAGTTGGCGGGGAACCTCATAAAAAAGAAAGCCATCCATCATAACCTTCTCATCAAATCTCACTGTTTCTGAGACATATCAAATGAAGAACTGCCTAGTGGGATTTGTACCACAAACTTGCTTTCTTAGTTTGGATATCATATTTGTTGATAACATCCTTATTCCATTAGTTTTGATCTTATCACTCCAAAAAATTTGCAATTTTAGTAACAATTAGTATTTATTAAAATGTGGTTTCTAGCGGAATGTATTTGTACTTCATGAACCTCATGGTAAACCAAACAGTACTACAAAACTCATTTTGCGAGAAGAACCAATTAATATAAATATTTTTCAGTTATAATTTTCTCAATTATAGCTTCAAGTCCTGCTTTTGCATTGCAGCAACAAGATTGATAAAAGATTTGCATAACATTGTATCAAATAATTTTTTTCATTAAGAAATTAAAATTTAGCTATAAGTGACCATGAGTTCAAGATTTAAATTTGAATCTCTCAAATCAGAGAATCTTATCCAAGTCATGTTGAAAAATGAATACAACACTTTTATTTGTTTGATTTTAGTTTATACACTTTAAAGTGGATTTTCACTTAAAATTCATCTGTGGTTTCCACAAACAATACATAAGTTACACATATACAAAACAATACCTAATGAATATTCAGAAGTTTTTACATCTAAAATCTTTTGATGTTGAACTAAAATCAGTCATCATAAAATTATTTTACTGATCACATCAGTAATGCTCACATTAAAATTATCGTTAAATTTCTATATAGAATTAGAGAGGGAAATTGATTACAGACAAATTTATACAATCCATTAATGGGATTACTACTAAACCATCTTTTATTTGTAATGACCTCATTTCACAATTTGCAGGAGATAAACTAATTCACTGTGACCAGTTTTCTTGACCAAGCCTTTAATCCATGCATGCCCATGTGGTATTGCACCCATTTAGCAGGAACTGGTTTTCGACAAGAAATATTAACAAAGATGAAGCTCCCCCAAAACCTTGCAAAAAATTTTCACAGTCACTAATAGAAGTTGGTTTACAGAATTTAATATGCTAATCTTGTTCTTGTATAAGTTTTTCCTCTTACCACCTCAGCAACCTGTATATCAAATCTGATCAATCTTACTCCCAATGGTGTATTATACATATCAGTTTTCATGTTGAGTACAAGATGATGCGGACAGACAAGATACACCATATATAAATAGATCTGTCAATCCATTCAAAAGACAGACAAATAAAGGTACATATATATGCTTAACAATAAAAATCTGTTCATATCAGATGAGTGTTGGGAAAAATCATGGCTTAAAACTAAAAAACTTCAAAATCTGATATTATTGAGGAAATAAAAATTGGGAAGGGTGGGGTATGATAAACAACAATTTAATAAAATGTTAATAAAAAGAAATATGATCGATCACAATCCTTGTGACAATTAATCAAATGGTTCGGGGCTATAGATCTAAAGCTTTTTTGTTGTTTTTTTTTTTTTTGCTCTTCCTGACATCTAATATAAAGTCTCTGACACAGAATTGCTATACTGTTAATAGATGGATAATTCTTATATCAGTCTACTGGGTAACCATAGCAATGGAACACTTTACAGCATAGAGCATAGAACTTTTTGTGCATGCTTCAACATTACGGTATTGAATATAAAGAATACCTGGTAGGTGTCTCTTGCAATTCCAAAGTTACATTTTGAAAAACTGACACACTACATCTGAGTGTTAACCAATACAAAAATGACAAGCAACTTCAGAGGTGAAACTTCCAATTGTGCTGTTCTCCTATTAGTCATTAATTCTTATATGGCTAAGCAACATGATACCCTGTACACAGTCAACCAAAGGACTATGTGCGGGATAAAGTGTTTTTATGCCCCAAAATTCAAAGTTATGAATAGAGCTTTAGAAACTTCCTAAAAGATAGGTTGACAAATATCTAGTTCAGGTTTATAAAGATAAATTGTCTAATCGAAGTCATAATAGAAATATGATATCTTATTAATGAGCTAATTTCACAAAAAGTACGTATTTTAGCCAATAATGGTGCATTTCCTATTAGTTTTTTGAAAAGGAAACATTGAGCGCATGCTTGCTCCAAGACCATTTTTTAATATGATATGCAAAATAATATGAACAATAATATATGTAAAAATGGTCTTGGAGCAACATTGCGCTCTATACCCCCTACTCTTGAATATGACGATAAACTGATGATTTTTTCGTGCTTTTGAGAAAATGCGGGAAATGGCCAATTTACGTGACGTCATAGAAGCACGAGGAATGATCGATGTTGTAAAACTTTTAGATTTCTGTAACTAGCATATTCAGTTTTATGTTTTATCAAAATATCTATATGATATGATGTTATTTTTAAATTTATAAAAAATGGGGGCAGAAATCAGACCTTATCGCATATAGTTCTTTAATTCCTAAAAGGCAAGGACATATTTTTTCAAGGATGTATAAAAAAAAATAATGCATGGTACCCGTTTTTTCAAATAATCGATATCACTTTAGAAAATGAGTTGAAATGATTGATTTTTGTCGTTTCAAGTCACTTCGAGAATATTTATTTCTTATCATAAATGAAAATATGCAAATTCAAGATTATTCAAGGATATATGAAAATAAATAATGCATGGTACCCGTTTTTTCAAATAATCAATATCACTTTAGAAAATTAATTTAAATGATTGATTTTTGTTGTTTCAAGTCACTTTGAGAATATATATTTCTTATCATAAATGAAAACATGCAAATTCAAGATATAAGAATCTTTTGGCTATCAGGAGAATATTATAAGACTCAAGACAATCCCTGTTAACTTTGTGTTCATAATTGTAAAGAATAATCAAGAGGGCAGGATTGTTGGACCAATTTCTTAACATTTTTTAAAATTACGCTTTTTTTACTTATCAAAGTCTATCACTCTGTAAAGTTTGAAAAAAAATCTTGACTTAACATATATTGGCTACCAAATTTTGATATTTACATAGAATTGATCTTTAAAACATACTTAAAAAAGTAGAAAAAATCGGAAAACGTTCAAATTATATTTATTTAATCTTAAGTAATTTGTGAGGCTGATCTGATGGATACATTTTTGATCAGACAATATCTTTAACAGGTCTCTTCTCAGACCTCTCAAGTCTAATGTCAAAGTATATTGCTACCTATTTCATACAAGATTAGGCTAAGTCACCTCCCGACCTGCCTACTATCACAACATGGCAAGAATTAGCTCTATTTGTCTGCCCTACTGCTCAAACAGTTAAGAAATTTAATTTGATCACATAGTGTTAATCAATAAACAGACAATCGAGGAATTCCTTTTAGTTAGTTGGTCTTGCTTTCAACATCAGCAGCAATAATCTAGGTCACATCTATGCACGAATTGTCTTCTCATCATTTACATTTCAATCGCTTCTAAACGGTTTCTGGGTGTCACATTTAGATAGAGTATCAGGTTCCAGAGAGACCAATACATTGTAGCTAAAACACAATCATTGTTTCCCAGTTATTGTTGATTTGCCCACACCTTTACAAATAAAACTGTTATGATCTGTATGAATAGTTTGATCCTTAGTCAAACATATCCTGATCCCTAAATAAATAGTCAAGCAGAGTTCCTTCACTTAGTTTATACAACCATTGAACTGTTTTGTGTATAAATACCAGTACATCTCTAATCTCTAATTTAATTAATACAGTTTTTGCTATGCCTGTTTGGCAGTGGGTTCAAATCCAACCTCATCTTTGATGTACAAAGTTTTGGGATGAATGCAATTAACACCACACAGAGACAGACAATGATGAATTAAAAACATAAAGCATTTTTCAAGTAGGTTTATAGGCATTCAATTACATGTATATATTATTTTCAATATCATATGTGTACCTTAGTAACATTAAACTTTAATAATGAGGGTCCTTAATGCTGGATGACAACAAAATACAGCATTATATTTGTCACAAAAATGTCTATTTCAAAACAATTCAAAGAAAAAAATTTCATACCAAATTTTTGTTTACTACATATTATCTGGCTTGAATTTTTTTCGCAGTCAATACTTGATCCATTCATAAGGAGGTTGGGTGGTCAACAATTTACCCATCAGATTTTTAGATGTTTTTTTTTTTAAAATATGCAGTATAACTATATTATTTTGTGAAGAAAAATTCCATTTATCTTAGCTTTAAAATTTGAATATGTATTTCTATACCTTCAAAAAGATCTCTTCTTTTGAGGAGATCAATATGGTGTCTAAAATTGGACAGGGCCATCCAGCCTCCATAAGAAAATTACAAAGCCCTCATTGTAGAACAATTGAACAAAAAAAACCAAATTGGCCCCTACCTCTCCGTATTCATCACTGGTGGACATTGGTTCTGGCATGGAATGGTCCGGGTAACCATAGTGCCAAGGATCACCCATTGCATGATGGGGTATGTCTCGGACCTGCTCCATCGCAGTGAACCTCTCTACAAATCAAAAGAAACAAAAATTAAAAACGATGACTTCAATCTTTTTGAGATACCTTCTTGGTTATATCTTTTTTTGGGGGTTTTGCCTGAGAAACGATTACTGAACTGTAAATACCTGCAGTACTGTTAACTATATACTTGTCAAAGATGAAAGCATTTGAGGATTTGACAACACTTATTGCACACCATTCCTTCTCTTTCTCTGACTGAATATTCAGTTACGTCAGAAAGATCAACTGACTAAGAATTCATTGGTGACAGATAATTCTTCACAGAGTGCATTTTCTACTCTAAAGCACTGCCCCAGAAACACTTTTTTTTTTAATGACAAACCATCATTGAGCAGACTAAGAGATACAACTCTAGCTTCCAATAATGTTTACAGTTCTTTTAGATCAATGCATGTGCCAGGAATTCACTGCAGAGGGATTGCAGATTAAAGGCATCAAGATTCACATATATATGGGTACATGTATTACATGTAATGTATTAAATTACATTTGACCAACACTAAAATCCTTTCTCACTCAATTTTTTATTTCATCTTCTAGCTAGGGTAAAATAAAATTATGCATTTAATTTATGAAAGGTTTGAACCTTTGCATTCACCTAGTTCTATAAACTCTTAATAACCTGCAGCAACTTAATTGCATATAAAATCCTAGTTTAATTTCTTTATATGATTCAGAAGCACAACTTTGGAGACGGACTGGTGTTTCTTTCAGCAGTGCATGGTAACATGATACCAAAATCAAGTTAGCAAGTCAAAAAAAAAATATCTAGTATCTATCTATCAATTATTAACAAATTACCATTGGTATTTTCTTTATATTTTTGTGAGCGACTACAAAATGAAAAGTAATATACATTTACTTAACAACAAGCATAGCTTCCGAGCTGTTTGATGTTATACAGTTAGATCTTCAGAATTAAAAAAAATATATACTGACAATCAAAATAAGTTGGCAACTTCAACAACAATCTAATATATGCTATAAAATACATGTACTTCCTAAAATGAAATTTCAAGAAAATGCATATTAATTAACAATATTATAATGATAATACACATTTGAAATAAGGTTTGCATGCATTTAATTCTCTTAACAGATTAGACTTGCAAATTTTCATGCACCTTTATAAGTGCATGTATAAACTTTTACGCTTGTCAAAATCTGAGGATCACAATTAAAAATTTGAAGCCAGTACGATGACATCCTTCAAATATTTGAATTAAATGAATAGAAAGTGCAAACATGAATTATTCAAATGTGCTAATGAAAGACATTTCTTTTGTAGAAGTACTTGTCTACAAGAAGTTTTGAGATCTTAATATATTTCCTTTCAAATCAACTAGTCAATTTATTGGATTTTCAGGGGAAAATAAGTCCAATATTTCTGAAGTTTTTCAGAAAGGCAACGGAACTGACATCATCCATTGATTAGGCCTTTGATCCTTTGACTTTTAAATACATGTACATACCAAATTTGCCCCAACATCAGACCTTAACAAGGTGACTTGTACTTTTCTGTTTCACTAGGGGGAACAATTATACAAATGAATGCAAGGTAACAATAAAGTCATGTATCATACCAGTGTACGGAAAAAAAATAACCTCGTTAAATCAATCGTAATTATTTGGTCTTTTGGAACATAAAACAAAAGATCTGGTGAACAGCCATTGATCACACTAAATGAATTCTTATTTTACCATCAGTGCATTAGAGCACCCATCAAATAGAATATAGCCTAGTAATTAAAGGTTCAAAGCCACCCTAACCTTTGTACTGCACGAAAATACCTAAAGTCATGTGCCTAGTGCAACAGAAAAATTTCACTATATAGCCATCATGTCTGACTCTGAAATAGAAATGTACCAGATTAACTGGAATGTACCTATTCTAATTCCAGTAATCAATACCAGCTCTCCATTGCAAGACTACCTCAGACTTCTTATGTAATTAAGTTAGCCTATTGAATATTTATTTCATCATCATCATGAATATTCATTTGATAATCATCATGATTATCATCATCATCATCATCATAATCATGAATATTCATTTAATCATCATCATTATCATCATGAATATTCATTTAATCCTCCTCCTCCTCCTCCTCCTCCTCCTCCTCATCATCATCATCATCATCATTTTATTTATCATCATTCTTGCTAACTGAAGCAGAAATTTAGGAACAATCTAATATTGATTTGATCACTGCTTCACTGTGTCATGTTCTGGTCCGTTACGTGGGAAACTTTGATGTCAAACTGTGTCAGTGATCAATAATTAAAATAAACTACTTGTATCTATAAAAACAGACCTATGACGTCATCACTGAACTAATTAACTTATGGCAAACTAGTTCGAAAATTAAAAATTAATACTTAGTTAAAAATTAATACCTAGACTTAGTCCTCCGGTTAAAGAAGTGCTGTCTTAAATTTAACAATGAATATTCTTCCCCCACCCCTCCCCCCTCTCTCGGTCTCCTCCATAAAGACAAGAGTGACAATCAAAGTGGGTCAATAACACTGTTATTTGATCTTTATTTATTTTTGGGGGGGGGGGGGGGGCTGGGGGGGGGGGGGTGTGTGTCTGCATGTGTCGGGTGTGCCAATAATAACAAACTGAACTGTAATTTTGCAATGATCAGCATCTTATGATGTCATTATCTTCGTGCTATATAAAACCAATAGAGTATGTTACAAAGAAAATCATGCTGCTACTGATGAATCTGAGGATGAAATAGAAGGAAAAAAAGCCAAATGACATTCCAAAGGAGTACAGAGAGAAAAAAAATTTGGTGAAATAAAAACCTTGAAAGCAATATCTTAGATCTAAATTAACTGTCATCATGACTGATCAGAACGATTAGTTTTCTTTTTGCAGACAAGGAAGTTGAATGATGTTAAGATTCAGCCGAGTTTTTTTAAGTGTTCTTTTTGCGACATATACATATCATCAGGTTTTTATATGCATTCTTTACCGGCTGATATTTTATCGTAGGTTTTCAGCCATTCTCGGAATTGCCCTATTGTCTAAGGAAACATTAAATTCTCCAGAAAAATTGATTAAAATGTTAGGACGGTTTAACGACCATCTTGGGCTGTGCGCTGTGCACTGGGAGATATTCCCTGTAACCAGCCATAAATCAGGTCGCTGAATTCCTTAAATGTAGATTAAAGCATTCTGATTCATAAAAATATGGAAATATGCCTTTGCTATGTTTTTTTTAATCTGTACTATAGTTATCATGTCTCTCAAGACTTGGACATATTGCATGAACAATTTAATGCCCCTCCTTTGTGAGCAAAAGAAAAACAACATATATTGGACATTCAGTCTCTATAAACCTCAGAGACAAAGACAGATATCATATGAAATAGCTTTAGTATATTTTCACTCATTACTGTTAAATCATTTTTATTCATGGGGGTCAATGTTGTGGGTTTTGCCAAAATTTTCCTGGTTAGTGGGGACATAATTTCGTTGGTAGCAAGTTCGGGATAATTTGAATAAATATTAAACAATTAAGCATTGAATCATTATTTTTTGAAAGATGTGGTCTCATAACTGCAACTGTGTGTGCATACAAATTGAATAACGCTCTAGCGCATTATGAAAATTTGTTTGCACACACCGTTGCAGTTATGAGACCACATCTTCCAAAAAATAATGATTCAATGCTTATATTTTATGTTTTTTAAAAATTTATTCCCTTTCTGCAAATATGATTTATTTTTAAAAATCTCTGCCTTATTCAACGAGTAATGCGCAATTAATGGAAGAGCCATTGGAACAGCCGAATTATGCTGACAAAAATAGTGTTCAGCGTTTTAAATTCTAATAACACAACTTTATTTTTCATTCTGTAATTTGATGAATTTACTTTTGGTATACAAAGAAATTAATCAATTGAATTCATTTAACTGTTAAAATATTTACATCAATGAAATATTAATCAGTGTAAGCATAATATCAGGTCGTGATCCGGTTTGAAATCGCGAGGAGAGTCAGTCATACTGAAGGAAGACTGAATGTATTCATACGCACCAAATTTGGTGATTGGGTCTTCTGTGTTATGCGTAAATATCACTCAAATCAATCGATGCATTTTAATAGGGGGAAAGAAGGTGAATGTAAATATATGCTTGTACACATGTATATGTTTGTAGGGATGTAAATTCGTGGGCAAGGGTTACCCATGAAAGCCACGAACATTGGTCTCCCATGAACAAAGATGATTCCACAGTAACCTGAATATGGATAATTAAGGTTCCAACAATATAATGTCAGCAGGTCAGCAGTTTCACTCAGTGGATAAATGAGGATAGCGACTATGAGCTGTAAACCAATCTTTACACATTCTAGAAAGCGTTTTCAAGATTTGCAAGAACCAATATTTCTTGCCACATGCAGCCATTAATCACAATTCATGTTTCTTTCATAACTTCCAAAAATTAGGCTCTGAGAAGCCAAAACTAGTCGATCATCTTGAACAAATTAGTCACTGGTCATTGGCAAAATAAAGCAGTTAGAGAAAAAAATGGAATTGGTTTACAAAAACAAGTAGGACATTTTGTTTACTTGATAAACTAGCAATGTTAGTTGAATGAAACTAATCCTTCAAAATATCTTTCATAGTCAGGCTTAACAATGCAATCTCTTAAAAATATATCTCCTTATATCTATTCTAACACTTTACATTAAATTTAAATTTTGTTTTCAACCATCTAATGAAAAATATCTTGTTTTTTACAGTGAAAAGTTGATAATGATCAATACATCACGATACATGGATGCAAGTGAGTTTTTGCACTAATGTCTTTCTGAGAACAAAAATAGACAGCTAGCCGTTATGTCTAGAAGTGAGGTATAACTGTGAATTTTTAAATCTGTAAACAAAACAATAAAAATCACTTGATTTCAATGGAGGTCCTTGCAAGATCCATCCAACTTTATTACAACTTCTCTCAATCGATCTGCAAGTTAAATATTTGAAGGCGACAGCTAGTATCAAGAAATTGACTAAAACACTAACAAACGAAAAATAAAAAACCATCCAGATAATATGACACAAAATATTTCCTATAAAGATAAACCTTAGAACACCTACATAATAACCAAAGGCATGAAAAAAATATTCAATTAAAAAAGGTGGGTATCTTGATCAGTTATCTCTCATTGTTCACCCAATATAAATCGAGTTGGGTCCATTAAGTTGCAGTTAGAGTGCATCTGATCTGGACCCATCAGTCCCAATTGAAATATTTACTACACGTATTGACAACTGAGTGGGTGGATAAAGCAATTGTGACATCACACAACCAGCACAAATATAATGGCCCAAATCTTGGAGAGTTTTTAATCACATTTCACTTGTTAATGAATCTGTGTACAAGAAATGAATATCTGTCAATTGATTTTTCTCTAATTTGTTTCAGAATATGGTAATGATGATGATATAATGATCATTATCATCTTATTCTTCTTCATTATCATCATCGTCTTCGTCATAATAATCATCATGATCATCAATCTTTTTCTCCGAAATAGTCTTATGGGTTAACATTATCAACTCTACAAATTATACATACTTTTGCTGATTTTTTCTTAAAATGGATGTAGCCTACATATTATTTTGTTTATAAATTGTAGAACCAAAATAATTCAGAAAAACTAGACGAAAACATGCCACATGACGGAAATAAAATTTAACATTTATACTTACTGTCCAATATCAATTTGTAATTCTTTGTTTAACAATGCAGTGCACTTCAATCCTCGTAAAACTCTCATTTTCTTTATGGCAAGAACAATAAATGCCACTTAAAATTGAAGTTCATTATTTTTTTCAACAGAACCAGGAATCACTGACTATGCTTGAAAATGTTCTGCTTTCATTTAGTTCTAGATTTGATTAATTATAATACATTAAAACATACAAATCATTTCAAGATTCCCCTACAAATACATTTTACAACAATAAACATCAGAACAGTGTTTTTTTGAGTGAAACTACTCATTAAAATGTTTAGATTAATACGAAAATATTAAAATACACTGTATAATATTATTAACTAATGTAAATTTAAGCTTAATTAATCCCACACCCAATCATTATTGATAAATTTATACAATTGACATCATCATGTATATAATTTTCCAAAACTTATCCATAGAAGGGGTCATGAACTCATCATACTATTAATTGTTCCACAAATAGAACCACATTTTAACAAACACATTAATTTTGGGTATATTTTTTTGTCAAACAGCATTTTGATGTAGGCCTGTCTACTGTTTTATTGTCATTCATTGGCTCATAGAAATCAACATTTATCACTTTCTAAGCTGTGCCTTATGTACAACTGTAATTAGAGTATATTTCACTTGAGGCCAGCGTCATTTTAAATTCGTTTTGATGCAAGAACTAGATAGTTACATCATGCTGAAAGTCTCATAATCATCTTGTTTAAACAGCTTTGACTACAGCTGTGTGTCTTGAAGGCATGAAAGAGGTTTAAAAGAGCAACCAAAGAAAACAATAATTATTGCAATTCCCCATCCCATTGTGATGTTGTCTGACCATAGATATATCTTAGCCATTCAATATTTGAAGAAAGATGATTCACTGTCAATTTAATGGTCTTATAAAACTCAAATATTAAGTTCTAGCTCAGACATATGATGTTCAGGCCAGACAGATAAAAGAACACAAATTGTACTATTTCTCTCTTTCATATACTTTTCAATGGATTTTTATTGGATACACTATTGTCATACGAGAGATTAGTGTAATAACATTTGTCTATAACTAGCTTTAATCATTGAAATAAGATATTAGCCAGTGTATACAGATATCAAATAAGCTCTTTGGTGAATTAATACCTGTTTTCAGCTACATGTATCTCATAATTATCCTCATTTGGTTGAATCAAAAGCCAGGCTTTGTATGTAAACACATGCATTTTTTTTAAGGTCAAACTTTGTTTGGGTTAAATAATGATTTCACTACCAATCTAATAATAGAAGTCAGTACATTCAGTACTTTGATTTTATTAAAAATCTTGGTGAACTCAATATTGCTGTCGAAACTTGAACTTAAATACTTTCCAAAAACCAGATTAAAATTAATATTACCATCATTCTTTGTTGAAACAATCAATCATGGTCTTTAAAAATTTTTAAGCATCAGCCTATGTAGGTGGTTGCATGTTCAGTCAATTAATCTTTCTTGCTTGCTTCTACACGAATTTTAAAATTTATATCTAATAATTTTCTCAAATGATATTTTCCTATATATTTCTATAATAGTGTTAATATGCCCCCCCCCCCTCCCTCCCCCCCCCCCACCCCCCAAAAAAATGAAGAACAAAAAACAAAACGAAAAAACCCAGCCTTCTCAACTTTATATCTGGGTAATATGGTACTAAGTTCTTCAGTACTTCTTGTTGTACTTTTCTCTACAGTTGTACCAAACTAATCCAGTTTTTACATGCATGCAGGTGTGTTACATCATAATTCCCATTAAAAGTAGACTGGAAATTTATCTACATGCAGTCATCAAATCTATAGTCTTAAAATATCTTTCAACTTGCTGTACCTGCTGCATATCTGTTATCATTATATCAACTTCACAATGAAAAAACAGGTATTAAATCAAATTGCAGTCACAAAAGACATTAGGCTATCCTTATTTGTAAAAGTCTGATGTAACTCATTGATCATAAACTGGCTCTGAATTGGGTTCTTTTTTATTCTAAAGCAATGATCAAGATAATATAATATGAACATGGGATTATATAGAGCTTGATTGTTGCCTCAATTTAATTCAAGCTCTGATGCATTATACTTTAAAAGCAGTTTTTGCATTAGGGCATATCCCTATTGTTAAATATAACTCAAACCCAATAAATTGCTGCCCCGATTTAATTCAAGCTCTGATGCATTATACTTTAAAAGCAGTTTTTGTATTAGGGCATATTCCTATTGTTAATTATTAATTTTTTATTTTTTTTTCAAATCAAAGATGCAAAATCATTTGGTTGGAGAGCTGAACATCTGATGGTTGGTAGAATGTTCCTGGGAGAATTGATTTAGATCTCTGCAGACATTACCACACCTTTACTCGAGGTAACTTAAGCTTACAATGTCATAATCCACGGCCAGTATGCACAGACTCCTCTCCCAGACTCTGGACCAGCTTGAGACAATGGTGATTTAAGCTTAGACTTTCGAGACTAGCATTCTTATTATACAAACTTTGATAAATTCAGATCAGTTACGTGCACAGAAACTGGCATGTGACATAGTAAAATTATGAGCAATATTTAGCAATTCCAGGTCTGTTACTTGTACAATGTAAAACCTATACCAAGAAATAGAACATAGTCATTGAGACAACTGAAGCAATAGGCTGTATCACTAAATACATACTGACACAATAAGACTGTCATCATTATTTCAATGTAACCTCATTCCTCAATCATGTTTACATCTGTCATATGACCAAATCTGACGTGTAAATTAAGAAAGTCAAAATCATTATCAGAACATTTATTTGACAATTTTATGCTAATTGATGAGCAGATAATTAAAGCCTTAGTTTTAACTATTACTCCTAGCTCTTTTACAACATTCATGGGAGCTAGCTGGGGCTACACTTCTTCTCTTTATTAGCCCACTGCATTAGTTCTGCATCAATTCAGTTCCTGTATCTCGATTTCCTATTCAACTTACTAATTAAGCTATACTGTGGAATCATCATTGTTCGTGGGGGACCCCTGTTCGTGGGGGACCCCTGTTCGTGGCTTTCGTGGGTTACCCTTGCCAACGAATTTACATCCTCACGAACCTATATACAAGCATTTGTTTGATATCTATTAAAATTAAACAGAACTTGCTCCCAACAAAATCACGTCTCCATGAACCAGGTTAAGTTTACCCACAAACATTGACCCCCCACGAAAAAAAGATTATTCAACAGTCTATATTATGCACCCCCTCTCCCCTTCTCCCATGTTCCTCCATGAGGGAATATATTAAATGAAATGAAAAGATAAACAAAATGAAAACAAATGATGTACATATTAAGAAAAAACCATGCATAGCACAATCATCATCTTCTGCAACAGCTAACTTAATTCTAAAACTCGATCTAAAATGGCAACTGCAAATAAAAGCCATTCAGCAAGTTACCAATCCCAATAAAATCAATGTAATATTATAATTGCTTTCAAACTCCATCAGTTAAAGTACACCTTTTCTTTATCTGATTAAATAGATACATTATAAAACAGCATCAATGTCCCCGGCATCACTGTACAGAAGATTAGAAGCTAATTTATGTCCCCCCAAAAAATCCAAGCAAATTACATTGTAACCACATTATCTAGTTGTGCATAATCATTATTTCTGCAATAAAAAAAACAGCCCCTAAAAATTAGTGGGAAAAAAAGAAACTGCCGATTACAAAAGCAATCCATGTACAACTTACCAATGAGTGACACCATAGGGAAATCGTCCTTCTCCATTTGTTGTAATTATAGCATACACACAAAGACAGCAAGACTGAAGAAGATGTCGACACCAGAAGTCAAGTCTTCACGGACTATGTCAGTGTTCTGACATCATTACATAAGCTCAATGGAAATTGCTCTTAAATTTTGTATGTCACTCACAGTCATTCAGTGTGAAAAAAAAGGCCTGATCATGAAAAATGTATTCCAAAGCACTGAGAGATCTAGAGGAGGGGGCAAAAGCAAAGATTGCAGCAATCCAGTGGAAGAGTCAATCAATTGACGAAATCTAACTTCTCTAAATAATCAGATTTTTGTCTGTTTGGCATAAAAGTGCTTTTGGATCAATAGTTGTTTAATATAATCCCTTTTATGTTGATAAGGTCAAACCAACTTCTCACACATGTAAACAAGCCTCAGTTTTGCTACACTGGTCTGGTGCACCTTAACACAAGAGATTTATAACTCATTCAAGACATTCATTTTCTGTCATTTTTTAAAATGATTATTTCAAGATTTGGCAATTCATTATCATATGTAAGGTACATCAATGAAAGTAAATTGGCTGCCTGCGGTCGTTCGTGGTCGTGTCACCATAACGACACACCAGCCTTTTTTTTTCGAAGAGTTACACCAATTTCAAAGGTCAGAAAAACAAGAGGGAATATCCTATAACATTCTGAAATCTAATTAAGCAAGGTAATAATCATACTATGCACTAATTAATTCATTTCAGTGAAAACAAAGCTAAGTTTATAACATGTACAAGTTCATTTTATTCACTCGCCCGATATTATGGATATGGAGAGTAAACAATTAACACTTATTGAAACAGATTACGTAGACGCAATACAAACAAAATATAGTGAAGAGATAAAATACCACATAATGAATGGAAATCTTTACAAAAAAAATACTTGTTTACAATTAAATTACTTGAACCAAACTGTCATATTAAATATGAATCGTAAGTTCATAACTATAGTTTCTGCTCATCCCAGAGTCACATGAATGACCTGAGCATGAAGTACATATACACAGGTAAACATTGAACACTGTACCATTATCAGTTCAATACAGTTATACAGGGAAACTTTCTACCTTATACTTTTCTTTACATAGGCTTTTTTCATGCCCTGGCCTATCATTGTGCAAAGATAGAGATAGAGGATCATAATTATGTTTTTGACCTATTTGTCCTTTTGTTAATCTGCAAATTTTTTTTAACTTTGATTCAAATCCTGAGCTGTAGGGGAGAAATGCTTCAAATTGGCAGATAAAAGTTATTAGAATTCCAATTTCCACTCAAACTTATATCATCTGGACATTACAGAGTAAATCTTGTTGTTTTTTGTTTGTTTGTTTTTTTTGGAGGAGGTGGGGTTGTAAATCATTTTGATCTTTATAATGCCTTTTAAATCAAATAGAAGCTAGACATGACATTAAGATGCTGACCATTTCAAAGGGTCCCAACAATACTAGCTAATGACATTAAGATGTAAGGTAGTTCTAATGAGGTTTTCATGACCTTTACCTTTACCTTTTATCTAGAAAATTTGCTCAAGGTCACAGCAACATTTGTTACCAACCAGCACACCATTAGTGAAGTTCAATTCCCTTATAGAAAAGAAATGTGCTCCGTACAAAGATTTTACTCATAGAGTTTATATTACCATCACCTTTGATCTAGAATATTGGTCAAGGTCACAGCAAATCCTGTACTCATTTGCACTCTGTGGGTGCATGGTGTTTTGAGTCCAACTGAACCAAAGGGAATTAAAATATGCACCAGACAAGGATATTTTACATACATATTTTTTAACCTTGACCTTTGATCCAAAAAAAGTAGGATTATTCTCAAAAATGAACTCTTTTGAAATAAATCGAACACTAATAATGTTATAGAGAGTTGAACCCTAGCAGCATACATTTAGTTCTTATAGCAAAACTTAGTGAATGATACACTGGCATACTGTCTGACTCTTCGGACCAGCCAAAATACCAACTCGCATGATTGTAATACCAGGTGGTGTATACATGTATGCTGCTAATCTAAATAAGCTAAGCAAAGTCCAATGTCTAGCTTTTAATATGGTTATTATTACTGTATACAAGTAAATATTCGCCCCCCCCCCCCCACTTTTATTTTTGCCCCTTTCGCCTTCGTTGTCATCGGGCGAATTTAAAACTGGGCAATTCCTATGTCTCAAACTATCGTTCTTTATTCACAACTTGTCTGGGCGAATTCAAGACAGGGCGAAACGTTTTCAAGTGAAAAAAGGCGAAAATAACACAGGCCATATTTAATTTGTAAAACAGAGCTTCCTAGTCAATTTGCTGATATTCGTATTTGGTACATATCAAAATTGATTCAAGTAATTTGTCGTTGAAGCTAGGGGTTTTGATTAATCAGCTCAATCTGCCATTTGCTGCACAATATACCTTATTATTCCAAGTAAGCTAACGATGATGAATTTTGTTAGAATTGTAATTCAAACTAGTGGGTATTGTTTTTTAACAAAAAACACATGTCTCCCCTTTGTTATGTATTTGTAACAAAATGGAAAGAACCTGAAATGGACCTTCAGTTTTAAAAGATAGGAGGGAAATTTTAAAACAAAACATCTTGTTACATGTACCGGTAGATGGTATATTGAGCTGACCCGCCTCTTTCTTGCTCTTCATGGCCAGAGACTTGAGGATATGTGATATATGTCATATGTGATATATGTGTCATATGTGATGTAAAATAAAATTAAGTTTTATTTCTATTTAGTAGGTTATATACAATCTATCTATGATACAATGAATGAATGATGAAATGCTTGACCTTGAAATAAAAATTATAGGTCAAGGTCAAAACTTTTGGTGGCGTGCACTCCTTCTCAATACCATCTACCTATGTTCCAAGTTTGAAGTCTTAATGTCAAAGGGTATTAAGGTTATGACCCAGACAAAATTTTATTATTTTTTTTTTTATTTGAACTTGAGTAAAAGAAGGTCAAGGTCAAATATTATTCAATAGTACACCTAAGTGTATCATTATTGTTCTTTGTTTAAAGTTTGAAGTCCTTCTGTCAAAGTATATTCAGAAGTTGAACAATGAAGTTTTTTCTCATATGACCTCGAAATAAAAATTCTAGGTCAAGGTCAAATATTTTGGTAAGGTTCAATTAGGTTATATACCATCTATCTATGATACAAGTTAAAAGTATGTATGTTAAAAGAGTCTTGTGTTATGGCCCGGACAATATTTTTTATGAAAAGCTTGACCTTGAAGAACAAAATAGGTCAAGGTCAAAACTTTTGGTGGCGTGCACTCCTTCTCAATACCATCTACCTATGTTCCAAGTTTTGAGTCTTAATGTCAAAGGGTATTAAAGTTATGACCCAGACAGAATTTTATTATTTTTTTCTTAATTTGACCTTGAGTAAAAGAAGGTCAAGGTCAAATATTATTCAATAGTACACCTAAGTGTATTATTATTGTTCTTTGTTTAAAGTTTGAAGTCCTTCTGTCAAAGTATATTCAGAAGTTGAACAATGAAGTTTTTTCTAATATGACCTTGAAATAAAATTTCTAGGTCAAGGTCAAAAATTTTGGTAAGGTTCAACTAGGTTATATACCATCTATCTATGATACAAGTTAAAAGTCTGTATGTTAAAAGAGTCTTGTGTTATGGTATGGAAAATATTTTTTATGAAAAGCTTGACCTTGAAGAAAAAAATAGGTCAAGGTCAAAACTTTTGGTGGCGTGCACTCCTTCTCAATACCATCTACCTATGTTCCAAGTTTGAAGTCTTAATGTCAAAGGGTATTTAAGTTACAGCCTGGACAAATTTGGATGAAGAAGAATAAGAAGAACTAGACACGATCTCGTTGCGAGCAACGAGGAGGTCTTCCTTCCAATTTTAGAAGTTGAGATACATGTATGACCTTTATTTTGCTATTTACCAGCTAAATGATTTGTAAAAAGAAAAAAAAAAAAGATCTCTTGATTCTGAACAGACAATTTTCTTCTATTTCTTTATCTTTTTTCCTTTTTTTTTTTTTTTTTTTTTTTTTTTCTTTTTTTTTTCAGCCCCTTTTTCTTGATATCAACTGAAAGATCTTATTATTTTAAACACATTTTGTTCATTAAGTGTTCAGAAATGTGTTACCGTTCTTGAGATATTTGGGAAAGATTGCTTTAGGGGCCGACCCTTTATCTCCCTGTAGGGTCCATTTGACGAAACTTTGATGGTTAAATTTTATTACGAACACTATTCTTAGCATCTTCTCTTATATAATGCTTTTCAAAATATTTCTCCTTTTTAAGATATAAATGATCAAAATATTGGACTTCTAGCCCCTCAAAACCCCTAATTATGTAACATATCCGAAAACTTTTAACATGCGTAGATAAAGAGCTAGAAGATTAACATTTTTGCTTCTATATCACATTACAAAATGTTTCTTATTAAAGAGATATAGATGAAAGACTTTAGACCCTTCTGGACCCCTAATATGAGGGGTCAGCCCCTTTTGCTTGGTGTCAGTTGAAAGGTCTTGTTTATATAAACTTTTAATGTTCTACATATGTTAACAAAATATTTATGACAAGAAAGATATTCGTGATCAAATCTCAAATTTCCCAAAAAACTGTCAAAAAAGTTAACATCAACATTTTCAGGTTCAGGCGAGCTTCCAGGACAATGATTTCTAGTCAAATCTAAAACAAGCATGCAAATCTACCATAACCACTCTATCTTGCACATAAATTTCAAGTCTTTAACTATAACGGTTTCTGAGGAGATGCGTGGACAATATCATGTCCCAAAATACATGAAAAAGGGAGATAATTCAGAAGCGGAGTTGAATTTTCAGACAAAAAGTTGTATGCAATGAGAGGTTCACCTAAGACATCATCCCTGTAAAAATCATTAAAATCGATGGAGAAATGGCTGAGAAATTAAGGGTGTCTACCAAGAAGAATATTTAAATAATAGAAGAATGAGAAACAGTAGAATAACAGTAAGGTCTTCCGCTGAAGACGGAAGACCTTAATAATATTAGTAATAATTTACACCATTAATTGGTCCTGTTGTTTTGTTCAAATCTATTGCAGGAAATCGGTAAATTTAAAAAAAAAAAAAAAAAAAAAAAAAAAAAAAAAAATTCTCCGCAACGCGGTATCGATCCGGGAAGCCTTGCATCTGAAGTGATAGAAAGAAGAGATCCAGCGTTCTTGCATCCATCTTAAGTTGATACCCAATGTTGTGAACCTTTAGAATAGAGAGGCGGCTTGCGATTGGTTGAGAGGAGAGTATTTGTTGATCAGTTTATTAATAAAAAAACAGTGCTGCTTGTAAACAATGAGGCCGGATGGCGTTGGCTAAGAAATGAACATGCCAGGTCAAACTCATGTCGCGAGCGGCTATTTGAAGATGTGTGAAGGCCACGTCGGATTAACTGATGCGCATTCTCCTGTCAATTTGAATTGCAGGTGCTCGGAAATGGGTTAATAAGCGTGCATCTGTGGATTACAGGTAGGAAAGTCTGAAATGAATTAAGGCCGGTCATGTATTTCAGGCCAAGTCGGAAGAAGAGCCAACTGAGAGAAAATGTAAACAAAATTCGTATAAAGTCGGGGTCTGGGAAGAAAGATCTAGAGTTGTCTTTCGTAGAACTTTAACAAATACGGTTGCTGATAAAAATGTAAACACAGATTTTCCGTGAAATTTGAGCATGAATTTATTAGATACAAATATCGAAGCGTTGAAATTCCGTTTCTCGGGATGATGGTTTGATGCCGCTGTACTGGATAACTTTCTTCAATACGGTTCATTTGCTTTCAAATTTGGCAGGCAATTAGATTCAGGTGTAAGGAACAATCCCACGAATTTTCGCCAAGTTGTACAGAGTTTTACTGGAGCTGGAATTTTTATTCAGAGGCGTAGTCTAAAACGCGGTCTGGAGTAAAATCGCATTCAGAGTTTCAGACTTTAAAAACATTCTGACAAACGATTGTAACACTTTGCTAGGTGTTATTTTATGAAGAAATATTGAATTTCAAGTTCAAATATCGAGGGTCAAGTTCATATAAGGATTCAATACTTCTACAAAATACGAAGAGGAGGGGGGGGGGGGGGGGGGGCTAATTGTACATATAAATGAATCTGATATATATCTGATATATATGTTGCAGATACTTGTAACACATCAGTTCTTAGAGGTCAAAGGTCAAGGTCACTCTATCAGGGGATACGACTGCTCGACCAAGCCATCGCAAGTGGTTTGGTGTCCCTATGACCAGTCGTTTTCATTTTTTAAATTTTTCGCTAAAAATCAAAATTGCGGACGACAGTAATTCAAAGAGGAAACCGCAAAACCGCACGTCAATAGCAAAGAAACGTGAAGTGTTTTTGAGACGCAGGGTAAAACGCCCTCATCGTTCTCCGAAAGCAGTACGACGTGCATGAAAGTGTTTCGATAAGTCGCGAAACAAAAATTCACTTTATGGAATAAAAATAAATAGAATAATAATAAAAATAAACAAAACAATATCAATAGACCTTTACACGGTGGTGTAAAGACCTAATAAAGAAGACGTGAGATCATTCGATGAAGCCAAAATCTGAGTATGCATGCTAAACCGAACATTTTGGCACAAAAAAAATTTTTTTTACGTCAAAGGTCAAGGTCACCCGTTACCCAAAAAAGTGGTAAAAAGGGTTTACGGACTAGTCGCACAAGATAGAATCTTGGAATTCGTGTCAAATGGCTCTCTATCGCCAGGGGTCAAGGTCAACTTTCAGGGGATACGTCTACACTGAAAGATCACACTTTTGCAATATGACAGCTTTATCGGATCCTAGTTGACCTTGACCTTTTACCTTGACCTTTGCTGTAGTCAAAAAGGTTGTCAAAGCCATCGCAAGTGGTTTCGTGGCTCTACCTTTAGTCGTTTCAATTTTTTTAATTTTTCGTAAAAATTTAAAAATTTGAGAAACAGTTGTTCTAGGAGGATACTGGGAAACCGTTTGTCTTTTGGAGATCTGCGACTACTCTTCAGACTGACATCATCCGCGAAGGTATCCAACTTGCAAGTGTCACGGCTTCCGAGGAGTAGCGATAACAGACTTTTACATACATGTGTCAACAGGAGCGAAACGTGTGGGTTTTTTTAAGAAGCAGGGTCGAATGCCCTCATCATTTTCAGAAAGCAGTATGACGTGCATTAAAGTGTTTCGATAAGTCGCGACACAAAAATTTCACTTCACTTACGGAAGAAAAATAATAATTACTAGACACGATCTCGTTGCGAGCAACGAGGAGGTCTTCCTTCCAATTTTAGAAGTTGAGATACATGTATGACCTTTATTTTGCTATTTACCAGCTAAATGATTTGTAAAAAGAAAAAAAAAAAAAGATCTCTTGATTCTGAACAGACAATTTTCTTCTATTTCTTTATCTTTTTTCCTTTTTTTTTTTTTTTTTTTTTTTTTTCTTTTTTTTTTCAGCCCCTTTTTCTTGATATCAACTGAAAGATCTTATTATTTTAAACACATTTTGTTCATTAAGTGTTCAGAAATGTGTTACCGTTCTTGAGATATTTGGGAAAGATTGCTTTAGGGGCCGACCCTTTATCTCCCTGTAGGGTCCATTTGACGAAACTTTGATGGTTAAATTTTATTACGAACACTATTCTTAGCATCTTCTCTTATATAATGCTTTTCAAAATATTTCTCCTTTTTAAGATATAAATGATCAAAATATTGGACTTCTAGCCCCTCAAAACCCCTAATTATGTAACATATCCGAAAACTTTTAACATGCGTAGATAAAGAGCTAGAAGATTAACATTTTTGCTTCTATATCACATTACAAAATGTTTCTTATTAAAGAGATATAGATGAAAGACTTTAGACCCTTCTGGACCCCTAATATGAGGGGTCAGCCCCTTTTGCTTGGTGTCAGTTGAAAGGTCTTGTTTATATAAACTTTTAATGTTCTACATATGTTAACAAAATATTTATGACAAGAAAGATATTCGTGATCAAATCTCAAATTTCCCAAAAAACTGTCAAAAAAGTTAACATCAACATTTTCAGGTTCAGGCGAGCTTCCAGGACAATGATTTCTAGTCAAATCTAAAACAAGCATGCAAATCTACCATAACCACTCTATCTTGCACATAAATTTCAAGTCTTTAACTATAACGGTTTCTGAGGAGATGCGTGGACAATATCATGTCCCAAAATACATGAAAAAGGGAGATAATTCAGAAGCGGAGTTGAATTTTCAGACAAAAAGTTGTATGCAATGAGAGGTTCACCTAAGACATCATCCCTGTAAAAATCATTAAAATCGATGGAGAAATGGCTGAGAAATTAAGGGTGTCTACCAAGAAGAATATTTAAATAATAGAAGAATGAGAAACAGTAGAATAACAGTAAGGTCTTCCGCTGAAGACGGAAGACCTTAATAAGAAAGTCGACAAAAACAATATGTCTCCCCTTTGAAAGGGGAGACATAATTACTAATCATTAATTTATCAAAGTACAGATTCAATCTCAATGAAACATTTTCATGCAATAGCTAGTCTGGAATTCAGATCTATGTAAACAGTGTAACAATATATCCAGGATGTATATGACAAAATTGATTTTGGAATTATGAAACCAAAATTATTATGATAATATCCCACCTGGTTTACATGAAATATTTTGTTGTTTCATAAACAATACAACATTGTGTATTTCGGGAAACATAGATCTAGTCTAGATCAAGCTCCCAACCCATCATAATCACTATGTCAGGAAAAAGTTGCATGCTAAAATTCCAACCACACATATCACTAATGACCTTAATCAACTCTCTGATAACGAACCACAGGTGCAATTACATTGTTTCAAATGGCTATACAATTGTATTTACAATTAAAAACTCATAATCAGCATAGGAAAGTAGTTGTAATTTGTCAAATTACCAAATGAAAATTATGATTATGACAAATGAAGCAAACTTTATGGGGAAAAACCTTTTGTGGTAAAAAATTAAATACACCTTCTGGATGAAAAAATGACAATAACAAACCGTCAACCATCTCAAAAATCCATAAAATGAAATACAAATTCAAAGCAGAGAAACACAGACCTCCAAAAGATAAAGGTAAGATCAGGTGCCTAGGAGGAGTGAGCATCCTCTGCTGACCGGTCGCACCCGCCGTGTGCTCCTTGTCACAATTGGGCATGTCATAATCGAGGTAAATGTCAAAATTGGGATCTAAAACTTGAAATTTCCAATAAATTAGACAAAACAGCAATTAAGAATTCCGTTCCCAAATGAAATATTATGAAATCTGTATCATTTAGATGTCTGAAGAAATCACTCTACAGCAAGCCTACTTAAATCAAGATTCATGATTTTCATTATGATTCCATTCCAACTGTTTTCACAAATGTACCGGTACATGAGAGCATACACATACCAATGAAGTTATTTTATTTCATTACTCAGTCAAAAAATATGTTCGAAGCCTGGGTGAATTTCTGATGGAATGATTGTGAATTCTAATATTCTAGATAGAGACCTTAATTTTTACCTTGTACTCAATGACTCAATGCAGACATTGGTTTCAATGATGTCAAAAAACAATGTTTTCTCTACAATGACTTTTTCTTTAGCCAATTTTAAGGCCCCGATATCAGCCTCTTTACATTTGCTCAAAACCCACAATTGTTTTGAAATAAACTTCTTTTTGAATCCTTATGCTCCACGTCTCACACAGGCCAGCCAAGATACTGTAGAAAGACCTCTATATCCTTTCTCATTAGTACATTTTTTGTACAAGTGTTAATGACTTTCACTATAAAGGACAAAATGAGCAAGCTTATTGATGCCTTCTATTGCTTATTTGTTCAATGACATTGACAAATACTTATAAATATGGATTTAAACATGCATGTATACTTCTTGTTATTTGCATCTTTGGTTCAAGTATGTCCTTAGCGATTTCAAAAAGAAATAAGCTAACAAAAAATTTTAAGAATTAAAAATATTTAAAATTCGTGCAGAAACCTCCACATTCAGAATTAAGGAGGCTATAAGATGGTCAACATATTAACCATCAAATCTGCATAAAAATTTAAGATATTGAATTAGTAATAGCTATTATTTAGTAAAGAAAAAATCTATATATTTTACCTTTTAAATATGGGTATTTTTCTACATTTTTATATAGAGCTCTTGTTCTAAAGGAGATCAATATAGTCTAAAAATGGCCACAACCATCAAGCGGCCTGGATGGTTGTAGACATTTTTAGACTATATATATTGATCTCCATCTGATTCAGAAGAAGAACTTTGTGTGAATATAAAGGAAAATATTCAAAGTTTAAAGCTAAAACTATAAAAAAAATTTCTTTACTAACCGAAATGATAGTTTAACAATTAATTTTAAAATTCATTTCTGAAAATTTAAGGTAGATCTGATGGGTAACTTGTTGATCACCGAGCCTCCTTGATGTTTCAATTCACCCAAACTTGTCCCCCTGATTCAGATGTTTCTGAGGAGAATAGTCATAATACTATCATTAACCAGTAACAGACTGGTGGTCTACAATAGTAAAACAAGAAAGATAACTTACTATGCCTCTGTAGCAGTTGTCTCTCTTGTACCATTACACCATGCCCAAAAATGACATGAACCATATACTATCATCCAAAAATCTGATCTTAAAACAAGCACCTACTCAATATCAATTTATATATTTACCGATGTTCATCTCTCAGTTATCATTCAAACACAAAATTAGTCTATAATTGCATGGGGGAAAAACATATCCATTATATAGTCTTAGCTGGTTATGTCGATCATTAATTGACCATCTGTTTGAAATAGGACAGTGCCAAAGATTTTTTGTTCAAAAGCTAAAGAGCTTATATGTAAACTGAAAAAATATAAAAATGTACATATAGTTAGATAATTACACACTATATGACTTAACATTTTTTAAGCAGATGATAAAGATACATCGATACATGTAGTGAATGCATGTAACACTATAGAGGACCTGCCAATATAACAGTTTCTACATTCTGTTTTTGCAGCATTCAAAGACAGTTTTGGCTTAAGGACACAGGCAACATTACTCAGTTTTAGATAATTTTTCTTAATAAATTATTTCTTCTTTTTTTGGCATTTAAACCTGTTAATGCCCAAAATTTCATATTGCATTACAAATACCAGGCTATTTTTGGAGTAAGAATACTTTGAACTTTTATTTCAAAATCATGCAAAAAGCAATTGAATGCTTATTAATAAAGTCATTACATATATTTTCAATTGAGGCTATCTATCCAAATAAAAAAATATCTTAAAACATGAAAATAAAATTTTGGAACTATGTAGTGGAAATATTCACATTGCACAGATAGGAAAAAATAGAAAATAATGGAAGATAGATCACGTCTGACCTTAAGCCTTCCAATATTGCAATATGTGTAGTGAATGGTTAAGGTTCATTACTTTTACATAAATGTACATATAAAATCCAGGTGGGCAATGTTCCCTAGGTTGTCCAAAATTCTCTGTTATTTGGAAACATAATTTGGTGAACTAGCTCTTATCTTAGAAATACAGCAGCAGTGTCCATATATTTCTAGTAAGAAAATTTTGGAGGCAAAAGGGGGCAAACTCCTTAAATAATAGTCCTCAAATTCATGTAATGATTGCATAAAGATTTTTATGCGATGTATTGAGTCCCTACACAGGATGAAACTGTGCCATTCTGTAAGTTAACTAAAAGGTGACTGAAAGGTAACTGAAAGGAAATTAAAAGGTGATTGAAAGGTAATTGAAAGGTGACTGAAAGGTAACTGAAAGATAATTGAAAGGTAATTGAAAGGTAAGTGAAAGGTGACTGGAAGGTGACTGAAAGGAAATTGAATGGTGACTGAATGTCATATTACATTAAGTCACCATTCCTGCAGACTTAGCATTCTGTGACTCAAATTGGCAGCCAGTTTTGTCTTGTGTTATATGGTGTGAAACTTTTATAGCAATAGCTTAATAGCTTATCATGCTCTCTGGTCTAATATGCTATCAACTGGACGAATTACAACAATCTTTTCAGATTAACTTGTTATTGACCAATAAAAAAAAAGTACTAGATATCATTTTGTGTCAAAAGTATTTCAGATTCTGCTATCAGACTTGTCATTTTATAACATGCTAATCCGTTACCTTATATTCTGGTAGAGCTAGCTGACACATTATATTATTTATAGCTTAATTTGTAAGTTTTGCAAGGAAATCTTTTATGAGCTTCTTATGCAAGTAGCATTCTATGGAAAAATCAATATTCATAGTATATAGGTGCAAGTCGGTCATGCTTTAGAATTTATGCAGTTTGTAAAACAAAAGTATCAATTAGTGATTGCCAAATGATTTAATGTTCAGGAATGTATAATTATCCATGGTAATAACTCTGGAGAAATCTTGTAACCTGCTAACCATGCCCTTGAGTCATTGAAGCATAAATGCTGTTCAACTCTCCATCAGCATATCTGTTGAATGTGAAACTTAATCAAACTGTTTTGTGACAGAAGCTGATTGGCAGAGGAAGATAAAGGGGGAAATAAAATCAGTCAGAGGTTTGCACTGATCTCAAGAATGACCATATTGATTTTGAAATTGCCATGTGTCTCCACTTACATGGAAAAATTACATCTCTGAGCTGTTGCAAATTTAAATAACCTTCTATACATGTATATATATATTGCATGCAGTCACAATGATTTCTCATGTTTCACCATTTCTTCTTCAATAAAAAATTCCATGTTCATGCAGAACCATACAGGGTATTCCCACATAGTTTAGGCCTGCTAAAAATCTTAAGTTCCAAATTCAGCTCATGCAACTGTTTTGGTCATTTGCATCTTTGAATAATATATTATCAATTTCCAACATAAAATCAACTTTAATCCTTTAATTTGACTGATTATAATTACAGTACTGTGATATGATCAGTATATCCCCTTGATATACAGTGCTTTCACAAATGAACACAATCAGCAATCATTCTGAGAACTGGTCCGAATCATTTAATACTATCGTGGCCACAGCACAACCTTAATAAGTGACCTTGAACTTTACCAGATCTTACCCCTCTGACCTTCCCACTTATTTAAAGGTCAACAAGAATTTATTCTGTACTTTTTATGGGAATACAATTGAAAACAATCTTACATAAATTTAATGAAGATATGAAAGGTGAGGCTGCATTTACTTTTGCAGTGCAACAATAGGCAATCAAAGTCTCTTCATTGTTCAAATGTTAAATGACTTCATCTTAATTCTTCATTATCAGTGTTTGCTTTCCTGCATATACTTAAATATATACTCTTGGATCTCAGCATTGCCAAAACAAAGGACACTTTGTGAAATTGTATAAATGCGAATGTAAAACCTGGCCTGGCCATTTTGATGATAATGACCTTGCAGGAAATTATGAATATGAACCAATTAAAGGTTTTCTTCAAAAAAGACCAAAAACTTCCACTCTTTTTTAAGACTTGTTCTCTGACAACATTGGTGTGCACTTTCATCTTGGAGGTTAATGTATGTAGGCCATTAAGCCGGTCTCCTAATAGTGCAGCACACAATTTTACAGCTTTAAACAGGTGATTAAACGAGCAAAGAAGTTGTACAAAACACTGTGAACCTTATCTTTTTCTTCATAAAATTTGCATGGATATTCATGAATAGGAGTTTTTTGAGATTCACATTTTAAAACACGTGCTACATTGAAAACAAATAAATAACTTGTTTATTCTGATCAAATTATCTGGTCATCCAATCATGTGCTGTGCATGAACAAAAAACTTCCATCTTTATGTACATATCGCATCCCACATCGTTTGATCATACTCTATAGACTTGTCTTTACTAATTTTGCCCAACTAGAATTTTTATGATAAGAGTAACAAAAAACATATTATATTTGGCATGTTTATGATATTTTGCATAAATTTGATTTTCAATTAGTAAGCATAAATTTGATGATTTAGTGCATTTCTGAGTTGATCTATTTAAACCTGTATATGCATATCATTTGGAACATATTATTTCAATTTTAGCGGAAGCTGCTTTCCATAAAAAAAGAAAGTACTACATATACAGTAATTCACTGAAATTTATTATTTTCATGCAGATACAATAATACTTTGGGAAGGGAGCCTTGACAAGTAACTAAGAGTCATTTACTTTATGTTAAGGGAAAAGGTATACCTATATAGAAAAATTATTTTCATAACACTACAGTAATATGTTCTTAAAGACAGCTATATTATAATATTCAAAAGGACAATGCCTAATAGATTTAAATATTCTGAATCAGGTATAGTTTACTCTGTTGATTTGAGATACTAGCAGTCCTATATTTGTTACAGACACTTTTATGCAAACTGGGCTTATATAACCTCTAACACTTTTTTCCCCTAGAAAACCAGTTGTCTGGATAATCTGGTCAATCGTTATGCATTACCCATTTATATAATGAAAGAAATTATATAACAGCAACCAAGTATGTCTTATTAAAAGTCAATGATAAGATGTAATTCTGTTAATTATTTTGTCTCCTGAGGTTCATAGCATTCCACATTATATAAAACCACCACTAATGTGATTGTCTGCCTCATATAGGAGGCCCATGGACCACACCACTCACCCAAAATTTGCAATAGATCTTTTAAATCATGAGATGTTTTAAAACACAGATCAAAACAAATGTTCATTTGATCAAAATGTCTTTCATCTATCTTATGGATTTTGTGAGAGTCCAACTCATAGAGAAACAAAATGACCATTGGCCACTTAATCGGTAAGCCTGAGTAGAATCTGACCCAACTCTTTCCTAAATAATTTATATCAATAACAAAACAAAACTTTAGAAACACACAATCTTTTGTGTCCAATTTCTTATTTTTATATTATTTTTAATTCTAAAAATTTAGCTTGTTTATGAGAAATGGATTCTAGTTCTTTTAAATTGTTAGCAAGTGTAAGAACATGAGAAATGGAGAAGGATACTGTACATATAAGAAAATATTCGCCAACTTTTTATTTTCGCCCCTTTTGCCCTTGTTGTCAGTGGGCAAATTTAAGACTGGGCAAATTCCAGGGTCTCCAATTATATCTCTCTTTAAAGGACATATCGCATGTTTTTCAGTTTTCGGAAGTTTTTAATTAAAATCATTCTATGCTCATTAAAAATGAAGTTTATTATCGTTTACACAAGATAATCTGGCTAATTCATAAGTTTGAAAGCGATGAAATTCAAATGTTTTGATATGCATATTTTCTCTCTCGATCTACCCGCCATTATGTGTGACGTCATATGCGACCTCGAGCGAGAAGGTGCTGTTAGCCATCTTTGTAATTGGATGAGATTTAAACGATAATTAAACTAATTATCACCTATCAAATTGCCTATAACGGGACATGATGGTTTTTTGTGTCTCCTACGGGTATTCTAGCCGTAAAAAATGGGGATTTGGACTGACGTTTTTTTTAGTTTCCCATACGAAAGTGTGCGGAAATCTTGGGACAAATATCTGTCGATGAGAGAATGTATATATAAACTATCAATACATATATTATTAAATATAGGCCTATGATATATTTTTGTAATTTTAGTTTTATAAACAAGTCGTATTTTATTTTTCAAAGAGATAAATAGAAGTTTATGCACAGGGACCTGTGTACAAAAAGCAAGTTCATCGGAAGAAATTAACAAGAGAGGATGCCATTTTGGATACCGCCTCGCTTCTTTATATGTTTTCTCATTGATATTGTTAAACGAAACTTACATATGCATCAGCATTGACTTCATCATCACTTATTCGGCTATAACATCCTTTTTTATGCGTATTGGTGGCTCAAACATGTACGACTGAATAATAAGATTCTTCTAATTTAGTCAACATCGAAAAAAACTTCGTACATGGTGAATAAATGTCAAAGATTTAAGAAGATAATGCTAATCCTACATTTGTTTACAATCAGCTGTTCGAAGAAGGTCGCATGTGACGTCACACGCTATGTAATTAAGTTTTTATATGATCCGGGCTATGAATTAAAGTGATATTAATGCTTATTACCACTTTTTTACAGCAAACAAACTGTTAGAAGTAATTAATATGTATACAAGGGAGGCAAAAAATGTAAAATGTCCCATACTTTAGAAACATGCGATATGTCCTATAACCAAAACTTTGACTACATCCTCAGAAAATTTTGTTTATATATATCTTAATTTATATAAAACCTGTGCATACCCCATTATGGCAACTTATTGCTTACTTTTTAACACAACTGGATTATGTAAAAAAAAAAAAATTTTTAAAAAACCTTTATTTATAGAAACTTCTTTGCAAAATAATTGCAAAAATTATAAAATAAACCCTAAAATACTGAGTTGCAAGGCGTTTACCACTGCACCTTTTTGAGTGAAAATATGAACCTCAAGCCATTTTGTCCACTTTCTTAATCCACTGGCAAGCTATTTCCATTGCTATAACTGAGCTAGCTAGCTTTCATATCATAATCATGTCCAGCTTGTCATGCTATGAAGACATATTGCAGTTGTTTATCATTGTGTGTACTATGGGTATTATTGCAATTGGTGATGTTTTCCTCCAGTAAAGCATGAAGAAGCCAATTGGAATGGGGCAGGAGATATCACTTAGAAAACCTCTAATATCAGTTGTATATAGGGATAAGCGTCTTCCAAGCCCTACATCAAGTCAAAGCACTCTGCTGTGATGGCAAATTATAAATGGGTCACTGAACAGAGAAAAGAAGCATGTCATATGAAGACAAACAAACAGAGAGATATGGGTTCAATCATATTCTAGGAGCATACAACTTTGTATACAACTATGTGTATATAGTGGAGCAGATCCTTTATTATGTAACAATTAGTGTCACACATTCCTGTTTTACAGCATAGTGCATAGTATGCTATTGTAAGTTTGTATCAACATCTCCAATCACTCTCAACATTCGTGTTTTGCATATTGTACGAGTCTTTACCTTAATTTGCATGGGTTCAACAACCTTGGCTAAAACAGTAATATTGTCCTTTGGCATTGTCTGTTGCTGTGATAATTAAACAAAAATACATGATTGTAGAGACCACAAAAATACATGTATTTACCTTTCCTTTTAAAACAGTATTGAATCACTGCAGCACTGATTACGATGTATATCTGCACTACATGTTCACAGACATTCAATATGTTTAACTAACATTTAAAGTATATGATAACATTAGACTTAACATCTGTGCATTTTAGAAGCCTCTGAGGAAGATTAAGATAAAAATATGTCAAAGGGGTATTCTGGTTCTACAGACAAAAAATTCAAGAAACAAAGAGAAACATTTCCGGATCACTTGTAATGCTCTAAAAATACACATCGATATAAACACAAATGAATAGAACATGTCACAAAAACATAAAATCTCTCTCCACTAACATCACTTTAAAACTGATATTTGGACAGAAATTTCTTAACAAAGCCAATCACAGGAGCATGATTATAATTTCAAAAATATCCATCCAGGGCAAATATTATCCAAAAGCTTGGAATTCTATAAATTTAGAAAAAAAATTAACAAAACTAAAAAGGTATGAGGACATTCTTGATTTTTTGTGCCTGCATAAATTTTCATGACATAAAGAATTCAGACTACGAAAAATGCGAATATCCATCAGTCTTCTGCGGACTTTTACAGCAGTAATTAACAGACACAATCCATGACTCTTTGGCACTTCCTTAACTGAATGCATAATTAATATGTCTACACTACTACTTACATGTCTTATAACTCGGCTACCAGATCCGTTAAATGTGGAAAAATAAACATTCGAACGAGTTGTCACAGAACAAATATAACTCCTGCAAACACAAAAATTAGTTTAAACATCCTTAGAAATCCCGTTTTTTTTTTTCATACATATTGAATCCATCAATGGAAAAGGGGCCATCCAAGTGCCTGTGTAATTTTTTATTTTCAAACTTCAAAGTTTAAATTAATAATCTATTTTTCTATCGAGACACCATCCTGTTTGGCTCTCTGAGAATGTAAACGGAAAATTCACACCCCATCAACACAATGAAATAGCTGGGTTTTATGTTCTGTAGATGGCACCCTATAGCTAACAGAAATGTTCTATACCATGCTCCCAATTTCACAAAAGTGCATACACCGTGTACTCTTAGGATAAACATTATACTTAGACCGAAAATAGATTATATACTCTTCAAAAGAACGAGGTGCTTTTCTGCACCAGTTAATACTCCTCTACATTTAGACATGCAATCACCGATGTGAACATGTCTTCTTGAAACAATTATGAAACAGACATTTGGACAAGGAGAGAACTGAAAATACAATATATTATGGTGTGGGGATACTCACAGTAGATTAAATCTCCATTCCTATCAATGAAGCACTAGACTGTGGAAAGTCAACACAATCTTATAGGGATTAATCAAAATCTTTCTTTTAAAGCAGTTATAATGCATGGCCAGGTCAACTTACATTTAACATTCATTCATAAAGTTTCTGTAAGGATTACTATACGAGTGCCTTTATGGCAGCCATAATACTGTACAAATTCTTGCTTCATAATAATAATAGCTGATTTGCTGATCTGTTGCTGCCAATTTTACACATTGATCACATAATTATATATAACTGTATGTTAATAACATTACAGAATGAAGAGTTCTTGCTACTGGATGTTAAATAGTTATATATAGCCTGACTCTATCAGGCATGGGTCATGAATGTGATCACTTTTGCACATACTAAAGCAAAGCTATATGTACTCGTCTGATAAAATCTCTACATAATTTAATACTTTCAACATGTAAAATTCTCTATTTGTTCAAGTCAACATCCTTCCTCAGTGAAAATAAAAAAATGATATCAGCTTACAGCTACTTCCTCTTACAAAAACATGTACTCAAGACCTTATAGATCTGGCAAAGTCTGCAACCAGCATTGCTTGTAAGTACAGCTGTAGTAATTATACATCAATGAAATTAATATTTCATTAACCAACCCATCTTGCACTCTGGGTCTCATCTGATTTCAAGTTCTTCTCCTTTCAGGTGATGCATCATGCTTTAATTAATTGCTTGTGACACCCAGCATTCTCTCAAGGTTTATATAATACTTAGTTCAATACACTCCAGCAAATCAGAGACTGCTGTAGGACAATATAAAGACTGAACTTGGCGTGTCTGATGTTAATGAAAGGAAACTTAAAATGTCTGCCAACTAGAGGCTATGATATTGTGAACTCCTAAGCAAGAAATACAATGCATAAGGATGTCAATGAGTACTTGATTCAACTGCTTGATCTATACTTTTCTTACTCAGTGTCTTGCCATGAAGTTAATAAAATTTGGAAAGGCCTGATTTAATTCTCAAAGTGACACAGTTTTGTGAGTAAAAATTCATCTAATAATAAGATTGAACCTGTCCATTCTCGATGTAATTATTAATAATTGTGTCAAATATCACATTGCTTGGTAAAAAATGAGGGGACCTCACAACCAAAAATACTAGCAATGTACATAAAACTTTTTTTCTCTCCAAAAAATCTTATCCTAATCAATGAACATCATCTTGCTTTTCCTTAAGTTAATGTCTATTCCAGTCATCAGTACCTCAAAGAGAATTGTCTTGGTCAGTTAGTCTATTGGCACCCATGCAGGATTGATTCTGATTTTGTGGATCAAAGTATAATATAAGTGGAACCAAAAATGTTTGTGCTGAATTCTTTTGGTATTAAATATCAATTCATTTTTTGATTAGAATTTGGTTCTTGGTGTAAAATTTCATGTAATATTTTGAATGTATCTCAACCTGTGTATATGTTCTTAAGAAATATATATACTTCAACTGATTATCAGTTAATTAAGGGTCAAAGATAAAGTTTGGAATAAATCAATTGCAGGTACCTATGTATTAACATCTTGTGAACAAATATCAAATGCATTTGGTACAGATATTGATTACTAATTAAATATTACCGATATAAAACTATGTCGTAGGTAAACAGGCATTACTTTGCCTAAAAAGGGTGTATAGTGAAATTGACTGTAGATTCCTAATTAAACGTGAGGAATTAATATCCGTGTAAAATCTTGACAGGTCTATCTCACAATTTTTTCGGACAAATGTAAACTAAATGAAACTATGATAAAAATGTGTTCATGATTTTATATTCTCGCGATTTGATGCAAAATGGTTGAATCACAGAATTAAGTACTCACGTAAAATAAGGAATCTAAAGTATGACGATTGTCCCTTATAAAACTAAAGCCCTCGGTTATCCAACTTAAGCTATCTCAGTGAAAGAGGAATTCCTTATAATAAACAAGGATATATCTGAACTTCCTTTTTTCTAGTCAGATATGTTGTTGCAACAACCAGTCAACCACACCTCCACCCCAATTGTACAATATTATATTTCACTTTGATCACTTCAGGGTAGCTTAAAACCTTTCTAAATAAAAAAAAACCCAGCATATTAAGCCAAAAGACAGATAGCTGCAGTGAATTTCAAATGGAAAACAAAGTGAGACCCTGCAGGATTTTGAACAATTCCAAATGCCTTTAGCAGCCTATTAGACCATCTATAACCTTTCTGTAAAGCCAAAGCTATATATAACCCATTAATTTTCTCCGTCTGTGCAAAACTAAATCAGCCCACGAGATCATTAGCCCCATTGATTTGGACCCACTGTTCTCAGTACACAGTTCGGATGGAGCTTTCCAGTCAATATAATGGTCTGGTATTTAAAAGACATAGAGTAAAAAAAAAAAAAAAAAGTGTGTGTGTACCGCCTGACCTCCATTACGTGTCCTATTGATTTCAAACAACACAAAGACTGTGACCTTTGGCAAACTGAAGAACAATGGATTTTATGCCTTCCTGTTGGGTACTTAGTAATGTTCCAGCAGCTAGCTGTCTTCTTACCGAACTAGTTTTCAGACAATAAAAAAATATAGGTATTTAAGGTACAACTCATTTTTCGTGCAGTTGCATATTCCAAGTGTCAGTAGATATTTACACTTTAATACAATTAATTTCAAATGGAGCAATTTTGGACATGACCTAGCTACATGACATTAAAAAAGGTAATTAAATTGGCAAAGAAATCTTGTTGGGCTTTTCAATACATCAATTGTTCAAATTTATTGAATTTCCAAACACAATGAGAAAACCCATAAATTCCATTGATAACTAAATCAAAAATATAAATAATGTATTAGTTTCTCAATCTGGAAAGAAAACACATGTTTAATTTCAAAAACAAGAAGACAAGTGGCCTAGAAAAATATGAAGACATTTGAATCTTAAGGAAGAACACATGTTCAATTGAGGAAAACATTATGACCAAACCAAGAACTTTAAGGTCCCAATGAACAGTCCTAGATATAGGTATAGGATGTGTAACATGGAAGTCATGAATCCCCTGTTCACGGTGATTTTCACTGACAGCAAAACAAGGGCCCAAGCTCGACTGTTACACAGCTCAGCGAATTTGATTAGGTGGTCGTATCTTGCTGACGTCATTACAATTTCCTGTATAAAGTTTACATTCATGCTGTGATCATCAAACTAATACATCCACAATTTGTTCAATCATTTTTGCCCTTAAAAAAAAAATTGCCTTTGAAAAAGATATTTGAGGCTTCGGTAATCAAAAGAAAAGATAGACCCGTCATTGAGTTGAAGATATTTTTGGGGTGAAATGTTATGCAATGGATCCGGCAAAGTTTGTGATCTATGGTTGGAACATATTAATACTAGCTATTGGCAACCTTAACCAGTTTGCGACGATTGTCCTAAAGATTCCATAACAGGTTCTTGGGGTTTTTGTTATTGTTGTTGTTGGTGTTGCTGCATCAGTAGATGGTATAAATGAAATTCATTTGTCATAATATCCTTATTTTTTACTATTTTACCCAGGTAAGTATGATTGGTGTACTGGTTTTATTTTAATGCTTGAATGATGATTTGTTCTTTTTTTAATTCTTGTATTGATTCTCTTTGGTTAAGTTTCTTTTACAGTTCATATTTTTGGAAGATATTGTAAGAGACCCCATTTGTTAAAATATATATGCACAGGTGCAATAACAAATAGAGGAAAAATACATCAAATATTAACACAGCTCTCAAATTTACAAGTTTATATAAACACAAAGTGTTTATCATCCCACACCTAAACATCTATAGTACTAGTGCATGTACTTATCATTTTCATTCTTCTGACGCTTTCATCTGATCACAGAATTCAGAACTGCCTACCTGATTAAGATTTGCCAGCTAGACCCCATATCTAGCTTTAAAACCAGATTTAATCAAATATGCTAGCTACTTCATGGTTTCAAAAAACAACTGCAGGACTGAAAAATATCATTAAGATAAATTTCATAATCAATAATTTTCAACTCATTTTTGGAAATAAAATGAACAAAAATAAATTCATATATAAGAAGAAACTACTGTTTAACAAATAATTCTGCATCCATGCAGTGTGCACTGTAAGTTCAGCAAAATTTATACAGGATTTTACATATTGTCAAACTTGCTTGAGAACTAGAGTAATACATCCAGGCAACCTTGAATTTTTTAGTTATATAGGTTTTACGAGCTGTAGAATGAAATAGGACAGTAAGAAAGGAGCTTTTTCTCATGCAAGAGCATTGTGCGCTATATAGCTGCAGAAAAATAACAAAAGGTCTTTCAAAACTTAAGGTTTACTTTAGACCATGATTATAACATTAAAGCCTAATATTTCCAGTAGAGTGTTTAAAAGACACTAAACACAAAGTATTGATTTGGTGGATCAAAGGTAATAAAAACATATGCAACATAACTTTACAGAAGCCTCCCTCTACAAACTTTACAGAAGCCTCCCTCTACAAAAACTAAATTTGGATTTTTATTTTTTTAAATTGAATGCATAGCTGCAAGTTTTTCAAACATTTTGTACGTACACACACCACACTCTATAGACCATAGAATGTATATATCGAATCTGAACAAAATCTGATACAAAGATATTCTTTGCTGAAAGTAATGGAATCTATAGATATGTAGCAGAATAGGGATATATATAGACAATTAAGATTGGATAGATATATTCTATATTATTAATATTTCTTTGATACCAAACCATAACATGGTGTAAATATTGATTTACAATCAAAAATTTATTACAAATCAGACTTAAAATAACAACAAATTTCACTAAAATAGGAAAAATAACTTAAATGACAATTGATGAATTTCTGAAATTACAATTTTATAATGCATTATTTTAGGGTTTTCTCTCAAATTTATGAAAGGATTTGCACCATGGATCTTTGAGGTTACTGACAAAATTGTCCAGGTTGATTGCTCTTGAACCATTTCAAAACATGTCATGCGACTAACTTTCAGAGAAAATGGGCCTAATAAATCAACCATCAAAGACTAAATATACATGTATTCCCTAGTTTTCTTTCAAATACTGATCGAATCTTTTCATGGTTGCTTGACATATCAAGCTATAGCTAGCACACCTTCCATTACATCACATCATCTGAGAAATAGAGCCAACAGTCCATCTTGCAAATGGGAGGAAGATGAGGTAATTCTCCCAAGGACATATAACAATACATTATAAAATCATATTCAGTACACATATTGAACTCATTAACCATGTACTTAAGGACCTATAGTGCTTGGATCAAAGCTGGCGCAACATCACATAGAAGAAATATTCCTGTCATCAAAATTGATTGACATCATCCTCTCCCAAATCCACTTAGAATCTGTTAAATTTTTACATACTCAAGCTCTTTTATCTACAGATCTTGCTGGTATTTATAAAATCCCATCATAATTTCCAAAAAACTAATATGTACAAGTCAAATAAATCCCATGCACAGGCAATGGTACAAAAACTTAAATCATTTTAATACGAGTTACAACTAGAATTTAACCAAGACTACAGGGTCAAATTTCTATCCATATTGGCAGCTTGTTTAATCACTTGATGGTTCATTAAAACATCATAAAGCTTAATTCTGAATTATGCCTGCAATGCTGGTAACATCTACACCTGGTGTTCTACAATTAAGACGGGTAGCCATAAAATGTGTCAACTAGATCTAGGTCACCATATTCCTTATTAATTATAACATTGTCCAGTTCTCTGAACTTTTCTTGGCCAGGTCTTTTATAAAAAAAGAAAAATCAGCAACAAAATTCAACAAAAGCCATTGAAATTAGATCAAGATCAGTCTTGAAGATATTATCAGCAAGAAAGTAAATTTTAAAATAGATAAAACAATTTTTTACCATAAATTTATACCCTGTACATATACAAAACTTTAGCAACAAAACAAAAGTTCATACAGCTGCACAGTATCTATAGGTAACAGGACATGGGGGATATGCAATTGTTCTGTGAACCACTGACTGCAAGATCGAGTTACATGAAAGTTATCCAGATGCACCAAGTGAAATGCCAACAGTTACATGTATTGAAACTATAATATCTTTTTCATTGATAAAATTGCAACAGCTCAGTAATTCATACACCTTTATTTGTGGAGTTTATAAATATCAAATCTCTACAACCTCAAGTTTTAATTGATATCTGTATAGAATAAAAATTGTTTCACAGATAATTTGAATCCATAGAATTAAATACGTTTGACTATAAATGTAACCAAACATAATTTCAAGAACTATAGCGAAAATCCTAATATATACGGAAGACAATTAGGCCTTCAATTATTTAAATAAGCTACTAGCTTTAAGTGTTCTGCAATGCTCGCCCATCTTCAGATAGAAATTGTAATTTTTGAGGGTGGGAAAGAGGTTCATCTTAATTCTGTTAATTCAATAACATAAAAAAGTTTTACCATTATGATGGATTGAACAAATTATTGCAGAACAGGTCATACGGACTTCCTCAGATGGATAATAGGACTTATAGAATTAATTCCTTTAGCAGTGACCACTGCAACAAATGTGCAATCTTAGACTCAATTCTCTTCCAAGAGTTGTTTTGAAGGGTTATAAAGAAATAGTGTTTATCCAAGCATTATTACAATAATGTGTGCATTGCAAGAGGGGTTATTAGTCACTAAAATGATTTTCCTGCTGCATATGCGATTTCATTCCGTGAAAATCTTGTTCCTGAATTTATGCAGCATGTAACTTAATTATTGGCACTTTAAAGTCACACTTAATCCCATCGCACATTCCTCCAAATACATAACTGTCAAAATATACAATCTCACTGTATATATTGACTTAATCCACCTCAATCTTTTTACTAGTTTAAATGGACTAGCCATATAAGCATAAACTATGCATGACAATTAACAAACTCATAATCCTAATGGAACTTTCAAGATCATTTTAGACATCAGTTATCTTCAAACACATTGTAGCAATAATTGTGAATAGAAAACTTCTTTTTCCTCAAAGGTTGATTAAAATTCACATAAGGTATATGCAGATATCGAGTAAAATCAAACTGCTCTTTTCTTAGAAACAAAACAGACTTACTGCATTTACCTGTCCTCCCGACTTGAAAACAATTTTGTATAAATCCTCAACGCATGCACAAAATTAGAAAAGTTAATCAATACACACCGTACTGAACTCTAGTGACTTTTGACTTCATAGAAACCAGCAACATGCATGGCCCCTGACTTTAACATTATTGAAGCTTCTCTCTGAAATGAATGTGGTGCGAGCTTTCTTTGGTAAATATTATGATGGCCATGGCATTATACACTGATCAATACATTGTTTTGATCGACAGAAAATTCACCAAATTGTTCACCATGTGTACATAACCTTACAGCACCGACAAAACTCGGCATAATATGTAATAGCCAGTAATCGGGAATCAATGACTTCACTTTCCAACACACACAGTACTAGTGTTCCGAAGTGTTTATAATGATACAGTGTATTTGTGACACCTGCCACTAATTGTAATCCAGGATTAGTTATAAGTCTCTCCATGGACAGTGAAGTGATCGCTGGAATAGTAACATCCTGCTTCTAATTTTATCCTTTAGTACTGTGTCACTACCCTTGTACACTACCAATTTAACACAGTCGCTCATCCTAACCTCTTCACTTTCTATTAATAAACCTAACAGTTCTACTTACCACTGATCTTCAAGCCCAGAAAACACAGCTTTCATTAAAAAAAAAATCTCTGTTCAAGAGGTAAATTCTTGCGAATTTCCTCTCATTTACATTCCTTCGGCTCTGTGTGTGTGTATATACACAAGAAGAAAAAAAAAGGCAAAGTACATCAAGTGCGCACTCGGTTCACCTTGTGAAAAGCTAACTGGGTCATGTCGAACTAAAAAAAATACGAATCACATTCAAGTACAGGGGATTTATGTTTACTTACACACACACACACATGCACACATTCGACAGCAGGCCTTGGAAACACTGTAAAGTCTTTAACTGTCATGTTAACCTGTGCATACAAAAACCTGCTACATGGCCAAAAAAAACAATTTAGATCCTAGTGATTTAATTCTCATCATATCTACTGATTATCTGACACTAATGCACTTACCTAGTTTGAGAGTGGAGCCATGCTCTAGTAAGGGGATATTAAATGGATAGCGCTGTGAATACTGGCTAACAGATCCTGAAAAACACAGAGGGAGAGAGAGAACTGTACTCTACTGGTAATCAATGATTTCTCCCATATCACACAATGACTCGAACATCAAGACAAGCACTAAAAGTGCAGGGCTATAAATAGAAGTAAATATACTTTATCCATGCTCTGCCACTGTCCTCTTGTGACCCCAGTGACCTAGTTTGGATCTCATTGCTTGACCACTGGCTATATAGAAAGTTAAAGGGACCAAGAAATACTGGTGTATTTGATCATCAAGTTGGTCAAGATAGAATAACTTGGTACACTTTATTGTTAATCCAAGAAATGATGTAATATATAAATTAAAATTCATCAAAAAGTACTTAATTGTTGATTCAAATGTTGAAAAAAGTTTGAATAAAAACTTTATATTTCTAAAAAGACTTTCTAACAATAACTACCTATTATCATCTTAATTACTACTAGTGTATTATATTAAGTATAAAGTGTAATGTATCTCATATATTATGCACAGGAGCAAATCCAGAAAATTTTTCAAAGGGAGGGGGGGGGGGGGGGGGTGTTCCAAAGGAAAATTATTTTTGCAAGGGGTTGGGGGAAGGTTGTCCAATGCCTATTTTCAGTAGTTATACAATGTGAATTTCATAAATTTGAATTCTCTGGGGTGTGGGGGTTCCAGATCCCCCAGGCCCCTCTCTAGATTTTCACATGTACAATATATATACCCATTTACTAGGTATAGATGAGGACAATTATAACAAGTTGTCCTCCTCAAAACAGTACTGCTGTTATACAGAACCAGAGGTGCAAACTTCATCATCAGAAGCTGAATAGAAAACAGTTTTCCAGGGCTTCTACTCTGGTGAGGGAGAATAGTTTCAACTGTTTTAGAATTAAGGGCATGAACTAAATGCATACTACTGGTAGGTGGGTATATGAACTGATATGCAAGGATATATCAATTTTCATTTCTTCTCATATTCATAAAGCATATATGTTTCTGAGGTAGATAGTACAGTAATTATTGTGCTCCAAAACCCCAAACAATGTCAATAAAACGACTACTGTATATTCCTTATTTTATGTGAGTACTTAATTTCGCGATTGAACTGTTGAAATTTTCCATTAAAATCGCGAGAATATAAATCGTGAACGCTGAATTTTTATCATAATTTCTTATGGTTTACATGCGTCTGAAAAATAAAACCAAGACTTTAAAACGCCAGATTTGCCTCTCACGATTTTACCGTGGATATTAATTCCTCGCTTTTAATTAGGAATTCACAGTATCATTGATTTGTATCCCACTGTCTTATTCAGATCATTAAAAGCTACTGAGTTTCTATCTATGTCAATACAGGCCCCAACTGATATTTGATATTTTACCTAGTGCAAAAGTACTCAGATTATTGGCATCTCATTGTCAATGAAAATAAGGCATTAAATGTCATCATGTTACATATACTGAGAGTTCAAATGTACTGGCATCAAAGCTATATATTAGCATCCTTATAAAAACACTATAACCATCCTACCTCCTTCAATTTAATTCACATGTGTTTGAACAATGCATGTACAAATGAAATCACTGAAAAATAGAGCTTTTGATAGTACTGTAAATGTGGCGTGTACAATTTTTGGTGGAAACTGATTTAGAAATAAATTGGGATGGATTTGAATTGACGTATTTCTGGGTATACCTATTCTTATACATAAATGTCTGGCATTTAGCGATGTACTTGTCTAATGATTTAGTGGATTCAGAAAACACTAAATATAATACACAGCTGAATGTAATACATCTACAGCAATTACAGCTCTCATAAATGGGTTTATGTAAAAATACTTATTAATAATAATTAATAAAATGACAAAATATGAATACAGGTACATTTACTTATTAATAATTCTTAAACTGCAATTACATGTACATATGTATATGAAAAGTAAAATGTTTAATGAATTTTTAATTATGATGCAAAAATCATCTACTTATGAAGCTTCTTACAACTTACTTTATTCATTACAAGAGAGAGAGACCTATATCTAAATACCCGATATACATATAATTTCAAGAACTTCTCACTTTCATCTCAAAGCATGTGACAAGGGCATGAACGGTCTCGGGTTACATTCATAGCAATATTTTTATATAATATGCCTATATGTTATATCTCTTATGTATTTTTTTTTCTCTGACATCTTTAACCTTTATCAAATGTGAATTAAGAGGACTGGATGGTCATGGCTATTTTTAGATTGTATTGATCTCCTTTAGAAGAAAAGCTCTGGATAAAGATACACTCTAATTTAAAAGCTCAAATATATGGATTTTTCTTTACTAAATAAAAGTTTATAGCTAAATTAAAATATAAGGAAGATCTGATTTGCTATGTGTTGACCACCAAGCCTTCTTAAGTAATGTAAATTAAAGGCATGGACAACAATAATCGTCAAATACTATTCAAATTGAACTAGAGCTATCTATGGATCTCATCTAATGACCTTTTTTTTTGGGGGGGGGGGGGGGGGGGGTCAGGGTCAAACCACATGGCTCTTAGGGTTAAGGTCAGTTTTCTTCAATAAAGTATACAATGTAATTTGACTAAGAAAAAAGTTTAAAATATTAAAGGTAAATATTTTGACGAAAGCAAATGCATCACACAAGGTATGTACTATTGAAACCTTTAAAAAGATCTATCCAAGTTTGACTTGAACCAAATAAAGGACATGATGGAAAACAAATGAAACCCTATAAGCAAGGACTGCGAAATAGATTGGAAAAGAAAAGTTTCAAGGGCATGTGATTTTCACAAGAATGAAATAAAACTAGAAACAGATAGATCATCAACACAGCCACCAAAGGTAAAACAAGAGGCCCACAGGCCTTGACCGTCACCTGAGTACCCCATGGGGAGGGGGGGGGGGGGGAAATTTCACCACAATTTAAGATCAGAACATTATGAACATAATAACAATGCATATTACTTTTTATCACATGTTTATCTCTGTATACGATGGATATCACTCATGGGATAAATTTTTGATATTGCACTGTGTATTCTTACGCTACGTGTCATCTTTGACTCTGACTCGGTTAGACCATGGAATGAAACCGAAACAAAATAATACAATACCACAAGTCCGAAGTTAAAATTATAAAACGTTGTTTACTGTTTTGTAAACTTTCTTTCATAGATTATTAAAACTCTGATAAAAAATGATATTTTTGTTTGTTTGGCTTGGAACTTTTTCTTCATGCGTAATATTGTTGACACTACAAAAAATGTGTTGTGCGGCTTGAGAACACGAAATTGTAGAAATAACGAAGTTTAACTAGTTAACTTGGTAAAAACATGTGATAAAAAGAATCTCTCATGGTTTGTGATGGTATATGATATTTATCCAACTCGTTGTGTGTTTTCTACAGAAAACACACAACTCATTGGATAAAAATCATATACCATCACAAACCATGAGAGATCCTATATATCTCCACTGACTGTGATAATACAGATGAAAATATTATTAAATCAATACATTTGCAGTATGTGGCCATATTGGCCCCACCCTAGGGCATGAACCCCTGACCCAGGGACCATGAACTTCACAATCTAAGTAGAGGGCTTCATGGACATCATAACCATGCATTTATTTTTTTGAGTCAAATATATATGTGAGTAGAGAAGAAGATTGTCTAAGATTTAATACAATTTTACTGTATGGCCATATTGGCCCTACACTAGGGTCTGAATCCCTGACCCAGGGACCATGAATTTCCCAATTTTGAGAGAGGGCTTCATGGACTTCATAACCATGCATTTCGTTTTTTCTCCACATGAGTGAAAGTAGAAAAGAAGATTTTTGAAATTTGCCTTTTGTTGCATATTTGGCCCCACCTATGTTGCCTCGGGGGTGGTAAAGCCATGAAATTTCACAATTTGGATTCCTTTTACCATAGAGAGGCTTCACATGAAAAATGGTAAGATCTGGCTCTGTAGTTTTCAAGAAGTTAGAAATGTAAAATTGTTAACGCACGAAGAACGACACATGATGACGGACGAAGACCAATTGCAATAGGTCACCTGACGTGTGACTCAGGTGACCTCAAAATGGTAACAGTTGGCCTTTTAGTTTTCAAGAAGAATTTTAAAATGTAAAATTGTTAATGCACGATGCACGATGGAAGAAGGACGACGTCGACGACCCACGACGACGGAAGAAGACCAATTGCAATAGGTCACCTGTGTGATGCAGGTGACCTAACAACAATCAGAGATTGCTGAAGGAAGCTATTCTGAGATGTATGGTATTTAATATATCAAACTCATCATTATCTTTGCACAGAAAACAATAAACACAAGGGCCACATTGCTCACTTATACAAAATCAACAAACTTTACCAATATTAAATACACCATACTAAATCCAAGGGAGACTTGGGTCATCCTTTAAACAAACTTAAAATTGATAAAGTTAACATTCACTTGCTTCAATATCATTATCACAGTTATCTTGAATTCAAGGTCAAGGCCATTTAAATAAGAAAAGGTCAGCTGTGTTAATCAAGTCACTATTCAGCTCTATAGTCCAAGAAGAACAATTATACACAGAGAATTCAATTTGCTGTCACTCGTTATTTTGAGTTCAAAAACCAAAGTCGATTGGTTTTCTATCATTGCAAACGTACAGGCCGTCTTGTGTTAATGTCAAAGGCTTCATGCAGCTAACTGTGAGGGCACCAAGTCATGTTTTTTATACAGATAGAAAATACCGTAGTTCAGATGGGCGTTCATAAGGCTATAAGGGTGTACAAAAGATGGAAATGGTTTATCATATTTTATTCATACTTTTCACTCAAAACTAAGTTATCTGTGTTAATGATCTTGACCTACTGAAAGGTACAAACTGATTAAAACTTTCAATGAGGCAATATAGTTTAAGATGTAAAGATGCAATGAAATATTTCTGATGCTTTTCTCTGCATGATCTGAACAATCTTTATTCTACACTCTGCACGTGTTCAAATGAAGAAGAAAGGTATTTCTGATTTCATTACTCTTTTTAATTCATTCCTCTCTCTCTCTATCTCTCTCTCTCTCTCTTTCTCTCTCTCTCTCTCTGTGCATAAAAACCTTTTTCACACTTTAACAAGTGTTTGAATCTTGAATTCAGATCAATTTACATGAACACATGCCTATATATTATTTGCTCTCCAACTTTCAAAGAACGGTCCAGGTTTTTTGTTCAAATTCAACACAGAATAAGGTATTCAAAAGCTTCAAAAGAGTTTTTATCATACCTCTTTGAAGCAGCAAATCTATCAAAGAATGGGTTTCTTGTACATGCAAAGTATCTGCACTTTAATAATCATAATGAGATTCCTTTACAGTGTATCTTGATTATTTGCACTATAATAATGAGATACAGAGGAAAGTTGATGGTATCTTTCCAAGCAACCATTGGCGGTCAACTTTTTGTCTGGAAGATTCTCAGAACAGCATTACTCCATTATATACTGAATGACAATTGTAGGAGATTAAGCAAAACTTAATTTGGCCAAAAAGCAGTTGCTCAATTTATGCAGAATCAAATTTTGGAAAAAATACAGTCAGCTTTGTGAAGTACTTTAAAGAGAAATATATCAGTACTTGGTAGTTTATCAGTCTTAGACAATTACAATTAAGGAAGCTAGATGGTCAACAAATTACCCTTAATGATATCTATCTCAAAATATAACATATGATTTTAATTAGCCATAATCTATTGTTTAATAAAGAAAAAAATCCAAATCTTTCAGCTTTAAAATTTGAATATTTTTCTATATCTTTAAACAGACCTCTTCTTCTCAAGGGGATTAGTATCATCTAAAAATGGCCTCAACCATCCATCCCTCTCAAGAAGGAGTGCATTACAGACAGGGACATTAAGAGATCCCAAACTGTATGTGTTACATCTCTCACAAACTTGTTGAAATAATTAATTGAAAGTTTTGATTTATACATTTACATGTACATGCCTAAGAACCCATAAAATTAAACTTCTAGGCTGTTATCATCAAATTCAAAAAAAAAAGAAATTCTGAATGTACACTTGACTGTGATCATGATAAGGTGACATGATGAATTCTCAAGCTTTCCCCAGGAAGAAGTTCAAAGATACTACATGTATTAAATTTCTTTAGCATTTATATTTAAAAAAAAAAAAATCATTATACAGCTTAATGTACATCAATGGAAAATATATCAGGGCCAAATATATCAGGCTACATTATCAGTTTTCAGAGTTAACATTTCAGAATCATACAAATTATAATCATATCAAGAAAAGCATTTAAAGTTGGTTTAACCATTATAATTAAACTTACCCACATAGGATTTTAAGTTTTAAGAAATGATCACCATTTTTTTTTAATACATCTTTTCAGAATATTTTACTAATATTGAGAAATCATCAAGCAGGGTTCTTAAAATTCATATTAGTGACAGATTACGACAATTGCAAACAGGATCTTGGGTTATTTAAGTTCTCAATTTAAAAGAGATTTTCCTCATGAACACATTGGAAATGTTAATTTGTGACATGACTAAGAATTCACAAAAAAAAATAAATATTGGTTACAGATGAAGTGTTAAGAATAATAATTTCTTTTCAAAACAATATCTTCCCTTTGGTTACATCACTTACCCCACTTACCTGGGACCAATCCCATCACCCCACCCCTCGAACACAATATTCATGCAAATATTTAAACTACTGTAGATTTCTTATTTCACACTAGCTAGTAAAGGGTACTTAATTCTTTGCATCAAATTCCCAGAATACAAAAGCATGAATGCCAGATTTTTTTCACAGTTTAATCAATAAAATTCACATCTGTCAAAAAAAATCTGGTAAAAGCAATATTTTAATCTGGAAGGTGTATTTCTCACAATTTTACAAGGATACTAATTCCTCATGTTAAATCAAGAATCTACAGTAAATACAATCGCTTCTAAACATAATACAGACAAGTATATCATCGAGAAACCTTTGAATGCCCTTATTAAGTAGACTACCGCATACCGGTAATACTGTATACATGTACTGGGAAATATTTGCCCCCGTTTTATTTTCGCCCCTTTTGCCCTCGTTGTCAGTGGGTGAATTCAAGACTGGGCAAATTCCGAAGTCTCAATTTCTCTTTATATAAACACAACTTTGACTGGGTGGAGTCTCCAAGTTGGGCGAAACCGTTTGCAAGTGTAAAAGGACAAAAATAACCCTGTAATGTTACAATGTCTAAAACAGAACTTGTGGTCATGGGGAAGCACACGATACCCTTGCTCAGGCAGAACACATCTACAGAAAATCAAATACTGCTGGTCCAGCTTTTCATGGATGAAATCTCAAATGAAGTCTGACAAGTGTCAAATTATATATTCTCTCTGTAAGTTTTGGGATGGATTGGAACATCAGTAGAGTTTCTTCTTGGCTATTTTGAAGTCTCTTGTGTAAGTGACTCTATCACTAACAATAAGATACTGGTGAAATAAACAGAGTGGCCAATCATCAACTGATTGACATTTGATATAAAAGGTGCAGAAAAAAAATTGAAACACATACATCACATCCATTGGAGATATCCCATTATATGAAAAACATTCTTAAAATAAACAAAACCAAATTTAATTTAATTGATCAATCAGAAAATCGAAGGATCAGTGGTAATTTAAGAACAAGACAGTTAATACACATACCGGTACTTACATATTGATATGATTTAATCATAATGGTTTCCAATCCCCCCAAAAATTGGTTAGGACCACATAAGCATGTTAAAAATTGATAAATTTCATTGAAAAGGGAAATAACTCTGGCACTAAATTGCTTCAGTCTCAAGAAACACTTTAATTAGAACACAATATCGGGATGTAAACACTATCTGTTCTAAATCAGTCCTTGTAAAACTTTTATAACTTTTTGGCCATTGATATTATAAACATAAGTCTATCAATGGTGTATCTATATGTTAAATTTATCAGATTTCTTGTTTTTCACCGACTCCATCTGCCTCAGTCTTCAAATAATGGCACACTATCTATAGCTAATCTACATCCCTGAAACTTAATTAAAGTACCAGTAAATATTCTTTGTGATAATTTCACATTTTCAGAATCCAATAAAGTTTTCAAAGATTTTCTTATCTACTGCCATCATTTCCTAGCTCTCATCGATATTTTTCAATGATATTAGACCCTGCATTGATCAAAACAATGTCTCCAGCTATGGTCTCAATTTAAAATCGCAAACATTAAAAAAGATCCTGGATGCATGCCTTATACTGGCATAAACAACTGCACATTTCAAATATGGAAGAAAAACAATTTTATGTTTGCTTACCTGAAATATAAAACCTGGGGTGGATCTGAAACTGCAGGCAGAACATTTTTCCCGATTTTTAATAACTCGGATCAATCATACCTATATGACTGTCATCATATATCTTTTAAGTATGTGCAAATTAATTGCTGAGAGAAATGACAGTGCAGAAAAGTCCACCAACAGATGAAAAGCTCAGTATTTGCATTGTTAAGTGTGAGCAAACAATCGATTGAGAAATCTTACACCGACAATGGTCAAACTCAAAATGTGGCCTTTTTAAAATATGATCTAGATTTGCAAGGGCTCAGAGGTTAACATATCATTAATCAATAAAATAAACAATCCCCCATTTTTAGCTCAACGACCTTCTTTAAACATTTACATACACAAAGTATTGACTAACAAACAATTTGACTACGAATTATATCACTTTCAATTCCATTATAACCAGCTACATGTTAACAGGAAAGTCAAATAATTAGTACACAAAAATTCTTGTTCAAGAGAATGGATTCCTAATTGTATAGTATTTATAAGTTACCATTAAAATGGGAAAAAGTACACTCCATTGTGTATACATGCAACTCAACAATTAGACCTAAATAAAAATAAGAAAAATGTCTATTAGACATGAATGCATTGCCTATGAATGTTTATACATGTACCGTATATAATGGGACAATGTCATTTAAACCATTGGAAGCTACTTAAGGTAACCTCACTTCATCAAGACTTATTTTTCAAAACACAACATCATAAGATGGCGGCAAATCAAATGTTTTGCTAATTAAATCGTTTGCATCAATCAATTTGGTTAAATATCATCATAGTTCAGTGGTTAAAGTATCAGACTCAGTCACAATGAGTGAAATGCAAGCTGCAAATCCTCCTGCAAGGAGAATTCCTCCAAGAACTGGGTGCAGAGCTCCTAGTTTAAAACGTACCATAGAATGTACCTAACATTCTTTAGGCATTATGTGTCTAAAATCAACTCCTACACAACTGCCACATTTAACCCGAAAGTCTTTTTTAAGATTGAATAAATCGATAGACAGCAATATATTATTCCTATAAAGAAATCACTTTTTTTTTTTAAATCTGGCATATTATCTAATGTGTTAGATGTGTTACCTGACACACAATGCATTTAATTAGAGCTGTCGGCTCTTCCAAACTCTTTCTTGGATTGGTCGATGCCAAACTATACATCAAAAATTAAAATGTGCAAGATAAATATATATATATATACATAAGTGTTTACCTCTATAAAACAAAAATATTCAAAAACCTGACCTTCAATTCTTTCCTTAATAACTCTGGCTAATGTATACGTTGTTTGGCACAGATAAAATTTTGCATTTATCTAATTGAATTCTTACCAACTCGATTCAAAATATTATAATTGCTATAAATATTAAGTAATAATTAATCTTTCATTCTGCATCTACCAAGTATTTTCTCCCTTATTTCTTAAAGGTAAATATGCCGTTTGAAATAGAGAAATTTTAAAAGAAAGAAATGTTTGCGTTTTTCCGTTGAGCAACGAAAGTTATAAACTTTCTGCAAATTACACAGTTTAAATCAAACGCACCTAAAAGTATTAAAAAATACATTCTAATTAATTTATTTACTGACCGGGACGGTCAGTAAATGGCCAACTTTGAAATATTCATAAGCCTGTGATGTGACAAGCTAACTTTAGAACATACACAAGAAGATGACGCAAAAACGTGGTCGATCCATTGGCAGTGGAATAACGCGTTCGGAGAGAAAAGGAAAAAACCCAGTTTGACAGAGAACGTTGTAAACTGAGAATCTATAATGGAGACCATTTTGAGAGGTGGACAAATGTTAGAAACTTCATGTTTAACTATGACCTTGCCAGTGTCATACAATATTTTGATACCGCAAAATATTGAACCCGGGTTCAATATATTATGCGATATTATGAACCCGGGTTCAATATATTATGGCCACAATGTATTGAACCCCCCTCAGCTTTTCACTTGCTATTGGAGAGGGGGTTCAAAATATTATGGCCGCGATATTTTGAACCCCCTTTTATTTCCAATTCCAATTGGAGAGGGGGTTCAAAATATTATGGCTGCGAAATATTGAACCCCCTTTTATTTCCAAGTCCCTTTGGAGAGGGGGTTCAAAATATTATGGCTGCGATATTTTGAACCCCCCTCCTATTTCCAATTCCTATTGGAGAGGGGGTTCAAAATATTATGGCTGCGATATTTTGAACCCCCTCTCCAATGGCAATAGAAAAGCAGAGGAGGGTTCAAAATATCGGGGCCAATATATATTGAACCCTGGGTTCAATATTTTATGGCGGGGTTCAATATATCGCAGCGATATTTTGAACCAGGGTTCAATATATTGCGGGGTTCAAAATATTATATGACACCGGCTTCTTGCTATAGACAGGTGGGTCACACAGCAGTGTGTTTTCTTTGTTTAATAAGATATTTACTCATAAAAGAAAAGAAGCTTATAAATATGGTACGATATTCATTGTCTGAATATGATAAAACTTGTATAGCTATCACTTAAATACTTAAAATCTATAAATTGTATATGTTTTGAGTCCAGAGTTCGCAGAAGGGATAATTTTGCCTTTTTTTTTTATAATTATATATGTTGTCAAATGTATGAAAATAATAGTCAATTGCAAAAGAGCTCTCAACGATTGTCATCGACACTGACACGCAACCATCCTCATAAAATGCAGATGACAATATCTGATATTTTTTCTGTTAACAGCACACAAACCTGTTAATAAGAATTCAAACAACTGTTAACAAACCTCTCGTACTACCTTGTTCTGCATGCTGGTTTTCTAAATTACTATTCCCGCACACAAGCGCAAATCCACCTCAAATGTTGATCGTTTATGAATATGCATAGGAAAATCGCTGTTAATCATTTTCAAATTATGGCTAGTACCTCATTAATATTTATCAAAAAATTGCAAAATTTGCTATAAACTTTTTTCTCATATATCTAATCATGCTGACAAAATTTGGGTCTGGTTTTCAACATCACAAAATGCCATTAAAAACCGCATATATGCCTTTAAGAAATCTGATCATTGACAAGTTTATAGCTTCTAACAAAGTCGAATTACAATCTAACCATTTACAATCAGTTTGTCCATGTAAGAATATACTCAATACTTGAACTTTAATCTCGCCTTCAAGCCTAGTTTTAGTTATGCCAGTTCATAAAGTGACAACATTTCAAAATTATTTATAAAAAAAATTTTTTCTCTTTGTTAATTGGTGTTTTGTACTGATTTACTATAAGTGAATTATTTCTAAATCGATCAACACTTGATCTACAATGACAGCATGGGCTGCATTCTTCAATTTCAGAAAATGATCCAAAGATCCAAATAGTTAACCTTATGTATCCATTAATTGGCAAACCTCAGCCGATTCCAATCACGAGTCTATAAATCTGTTTAAGTGTGCTGAGTGAACCTTTGATCGAGATATGGAATAATCAACGCAATATATATGTTTATCAACAATTAAAATAATTCCCATATTTTCACTTGCTTTAAATGGATATATTGAATGGAAATTCAAATAGCGATGCAAAAAATATCAGTTGTTGACAGATGTCAAATCAGATGCTCATTAAACCAGCTAGGTAACATATTTTTTTGCAATATTCACTATTTTTAGCACCAAAGAAAGCATTTTATTGTTTAAATGATAACCTATGACAACATTTCATCTAATGCTGGCAATTTTTATCTTCTGCAAATTTTGAGTTTACTTTAATTGCATATGACAAAATTTAATTTGAAAAACTCCGATATTGTTCATAAATTGTAAATTCAGATATTTCTTCTATGAGTTGGAAGGTGGCAAGAAAATTGAAAATTTCCTCCATTTTCCTCATTGGCTGCTTATCAATAGAGCTCATGCATTGATCTAAAATCACTTTATCACATTTACTGTTATGATAGATTAATTGTGACCTTTTAATTTTTCAACATCAAAACAGCTCCTCTTTAATATGCCATATAAACTCTATTAAGAGACCGATGGGCCCCATCACTCACCTGATTGAAAAAATAGATTGAGAAACCCATATTTTGTTCTTTAAAGGTTTGTTTATAAGGGACACAGTTTAAACAAAGATGTATCATTACCATATTAGGATACATGTATTTCTCCTGTTATTTCACTTATTGTAGCATTGCAGTTCTAGATCTTAAAGATTTACTCCTACATGTTTCTAATTATGTTAAACTCTGCATGCTTCTTACTCGGGGCCCAGAGTTGGTCCAGGGTTTAGAGTTTTTAACCAAACTTGAATCACAAATTGAGGAAATGGAATTCTTCCCCATCAATTTCTGTGCTGAACTTTTCACTGGCCTTCTCATAGAGTCCCATTAGAGGTCAGAAAATATAATACACCATATCAGAATGCTTGCATAGTAATATCACAATTGTAGCATTGTAGTTCTTAAATTTTTTTTTATAAAACTTTATACAAATTGCTAACTAAATTGTCTTGGTTCAGGCAATCATAGCAATAACAAATCAAAACTTTAAAAAATTGTTTTAGCATAAATGCCCAATCTATCCTTACAAGGGGGTCAATGGTTTGATAAATTTATAACTTGTCTAATGGAAAAAAAATTCTATTATGTAAGCATTCTCCACCCTTCTCCCCCTACCCCACCCCCATGTGCAATGATAATGATGGTGCCATGTGCAAAGATAATCAAATTAAAAGAAGATTATTTTGCAAGTGCTTATCTGGAAAGTCCAATAGTGCTTTGCTCGTCTTTTTTAGTCAGTAGACATATACCAACTAGGAACATAAAGAGTGTGAGAATATAAGTACCCATTTGCAAACATGTGTACCGATGGTCCTATTAAATGACATTTGATGTCTGTTACATAGAAATCAATAAGAAACGGATATTTTAGGGACAATTTTCACGACTCTCAGCACAAAGGTGTGGAATATGATAAGTGAAGCATTGGGTTAGTACAAGTTCAAGCCCGAGTCAAAGAATCCAATTAACCTTGATATCTGATCCTTATATGGTCACCTAATTTATTATATACCCATCAATTTTCCTTTCGTTATTCTGTCAATTTTACAGAGTGTGATCCGATTTTCCGGATTCCACACTATGGGTTTCCAATTCCGTATCGTGTCGTATCGTTTGATCTGATGATCCGCACCTGGCAACTCGACATGATCCGACCCTTTGGATCAAGTTACTGTTATAATAATATATATAACGCTCTAACTAACACATCTGATGTATTGCCATGCATTATCTGAATTTTTGTCAGTAATGACCATATAATTTCAAGAACAAAACTAATACCTTTCAGAAATGCTTTGCAATGAACATCGATATTACAGAGTCCTGAATTGTCCATGTTTGCTCCCGATATAAATAATTTTAACTCACACGGAGCTTCTAGAGTTTTGTATTCTTTTCCCAAAGACATCCCTTTCACAAGAGTTTGATTATTTGTCAACATAATCTGCAATATCCTCACTGGATCTTGAATATACTTCTATCCAATTTTAAGATGTATTTTTAGCCCCATCAATTAACGCATATTGGTACAACTTTGTATGAATTGATATAAAACTTGATCATCTTAATATGAATCTGTTTAGATACCATGGAAATGATATTAATAACCACAGTCTTACCTTTTCTAATTGCTGTTAAGTCCTCTTTTAAATGTTGGGGAAAAGTCAACAAGAATAAACAAGGATTGGACAAATATAAAAGTGCAAATTATGCTAAACAAGCATGAGAAATGTCCTATGCCCAAGGCTTTGTGCAAAGGAAGTATAACTCCGTTCCACAGTACATGCCAACTTTAGGACATGCTACAATGGAAGCTTAGACATCCATTGACAGAACAATCATCATCAGACACAGAAATTTAAGAAAGAGAGCTTAAACACAATCAACGAGGAAAGGCATTTTAGGAAAAAATGTATTCAAGAAGCAGCTAGGGCATTATAGGCAAGGAAATAGTGAGACAAATATAGGCAAGGATTAATTGGGCTGTTAGCAATCTCTCCCCACCTCATCTCTTACATGCACAAATAGTAAAGCTCAGATGGAAAAACAATTCCTTATTGTTGTAATCAGAATGCAAATTTATGTGAGGCCATTATCATATCAGAGATGCTTCGAAGAATTTTTTTTATATAATCGGACGATGACAACTTTAATAGGGGAATACACCTTAATGTAGGTAAATACTTCTCAACAAGAATATGTCAGTCAAGGAAGGCGACGTAATTAATATATCACACTTGATAACCAACCTTGCCCTATCAAATTCTCATTGGTCTCTTTTTTGACACCAAAAATGCTATCTAATTACTCCAAAGTGATCAACCTAGCTCTCTTCTTGAAGGGTATAAAAAGTTATGAGGCATGATTATTAATTCAATGCCTTTTTTTTTTTTTTTTTTTCAAAATTTACAAATAGCATTTGTTCACACATCATATTAACACATTACTTATCAATTAAATAAAATCTTAGCTGAATAAAAGTAATGAACTTACAGGGGGTCATAAAGTACGGAAGCAAGTTGAGCAATTACACAGAGACTTTAGAGGAAACACTTGACTGATATCAAATTAAACAATTAATACTTATGTATGAATTATTAAATAAAGCATATCATACTTTTGTACTGATTTTAGCTTATTTTAATTAACTTTTATTTACTATGGAATCGAATTTAATAGACTTGCGTGAATTGATTTGATGGGGTAGAAATGTATACAGTGTATATCCCATACCAAGTTCATGCATCTATAAATAAAAGGGAGATAAAAAATCACACCCATATTTTTATTGTTTTAACTTGATTATAAAATGATAATTTTGACTTGGTGAAAATACCAAATTTAAGCTGTATAAAACTTTAAAGCATTCAGAGTCATGTAAAAGCTGTAGGCACCTGAAGACATCGCTGAGATGGTGACCATCCTAAACAGCCCCACTTTTGTAAAGAACATTAGCATGAAATGAAATGCATTTTAAACACTGTTCTTTGACCTTAACATTGACTAAGATACATGGGTTTAAGGTCCTTGACCCACAAGCAACTCTTTGCGTGGAATGTGAGGCAATAAAGACAAAAAAGGAAAAAAATATTCTGGATTAAGAATCTGCATAGATAAGCTATGACAAGGATTTTACATACAGATCAGCTATGATCTTTGACCTAGAAACAAGGTTCAAGGTTACTTCACACCTTTAACTTACAAGCAGTTTTGGGGTAGGTCTGAACAAGATTGATCAAAGAGTAGGGAAAACGTGGTTTGGATAAAAAAGAACCCATAAACTTGGTTCAAGGTCAATACACATCCGTTACCCATAAGGACACTTTTCGTGTGGAATGCAAAATGAAGAGAAAATACCCTTCAACAAAGACTTCACATAGAGCTCTTTCATCATTAACTTGACCTTTGACCTAGAAACTTGATTCAAGGTCACTGCACACACTTTACCCCAAAAATTTCTCTTATAAATGAAGGAAAAAAGTAAGCAAGCTCACTTACCTCACGCTCCCCCAATTTATTGGACAATGCTCTATATAATGAATGACAGGGTTCACAATATTTCAATAAAGGGGCATAACCTACAAAAAATCATCAAATATGCATTTATATATAATATATATCAATATGCACATTTATACTTTTGTCTTTAACTACTTTAAACCAACCTTTATTCGCGAGCAAGAAATTTTCGCAAGGTTCGCGAGAGCAGCGTCATAGCGAATATTTTTCGCTGCGAACCAGCCCGTCGTATGGTTGTAATAACAACACAGGTCTGTATAAGGCTTACTTGCGAAAATTAGTTGTCGCGAACTAGTTTGTGTCAAGTAAATCGCAAAATAATGTCGTCGAGAATAAAAGTTGGTTTTACAGTACTACAAATTCTATATTCAAAACGGCAGAAATTTCAAGAAAAATAATGGAAACAGAATTTCCTGATAAAGCGCACATCTGCACGTTGTGTTCTTAATACCTACAAAGTGACACAAAATTCTGTGCAACGGTTTAAAGAGACACACAAACCCATGATTTAGCAAATATCAAATTTTTACACGATTTCCACATTTTTTATTTATATTATGAAAAGGTGAACTTTTGAAAAATTACAGTGTTCAAAAGTTAATAAATCAAATTAAAAAGAGAAAAATAGAATTAAGTGTTGGGCCAACAAAAAATATTGGGTTTCCCTTCCCCTCCATGCCATGCAATCGCAAGGGAATGTAAATATTGCAGCGTGGCATATATCATGAGCCAGTTGCCTCTCATTAAAACCTGATGCCTTCAAGAACTATATATTTATAAAGATGCACTCTCTATGAATGCATATTTCTTACCATATACATCGAATAACTTCACATTCAAATTCTTTTTCAGTGTATCAATCCAACTGTAACTATTTTTAGACAGCAATCGTAATCACATGACACTAAAATCAATGTCCAAAACAACTCGGTTTGTTTACATGTGCATTTTCCGAATGAGTTTTAATGACTTGTTAACTGATAGATGATAGCTTATGATGCGTAAAACTTTCCGTATGATGAAATTTAGTATATTTCTTCTGATTTCCGTTGTTATAATAAAAAAGCAAAACATCTATTTCGAGTCACCGTGTCACTTTAAGAGGACTTATGCATAAAAGAACCGATATTCCAAAAAAAATCAGGAATTTGAATTTCCTGGTCATATACGTACAACTACCAGTACACATTGTGTCCTATATGCATGCACGTACAAAGTTCCGTGAAATTTTGTTAAGTGATTTAAGAGAAGTTGAACTTACAAAAAACAGGACTGACTGACTGACTGATGACTGATCGGATAGTTCAAAAAACATTATACCCTCGCATCTTGTTGTTTCAACATTTCATTCTGTAATACTGCAGACATTTTTATTTCCATAAAGTTATATTTCTCAATATTTGCCTTTTTTTGCTTAGTCCACTGATACACATATGCAAAGAGGAACAAAAGGATGTTTATAACTAGCATTCATATTTACCCGATAATTTTGAACTTAACTTCATTACAGTTATGATATTAAGAAAATAAGAAGACATCTCCTTGATAAAAACAAAAGTTCAGGTATCCTTTCCTTAAATGGCATGTCACAAGATGTGATCAATAGAAGCTATATAGTGTGTACATAGTGTGCAAAGTTATTTGTAGAAATTATCATACATTTAAAGAGAGGCCCATGGGCCTTAATGGTCACCTGAATGAACTGCAATCCTAAGAATGGACATAAACCCATTAAAGCTATTGAAGCAATAATTTACTTCTGCAACTGAATTTGAAAATACATGTGAAAGGGTCTCATTATGAGAGAAAGGTTTTTAAATTTATTGTATTAAAGAAGGGGTGAGGGAAAAACTAAAGCAGACAACTATTATTTGTCTTATTTTTGAATCGAGTTCTAATAGAGTTATTGCCCTTTGTTTGATCGTTTTAAGATTACTTATTTGATTTTGCTAAATTATACCAATGAGTTTGATTATCCTTTTATGCAATTATAAATACTCTATGTTGACGAGTTGTTGGACATAAGTATTTTAAGGATTAGGTCTAGATATCGCAGTTTGTTTATTTTGAAACACCATGAATTATTCTTGACCAGCATTTATATAGGGACAGTGCTAACAATGATGCAAAGGAAAGACTGTTGGGGTAAAACTTTAACACGTACGATAAGACAGAGTGTGCGGTCATTCCTACTCTTGATTATCTTCATGTTTAACCTATTACACTGAGTATCACATCATTGTAAGTGTGAGGTCATCCCTGATTATGGTGATGGTGGTTTTAGCAGAGCGCTAGCGTGTGGTATCTTTTAATCTGCTGAAATGAAATGCTGCATGTTTTTGTAAATGTAAAATATGTGTAAAAAAAGAGGCCACTTCAGAGAAGTTTTGAAAGTTTTAAAATTGCCAAAACAAAATACAAGTTATCAAATGAATATACTACAACACTAGTTTTCTTGGTTTAATTCATCACAGCTCACAAAATGATAAGGTGAATTTGAAAAGCTTTCCAAGAAAGCTGTTTATTTATTTGGTATCTAATTACAAAAGAAATTATTTTATGTGATATTTTTTACTATTTTTTGAACCATTTTTTTAATGGGCAGTGTATTGTATTTTCACCCGAATTCCAGTATTTTTAGGCTTCTGTACAGTATTTATGCCTTCAACTTATCACATACAATACATGTACATTTATGAGAATTTTCAAACAAATTTTGTCTAAATATTGTGCAATATGAAATTTTTATATTGGTAATTACATCTTGGATACTATATCGTTTTATCAACATTAACACCTCAAGGTGTCCCATGATGCTAGATGATGCACAACTTGTTATTAAACCTTTCATAACCAAACCACTACGTTAGGTCAAATCATTGTTGGATGTACAGAATTCACTCAACATACAATAAACAAAGTTACCTATGATTGATCAGACAAAATCAACTCCAGGAAAATAAATAAATGACATAATAGCACTTTCTTCTGCAGCTAAATTAAGTTAAAAGAGATATAATATCAGAGAGGACCCAAGGCGAAGTGTGTGGGAATCATTACCTTTGATTCGTCGGTCTTTATGGAACATAAATTGACTTGCAAGCAAATGTATCATTTAACACCCACTTACAAATCATAAATAGACATGCATTATAGATAATAAAAAAGATAATAGATACAGAGGGTAAGAGCCATACTCCTTCAGTGCTAGCTGTTGGAAATCTGCAACATCCATAAATCATCAGATGACTAAATATGTTCAAGATGCAACGATCAAAAAACTTTGGGACATTCCATATAACATATCAAGAAACATGAGTGAAGCATTTTATATGATCATTAAAAATAGCAGCAATTCTTAAACACATCTGAGACTTCAGATTTCAAAATACAAAGGTATGACCCCCTCCCCCCCCTCCCCCAATTTATTTTCTAAGGCATCACCACATCAGGTCAAATGCTGCTGCATTGCCATAATAAAAGGGGAATAACTCAATTTTTAACTTTTAGTTTTTAACTATAAAAAAAATTAGGGTATTTCACTTGTAAATCAGAGGTTATGGGAAAAAAATGGCCTTAAGGTCAAGATCTATAGTATATGATTCCAGAGTGTCTTTTTAGTGCTAGAATTATGATGACATCATAATTGATTTGTTAACTCTTTTCCTGTACTTTACAGCTTTGAAGGAATTATGTAGAAAATGAGAGTTTCTTGACATTCTGTATTAATTCATGCAAAAAGTAATCCCGATACACATGTACCTATATTCGTCATCATTATATAAGGGAGGTAAAAAACTTGTTTCATATGCCCTTTTTTGGAGAGATTGTAGGCATTCTAGATATTTTCGTTAGTCAAAAATGGACAAAACCCCAAGATTTGTTACTTTTTTCCCCTTATAATACATAGAAATTGACAGTTCAGAACATGATTTTTCATTGTATTTACAAAAAAATTAATCCTGGCCAGTACACCCTTTCAAACAAACCTACTGTTATGAAGCATCATTGAAAGAATCTACATCCTGAATTTCATAAACATGTATGCATCTTTTGTTTACTAGATCTTAACTTTAATTCTTCGTTTGTTGTGATCCCCAATAATCACAATTATAGAAACAGTTTAGTTATCACACTTCTTATTGCTCATGCATAATCGACCATTAGAGCTAGGTCACCTTAAAAACTTTCTCTTTTTTTGCCTTCTATGACTCCCTTGGTAGGTAGGGAAATTATTTTTCTTTTTCAAACCTTTCTAAATAAAAAGGAAAAAAGAATCTGCAAACTACTTTATCTTTATAGAACCATTTTAACAGGAGCTTGGACTTTGGGTAGTTATGTCAAACAGCAATGTGACGTAGGCCTGTCTATTTCATTGCTGGCTACTCAGCCATGGCTCTTTGAAATGAACAAGAATTTTCTGGCCTAGCTTTGAGCTAAGACTACCCAATCTATGCATATTTCACTCGAAACTAGCATCATTTTCAACTTGTTTTGATGCAAGACATATATAGTTTTGTCCTACCGAAAGTCCAAGGTCTTATTAAATTGGTTCTAGTTTTTTTGTCATTATGTAGTGTAAGAGCAATTTAAACTTGTCTAAAAGGGGCTCTACCTACAAATTATAGCTATAAAGTTTGGTGGTTTTTTTTTTTTTTTACAAAATAAAAATGTTGATTTACAAAAGAAAACAAAATGTTCATGGGCTTTATCACTCACTTAAGTACTGTTGTTTCATGAATATTTGTGGGTATAAATTTTCATAGATTTATTTAAAAATCATTCTCAATTAGGATAAGTAGATCCATGGCCAATGTTCCTTTCATTAATGTTATTGGATATTGCACTTTAATGAACATTAAATTTTTTGGATCAACTAAACAACCAAAATCCATCAAAATTGGGTATTCAACAAGTATTGATGAAAACCCAATAACACTGTTAAGTGTGGTCCATTTCCCTCCTCACTTACATGTATAACTCTTAAAACTCAGCAGATTTATCAAGAACAGTAAATCATAATGAGAATATTACATAATATTAAAATTCTTCATAATGCATGCAGCTTGCTTCTAAAAAATAACTCACAAATTATTTAGATTATTTCTACATGTATATAATATACTTACTGTCTTTCTAAGTATAAAATTGGAGTTAACAGTATGACTTAAAAGTGGTATTCATTAATGGTGTGAATAAATTTGAAACATCCTCTCACTCAGTTTTTTTTTTCTGAACCTATTAATTTTGCAAATTTAAAAGATTCAAATTGCTACAAATAAACTGCTTAAGCGTTTAAACTATTTAATTACTTGAGTGATTCTATAGTAACTCAAAAACCGGATTTTAATTACTATTACCTTCTGCTTAAATAACACAGATATTTAAAATATTCAAAGTATGATGAACAAGATATCTGTGAGCCATTGCTCACTAGTAATACCCCTGCTCTGATGTGAATATGCAAAATAAGCAAAGTCAACATTTAACAGGAAGCTGATATCCTATTGGTACAAAAATAGATCCCAATGTATGACATGCCTAAACAAATAGTGAGTTAAAATTTCAAGCATCTTCAATAGATTGTTGCTGAGAAATCTTTGTCAAAAATTTGTTAGAAAATTAAGGCTAAAAATAAACAAAGTTGATATTTAAAAAGAAGTTGACGTCCAATTGGTACAAACACAGGTCCCACCATATGGCATGCCTATAAACAAACAGTGTGTTAAAATTTCAATCATCTGCGATAAATAGTTGCTGAGAAATCATTGAAATTTGTTTGAAAATTAAGGCTAAAAATAAACAGAGTCGTCATTTAACAGGAAGTTGACGTCCAATTGGTACAGAAATATATCCCACCATATTGCATGCCTAAACAAATATTGTGTTAAAATTTCAAGCACCTGCGATGAATAGTTGCTGAAAAAAATGAGACAAATTTTTGTTACGGATAGACAGTAGGACAGACAGATGGACACACAAGGGTAAAACAGTATACTCCTTCTCCTTCGGAGTGTGGGTATAAAAATCTCGAATTCTTAAATATATTGAGAACAAAACTAATTGAAAGCACTTACTTTCTACGAGGGAAAATGATGAATTCCTGAAATTCATTTTTCTTGGCATTGGATGAAGAAATCCTAAGAAAATGAACTATTCTTTTAATCTGCCACTTTCTAAATCATCAGATCAAACATTAGATTGGTATCACTACATGGCCATCATCTTTAATAAAGAGAAAGCGAAAAAGATTTTAATTCATTTTTACCTTAGTATTTAGAACTACATGTATGCTAAATGAAATTCAGTAAGTACTGTGCATGGCTCCTCCATTTACTAGACACAAGTCTGGTAAATATCAAATGTTACAATAAATTTGTTTACATTATACAAATCAACTTTCTTATTCATGGTTGGTGATCACAAAATTAAGGTACATGTATCAAAAGTTTTAGAGGATCAAAGCATGTGTGAAGCATAATTGACTCCTGCTTTGAATGCAGTAGTAAATATATAATGCATGTACCGGTATTTACTTCCAATAGGAGACAGGATCAAATGTCTAGTAGCATTTCATCATCTCAAGTGCCATCAAGATGTCTTTGTGGGAAGGTTAATTGCATGGATAGAGCTGCAAATATTGATATACCGCACCTCCTGTCATTTTTTGTACATCCAAAGTCTACATTTGAAATACTAGTACTTATATCATCAACACTACAGAGAATGAAAACAAATACATGCATGCGCATGGCAACGGGTCAACTGAATTACTTAGGTGACCGAAAACTATTACGAAAGAATTATTATTACTTCTTGATTTCTTTGACTCTGCGCTAATTGCAAAATAAAGAAATACCTAATACAGTGAACTTAAGCTATATAGTGATTGTTAACATCATAAGCAAATTATGTGTCTTTTAATAAAGTTTGATGAAAATATCTCCAATGGTTTCTTCCCATATGATTTAACCTCAAATGAAGAATTAATTGTTAAACCATTAATGGAAGGTCAAAGTTAAAAGATTAAGACACAGCTGCATTGATTTTAACAATATGATCTGAACAAGTTTTATTACAAACTGTGATGGACAGGCAAATAGAACAAGAGGCCCATGGGCCACATTGCTCACCTGAGCAATGATAGACATAATAAAATCAGCTTTTTGGAGTCATATACAAATAATCTGAACAATGTCGCATAAGAGATCCTGTATATAAAAAATCCCCCTGCATGTTCTTATGTTTATCATTGAACCCTTTTGTAAAAGGATGATTTTACAATCATATTACATATTGAGCATTGCAGTTCTCGAGAAAATGACCAGACTTAAAAAAACTGTTTATATATGGATTATAAACCTACATCAAACTTTGAACCCCTTGTGAGGCCAAAGAACTGTCCAGGGCCAGAGTCTAAACAATTTTGAAGAATCAACAATAATCCAAAATGCTTGCATATAAGTAAAACCATATATAATAACATTTGAGTTTTTGTGGATAATTTAAATGTTTTCCTATGTAAAAATTCGAACCCCCACTGTGGCCCCACCCTACCCCTGGGGATCATGATTTGAACAAACTTGAATCTATACTACCTGAGGATACTATGCTTCCACATAAGTTTCAGCTTTTCTGGCCAAATGGTGTATTAGAAGAAGATTTTTGAAAATACCAACAAATTTTCAATGATTTTTTAATTATCCCCCCCTTGAAAGAGGGTCTGGCCCTTCATTTTAAAAAACTTGAATCCCCTTCACCTAAGGATGCTTTGTGCCAACTTTGGTTGAAATCGGCCCAGTGGTTCTGGAGAAGAAGTCAAAAATGTACAAAGTTTACGGACAGACAGACGGACAAAACGTGATCAGAAAAGCTCACATGAGCTTTCAGGTCAAGTGAGCTAAAAATGGATGGATGGAAGACCGGCAAAAATAGTACATACATTCAGCTATATATTCGTGTCAGTAATTAGGTATAAGAGTTTAACATGATTGGGAACAGGGTTCAAAATCAAGTTTTATTACATAGTCATAAACTTTATCGACAGTCTTTACTTTTTAGTGCCTACTTATACCTGGATTCCAGATTTTTTTAAATTATAATATATGTAGCTATATATATATATATATATATATATATATATATATATATATATATATATATATATATATATATATATATATATATATATATATATCACATTTGTCTATATAATTATATCAGAATGAGAAATATGAGAATTTCCAGGTTTTGTGCCAACTCTGGCAATGCAAAGGATTTGCAGCTATAAAGGAAATTTCAGGTTGAAAGGGCATCGAACTACATGTGGTTCTATACTTCAATGCAATAAAGTTGCAATTCATAGCACACAAATACATGTTCTAGTTTGGGACTTATATCTTATTTCCCAACAAACTAAACAGAAATCATTAGATACCAACAAATTCCATAAGCAGTTTTGCAAGATTCTGCATGTACAGAACTTCTATGCCTATATCATGTATTTAGTCTGTCAATCCAAATTTCCCTGTAGAGCTAAAGTTCTGCAGCTTACTATCTTAATTTGCAGGTCTTGCTGGTGCCAAGTCCATGAATTTGAGTGTCAAGCAAATTAATTAAGAAATAAAAAGCAAGTTAAAAAGTTCACGGGAATATGAACTTGGTTGGACATGTAATCAAATCCTGTGAAGCCCAAATAGCTGCTCAGAATAGTTGATCACATACCAACCAAGTTCATATCCCTGTGAACTTTTCAACATTGCTGTTTTTTACTTATATTTACATTTGAAAAAGGAAAATCTTTCAGAATTGTTAAAATTATCGAGATGTTATGTTTACAATATTCCAAGCGACAAGTGAAAAGCGCATGGTATGATCATTGTGACATCATGAAAAAGTTCATACAGAATTGAAAGTTTTCGCTATTCTATAGGTTCATATAAAAAAACATAAATGCAAATGTAAATATTGTGATATAACTTTAGTGTTGTATTTTGTATATATATTATTATTTTCTGCATTTTCCTTTTTCAAAGCCTAGCAATATTTTTTTTTTAACCGAAAAGGCATCAGTAAAGTAAAATGGCCATGAAAAAGTGTAAATCTATACTAATAACATTACAATGAACATCTAAGATCAAACCGCTTTAGATCTTTGCCTATATATATTTACATTTTTCAGTGTCTTTGCCTGTGATAACACTACGTATCGATTTTGTACTATACAGTCCAATAACTTCAAATGACGTATAATTTGAAGCGAGGCTTAATGGTAACACGTATATTTATATATATTAAGAAAATCAGTGAAAAATAGAAGATGAATTGGGGTACTAGGGGCCAAAAAATTTTCTTCCAGCCCTGGGCGCCGCTATATTTGCCGCCATTTTGTTAAACAAAAGTTAACTCGATCATTACATGACTGCCGCTTGTTGATGTTTTTTGCCCCGAAACTCGATTTAAAAACTTTCCAATGTTTGATTGAAAGTAATTAAGATGAAAATAATTGACTGTGCAAACTATTCAACTTTTAACAGTGCTTTAATTAAGAAATACGACTAGTTTCACGTATGTCTTATCAAAATATTAGATGGAAAATAAAATCATTAACATCAAGAAACCGATCTTTTAGAGACTGAATAAAGTAGAAAAAATTCAATTCATCAACTTAGGAAAATTATTAGCATTGAAAGAAGAAATAAAAAATTTTCGGAATCAAGAACTTTTCTTCGGCTATTTCTGAAGACAAAACTGTTACGTTTTACGTATGAAATATGACGTCATAATGAAGACTGAGCACGCGACGTTTAGTTTTACTTTGGCATATGATTTGAGTAGATAGGCGGATCCTACCATGTGCGTTTCAAATAAATTTTGCTCTACAAAAAAATCAAACTGCATTGTGTTGAATCTAGCTGCGCTCGGTCCAACGGCCACACCGTCTATATATTATGAAGTGATAATTTCGGTCGGGGCGTGATCAAATCTATAATAAAGCCCTTCGGGCTTTATTGGATTTGATCACGCCCCGACCAAAATTATCACCTCATAATACTCAAAGAATGATTCCTTATTCCTTAAATAATACACTAACCTTCGGTACTGCATGTCTGCCGGTCTGGGTACTGAGACAACACTCCAAAAATTTCCGCCGGCGATTGATCCATAGCAGCTATAATTGTTGAAAAATAGATCTAATGAAAATGTAAGCATAATAACATTGATGTAAATATCATGTTTAAAACATGCTTACGGTGGACAGTTGCTTGCTTTGGGATGATGGTGTTTTAGTGAAAATGGCGGGAAATGCTTAAAAATTAAAACCTTCATCGATCGGATGCCATTTCCGGAGAGATATTGAGCGAATAAAAATTATATTCATAACCGATGGTAATCAGTTTTATATCATAGCATCGATTTTGAAAGTGAGGAGGGGGGGGGCAGACTTATCCGAAATCTTAATTCCCCAATCTTCAAAATCCTTATCTGGGTTGGTGGTGGTGGTAGGGGGTGGGGTATTTTATACCTAATTTTATTTTATTTCACTACGATTTTTTATATGCTCCTCCAAAAAGAGAGGACTACTCCTTCAAATTTCTATATGTATATTTTATAAGGAAAATGTTTGCTGCGAGAACTTGAAGTGGGATGGGGCAGCCCCCCCCCCCCCCCCCCCCCCCCTTCTAATGCTACGTGCCTGGTATATGGAAATATAAGATACTTTAATGTAAAATAATACGTGAAAGTGAGATATTCCTTTTAACACTTACAACACATAAAATGCATTCGAATTTTAAAAAGTTATGGATGTAATACACTTCTAAGACACTTCAATCGAGCAAAACTAAACTAATCTATTTAGAAGTATACATATGTGCCTGTGGAAAAATAAATTTAGAACAAATAAATCACAAAGCTATTGATAATGCAATTGCTTGGAAAAAAATCTTATTTTGGAGAAGAAGATAAAACATTCCTAAAAATAAATGACAATGAATAGGACATGCATGCACCAAAAAATGGTACAATTCAATAAAATTAATTTATTTCAATGCGAGGTGAAAAGAAATGTCTATTGTATCTTTACATTGATCTAAGTTAAAATTAAAATTTGACGAAGGCGGAACAACCAGCTTTTATTATTTCGAATTAATTTTTAAATCAATAGCATAAAATATATTTGAATGATAGATGCAAAATAAGTATAGTCAAGGTCATGGTTAGGTCAACTAAAGGTCAGAAAATAATGATGTCATGTTTGTATTGTACATTCAATTTTTTTTTTAAATTTGAATTGGGCTCACTGCAGAATATTACTTATTGAAGTCAAAGTCACAGAAAATGTCAAGGTTGTAAAATTATTACGATGCAGTTGAATGGTATCTTTGTATGAAGTTTAATGAAAATATCTCGGATAGTTTCTTAGAATGAGCTGAATGAGCTGACTATTTTCAAAGAATTTATAAATAAGTGTCCTTGAAAAACAATGCTTCTGAATAGAATACATTACATTAAAAAAAAAATACACGAAAGTTGTGGTAGATGATTTGGTTGCTTTTTCATGTATTTTGATCAAAAAGATTTGTCACAAATGGATATGCCTATAATACCCCTTAACAATTTGTAAATAAGGACTACTCATAAAGGATTGTATATGCTTACAGACAATATATGATATGTAAAATGAAGGCGTAGTCAGGCGCGGAAGCAACGTGGGGAGGCAAGGGGCAATTAAGTGTATATGCTTATGCCCCCTTTCAGTATTATTCTTTTTTTTTGTCATATGCATGTTATATCTCACATATGAACTTTGTTTTTGTTACACATACGATCGAAGAACCATCTCAGATGTTCAAATATTCAATCGCTCTCGTTTCCCTGGCAATAGACTTAAGTAAAATTAAGTAATGTTTAGTGGTTTTTTAGCGTTAAGTGTACAGTGCGTACAAAAATGCGATACTTGTACAAATACATTTTCCACTGCCTTCGACTGTGATAACACTACAAATCAAAGTAACATATAGTCCAATACATTTCATCAATGACGCAAATGACGTATTTTGGGGCGCAAGCGGGGTTTGCATAATTATACGACATGAAAATAACGTAAAATTGTCAATAATTTAATATTCAATTAAACAATTTGTAAATTAGTAAAAATTATATGAATATAAGTAATAAGGAATCATTCTTTGAATATTATGAGGTGATAAAATACGGTCGGACGTGATCTAATCTATCATAAAGCTCTTCGGGCTTTATTGGATTTCATTATCTCATGATGCTAAAAGATCTGTTCACCATTCCTTCAATATTTTCATATATCAGATTCATTGGGCCTCAAAATGACCACGCTCATCCAGTCCTTTTTTTAATCCACATTTCATTTAACTACACAAAAACAGACACAAATGGATGCAGTTTTATTTAGAACCATTTTAACAAGACCTTGGACTTTAGGTAGAACGTAACTACCTATTTCTTGCATCAAAACAAGTTAAAATTGACGCTGGTTTCGAGTGAAATATGCATGGATTGCGTAATCTTATCTCAAAAGCCAGACAAATCTTGTTGATTTCAAAAGGGCCAATGCTGAGTGGCCAGCATTGAAATAAACAGGCCTAGTCACATTGCTGTTTGACACAACTACCCAAAGTCCAAGCTCCTGTTCAAATGGTTCTATCTCCATTTGTTTAGTGTAACACTATCAATAGCTTAAACGAATGTATCATACATGCATTTATTCAGATATCATCATATAAACACGCGTATATTATCAATGCTTTTCTATCGTCCTATGTTTACATGTACACACTACACACATTCACGGTTAATATATATCAGACACTCTTATTTGCAAGGTTTTTAACAGCCTCTTTAGACGTAGATGTAAGTACACTCAAAAAAACTAAATTATATAAGCTAGTTTCACCAGCGGTGTAGGCCTTTTGGTACACACATAATTCGCTTACTCTGACATAGGCGCTAACTTAACAAAAGTCATAATATTGCAAAGCAAATATTCATGGACTACAATGCAACATTATTTTTGGGCAAATATACATCTGTGTTCTCTTAAGCCATAATTACAAAAACCATGTTTATAAAAAATGCGATAAATATATATATATATATATGTAGCATATACTATACATAATGTAATTACATATATTCGCTGTTATAACTAATTGCAATATTTGAGGACGTTACCCCCCCCCCCCCCCCCCCCTTTAAAAAAGGTTTTTAAAGCAAAACATGATATTCCAACATTCATGTGCCTTTACAAATCGTGCACTTAAAAATGTATTAACTCGATGACAAAATATTACATCAGTTTTCGACCATACCTTATACCAAGTTCAATATTGTGAATTACTGTGAAATCATTAGAATTTCTGGTGGATTAATTTTTATGGATTTCGAGGGTATCCTCCTTTATCAACGAATTTTTTTTCACGACGAATTATGAAATAGTATTTTAATGCTATAATCGATATTCAATCAACGAAATATTATGGAAAATGGACAATCCACGAAACTGTTCTCCATAAAATTTATTGCTTTGACGATATGTCCTTAAACCTATATCTATTATTGGTCATGTTTTTGATGGAATCTAAGGTTTGTAACTTGTGGCTGTTTTGATGACGTCATTTACACCAGGTTTACTGCATGTCGTCAGTAATTGCTTCAAACGGCATTTTGTCGGTTCCTCCTCGCCTGTTTACCGCTTTCTGTAAAAAAAAGAAATCAGGCAATCAATTTATTCCATTAATATCAATCAGATATTAAAATATTTTTTCTTCCGGTACAATAAACATGTAGCCAAGATTTTGTTTTTAAAATTTGATTAATAACTACAGTCTTTTGACCAATCAATGCGAGGAAAACCATAGATCTTTAACGTTACAAACGACTCAACAAAGAGCCTTGTTCTTAGATTACCTGCACTTTTCTCTCCGTACAGACATCAAAGACCAGCAGCGCAATGGACACGGCAATCCCGACAGCCAACAGTATGAACATGCTTCCGACTTTCTCCATGGTCAGGGCATCGCTCTGAAACAAGAACCCGGATGCGTCCTTTTTGATGTTGAAAGACCTTATGTACTCCAAATAGTCGTCATAGAAATCAGTATCACAGTCACCGGTTGGCTTCAGCCATTTATCGGTCAGTTCCTGAAGTTCTCCATCGATCTTAAGCTGAATGATGGCAACGTCTAAATTTCGGCATATAGTGGTGTTTGCGGTGCACCCGAAGGAATAGGATTTTCGTATGGAGGAATGGTGAACAAGCATAAGGTCACATGGAAGCTTCCCTACTGTGAGCCGTGCACCGATTTCTTCCATGATAAAGGCGTATCCTTCACCGCTGTCCCGAACTCTTTTAATGCCGTCCTCTGCACTTCTCGTCATCTGATCGGGGTTATCCTTAAGATGCTGGCCTATTTTCTTGTCCACCTCGTCCTTTGCTTCCGTGAAGTATCTATACGTTGAGCCACCTTTTACAGTTCCAAACTTGATGCCACTTTGTGACGCAAGTCCCTCAAACGAATGTATGGGATTGCTTGGGGTCTGGCGTTCCCCTTTCAACATGTAAACAGCATATGACGTCGCCCACGTGACGTAGAGAATGACCAAAAACAGAGACCAGAAAGCAACCAGAACTCTTGAGGCTCGGGAAGTGGTGTTTGCAGGTGCGAGGCTTCCTGTTTCAAAGATTATTTTAGAAAAATATTTACGGTCAAATCATTTTTTGTCTTTGTCTCAACAGTCGGACACATGTCATTCTTGCATATTTACTATAATGTCTTTAATGAAGAGTTTCAGAGTACTTACAAAAGACAGAATTGAAAGCAGTTACCTTGTAAGCAGAATCTGTAGAAAATAACAGGTACTGCACGAGCAATATTTCTCAGCATACTTGAATCAGCCTCATCTTCCATAGGGTCAAAACTACAGAAAGTTAAAGATTATGTAAAACAACGATGACTAAAAAGGTCACCTAAATCGCACCTTTTGTTTCAGGTACGAAATGTAGCCATGCTTTTGTATACGGTTCTAGCATTGACTAATGTTATAATTAACGTGAACATGTACTTACTGTATTACTACACCATACAGAACAGGAACAATTAAACATGCAACCAACAGTGTGATCCAGACCCCAGGAGCGAAGGGTTGCATAAAGGTCACGAATCCCTTCAATGCCTGCCAACTCCCAGTATTTGGTCTCTTCATGATGATGGAAAGTCCCAATTCCATAAACGGGTGGGACAGATCTATGGCCTTCGCTCGCTCAGCTGTCACAGTGAGAGAGGCAGCCGCAATGTCTGCAGTCTGCAAAGAAAAAGGGGGCTTACCATAACACGACTGCATTGCTGGTTACAATTACACAGCTTGCTTTACAGCACTCAATGTTTGAATTAATTTGATTCAAAAGCGTAATAAGCATGATAAGGTGACTTTGATCTGCAATTAAGGAATGTATGATCTGTTTATATTGGTAACCCTAGTTATGTTTCTATCATGCCTTATACTACGAATCAGTTGATGTATACCGGATAATACATGCACATGTAGTTTGAATTATATCAGTGTTGACTTATTAACAAAACATAGTGAAATTGATAGCAGAGGGTAATTGCCACATAAATTGGTTTTTTTCTATTATTAAGGAATATAATCATCGTATGGTGATTTATTTGTATGTATTAGTAAGTTGCAAACAAGTTCATTTTTTCCTGTAACTTTTGAATTCGGGAACTATTTTGTTTATTTGGTCTCTGAAAGTTTGTATTTGTCTAAACACAGATGATCAAGAGAGCTGTAACTGCACTCTCAAAAAAATCATCTGATAATGACTTAGGAACTTTTAAAACCAACATGACTTTACCCCTTTGACAATTTCCCCGATTAGTCCGGTCCAGTTTCCATCCTTATCTTTGTAGCCATACTTAAAGTCTCCTACGTGTTTGATGTCAAATGTCACATTGAGCAGCGGCTCTATTTTCTTTAGCAGATCTGGAATAAACCCGTCAAATTGGGCAGACCCTCCCTGCTTTTGGATAACAAACGGTTCTTCCTGCAAAACAAGAGATGACACCTTAAAAGAAATGGTTTGACCAATGTCTTATTGACTAATTCTGTAATGCAAAAAATTTAGACATCCGATATATAGTCTATTTTAGTAATACCTTCAAAGGTATTGTAAAACCTATAAACATTACAAATAGTACGGGGCACCTGTTCATATTCATGTATACCTAAAATTAAAAAAAAAAGTTTTATAAGTCAATGTTTTGAAAGCTGCGGATTTTAAAATCAGACACGATAGTTTTATGATACCAAAATAATTAAATGCAACATGGCCCAGACAATGATTTACTTGCGTACATTAGGGCATGTGTGTCTGTAGTCGTTTAAATAACAATAAATTTTATTGGATTGTTATCCGTAGCTTCTTCTCCTTAAAAATAACGTAAACTGGTCACGAAAAATCTTGAAAATATCCCGAATTTCCCGTCATACCGAATTTGATATATGCATGTTTTTTTGGCAGGAATTTTCTTCTCAAATAGTGCATGTCCCTGCATGATTTCGATTCATCGGGGTAATATACTACGTAGTGGGATTTTAAATATCCTTTTTCTCTTCCAAGTTTTTAAAAAACAATTCCACCTGATTTGTATTGCGTATATGTGATATGTTTTCTATTGTTCTTGTGTAGATTTAAATTCAATTAATGACTTTAGCTGATTAAGGGTTATGAATGCTAAAGTATCTGTCTATTAAAATAAAATAGTATGTAGTTGGATATGATATTCATACAAAGTCCATCTTCCAAAGTCCGTGTGAGAGGTTGCCATTTAGTCGCCACAGTATACATGTATAACCAAAGCACCTTTGCATTCTTGTTCTCTTTTTAAAAAATAACATGTTTTCGATCAAGTTGTCATTTTCCCAAGAATGACGTTTTGCTAAAAACTTAATCTTGGGGACTGCTCGAATTTCTTACTTTAAGAAGATTCTTAACAAATTTCCATACCAGACAACAAATTTGCATATGAGTGGTTTCAATTTAAAAAAAAAAAAAGAAAAAAGAACAATAAATGTCTCTCGGTTGTTCTTGATGCAATAAACTCCCTCAACTCACCTACAGCATACCTCAATCTACCTGGTTTAAGGTAAATGTGTAAGGTAGTCGTGTTTTTGTGGATTTCACACAAGTTATTTCGCATAAAGGAGTACATCTTAGAGTTTATCTAGCGCAATTTCAACATGGTATATATGAACTTGCCATTTTAACGCAGAGAAACCTTTAAGTGACAAAAAGTACAATTTATAAATGAAAAAAACCTTTACTTTGCATGAAAATTATGTTTTCAAATACTTTATATTGGTCTGATGCAAATTATGGCATACACTGAAGATTGCAGTATCCCCCCCCCCCCAAAAAAAAAAATAAAAAAAATTAACTGGCATATCCCCCTAATTGCCCAAAAATAGTACCCAGTGTACAATGCATAGGAAGTCCTATTACAATATTTAATGCGTTGTTTGTCGTATTGCATGCACTGCATAGATGGTTGATAAAAATATGAATGAAGGATTTAATTCCACTTTGAGAAGTATATTGTGCCAAGTTATATTGAATCTAGTTCCGTAGTTTCGTATAAAGAACATGCATGAATAAACTCACTTACGACATCAAATAAAAGAAATGTTTTGTCGACTTCACCAGGAAGCTTAATCCACCCTTTATATCTCTTACGTGGCCAATAATGATTTGAGTGAGAAAACCCGTTACCGTGTTATCAAGTGTATGGTCGCACAGACCCTGTTTTCTTAACTTTCCTGGTTTGTCTGTTTCAGATAATGCGAGAGGGAAGCATTTTTAGGCCACAAAGCCGTTTTAAGCTTTGCGCGACCACATCGGAAGTCCTTGTGCAAACCTAGAGAGATAGCCCACCACACCCGATTTTTTTTTACTTTAAATTTCTGTACCAAACTTTGACACCCCCTACCACGCAATAAATGTCTCCTTTGGACCCCCCCCCCCCCCCCATCCCAAAAACACACACAACCCCTTCATCGCCCCCTGGAAAACTTCTAGATCCGCGCGTGGAGTCGGTGTGTTGCCAACACAATGTACTGTCATAAAGTCATCATGGTTTTAATGATACTTATATGCAGAGACATTGTCATGCAATTTTGTTCTATTTATAGAACTGGAAAAAACATAAGTACATGTACGCAAAAATTAGGTAGCAGGTTGATAGCGAGGGTACCTACCAGGATCGTGGTAACTTTGTAAACAGTCTGTCCCTGTGGAGGTAATAAAACAACGACATTGAAAAATAATACATACGTAAACATTGCATGTAATGAAATGTTACCGAAATTGTATTTCGATTACGCTTTTGGCCTGTTATAAAATTTGAAATGTTAAAAATGCATATATAATAGCGAGGACTTACTGATGACAATGAAACTAGAAGAAGAAAGAAGATCGAGGGCACAGCACATATCCCCATAGTTCACTCCTTGTGTACACGCACTAGTTAAGTGGAGGATCTGTACAGTCAGTTGCACACAGGCTTGTGTCGCAAATAGAGGCTTTAAATGTACGATAGACAGTTTCAACATTAATTCGCCACCAAAAAAAATCGATAAACGTGGTGCATGCATTGTCATGCAAGTATTAAGATAAGGTCAATAGCATTTTTTTAATTTAAAATCTGTATAGGGTAGGGAGTTTAAGTCGTTTCAGATACGTCTATGGAGAATTTGAAGTAGTTAGTGATAGTTTTATACCTGAACTACCTCTATAAATTCTTATTTAATTGGCGAGAAAACAAAGGGGCAAACATTTGCAAACTTAACTTCTATTTTAGAAACCATGTACAAATTCGTATGTGAAAAACCTTTTTTAAAACAATTAAATTCAGGTTGTAAAGGTTGGTTAAACAAAAAAGTGCTTTTTCCATTGTGGTTTATGCAGCTATGAGGGTAGCGAGCATTGCATATATAATTTTGCAAGGATTGATGCATTAATAGTCCATATGAACAAACAGAGAAAGCATTTTAAAATACATGTATATATTTAAATCTTTCCTTTGATCATTCCTCAACTATCATATAAAGTGAGTTAAAGATCCTAAATCATCATTCTTGTCGATCATTACGTAACATCGAAGGAACAGCCAACTCTTCCATTCATGGGAAATTACTTCAGTTTATTTGGAAGTTAGTGCATGTTGTCCGTGCTTTCGTTGTAGTTTCGATCGTTCACGAAGTAATTCGGGCATAATCAACCTCAAAAGTGTAGAATAAAACAACAATAATCAAAGTAAATAGTATCTTATATAAATCTTTGAATAATATAAACACTGCTACATAAAGGTTTATTCATTCGACGACAAAACCGATTTAAAGTGGATAGATTGTCAGTAGCTAATTTAGGAAAAATATTCAGTGGATGTAATTAATGAAATGATAAACTGGGTCATAATGTTCTTATGAAGTTTTTGCAAAATATTGTAACATAGATAACTTTTGCTACATAAAATGAATAGCTAGTGCAAATTTTACCCTTATAACACTTCTCCATTTTTGATCAGGTTGTAAACTTATTGGTTTTGACAAGTTTTGACCGGTTCCATATCTTACCAGTAAGACACGCCTAATTTTCGCTAAGGTTGTATGAAGGTATTTGACAATATTGGAAATTATCTATGGAGATTATTAGGAGGAAGACTGTAATTTTACAATCAAGACAACTGCCTTCCGACAAATCATAGCACCACGTTGAAAATTGATATTATTTGATAGATTTTAGTGCAATGCATTACTTTTACCCTTGCAAGAAAGTTGCATTTTGATAAATCTCTTGCTACAGGGATGAAGCACCTCAATGAAACGACTGATAAACCATGGAGCTAATTTGTTACACACAAAAATGCAAAAAATATTTAAGAGGACTAGATAATCGTGGCCATGTATAGACTATATTGAACTCCTAATGAAGAGCCCTGTAAAAATATATAGGGAAATATTCAAAATTTAAATCTAATATATTTGAACGTTTTCTTGACTGAATGATATTTATTGCTAAAAAATCACATCAAAACTTTAAAGTATATCTGATGGCAAATTTGTTGACCAAACAGCCTCCTTAACTAATGTTGCCCTCCAAAATAAATTACTACAGTATTGTCTTTATATACCTAAAATTACTTTGAGTTGTCATCGTTGATCTTATATAAGAAAATAAGAAACAATAGCGACTAGCAAACCATTTATTTAACTTTTAACATATCCATGTTATATATATCATATTCGAAAGCCAAGTATTCGAATCGTTTCGTCTTAAATAAACTATAACGGCCAAAGGTGACATCGGTCCTTCAATACTATCAGTCCTTTGATTCTGTAATAAGATAAGCGGGGAAGTGGTTACCTTGCATTATTGACGAACAAGGATATAGACAAAAACCTCGGAAATAAGCTCATTACATTTCAAACCACAGATGTCGACCTTCAGGCGTTTAAGAAATTTAATTCTATGGCCTATGAATATGAATGTTACACAATAATTGGGTATTTTCAATGTTCCTGTGTAAACATATATTTCAAAATTGTGTAAATTTATGTTCTTTTGTAAATAAAAATATCACACTGTCGTGTGCACGTGCATCTCCTTTTGTAAATAAATGCCACATAAACTGTGTATTTAGAGATGTGTGTTCTTTCGTAGATGAATGATGTATATGATAATGATTTACAAACAGAAATGATATCTTCTGCAAATACATCTTCAACATGTTTCACAATGAATTAAATACAATGGATTTAATAACAAATGAAGAATCAACTTTTATGGAAGATTTAAAATCTACTCAAACTTCTAATTAACACATCATAAAATCATAATTTTATTTATTATCATTTTGTTGCTTATTATGTGATACATCTTCATTTTTACTCTCTCTCTCTCTCTCTCTCTCTCTCTCTCTCTCTCTCTCTCTCTCTCTCTCTCTCTCTCAATTCATACCATATATGGATTTTTTTTTTATATTTTCTCAAATAGAATTTTGAGAACTAAAATATTTAGTCTAAATTTTCTTCATACTCATAGCTACTTATTTATTAAAATTGTCACTGAATATTCTAAAAAAAAAAAGAAAAAAAAAGTACATATTTTTTTCAAGATGTTATATCCATATCAATCTCTCTGTAACACCGGATTTTTATGTGTTTGAATTTTATGTATTTACTTAATCTTTCGATCATAGAACTTTACAGTTGTTTTTTTTTTTAGGATAATGGTTTTGATTTAACTCTTTTATTAACCAGATCTGAGGGAATGACAATTGTATAGAGACTTGGTAGAGTTGAAGTAAACAAGATTGTTTTGATAAAATACATGTACAATTTGTTTGGCTGATATTGCTGCTGTGTTAATGTCCAAATTAGCACGGGCAATACGGCACCCACACGAATATCCGTTGATAATTTATTTGTCTGTTCTACGCGAGACAGCCCTGCTATTTTGTTTGCGTCCAAAACTTATCTACCTACATTTAAAATGACAACGACTTCCGATTATACGTGTCACACACACACACACACACACAGAGAGAGAGAGAGAGAGAGAGAGAGAGAGAGAGAGAGAGAGAGAGAGAGAGAGAGAGATACTTGAGACTTACGCAAAATACGCTAAAACAGATAGGATTTCTATTTGTAAATTTGCATTCTTTTGTTGGTATTATCTTTTGATAAATGGACATTAGTGTAAACCATAGTTTATTATAAATACAACATACAACATGGATATATAATGATACGTAATTAAGCAAGGATTCGGAAACTTAATCCGTTTCCTTAAATATAATTTACAAATTTTAAATTATTGATGTGCCCAGGTTGGAATGTCTTTGTAAGCACGTTTATGAAAAATTAAAGGCTATACTAACAGTGTGTATGAAAAAAGGCGTTATGGGAGAAAATAGAACCATTTTAACAAGACCTTGGACTTTCGATAGGATGTAACTATCTCTTTCTTGCGTCAAAACAGGTTAAAAATGACGCTGGTTTCAAGTGAAATATACACAGATTGCGTAGTCTTAGCTCAAAAGCCAGACAAATCTTGTTGATTTCAAAGAGCAATGGCTGAGTGGCCAACATTGAAATAGACAGGCCTACGTCACATTGCTGTTTGACACAATCACCCAAAGCCCAAGCTCCCGTTAAAATGGTTCTAATTGCAAGGTGAGTAAAACTAGAAAGGATGTACGTGTGATAAATTGCTATGTTTGATGTTTGAAAGCGTTTTGACGCTGAAATAAATGTGTGTACTGCTTTAAAAAATGTTTGATTGTTTGCTGAAGAAAGACTTGTATCCCCATATATTGAGAAATGCTTGCAAAATGAACGCAATATAAATGAATTTTGATATGTAGTTTTTAATAATCAATCGAACATTCGTATTTGATCAAAACAAAGATAAATATACATGTACACACGTAAGTCTTATCTACCAACCATTTTTCTGCATGAAACAATTGGTGAAAGTTGTAAATTAATCATTTCCATGCCGTTTTTATGGCAAAGGTATTGAATTAGAGTTACCCCCCTTTTCCTGCAACTTAAGATTGCCCACAAAATAAATTTTATTAATATAAATTTAAAAAATAAGATGCTGTGAGTCTTGATATATCAATAAATCTTAAAATCATAAACTTGAATATGCTCATCAAATTTTCTTTGAGTGTCCTTGTTATGCCGAAGAAAGGAATGATCATTATTATACAGTAACTCTATAATTATAGAAAAAAAAAACCCAAACATCTCTCTAGAAGTATTTACTACTTGGAGAAAATGATATTTCTTATGTTGAAAATACTCCCTTTTATTATTATGTACATGAATACCGGTCTATTGTAAAAACTGAGAGGTTTCACGATTACTTTTCATAATACAGATAGTGCACTCTACATTGTAACTGCCTATGTCTTCTTTTTTTTTTTTCCAAATCAGTATCCACCAGTCATATTTCCCGTACTATAGTAATAACGCTGTATTCTGCTATTTTATTTGGAATTATTTAATCATTTGTTTTTGGATTTTGAAAAAGATATTATACATTCTTAACTGTTACGTATTTAGTTTTACATTCCATATAAATTTTAAACAAGTTTGTTGGTATCGGTAAACCTTTTTTTGAAGAGTGTGTGTGTGTGTGAGAGAGAGAGAGAGAGAGAGAGAGAGAGAGAGAGAGAGAGAGAGAGAGAGAAACAGATGCCTTAAAGTGACTTTTTTGTGGTAGGGACCACTTCACTGTTATGAATGACATCGAAATTCATGATAGTTAATGAGAAAATGAGATCAGGAAAATGTCATATTTGAAACCCCTGATGAAACATGTTGCTTTGATATATATTCCCTTAAATATGAAAAGTATAATTCTTCGCTAAATTCTTCTAGACATGCATCCTGTTTATTCACTTAGAGATCTAGATTGGGAACTCCTGCAAAACGCAAGTATGAAAAATAATTAACGGTGAAATGATTATTGGACAAGTCAACGTACAATAAGCAAAACACGGTGAGTACAGTAAAACACACTTTTAGCGAAGTACCGGGGATTTAATTCGTTACATTCGAGAAGTATATGATGCGTTTTAAAACTACAGAAAATGAAACTGACTGCGCTGTGTGTATTTTGTTTGTATGTTTGGGTATGTTTGTTTTGTTTGTTTTGTTTTTTGTTTTGGTAGGGGGAGGGGCAGGGGGGGGGGGGGGGGGGGTGTACGTTTATATGTGAATTGATTATAAGAGCGCATCCTGTAACCGTGTACATTGTATGTATTTGGTTAATTCGATCAACAATTGTCCCTATCGATAGGATTCATGACTGATTTGCAACTTGATTTGATTTTTTTTAACGTCGCGTCGTTATTTAAGATCGTTGTAATACCCTTATAAAGATTCATCTAAATAGTTTTTACTTATAATGGCATACTTCTGTCCCATTGTGTGCAAATTATTTTTCCATCAAATATGTCGACATGCAAGATAAATATATTATCATACAATGCAGTTTTGCCAACATGCTACATGACTAAGTTGACATACAGAACATTGCATTCAAAAAAAAATTATAAAAAATCTCGAAAAATCTCAAATATCGCTGCTACTTATTTATGTCGACATACAACTTATTCATGTTCACCTGCAACAATTATGTTGACATGCAAGAAAAATATGGTGGCATGCAACTTATTTATGTCAACATGTAGTTATGTTGCAATGTGAGATAAATATGTTGACATGCAATTTATTTATGTTAACATACAACCTGTCGCATGTCATCATAGTTGTGTTGCATGTCAATGCAAATATGTAGCATTTAAACATATTTATCTTGCATGTCAACAGAACTTAGTAGTTGCATTTCGACATAACTAAGCTGCATGTTGACATAAATAAATCACATGTCAACATGACTAAGCTGCATGTCGGCATATTCATCTCGCATGTCAGCATAAATAAGTAACATCTAGAATGCTTCAAGACACATATGGGCGATACTTGTATTGTTTAGATTAAAATTAATTTTGATCTGACTGAAATTTAAATTCCTTGCATGTCAACATATTATGTTGCATGTTGCCATAATTATATTGCATGTCAACATATTTATCTCGCATGTCGACATATTTGATAGAAAAATAACTTGTACACAAGGGACAGAAGTATGTCACCATACTTATTAAGAAAAAGTCAAACAAAACGAATTTTAATTCAACCGGTCACTTGTAACAAAACAAGTGTTAACTGGAATTCGGGCAACGTATAATTTGTTGGACCTGATCAAGGCACAAATGTTGCCTTCGGCCTTGGGCAACATTTGTGTCTTCTGGTCCAACAAATCATATGTTGCCCTCATATCCAGTCAATAACTGTATATCAATTTAAACCATGTAAAATCACACGACATTCTTCTCATTGAAATTAATATTTTTCACATGCAAACTTATACTAGAACCGAGTAAATCAATCATTCTAGATTAAATGGTTGGACATTTTGAACTGCTCCAATTTTCTATAGGGGTCATCTTGTTATAATTAATTTTTTTTAAAATTTAGACCCAATGGAAAATCAATGGTTTGTCTAAATTTATCATTTTTATTATAGTACATTTTGTTTATCCGCTCTCAAAATTATTTATTTTATATGTACACAAGTATTTCTCGATGCTTTGTCTGTCAATATTGCTTATATGTACATGTGTATACATGAAATGTAATGTCCACGACCGCCTCGAATATGCAAGCAAGTCAAACATTTGATTTGTTTACATTACTAGTAATTACAACTCTAGAAAACGACCGAGCTGTCAATGATTTTAGAATTTTACCTAATAAATTGCTTTCTTTGGTGATTAATGCGGGATGTGAAGGTAGCGAAATTGCAGAAAAAATACATATTAACCCGCGTTAGTTTTTATTTGCAATGATCGCTACCTTCATAACCCGCATGAATCATCAAAGAAATCATTTTATTGTTTATATTTACATCTTTCTATTAACAAATTCATGAATTGATCGTAAAAAGTAAGTAAAGGTAACTGAATTATTGTTAATGTACATCAGTACGTCAATTAGATAAAAGAAATAGCCAAATCATCTTCCATGGGAATTTGAGTCTGACATCATCGTGAGTATTTTGTGCAGTCCGTGATTTTTCTTAGGTTGCTAAAGGTTTTCGACCGATCGATAAACTGGTAAGAACTGGACCTTGTAGATTTCAGTCCTGTCAGTTTCTATACAGCTTTGAATTACAATTAATTTCCGTAAGAAATAGACGGAATTATACTTAGTCGGTGTAAATATACTGGTAATGTTAATTTTGTTAATAAAAAAACAATACTGAAAAAAGTTATAACCTTCTTCATAAAAAAAATAGCTGTGCATAATTATACCTGTATGCATTGGAATTAAACACATTCTCGTTGATATGGACGATTTTAGTTCCCGAAATTCCGACAACTGCCAAAAGGACTTACATGTAGTGGCTAAAAGTTACTTAGTAAATAAGTGAGTTACTCAGAAGATCCAAAAAAGACATACCCGGTATACATGGCACATTACAAAAAAAAACTATAGAGAAATTAGCTCAGTTTTATCAGAAAATAAAACTAGATTACACGTGATTGTCTCAGAATGGATACACTTGAACATGCATATTGGAAGCCCTGTTCCACAAAAGGTGAGAGGAAAAAAATATATAATTCCGAAGGCCAATAACTAATAACTATATTTTCCTCATACCAAAACTATAGTTATATGTGAATTCCTTAAAAGCGAGTTTTACTGTTGTTGTATTAGTTTCGTATTTTCTTTTTCAAAAACTGTCATATATATACACCAAAAATCATACATCTCTTAGTAAAATAATAACAATGCTTAAAATTACGGATTTCAATATAGTGTTGCAGCTTTATATAAAACTATTAAAAAACTATAAATATTTTATAAAAATTCTTATGAGCGTTACGTTAATTAATTAAAAGTAACTCACATGAAACTAATTTATCAACTAATGAAATTACACGGATGAAATAGAACATTGCGAAGCTCGTACAACTCAACAAGTGCAATTTTGAAATGCAATGCATGCAACCAGTTTTAAAACAACCTTTAGACCAAGAAATTCGGGGTGGGTTTTCTGGTTGAATTAAGACGTTGACACTGTTATGAATTTTCTATGTGAGATAAAGAGTCTTGAGAGGGGGATGCAATATAGACCTACAAAAATCTCATTGAAGACATCCGACAACACAACATTTCAATTATATTTCTTTATAGTCAAAATATCTCATGTAAAATTCATCTAATAATAAAATAAATTGCTTTAAGTCCACACTTTGTGGGTTGTTTTTACACTTTTGAATTTCTTGTTTGAATGCAAAGTTTGACACTACTCCATTGATAAATGGTTTGTTTAGGATTTTATTAAAACACAATTTTCCTCAAACATCTGCACGGTACCTTGCCTCTTCTAATATTTGTTTTAAGGGGTCACACAATGCCACCGTCTCTCTTCCCCGTATGTGTACTTTGCTTTTGGTCGATGTCAGGGGGAAAAACATCCGTATGGGGTGGCAATTTTTGAATGTCGGAGAGAGAGAGAGAGAGAGAGAGAGAGAGAGAGAGAGAGAGAGAGAGAGAGAGAGAACCTCTGCACAATTTAAGAAACAAAATATTAGACCTATTAGTCTATTTTAGACCTACATTTACATCGATTTTGGTCAAGTTTTTACTATAAAATTAATCAATGACTCGTCATTCAACATTGTCTAAATTTTTCAACACTCGACTTCGATGATATGCAATATCCAAAATTAAAAATTGCTGTCTGTTCAATTTCATAACCCATCGATAAACAGCCAAAAACACCCACTTGGATGCATTTGACAGTCAATATTCATAATTCTTAGACCCAATTTAAAAACAAACTTGACGGATTATCATATTTTTTCCTTCAATGTCATACTTGATTTTCTCATTCCCAAGAGATTTGATTGTATTTTAGCTAAATTAAGGGGTGTCCTTCCAAAGGTCAACTTTCCACGGCGCCACAGTCATTTATATTGATTTGTCAACAGCAGAGAACCTCTTCAGACGGGCCGGCAGATTCCGAATTGACGTGCTCCTTCAAATCTTATCGGAATGGAGCCACTCAGTCAAAAACTGAAAGATCACTGTCACTGGATCTCGCCGCTTGATTATCAATCCACTGTTTGGGGGAAACTGTGATTTTGTAATGAGAGAAAAAAATATTTTATTTTCATATAATTTATATTTAAACTAACTTATTGATACTATCTGATTACTAATTCACTGTGTGGAGAAACTGTGATTTTGTAATGAGAGAAAAATATATTTTCATTATTAAGACGGCTGCATGGTCGTGGCAATTTATATACTATAATAATCTCATTAAGATGGAGAGCTCTGTATAAAGATATAGGAAAATTCTTAAAGCCAAATAAATATAAATATAAAAATATAAATATAAATAAATATAATTGGATTTTTTTCTTCACTAAATTATAGTTTTTGACTAAAAGTATCATATAATTCAAGATAGATTTGATGGGCAGATTGTTGACGATACAGCCTTCTTAATATTTGTACTAATTTATAGATACAAAGATTACTATTCCACATTGCTAGGAAATTTGTGATCTGTACGTGTAGTGAGAAAAAGATATTTTTGTTCATTACAATGTATTTTTATTTGCACTTATATGTACAACGAACTGTAAACTTGCATAAATATCTCGCATTGTTATGGTCATTTTCAATTACTTATTTTGATGGAAACAGTATACATACTATACATATATATGCTTTAAAAATTAGAATTGTCATGTTAGATAAGAACACCCCAAAATTATTTAAAATCAACAGCCTCCTAAAGATCCACCATCATTATTCTAAATCAACCCCCTTTCCTGTATAAAAACCTTCGACTTACTGGTGTTAAAGGCCAAATATGCGTATCTAAATCTAATAAGATTGGAATTGACGAAAGATTAAAACGAAAGAATTTTTTAAAAGAAATTTTCAAGAATTCATCTTGTTTTGGTCGACTTACATACCGTTTTTCTCTTTAAGCATAAATAACTAAAACTTGAATAGTTTTGCACACAAATATTTTTAAATTCCATTAAGGCATAAAGTTTATAGTTGAATATTAAAACATATACAGGAAAAATATAAAGGGTTCCCCAAATTTAGAGTATTTGTCGGTATTTAGTCCAAATATTTAAAAGATGATGTTTGGGTAACAGTCATCCCAAAACTAAACAAGAAAATAAATGTTTAGCAGCTGGTTAGTTTGCTGTTTGGACAAATTAAAGCTATGGCACGCGAATTTACCTCTTGGAGTTTCCATTCTGATAATACACGTTGATAAAGATTTGAATCGAAAATCGAATGAATTCATAAAAAATTCTTTATTGCGATTCTACGAAAACGTTTTGGGAAAATCCTTTAATTTAAAACTTAATTTCTTCACATAAAGTCATTTTTTCAATGCAAAAGAAAAGAGCATTTGATTAAAATTATTAAAGTTAGAAAATTATGTTTGTACAGTTAAAAAGCAAGTAAATAAATAAATAAATAAATAAATAAACAATAAACAAATAATAAAATTTACAATGATAATAATTTCATATTTCCAAAACTTCAATTACCTGTGGTCTACGCTCTGCTACCATTATCAATTTCAAGCCGTTGGTAAAAAATTTATTCTTTGATTTTACTTTCAATACAAGTTGGCTTATGGACTATACTTTTACAATACAAGCACTCAGTAAGCATTTCTGTTTACATACCAATAAATATCCATGGAATAGATGAAACCGTTTAAATAACTTCACTGGAAAATACTTGTAAATAAAAACGGGCAATCGACAAAAAGCAAAAAGGAAAAAAAATACTGAGACAGACAAAGGTAGTTGCATCAAAAACGTCTCTAGAAATTTTTATGACAAATGCAAGAATGTAAAATAACAGTCTTTTGGCAACCCGTTTGGCCGTTATGATATTTTCAAGTTTTCAATTTACCCTTACCACTTGGGAAGTCAATGGATGACGTAACAGTTTCTGCGCTCTCCGATTGGTGACTTTTTTCACCTTTACTCGACTATCGACTATTTGGTCAGATCTATATGAATACTTTTACCTTTATAGGTTTTCCGTGTTTAAAAATAAGATTATTGGACAAATAAACACACACTTTTAAGGGGATTAAGATAAAAGCTATTTGCCGATTGTGTCGGTACGAAGCTGAAAAGCTAGTTAATTTTCGTATTTACATGATGTAAGGCTCGCGAGATTTTAGGGTTATTGTAGCAAAGCCCAGACAAGGATAAAAATGGAGAAAACTCCGGCCTCAGCAAAGCCCGGAAATTCCTCGTCTTCCAAAATTGACCCAAGGTAGGAATATTTGAAATTTATTTGAAACAAGGATCATTTGGATCCAAATTAGTATTTTTACTTATACATATATATATTGCTACTTGTGTTACTTTTATGTTGATCCTTGCGACAAGATATAATCCTTAAGCGAAATGATGAAAAAGCTAGAGCTGTCATTTTCATCATCGAAAAAAGCATTTTGAGAAAACAATCTAATGTTATTACCTACGTATTTTAAAATAATTATGCAAGTGAAACCTGCTATAACATTTTACAATAATTATCCTTCACTAGACCAAATGTAATTGCAAATTTATATAATAATATTATGATATTCAATATTTGAATTAAATATATAAATAAAGAATAAATACAGATAACAATTCAAAAGAGGACAAAAATATACTTGCTACATAAAAAAATTCCTCCAAAAAAGTAAAAAAGAAATAGAAAATATTGCGACCTATTTTCAAATAACATATCCTTTCCCTCTGGTAATTTTCTTATAATCTTATTATAATTCAACATTTATATTTTAGAATTTTAACTTGCTTAACTTCAAATGTATCCTAAAATGATTGCATAAGATAATGTATAAAATTATGTCTTCCATAAATTGATATTTATTTCAATTTTTCAAGAAGCATAAGAAAGCAATAAATTCTGAAATATTGTTTTTTTTTTAATGAAAAGACAATTCTTAATATGTTTGTATGGCACGTTATGACCTTCATATTACCTTCAAACTTTTATTTGTTTCATACTCATTTGTTCCAAAATTTTCTTGATATATAAAATTTATGATGCAGTAAGAGAAAATTATTGTAAAGTGTACAAGAATTCTTGAGATTAAACAATAAAAATAATTGGGGGTTTAAATGTTTCTTGACCTTTTAGATTAAGAGATAAATTGAATTTTAACCAAACTAATAGTACAAGCTAGTGACACTAATGGTAATTATTTTATTTAGCTTGCTTTTATCGTAAACGTTTTATTTTAATTATTAATTCAACACAATCAGTTAAAACGTCGCTATTCAATATCTTCTTTGATTTTACATTATTATTATTTTTGTTTTTTTTTGTTTTTTTTGTTTTTGTTTTTGTTTTTTTTTTTTTTGCATAGGGGGTGGTTGCAGGAAGGGGGGTCACAATACACCGGTAACATTCCCATCCGTTAACGTTTCCGTTACTTGTTAAACTAACGCGGTATATTTCTAACCGTCTATCCAAAACCCTAAAAACCGCAAATATTGTTATCTGGTAAGTCTGTGACTGACTGTGAGTATGCGGTATGTATATTTTCTTTGTTTTTTTAATCATGATTCCTATATTGCATTTATTTAGAATTTAGCTGTGCCGACATATTTTCATAACTTTTTTTTTCCTCCTACATTTTCTCCCCTCATTCTGTATTGATAACACAAGAAACTGTAAGAATCTTTTAACACAGTCAAAACAAATGGTCAAACATGGGCATAGTGCATCTTTGACTACAAAAGATATAAGCGCAAAATATACACAAACTTGGTAAAATAAAGGTTTGTGTTTGGGATCAGAGAACACTTGACTCTCCGAGGACATAAGAAGATTAACACCTTAACCGCACGACACATGTATTACAAACGTTTGTACTTGTACATCAATTGTCCTTTATCCATATCGCAGATTTCTTTTACCCACTGTTTTAGAATTTAAAAATATTCATGAAGAATACTGTTGGTTTGAATAGTAGTTCTTTCCATGTTATTCTAGTAGATGTAAAAATGTATTTCAATTTGAAAAATGTTAATTGTTTCCATTTGTTCGGTAATAATATAGGCAAATTTTGATAATCAAACATGCTTAGTGTTTTTTCTTTCTTTCTTCTTAACTGTACCAGCATTTCATTATTTTCTCAAAGATGTATACATGTAAAAAGGCTAAAAAGTATTTTTCGAAATATATATCCAATACATAGAAAAAAAGAAGAAGAAAGAAATCGATCAATGTGAGAAGAAAATATAAACCAATTTTCGCATCAGAGAGAAGGAAATTCGTCAAAATTATATGGCTATTATATATACCCATAAAAGAAGATTTGCAAAACATTGGGTTGATTTTCATCTTTGATAAATAAACTATTTCCATGTCGACCATTGGTTCGTAAGCACAACATAAATCTACTGAAATCCGACATCGATAAAATAATATTTTGCAAACAATTTCCCAAAGACCATTTTCACTGGGGTTTTTTGCACAATTTTATAATCACAATAATGGCTCCAGCTATGTGCAATTCATTCCGTTTCATGACCAACACTATGGCTCATAGAACATGAAGAGAATTTGCTTTCACTCTGCAGAAAGATCTGACAGTGTTTCTTTGGAAATGCTTCCATCACATCCTAGATAGAGAATCCCAAAATTAAACCAAACAACACCATAAAAATCAGCTTGTCTCACTAATTTCCATGATTCCTTGAAGAATAAAAGAGAATATTTTGTGACTTGCTTATATATACAGGTCGTGTGTTGATTCTGGTGGCACGTTTTGCGAGGAAAGAGCTAGTTCGTGCTTCTAGTTTACACATAATACACATAGGAGCACACGAATTGGCCGCCATTACTGAGCGGCTAACTCTTGAGGACACTTCAAACTCTCTCCAAAATTGTAAAGGGATGTTTGTTCTATAGATCTATTGTAATACGATACACCTAAATCTGGTTGTTTTTTTAATGAATATCGACAAAGAAACTCTTTGTCTTTTGGTTGGCTGCTTTGACAATCTTGAACACGAGCTTCTTCGACTGTTTCATGGTTCTTAACACGATCCAGATTTCTTCAGCTCAGCTCGTGTTCAACCAAAGAATAAACGTTTTGGAATTTGACACTTGGAGAATCTTGTCGGCGTTTTGCGTATTAAAGTACTCAATTGTTTTACAGTCCATGTATAATGTCAATCATTATAAAATAGAAATACACCTTCAATTAAATATTTACTCTTTTTATATAATTAATGCATTTACGATCTTCAACGTATCTTTAGAGGATGACTATGCAAAATGGAGGCAGTGTCTGTATCACAATTACATGCATTAACGAGAAATTGCAAAGAACATCTGCTTTGCATAGTGAAATGTAAAGAGGCTTTTTTCATATGTTACACTTCATGGATTGTTGAAACGGAAATGCTAGAACAGTCTTAAATTAAGTTATGATTTTTAATAACAATTATAAACTTGACAAAAACCAGAATTTACTTAGAAATAGTGAGAGAAAGTCTATTAAAGTTCCCAATCTGCTTTGTTGTGAATGAAAAATTGCAAAAAAGACTAGATTTTTTTTTACTTTCATTTAATAAAATATGTGGCTTTTATTATTCTATTGTAACTTATGAAAGGGAAAATTATTCTTGTATGGGTTTTTTTTGGTTTGTTCACAAATTTTCAAACATCTTGTATGTATGTACATGGAGAGAGAACATGTTTCTTTGGCTGGTTAGTTCGGGCATTCCAATTCACAGACAATGTTCACATACCAGACGCTGCAGGGTAATACATCACTGTATATATAATTAATAGGGGTTCCTTGTGAAGTGTTGTTTTAGTGACTAAACACATCTCTCTTCCACCCGCTATTGATAACCGGTTGACGAGATACTTTAGACCCTGACTCTTCAACGTCTCCAAGACGCTTGCCCCCAAGAGCCTTCGAGGAATACATAAACAAGCCTCCATCCGCGCAGTTTGTTAAAATGTTTTGACAATTTGTTTAACAAACATGGGTTTCATGTGTCAATTATTATAAAACTGATAAGATTTTTTCTCTGATATAAAATGATGCAGGCTCGGGTCTGCTAATCAGGCCCTCAGAAAAAAAAAACAACTTATGTGACTCATTTTTACTGAAATAACCCCGATACTTTTACTGAACCAGTTATCGACTAAAATATGCAAATTGTCTTAAAATCATCTTCATTTATAATTATTGTTACACAAACTTTGGCAATGTTCATGGTAATCTCTATTACTTTCTTCCTGTCAAGTTAAAAAAAAATTATTTTACCATACAGCGACTTTGTGTCAACTCTTTGAAACTCCGTTGTGCATATAATTAAAATATTGTACATTGTACTAGTGAACTCATTTTCAAAAGTGAACTCGTTTGTACATTTTATGTAACCAAGTTATTACAATAACTTGTTTATTTTCAATTATAGCTTTAAGTCAAAGAGGTACAGAGATAAGCTACGGACAGAAATCAAAGCCTTAGAGTGCCTTATTCCTGTAGACCGGTCGTCTCTTCACCGGAAGTTGGACAGTCAGACGGTTTTCCGGCTTGTCATCTCCTTCCTCAGAATCAAGCTCCTCTTCAAAGGTGACTGGGCATGCGCGGTATTAATTCAATAACCATTGTTTTAAAACGATTTTTCATATATGATCCTATGTTCTTATGTTCTAGTACTGCCAGTTATTCACAATAAAAGGGCATCACGTAGAATTCACGGTAAAGTTCACGTGAAATTCAAGTGAAAATCGTGCGAGTGATCTTTTTACGTGAAATTTACATGAATGTTTATGTGAGGCACGATTGCTTGTGTAGGGCAATACCTGTTTTTCTTATTAACCTATTTAAATAACGAGTCACTTCGTCAATAATAATTTTATTGACGAATGCGCACTGGCATATCACAATTAATTGCATCTGTCAACAAATGTTACTATACAACCAAGAAATTTTCCTGATAAAAATGATTCTAAAATTTATCAATGCATAATGATTATAATCATTCTGATTATTCAATAGATGATACACAATCGACTTCAGGGTAAATGATAAATCTATTCGATCTTTAAATACACTTTAGAGGCTGGGAATATCCTAAATGACAGAAGTCTGTAGTAATAATTCGCAATGTGGAGACTTCTTTGTTTTCATTTCGCTATCAAATTCCATAAACCGCTAAATGATAAAATAAATAACGGCGAGGTAACCCACTCGAGTTGGATTTGTCAATACAGCGGGGAGATAGGGCCGCCTAATGCCGGGCTGATCGGTCATCATGGCAGCTGACACACCCAGACAACTCTGGGATTACCTTCCATCTTCTCCTGTACTCTTGTATTGCTGAGTCACTGGAATTGGGGAACACGGGGCCTGGACATGCTATAGCTCTTAGTCTATAAGTGTATATTTGTTAAAGAATTTGCGTTTAATTGTTCATGCCTGTACGAATAAGAGAAATACAACAAATTTCTTTCGGACATCCAAAAGATTAAAAACTACTACGTGAAGGATTATCATCAACTACTAAAATAAGGAGAGAGAGAGAGAGAGAGAGAGAGAGAGAGAGAGAGAGAGAGAGAGAGAGAGAGAGAGAGAGATTATTTGCTGTTTCACGTCCTATCGATAATGTTCAAATTCATGCTGAGTGTTTGAGCAGTGAGGTTCTTTATCGCACTATCGCAAATACTAGTAGTGGGTCATGAGAAAAAAATTAATCCCTTTTTTCAAAGTCTTTACATTTTCAATCCTCAACTTAAGGTATGTATCCCAACATTTGATGTCAGTGGATGAATTAGAAGAAATACAATGGTCCCTGTGAGATGCACAATTCTTTTATATCACTAACGCTATCTAACTGACCGGTTTAAACATCTGCTTGAAATATTTCAAAACCATTATGGTATTCGATCCATAATAGCCACAGATTCAATGAATCTGCATGCATAACAAATATGTATTGGCTTAATACTCATTATACATAGACATAATTTGCATGCTTAAGTATCAGTATGTATGAGTGGAATGTGTCCTAAAAAGTGACCTTTTCCTGTTGTTGAAGAGTTGTTCCCCTTTGCTTTTAATCTATAAAAATCAATTTTTAAAAAATCTATCTGGTATAAAATTTGTTTTCAATAGTTTTTCTATTCCTTATGATAAATACATCTTTCCACCAGAGCATTCTTACTCTTTTCTTACTCTTTCAAAAATGTGCTTGTCTTTATAGACCTCAATGCAATCTTCATTTATTAATTACTGCTTAGGTGATTACAATTTTGAAAATTTCTCTTGGTTAATCCTTTTCAACTTTTAAATGCTTCAAATTAATATTAGAGTATTTAATAAATGATGGATATTTAAGGTATAAAATATTAGGTCCTAATATGGATCGAATACCTTAAATATGCATGGGTTTTCAATACCTTTACAAAAAATGTCAAATGCAATTGCATCTAATTATTATTTTCAATATTTCATGAAATTTTGTAAAACTTATTAACATTTTAAAAACAGAGAAGATATATTAAAACAAATTCAGGTAATTAAATTGAAATAAATTCCACAAGTAAGGGTCATTGAAGAGCTATACAGACTGAATAACAGCCGTCAGTCTTAGTTGTCCCGCTATCCACTTCACGACCGGGTGGTCTGAACGAGTGCAAGAGGTGTCGGCTGTCTACCCGTACCATACAGAGGCAGGTTGATGACATTTTCGATTCCACTTTAGCTCTGTGACTTGAGACATTTATCTATGACGCTATCAGATGATGACAACATCATGGCGCTTCTACAAACTCTTGCGGTCCGAAGCTGGGAGACTGACCCTGGCGCCAAGAATTCGTTACCCCCCAACTCCAACCCGCGCCGAACGACGGGGGGAAGAGTGCGGGATATTTTAATGTTGAATTGTTTGTCCAACACTCCAAGCAGTTTGTCCAAAATCTAAGCACAGTTCCTAATCTCTTTTATCAAATACGGCGCTTTGTTTTTCATAAATTAAATAGCAGGGGTTTCGGCGGAATTTATTGATTGGTTTATGTCTGATTCAGGTAATATTTGCGCTGCATTTGTGATAGTGATATTTTTTTCAAGTCGTTTTCAAACTATATTTCTGCTTCAAACCTCCTGTTTTCTTTGAACTGGGCAGGAATATTTACTAGATTTTGAGAAGTAAATCTTCCGTTTACACCTAACGTGTTTCGATGAACCGCTGTAACCCTATGTCAAATAAATGGAAAGGTTTCCAACAAACAAAGAGACATTTTTCACACAAGTTTCTTTGTTTTCCGACTTGACAAAATGAAAATGTTCAATTTGAAATTCTTGAGTTTCGATATCTTAAGAAACAACAAAGCGTCATAGCATCGGTGTACGTAAACTAGCGAACTATTAGTAATGAACATTAAATCTTTTATATATTACTGCATGTATTTACATGTATAGGTCATTACTACACAACTAATGTACAAAAGATATCATGTTACGTTAGAATGTATTGATTGAAGCAAACAAATAAAATGCTTTGATTTCTAATACAGGTACATTAAAAAAACTTGTAGATTTCGTTTTTGAAAAAATAGTCATAATTTCATTTTTCTATTTTTAAATGAATTTGCGAATGATCATTTCACATACATTGAAATTTGTGTGTTTAACCAATTTCTTTATATTTCATTAGCATATGAAAAATCCAATACTTCATTACAAACTGGAGAAGCTAATGATGAAGTGTCACATCCAAGTGCAGAACAATTCTTTTGTGGAAGAAACATATTTCAGGTAAGGTATTGGCTTTTGTAGTTTTGTCAAAATCAGTAAAGGAATAAAAAAAAAATACATTCTGTCTGAATCATTTCATGAGTAAGTATGCTATAGAAGTACGCCGTTTTTTTTTTGGTTTTTTTTTTACATTTAATCAGCCTGAATTAAAAGAGCGGAGTGCATTATCAAATCACAGTTTCATTAAGTTCTCCACTTCTTTTTCCAACTGCCTAACAACTCGATGGTTCATGAATAGCAAGTTTCCGTTTGGCAGAAAGCGACTGAGAATAAGAGCAATTTTGTCACTTTTGAGTCTAGCCTCTGGAGGCTGATTTATAACACGAACGTGCTCCTGAATAAACCGTATCAGAATTTTCAGTACATTTTCTGCTAGGAGTCTATTTTCCGATTTTTCACAAACTAGGGTAAATCCTGAGTTACCCGCCCCTAACCAAAGAGCTATTCTTTCCACTGTGAAAGGGTTGCCCTCTGGGAGTCTAATGCAACCGAACTCAAAGTCTGGGAGCGTGTCGTCATTTCCCATGCGTTGAATATCATCTTCCACGGCTCGTGACTGCACTGCTCTCCGAAATTGGTACTCAGAATGAACCTAGGAAAGCAAGAAAAGATTACAACCCAGATAGGGTTTATTTATTCTAATGAATTTTATAAAATAAACTGCCAGTCAGTGGGATCGGTATTTCGCAAAGATTTCAAATACTTAAAATTCTTAGAGCACAGACAAAGAGTAATTATTGAAGAAGTAACATATCTATAAGCCAAAATCCTGTGGAAAAGGTGGGAGGGGCAGTGGCGTCTTTCAGTACTTACTTCGTTGGCTATTAATTGAATGTCGTTTCTTCTACGATTTTTGTGTTCAGCATCATTTACTTCATCTGAGTACGTCGCATCCTGTCCATAAACATTGTGATAAAGGACCCGACACGGGCCGGGAAGGAGAGTGTGGATAACAAACGCGTAAACCATTGTTTGTTTACATCGGAAGTATGATTACGAAATGTAAAAATAAAAACATGGGTAGGAATAACAAGTTCCGAATTTTCTTTACTGTAGATACTTGATGGGTTTGTGTTAGCTGCAACTACAGATGGGACTGTGTTATATGCGTCGGATAATGTTTTACAATATCTAGGATTTAACCAGGTAATTTATAACGTGTCTTGTTTTAAATAGTTCTTAAGTGCAGTTTACTTAAGTCTTAACATATACTAAAATAGCGGCCTTTGGTAATATCTAGATAATGTCAAAATTCCAGTAATATAATTTTTTGCTACAAATTCTGTTTGTTGATACTATATCAGACCATTTAATACATTTAACTAAATTTAAGAGTATGTGCAGCATGATTTGCATTAGGATTCAAATGGCTAAACTATTAAAGGTATCAATTTTATATTGTAGGTTGATTTGATGCATCGGTGTCTGTACGGTATAGTACACCCTGATGACCACGATAACATGAAGAGCGTACTGGAGCGTCAAGGCACAGCATCTGTAGCACAGGTCTGAAGTTTGGCTTTTACGTGTAACGTTAATTCTGATGTTATTTACTTTTTAATATTCATGTATATTTATTTTATTTGATGATAAATTTTTAATTTTAACTTAAATATTTCAAATCTATATATTCATTTGATGACATAATTTTAAATAATTGTTATTTTTTGTCCTTATTAAGACATAATAATATAAATACGTAGAAAAATTTGAATTGATTGCTGTTTTTCCTTTATCCATCAGATGACCAATGACCCACTTTCTGAGAATGAGAAAGTGTCTTTTGTTTGTCGAATGAAGTGTTTTAACGGGACGTCAGCTGGCTACCTAGTAAGTTGATTTGTCAAGTTTTAATTAATTTAAGTAATACAACTCAATTTGACCAACTCTATAAAAGATAAATTGGCTTATACCAGTATCTTATCAAACAGTGTTTATTTGTAGTAGTAGAAGCGTATATGTAGAACAATAAATTAAAATCCTTTTTTTTCTTTTTAGAAAATTCACAGCTCTGGCAAAATTGAAAATATTCCTGAACTTTCGTTGAAAAGTAATCAAAACCCACCACAAATCATGCTTCTTTTTTGCCAACCATTCATGCTGACCGGAAGTGACCTCACAAATGATGTGAAACAAAACGTATTCTGGAGTAAACACGATATGGACCTCACAATCCGCGAGTTGGACAAAAAGTGAGCATTTGTAAACCTTATATTAAATTCATTTAATATTTGCTTCACTCCAGGCGATTTAAAAGTAATATAATCTTCTCTTCATTTTTTAAAGGGCATACGACATTATAGGATACAGCGCGGATGAACTCAATGATGTCACCCTCTACAAATATGTCCATCCAGAAGATCTCGTGACGTTTGCCGCATGTCACAAAACTCGTAAGTTTATTTCATACATGTTTTACATCACCAGTAAATGTTGTTCAGATATTATAGTAACTTTCAATTATCTCTTATTTACAGTGATGGAAAGTACAGAAGTGCAAACGATGTATTTCCGCATAGAAACTCGGAACGGGAAGTGGATTTGGCTGCACAGCAGAGGGAAAGTGATCAGCAAAAACTCCAAGAAGTTTTCCATTGTCTTCACGCACTGTCCCGTCAGGTATTTTCTGAGATGACATTCCCTGGATGTATCCTTAATACCCAACGCCAAACAAACAAATAAAATGATTAAAAATTATGTTTTATCAATTAAAGGGAAGAAGACAGTACATTTCTACAGCAAGAAACGGCGCTCCGTCAGCGATACGCCATTGGTGACCTACAGTTCTTCATCCAAAATGGACACTACAGCAGCGGTGGCCATAGATCGGACTCTGAGGGTAACAATGAAGACATTCACGGTATGCAGAAAGTCAGTAACTTCTGCACGCCACACATGGGGTTCACCGAGGATGTGTCGCTTTCCTTTTATACGCCACTGGTCACGTGTCCTTCCAGTTGGCACATGCTCTCCGACCGCCATTCCCCAGTCTTGCCGTCAACGCACGTAGCCCACAAAATTACTCAACGAGAGAAGCAGCTTCAGTTCCAGGAGTTCAAAAGACGGCAGCAGATCGAGAAGGCTGTGATAAAAACAGAGTACAATGTCTATACTACCCCTTCCCAGAATTCTTGCCAGCAGCAGTTTACCGCGCCCCCAGTTGAACCTTTTGTGTCTTTCAAACCATGTGGCAATGAGGTTCAGATGATAAAAGCTGAACCACGTGATAGCTATCACACGAATTGTGGTCACGTTATGAACTATCCCAATATCAATAAAAACTACCATCATGTCCCTTCACCGGTTTACATGAACCCTAGCGACCCACCGGCTCAACAACATTGGAATACAATGGCCCCACCGAATTATCCCAACGTTCCGCCTAATGTTAATATCTACAACTTCCCACCTTCTCCGCCAAATTCACCTCAAAGATTACAAAATTACCCATACCAGGTTTATCACAATCAAGTTCATGAAAAACCCAATGCATCGTTCATTCATTCACCAATAAACTCGTTGCCAAATCAGTATGACCCAAGTCAAATTAACGGAATTCCCAATAATCAGCCTACCCAACCAATCCAACACATACCAAACCAGTACTTTTCGAATGGTTACATGAAATCTGACAAAGGGGTTAAGTTCTCCGTTCGCTGCAATGCTCCTCAGCAGACCCCTTACTTCTCCCAGGAGGGGCCAAACCTAGGAGTTTTCCAGGACGCCAGTAATTACGCCATCACGACTATTGCTGGACAGTCTTGTTCTATGCCACACAGGTTTGGTCCCGACGAGAGGGTGGAGTATGACATCGAGGCCTCCATCCACATGAAGATTGTGGAAAATCCCAGGAACAGACGAGGAACGCATCTTAAAGGGGACGTGGATCTTCCATCCATCGGGAGTTTTCTGGAATATTTAAATGACTCTTAATTCGCAAACGCATTAGTGCAACCCGTCCAAAAAACCATCTTGCCATATTAGTAATAAATGTAACGAGAATGAAGCTTGTGGTTGATTCGTTATAGACGCATTGATAAACAAAGCTAGCATTCCGTTGTGACTCAATTATTGCATGAAAATTTTGAATAAAGATCTCTAGCACTTTTGAATTTTTTATGTTTTTTTTTTTTTATCAAATAACAATAATACAAAGCACAAAATAGGTGTAAAGTATTCAAGTTCTTTGCGTCTTACGAGAACTTTTGTTGCCATCAACTTAAAATGTATAACGCTATAGTTTATTTATAAATGAGTTGCAGACGTGTTTGTTTTAACATGGATCTCTTCCATGTAAGATTTCACAATATATTTTTAAAACGCAAGGACATGATAAAAAACCGAAGGACAAAAAAAAACATGATAACAATCAACAAACACATCGGTGTCTGTAGCTAGCGGTCTTTTACAGAGAGGTATATTGTTATGTCCTTATCTGGATCTAGTGTCGACAGGTTTAACACTATCAGAACATCAATATTTCACACAGTAAAAAAATATGTCCCAGTTCGTCGTTACTTATGTAACAAGATACTTTTCTTGAAGAAATAACAAGACTGAGTTCCTTGCGTGGCAGGCACAACTTCGATTGAAACAAAACATGTCGGATGTGGTAAAGGCACTAGGAAAAGCAAACGCACCTGCTAAAAGTTTTCCGAATGAAGAGGAGAAGCAAGACATGTATAGTGGAACTGAAATAAAATACGAAGAAAAAGAGCCTTACCCATCCAATGAAAGCAAAAGGTTGAGAAATGATAAAGTTTACAACGCTAGCATAAAAACATTGCAAGCCGGGCAAAAGGTTGGTTCTGAATTGTCTTTGATGGAAACCGAAGACTTGCGTGGAAATGGAAATGGAGGAACGAAGGTAAACGAAGTCAAGAAAACTGTTCGCCAAGAAAAGGATAATATGAAAATGAAATTCACCGCCGAACGAAGCAATCAGACGAAAGAGGGAACCGGTAAGCATGAAAATAATCATTTGTCGCCTTCAATGAAGTATCGCCAGTATTTGCCAGAAAGCGGGGAAGACGTGTATAAATACGAAGGGGATTTGACTGTCTGTCCAATCTGTAAGCATGAGTTGTTTATACCAAAACATCTGCCTTGCCTGCATACATTTTGCGAAGGTTGCATTGGGGATTATTTCCAGAAACTTAAGGGAAAATTCAACTCATTTCGAATCCGCTGCCCCGTGTGTAAAGAATATCAACCTGGCAAAAGAGCAACAGTTTCTGCCAAAACTGTCGCTCACTTACTACCAACCAATCACTTTCTTCTCAATAAAATCGCCAGGAAAAATATGAAAAGTTGCATTCCTTGCTCACGAGCAGGAAAAACATCGCCATCAGAATCTTGGTGTCTTTACTGCCGAGAGTCGCTGTGTAGTGAGCATGTGTCATACCACAACAACCTGACTTCTCCCGACATTCACCGCGTCCTGAACATTAAGGAGGTCGCTAATGTCGTCGATATTGCGTACTTGCCCGCGTTCTGCGAGGTCCATGCTTTCCACAAACTGAAGTTCTATTGCGAGGATCACGGTGTGGCGGTCTGTGATGCCTGCAGGAAGGTGTACCATCGCGAATGTCCAGGATTAGTTACGTCTGAATCCGAAGCAGACGAAATCCGACATGGCGACTTCGTGCAAGAGATGGCGGAGAAATTGCAAAATTTGGAAAAGACGGCGGTGGATATGCTCGACAAACTAAGCGAAAACCTCTCCGATCTGTCGAGCTATCGCAAAGATGACGAAAGCTCCATTTCAGATATGAGGCAAAATTTAACTAACCACATGAACACGTTAGAAAACAAACTCATCACTGAACTTTCTTTGAAACAAAAGGAAAAGGAGTTTGAAATTCAAACAGAAATTGGAATATTTGAGAAGAAACGAGAAACACTATTATTTTACAAACGTCTTCTTGAACTCTTGTTGAGCGAAGGACTAAGTGTGCAGTTGTTTGTTGAACTGCCTAGCATAAGCCTGCAATCTAACATCCTGGCGGAGAAAATGCATCACAGAGCTGCTATCATGCAGAACAGCTCAATTCACGTGGGATTTAACGACGTTATTGTTAAGCTAGATTCCATGGGGAGTATAGTAGAAATGCATTCTACAATCAAGCCGGAGATCCCACACGCTCGGAGTTCTGGTAGTTGGAGAAAACTCGAACTCCAGTCTCCCCAAACAACATTCAGATCGGAAGTCTTGCATCGGAAATTAAAACAAGGATTTCTCGTCATTCGCTTTCAGAGCAGTACCATCACTGGTGCCACCACAATAGAAGGCCGCCTCGTACTGGCGGATTACATCGGCCGCGAAATTCGCTCCTACTACGACAATGGAAACCATGACGACTCCCTGAATATACAGGACTTAAATGGAAATCCCTGGGACTTAGTGGAAGTTCCCACAGATCGTGTGGGTAACACGCTCATCATTTCATTTCCGAAGTTACGAAAATTACTACTTCTCCAATGGGACGATACCATTGTTGTTCAAAAGTTTTCCTCTACCAAACAAGAATGCTACGGAGTCACTAATGTAGGAAGATACGTCCTTGTCGCCTGCTTGAAACATTTGGAACTTTGGAAAGTGGAGGACGATCTAATGATGAAGAGAAAATCAATTCTACCAGTAACTGGCCAGAGAGTCGAAAACATACACCCAACTAACCCAAACCGGATACTATACACCGACTCCAGTGATGACGGTTCTTTTTATTGCATCACTAAGGAAGGGGCAGTTGTGTTCCAGTATGACCACCCAGAGTTGTCTTTCCCTCGCGGCATTGCCACGGATAGGGAAGGCAACATTTACGTTGCGGGCTACAAGTCTAACAACATTCATGAACTGTCCCCCGAGGGTGAGCTACGACGGCTGATAGTGCCTCAGATACATCTTTTCCACCGCCCACGGGTGCTAATAGAGAATGGTGGATCCATTTACGTTATATATGGCAAACACAAAGTTTTAGAATTGTCATAGATAACAGTCAGGGTGTCAAAGATATCAAGTTTTTATTTATTATTTCATAACATGACCCCTTAAATTAATAAATTTGTACAGAATCAATAGTCTGTTTAAAATTATATTCTACAATGCAAATAAAGACACGTACATACTCCATGCCTATTTTTTTCTTAATTATAACAAATTTCTTGCACCAAGAGCAATACAAATACATACAACATGTAGTCCAATTTAAAACAATGAAACATTTGAATTTCACAAACTATTCTGTTAATTCTTAAATTTGATGATTCCTTATTGCTTCTCTTCTCTGTCACAATTTTCTTCCTATACCTCTCTTGCTTTTATGACATTTTCCTGTTTTCCTCTCCCTCTTCTATCACCACTTTCCCCCTTTGCCCTTCTTTTTCCGTTTCTGGGCCTGTGCAGGCTTCTGTTGCCTGGGACCCTGAGCGGCGGGGGCGGGGGAGGGTGCGGTGGGGCTTGTGGAGGAGGCTGTCCCCGGGCGGGGGGAATTAGGGTCACTGCCTGGAGTCTTACTGGCATCTCTGTGAAGGAAACAAATTGACTTTGATAAACTCTCAGTTAATGAACATTACTACTTCTGACATCTGTATAAATTAAAATATTCAAATATACCACTACAATCACTGCATCAAATTAACAAGTTTATGATTAAAATTCTTTTGAATACAAATAAATATTGTTATATTAAAAATAAAAAATTTTTTTTGAATACAAATAAATATTGTTATATTAAAAATAAAAAAAACCCTCATTAAAACTAACACAAGTTTATGATTAATATTGTGTTGAGATGCAAACATTGATAACATTGTTAAAAAGGAAAAATGTACTCACAAACTATCAGTCAATCCACTTGTAGCTCCTTGAGGGCCTTTGCCTGTGAATAAAATGGTAATAATTGGCATTAATTCTGATAGAGATTATAACAAATTCCTATTTGCTATTGGTTGAACCTGTCTTGATGATCTTACCTATGTCCTTGCGTTTATCCCTCCTCTTTCCTCTGTAATATGACCTCTCTTTACGGGGCAACCATCTCTCTGGATCAAGCTCAGCATCAGGGTTCTTTGGCATTTTGCCTGTAAAACACCAACACATGTGAAAATGCATTAACTACAGTAACTGTTGATTTCTATTTTACACATTTAAAAGTACAGTAACTGTTGATTTCTATTTTACGCATTTCTATTTTACGCAAGTTCTTGATTCCCCTGTTTTGCATAAAATCGCAAGAATATGAAATTGCAAACACCTAAATTTTATCATAACTTCTTATGCCTCTCAGCTCACAGAAAAATAATGGTGAGATCTTAAAATCAGTAGGGGTAGATTCTCACAGTTTTTAAAATTCATTTATTCATCACTGTTTAATTAGGAATCAACAGTAGCAATTAAAAACATATTTAAAGTCATTTACTTTAATCAAACCATTTTCTTCTTAAGAATTTTTCTATGGCTGTTTGGCTGAAATAAGCTCCTCAAACATGTAAGCAGATCTGAAATTATAACATTTCTTACCCTTCTTCTTCTTTTTCTTCTTCTTTTGCACTACCATATCACCAGCCCTATAAAGATAGGAAACCAGCAAGTGACATACACTCTCACAGATTCACCAGGGTTTACTGTATAACGGTCATTTTTGTCCAATGTTATTTTAGCTGATTCATGATTGTATAGTAAAATATCTCACTAAATCTAAATTTGCCCAATTACAGTGTGGTTAAAGAGAAGTAACTTTCAGTTTTTAATTTGGCCTGGGTCTAAATCCAATCCCTATAAATGGGGGCAATGATTTCCTTGTACACAGTACCATGAAGCAACTTGTACTGGTAAATAGAGATGAGCATCATGACTTACGGTCCAGGGGAGGGAGCGGCATCCGTCTTCTTCTTCATGTACTTGGGCCCGAGGGTGCTGAATGAGGTCTCTAGCTGATCTACATCAATGTCCTGGGCAATCTCCTCCACTGAGGGCAGGTCTTTACTGGCTCTGACAGCAGGTTAAAGAAATCACCAACAAACATTTTGCACATTTTGTCTCTAACATGGACTCCTGCACTTACCTCAAGGATTGCACAGAAGCACCAAACAAAGATACAATGTTAATCAATACTTGTTATTCTAACACAGTTTGTCTAACATCTACGTAAGTTTTGATCTTCAGGAAACCAATTCAAAGTACAATAGATATAAAGGAACATGTACAAGGAATCTAAGGATACAGTTTAGCTTTTTCTGGATCAAACTGGGAATAGGCAGAGATCAGCTGGGCCAATATCCTGGGATCATCCGGCTTTTTTCTGTGAAAATAAAATTCCACTAATAGTTTAATGCTTTCATAAACCTTAATTGACCCTTAAAAATGTTCCTGTTGATTAATGAACCTTGGATTGCTTTGAAATATTTTCAAGATAAAACAGCCTACCAGTAGCTAAAAGTAATGTATCATATGTGTACAGTATATAGAGGAAAGAGGAAAGAACTCTTACTTCCTAAGTTCTTCCAACATTTTGGCTGCTTGCTGAGGACTTCCATTCTTCAACTGGAAATCAGCATTAGCTCGCATCAGCATGGGCAGAGATGGGGACTTTGGCTGAAATAGTGAGGAAAAAATGACAATGAAATCATGCACAAAAGGTAATATTTTGGTTGCACAATAGAATCACTTAAGAAAATATTTGTGTGTAAGTAGGAAAATAGTTCATCTATGAATTCCTTTACATTCCTCTTTAGGAAACTACGTTATACATAGCTTTATAGAAAACTACAAATATTTAAAAGCAGCTCATTCCGTGCACTGCTTATACACTCGAAAAGATGTACATTACTCCAATTCTTAGGTACATAAATGACTGTACATGTATTGATTTATACCACCGTACCATTTCATATCATGAATGACAAATTTAATAAACAGAAAAAAATCCCATTCTGCCAAACCTACCTGGTTCTTGTTGTACCAGCTGACTGTCTGGACCAGGACTTCTGATGCCGCTTCTTTGTCCTCTTGGTTCAGATAGAGTGCCACCAAGGCAGACACCTACAGATACAGAGCTTACATGTACATTCTAAATAAAAAACCCACAACAGTGCTGTAATATAATTCAATTTTTTTCCATCTACTACCTGTATTTTGTAAAATTATTATAATTTGTGGGTACCCTGGGCTTAACCAACCAACTAAAATTCCCAATTATATGGAAACATGGCAATCTCTTACAGGCAAAATCCCTGATATAACATCTCTATGCACTTTTAAAACTGAAAATCCACCAAAATTGGCCCCAAATAAATTTCTAATGTATTCACAGTATGATAAAAACTTGGCCCTAGCTTTGACTTACCACTCCCGGCTTGTATCGGAGATCCCCCAGGGACTTGAGAGACTCGCAGGCCTCATACACATGACCCTGGGTAAGGTACAGCTGGGCCATCACCAGTTTGGTGGTCAGGGCCTTGTCAGGGTGAGTGGCTGCATAATCCTGTGGAATTTAGAAAAAGATAAGAATCTCAACGGTGTTGCTAATTCATAAAGTAAATATTATTCAAGCCATGATCAGCATAAGGGGAAAAATCTAAAGTGTGTTGTTCATATGTAATGTAAATATTATTTCATAAAAAATGAATGGCCATTTACATAATTCGAAGACAACAAATTCACACTGCATGTAAGTCTATCGACAATACCTGTATATTTCTCATTGTAATAAAACCAAATGTAAGTAAGGTTATTCATTTAAACAAAAATCTTAAATTTTGAAAACCATAAAATAAAACCGATACATCCAAAATATTAAAAATTTTTGGGAAAAGTGAGATAAAATTTATGGGAAGTAGACAAACACTTACATTGAGGAGCTTTTGGGCCTGTTCTGCTTTCTTCTCCTTCACAAACTGGGCAGCCTCTATCAGTACCGGGGCAGCCATGTCTGGGTACTGCTTCTTCAGCTGGGCAGCCAGATTATGACACTGCTCACTCTTCAGGTAAAAAAAACCAATCTATTCATTGATCCTGATTTTTTTTTTCAAGTTACATTGTAATTTGAGTTTTGCAGGGATAGGGTTGTTATCATTTCTCATCTGATATGAATCTGAAGTTTATGCTTTTGGCATATTTTTTGGCTGATATCAACATATGAATTTTTATTTATCTCAACATAAGGGATCCTATTCGTTTTTTCTTTAAATAATTCTAATTGATAGATGCATCCATACATTTACAAATGTACATGTATGGATGCACTGAAGGACCCCAATGCCTAATTTATTAATAGATTTCATACATTTGGGTTTTTTGGGGTTTTTTTTTTCGTGTAGATTACCTGGTTTGTGTACAGGTGAAGCAGGCACTGATTGACATTGATGGAACACTTCTGTCGGGACGTCAGTTTCTGCTTCAGGTTGTCTCCTGTAGCCAGCTTCATCTTCTTCTTAGAGTCAAATACACTCTGGTCCTGATAACAAAATACGTAACATACTTAATGCAATACTTGAATGATAGCACATTCTCTGAGAATCAAGTTTCACAGTTTTAAATAAATACATGTACATATGTAATTCAAATTTAGAATAAAATTTTATAACTTATCTTGAATAATAATGCATTTACTTATGAGGTTAGCATTACTTGATTTTATTTTACTAAATTCATTAACATAAAAAATTAGATTCTTTAAACTTTATCTTGAATAATAATGCATTATATTTTTTAAGAATAGAGTAGCATGTACTTGATTTTATTTCACTTAATTAATTCCCAATTATAAACAAGATTCCTAAAACTGTACCTTGAATAATAATTACTTCTTAAGAGTGAAGAATTACTTTGTTTTAACTTTACCTAATAAATAATGATAAGTGAAACTCTTTAGCCTGTATGTAACTTTACCTTATTCAGTGTGACAACATTGTTGGAAGCTACTGCCAGCAGTCCTACATCATCAGGCCTGGAATAGTTAGTCACAGTACAATAAACAGCAATGAATTTCCACAACTCTGATCATTTCTAATTGTTTAAAAATGGAAGAAAATAGTCAGTGATTTATGAGATAAGACTATTTCCTTAATTGGATTTACCTGTTTTTTAGAACCTGGTTGTATATCTGAAGAGCTTCTTCATTTTTACCCAGCTTTTGCAGAACAAATGCCAACTGAACTCTGAAAATAAAAGACACCTATAATTAGACACACTGGAAAAAAAGACCAATCATGACTGGCATTTTACAGAAGGGGAAAAAAGTCTAAAACAAAACTTTGATTGGAGAGAAAAATCCAAAACTTCTTAATACTACATTATGTATACTAAGGCCATAAAACATGCCCACATCTGATCTCAGTCTCCATTTTACCATTGTTTACAAAAGGAATATATTGCAGAGATTGGGGTCAAAATTGAGCTAGTCTCTATACACACTGACAATGTCTCAAAAGTTAAGGCAAGATTGTAGGCAGCCCTAGTAAAATGAATTAAGAAGATGCAGGTAAGTATAAGTATTGATGTTAACTGAGCTAGTCTCTTTGACTTCAGGGCCAGGGAGGATTTATTGAGTGGCTGTGGTCTTGGTGCCTAAATTCAATAATTTCGACTGGTACATGTACCTGATGATTCCTAGTTCTTCCTCAATCTCTTCCTCCGTCACATCAGGATCATCCTCAAAACTTTCCTTGCAGTAAGCTGTCAATATATCAAAACAGTGTCATAATCCATATTTATATGTATGTACTGCATCTTTAGCTACATTAGATAGAGGAGGCTCATAACCCACATAGTGTAAACCAACTTTTTTTTCGTGATTACTTTATTTTGCCATTTACTGCAGATAAACTAGTCTGCGGCGACTAAATTTTTGTGATCACGAAGAGCGTCTGTAAAAGAATATATCAGAGACTAGAGACGTTTTATGACTGGTTTGCAGTGAGAAATATTCACAACTACAAGGCTCTTGCAAATCTTGAGAAAATTATTCCCATGTAAATTAAAGTTGGATAATAGTATATCTACACAATCTTTACATTACAGAGAGGGGGCGTACCTTCTGCCTTCTTAAGCTTTTGCTCCGCCCCCTTGTAGTCCTCTCTACCAATCAGATAACAGGCCATGTTATAACACAGCTCATAGGAGTTCTCCTCCAGGCCAGGGTTGTCCTTCAAAACAGATAATGTATGTAGAAACCAATTTTTAAAAAAAAATTGTCATGTATTTTAAATCTTGGTACATGTGTAAAATCTGTGGGTATAGGATTAATTGTTGACAAAATGTCAAGCTAACCTATCTTAAGACCTCATACTCTTATCTCAAAAAAAAACAAAGGAAAAATGTTTAATGGCTGACTGTTATAAAATAAGCATCATTCTGGCTATTTGACCCTCTACAAAATACTTATTACTTTAACTTTCCACATACAATATACTTACAATGTTTTTCCTCTCCCAGAGCTGCAACGAAGCAATGACGGCGGATAGGTTGGTCTGTCTCTCTTCCTCATAGTCATCCTTCACAAACAAGGTTTCAAAATAATCATGAATTTTGTAAATCATTAACTTATTATAGTCAACAGGATTTCTATCCACTTTATTAAATCACTGCCCACAAGAGCAATGCTAAGATCTATTCTCTACTGTTTACAAGATTGCTCTATTGTCTATCATCTACAAGATTGTGTATACATTATGTATTCCCTTTAATTGATACCTATGGTTACAGATAGCAAACTCGGTATGTAAAAAGTCCCACCTCTGAATTTTTGATGACATCCCTGTATAAATCATAACACTCTTGGTACTCTTCCAGACGATACAGCTACAAAGAAATCAGCAGTGTTTTAACAGCTTCAACCTGTATTTGCCATTTGTTTTAAAAAAATTGATAAGCAAGGTAAACTTGAAATTGTTTTACCAAATATAAATTTAAGGTTGAAATCAAGTTCAGAAATCACTGTTGAAATAAATGAGTTCTTCATCATATTATAACAGCATTGTGACTCTGCATTTTACTTTGTAGCAACTATTTAAATATCTTGACAGTTAAACACAATCTCCATTAATATAGTGCTCAATAAATAAAAAAAAAGAAAAGAAAAGTGAAAGCAAGATTCTACAAACCACTTGAGCCAGCAACTCCTTGGTGCGGGTGTCGGGTTGGGGTATATTTCTTAGAGTGCTGAGGGCTTCCTGGGTCCTGTTCAACCGGTATTCACAATACGCCTTCTCAAAAGCTACAGAACTTAAAGAAAAACAAAAGGAATTCATAAATATTAAACAAAAAGGTTATGAAAAATCAGTGAAATTGAAAAAAAAAACCCACCATTTAGATGTACAATTATGCTCTGCATTTCAATGTGTTCTTTGTCTTGACAATGAGAAGTTGTGACAAGAAATCATACAGAAAACATGTACAATGTACATGCATAGACTTTAGTTGGTTTAAAAAACATAGATACAGTACCAGTAAATGTATTTGTTCTTAAGCTAGATTTAATGTACAAGAAATCATACAGAAAACATGTACAATGTACATGCATAGACTTTAGTTGGTTTAAAAAACGTAGGTACAGTACCAGTAAATGTATTTGTCCTTAAGCTAAATTTAACGTAATGGTACATCTTTATGACAATCTAAATAACACCCTAGTAAACTTAAGATAAAATACCTTATCAAGTCTTTATTTTTGTTGATCTGGGTCAGAGCATCTTCAAATTTGTCTAGTTTGATCAGGCAAACAACCTTGCACTGAAAACCAGTTTCATTCTTTGGAAACTCATGCACAACTGGAAAAGAAAAGGAATGCTATTACCTTTTCATAATATTAATTGATGTGTCCTCAGACGAGGCACTTTTATCTTCATTGATTCATTCCATCCAGCTTGAACTGGAATGGGTACTGGTGCTAGCTAATGCTGAGGGTTAACCTGCGATGGACTGGTGTCTACTCTAGGGGGAGTCTCAGACTCTCATCCGCTTAGCACCACGGAAACTGGGGATAAGCATCGGCCCTGTACACCTCATGGCATGGAAAATAATTTAACTTTGTTTCCTTATTTTGTGCAAGTACTTAATATGACTATTTCCCAATTAGTATCAAATTGTAAGAATATGAAATTGTGAGAGTATGAAATTTCAATAGCCTAACTTTTGTTATAAGTTCATAAGTTAACAACTTCATAAAAATAAAAGCAATATATAAAAATCTGCGAGGGAAGTTTATGATGTTTCTCACAATTTCATATTTCATGATAAATTAGGAATTTACAGTAGTTAAGCATAGAAAAGTAGTTTTCTACTGAGCTATACTAGGCTAAGACTAATGCTTGTCAAGTACCTATACTCTGTCCAAAGTTTCTGCTTCCACCACTATTTGCTTGATATTTCTATAATCATAAATTCATAAATGAAAAATTGTGTGAGGTATTCCGAGTGAGTTTCGAATGGAGAAAAGATTAAACAATTTCCCATTATAAATCTCTGTAAGATATCAAATTTTCGTTCCTGTGAATATGAAAAGTGATAATGTGTCAATGAAGATATCTTGGATATTTTCCCTTTTATCGATTTCAATTATATTTCTTTCACAGGTATGTTTATTTTTATCAAAAATCATCAAAAAGTGATGGAAGCAATAACTTTGGACAGACTATTATAGTACACTGGTTGGTCACCACATATTTTATCATGCTTAAATTGTGAGGTTTCATTGAAATATCAAACACTGTACTTGGAGAGAACTGGTTTTAAGCCAGTAATCTGATATAAAGAGTTCATATTGCCAAAACAATTGAGTAACTTTGCAAATACCGGTATCTAAGGAAGTTTATGTCATATATAATCTAGCATATGCCATTTGGGTCTATTGTATATATATTTGAACCTGATTCGATTCTCTGCCATCTCATTCACTTGTACCACATGTAATTTCGTTGCAACTATAAAATCAACGAGCCGATGTGAAACAATTCAAGTAACGATCACATGTACAACTATTTCGATGGGAAATCATAACATATGCCGATATTTCTTCGGAGAAAATTCGCGTCAAATATCAAAACTGTTCAAAAATCTCAATTATTCTTCTACAACACTTACTTCTGTTTGCTACTTTTAATGCCTTTGAGAATTCCTGATTCTGTGCAAACTTGTTTAACTCAGCAAATCTGGAAGACAATGCCGGAGCATCTTTTTCCTTCTGGGCCATGTTGGGTCATACTAAAACACGCCTGCCGACGCCTGCCGGGGAAAACACGCCTGCCGAGAAAATCTAGACGCCTGCCGTTTACCTGACGGATTATTTTAATTTTTTCTTTGATATTTTATTTTACTTCACTAAATTATTGATCATAGAAATAAAAAGTTGACTTTATATTGATTATTTAGCTCAAAATTAGCAAAAATGTTCAATGTTGGAAAAGATAGATAACTCTTACGTAGAATTTATACGCCTGCCGAGGAAATCTATACGCCTGCCGTTTAATTGATGGATTATGTTAATATTTTCTGTGATATTTTATTTCACTTATCTAAATAAATGATAATACAAATAAAAAGTTGCCATATTCATTAATTAACACAAAATTAATAAAAATCGGCTAAGAAGATAACTCATACGCCCGCCGAGAAAATCTATACGCCTGCCGTTTATCTGATGGATTATTTTAATTTTTTCTTTGATATTTTATTTCGCTTAAGTAAAAAAAATGATAATAGAAATAAAAGTTGACTTTTAGTGAAAATCGGGTTAGTAGATAACTCGTACGCAGAATTCAAACGCCTGCCGAGAAAAGTATACGCCTGCCGCTCACCTGATGGATAATTTTAATTTTTTCTTTTATATTTTCTATCTAGATATATGATCATGTTTATAAAAAAAAATACCATATTTATTGATTGACAAAAAATTGGTAAAATTCGTGTTGTAAATAACTCCTACGCGAATCCATATGTCTACCTAGAAAATCTATACGCCTGCCGTTTGCCTGGTGGATTATTTTTTAAAAAAAATGTTAGTATTTTATTTCACTGAACTAAAGAAATTAGCATATATAAAAAGGCGATTTTTTTATTCATTTCTTTACGCAAAATTAGAAAAAAATGCGCGAAGGACTTAAAAATAAAGGGAAAACTCTAACGCAGAATTCTTGCGACAGTCGATTTAAGATGCACGCCTGCCATTTTATCTATGTCATTTTTATTTGTATGAACTAATTTATGAATTACTTCAGACGGCTATAGAGTTAACATTTTGCCTTATAATTATGTTCAGAACTGTACTTATTGCTGTGATTAATTATCATATTACATGAATTCGGTTGATACTAGTTTGATATAATCCGTATATCACCCCTTTTAAGTTTGACCCAGTTTTTTTTTTTATTTAATAAAACATAATAATTTCATTATTATGCCTGTCAATGAAGCTTTTATGATAAATTATAATTCAGTGAAAGATTTATGAACAAGTCTATACGAAACACACAAGGAATATATATGTGTAGGCTTTTACGCTTGTCGAATATCTATATTAATGGATTATTTATTTTTTCGCTTTACGCAAAAATGGATGATCGTGGTTTTTCCAACAATATTTCATTTAACTCAACCAAGTAAACGATTTAAGAAATAACAATTAGATTCTTAATAATATTAAAACGTAATAAGAATAAGCCGTTTTCTTGAGATTTCCAATAAATTCCCTAAATTAATTCGGAAACTATGGAAAATATATATGTAAAAAGCAACGTTTTACTTAAATGTTTTCGTTTTCTTATTTTATCGATTTTTTGATAACTGCTAGAATCATACAAGCGTATATGTATACAAATATGTATACATGTATCTATAAACATGCATCACTTTCTCTCTCCCTCTTTCTTTGTCTCCCCTCCTTCGTTCACGTCCCCTCTCTCTCTCTCCGTCTTTTCCATCCACTGCCTTCTCTTTCTTTCTCTCTTCATGAACGGGAAAACAATACAAACATCGAGAGAAAAAAAATACTTATATGTAGTTGAACTTTGTTTAACTGTTCTAGTACATGCATTTTTCAATAAAAATATAGAGAAAACTATCAAGTAAACGGGATTTAATGTGCAGGAAAAATAGATAGGACATGCACAACACATATGTGCCAATAAATCACTCATTTGCAAACAGATAGACAGATTTTGTTATTTTTGTAGCGAGTCGGTAAGTGTGTCACTGCAACATTCACATTCTCTATGTTCGACATCTGAACGTGATGTTTTTTGGGGGGTTTTAATTGATTTCATATTGAAGTCAAAATTTTCCAAGTCATAAATGAACACAACAATCTATGCAGATCGGTATCTTTGAACATGTTGAATGCAAAATGTCATTCCGACAATTTTAATGAATCACACTGAACAGAATTAATCGTAGGTCGAGAAATGTTTTGATAAAAAAGTAAATAATATTGCATGCATTCATATTGACATGTGCAGATGTTTTTCATACGAAATACAATCATTCACTTCACTATCCCTCAAACGGTTAAACGCGGTGTTTTGTAAGAAGGAAACAGGACCATTGTCACAATCTGGACATGTACATGTAGATAAAAAAGTAAATAATATTGCATGCATTCATATTGACATGTGCAGATGTTTTTCATACGAAATACTAGTCCGAAATATCTGACGTTTTCCTGGCTTTTTTAACGATTTTGATATTTTACATGCCAGGAAAACGTCAGAACCGGCGCCATTACGAAAACTGGAAATTCGCCGCCTCCAACTGGAGGCGGCATTCTCGGCTCGATTCTAAATATTTACGAGTTGAATTAAATTTTTCACTCACAACTAATTAATAAGACGATGATTTTACTGCCCACTAAATATCGCTTTTATGGGTCCTTACATCCCATAAACAGACTATTGAACACATTCTATCCAACAGTTAAGATTTGTTTTGATTTCGTGCATTTTTGAAATCTCACGAGAAAATAGGTCAACAACACTACTGTTTATCAGTGTAATTATCAAAATGTGCAGTAAGATTATATTTTAAGCCGTATTATTGACTTTAAATATTTATTTATTTAACATCGAGTCTAGAATGCCGCTTCCAGATGGAGGGGTGAATTTCCAGTTTTCGTAATGGCGCGGGTTCTGACGCTTTCCTGGCAAGTAAAATATCAAAATCGTTAAAAAAAGCCAGGAAAACGTCAGATATTTCGGACTAACGAAATACAATCATCCACTTCACTATCCCTCAAACGGTTAAACGCAGTGTTTTGTAAAAAGGAAACGGGACCATTGTCACAATCTGAACATGTACATGTAGATTAATGTATTTTTATCTCATTTTATTACATGTACAAATAATGTACTAATTACAAAGTAACTTACTCATTATTTTCTTTACTACATGTATAACATTTGGGGCGAGTGGGGCTGGGGCTACAAGTCCAAAGATAACTAGTGATCGTTGCTCTACCTATACACGTGTATTCCCGTGTTAGTTTCTTGTATATTCTGTGTGAATTGAACGATTTTTTGTCTCTAAAGAAACAATAGACCTTTACCTACCTGCATATTGGAAGACGACCGTGAAGCACACCTTGTACACAAGCCCCCCCCCCCCCCCTCTCTCTCTCTCTCTCTCTCTCTCTCTCTCTCTCAAATGTTTTAGGTAACTAGGAAAAATAGTTATGAACGAGTCGATATACGAAACACAAAAAGTTATGTTTTAAGATATTATGTATAGTGTACGAACTTACACCTAATTATCAATCGAAAAGGACTATTAAAACCTTGCAGTACACTTTTATTATTATTGGGTTTCAAAAAGTCTATGGTGGGGTATCCTCCAGTCTATCTTAGATTTTCTTGATAGAAGACGACGGTTTTTAAAATGTTTAAACTGATAGCCCCCCCCCCCCCCCCTTTCCCTTGTATGGAATAATTGTCCGCTACATTGATATCATGCAATGTAAATTTTGCTACAAGCTTATGAATGATCTGTTTAATATTTGTTTTTAAATACGCGGCGAAACAGAACCAGGACCTGAAGTTTTAGATATAGTTTGGTGAATTAGGCAGTGAAAGTCTTACATCTAGAGATGAACAAGTTTTTCAAGATGTAAACAGTTACTAATATTGTACAGAACTAAATATGTACGAAAATATTCATGCACTTTGCTTAAAGCGTCTAACTTTTCCCCATATACATTTACTAAAATTACGAATTTAGGAGAATAAATATTTTTAAAATTTGGAATGCTTATACAAGTACGTTAGCCTGTTCTTTTTATAGATTACATGATATAGCCTTCATAAATGGATAAAGGCTATGCTAGTCCACTTCTCTAAAGGAATAATATTGTCGAATTGTACCTTTTGAATTGATTGAAAAAAAAAAAAATAAAATAAAGGTATGAAAGCACTTATACGATATAACGATAACTATGTGGAAAGTTGAAGTTTTTCATGAAATATAATAAAAAGGCATGGATAAATGATTAAATCGGCAGGCGTACAACCCAGTGTCTCGGCGGGCGTAAGCAGGGTAAGAACTCTATGTCTTGTCTAGGCCTACAGACTTTGAACACTTTTACTAATTTTTTTGTTAATTAATGAATATAAACTTACTTTTTATTTCATTGATCATTAATTTAGTTGGGAAATATAAAAGATCAAAGTAAAAATTAATATCATCCATCAGATAAACGGCAGGCGTATAGATTTTCTCGGCAGGCGTATGAATTCTGCGTACGAGTTATCTACTTACCCGATATTCACTAATTTTGTGTTAAATAATGAATATAAAGTCAACTTTTTATTTCTATTATCATTTTTTTACTTAAGTGAAATAAAATATCAAAGAAAATATTAAAATAACCCATCAGATAAACGGCAGGCGTATAGATTTTCTCGGCGGGCGTATGAGTTCTGCGTAAGAGTTATCTACTTAGCCGATATTCACTAATTTTGTGTTAATTAATGAATATGGCAACTTTTTATTTGTATTATCATTTATTTAGATAAGTGAAATAAAATATCAAAGAAAATATTAACATAATCCATCAATTAAACGGCAGGCGTATAGATTTCCTCGGCAGGCGTATAAATTCTACGTAAGAGTTATCTATTTTTACCAACATTGAACATTTTTGCTAATTTTGAGCTAAATAATCAATATAAAGTCAACTTTTTATTTCTATGATCAATAATTTAGTGAAGTAAAATAAAATATCAAAGAAAAAATTAAAATAATCCGTCAGGTAAACGGCAGGCGTCTAGATTTTCTCGGCAGGCGTGTTTTCCCCGGCAGGCGTCGGCAGGCGTGTTTTAGTATGACCGGGCCATGTTGAAGCACCGGAAGTAGTTGGCGGTTACGATTTAGATAAGTTGTTCTAGGAATACATATAGTAATGCCACAGTCAGTGCCAATAAAGAAGATGAGGAATAAGATAGCGCAAATGCCCATTTGGTTTAGTCGTAAAATACAATTTCAAATTTATTTTTTTCCACTTAAATATATTTGATAATGTTATAATACAAGTTTACAAAAGGACAGTTTCTAACTATTATATTGAGTTTTGAATATTTTAACAAATGATAAGGGAAAAAAATAAACCCTTAAGTTTTTTTGGTGGTATCGAATCCACAATCTAAAAACCCTAGCTCTATAAGGTTACCTTTTGTCTGGTGCTCTAACCACTAAGCCATTTCAGTCACAACAAAGTGCGGTGTTTAAATGCTATATGCGACTTTGGCCACGAGTTTACGGACTTGTATTATTTTTCTAAAACGTTCAATTGTTGATATACAAACTGACATTTTTAAAGTATAGTGGGTCATCTCTCCACATTTTTGTTGATTGAAATCGGTTTGATTTCCATTAAACCTTATTTAGACTATGACAAAAATAGGAGCTCTATAATAGAAAACGCATTAAAGTTCTAAAAATGACACTATTTGGAGGTTTCGACACGCATACGTTAGTTTAAATCAACATATTCCAAGTATTTTACATATTTGCGGGTTACAAATCGATTTTATGTTATATATAAATTGTTTTTAATAATTTTAAAAAGAAATTATCAGATTTGTTGAATTTTAATTTTACAGTATCTTATCTTTTCTCATATAGGCATTTTACACCCTTATTCACCCATCTTCTTTGGGCCATATAAATCTTAATATTCTAAAAAATGGCAAACTCGCAGGCAAAAGAGCCTGTAATTAGTGCACACGTTTTACAAAAACCAACGAAAAAGCTTTTCAAAAAACTTAATTGTTTTACTATTTATGTAGATTAATAGAATGTTCTATCGTTAAAATGACAGATGTCATACGGACCCGGTTTAATTTGAGCGTAGCCTGGTCACGGAAAGATTATTCTTTAGTTCTATACAATTTATGGAATTTCCGCATGTGGAAAATAATCTAGACAAATGTTATACAGGGAATACTTAATTGAAGACCTACGGGTCTGTAACTGGAGACCAACGGAAGACCAACAGAAGACCAACTAAAAACTGGCATAATTTTTTATAACATGGACGTACATTCGCCTAGATCTGCTTATATATATATATGCCATCAAGTTAAGAAAAACACATTTTTGCAAATTATACATTTGAGCTCAATCGCGTAATAACGATATCATGAAATCACATCAGTAAAGATACCTGAAGAGCAACTAAGATCAAATTATTAGAAAATGTGCACTGAATTTCAAGTTGTCTTTTTATAAATTCGGACTCAAAGAGGCTTCTTTTGCATTTCGCCCCCCCCCCCCCCCATTTGATTTTATACTTTGGCAATCAAAGATGAATCAATAAACCTTTGGTGTGACTTCAGAATATTTCCCTGCAACTATGTACATCTACAAGTACATATGCAGTGTGTACTTTTTTATTACCAATACTTTGTGCGGTTTTAAAAGAGTTGCGCTGACCCCCCCCCCCCCATCCCCACGCATAGGATAGTTAAAAAAAAATGATATAAAAACTAAAAAGTTCCTGAAGTATAATTATTGTCAACATGACATACATGGCTAAGCATGTTTTAGTTAATCGTATTCAGTTAATGACACGGTCAAAAAAATTAATCAGTGAGTGATACCCCCCCCCCCCCCCAAATTAAACAAAACACCCAACCTATCATGTTCTTTTATTTCCCAGTTCAACCGAATATAAATTATTTATAAAATAAAACGCAAACACATAATTTCTAGGATGAGCTCGCATGCATGAATACAACTGACTTTAATAACAATTACATGTATATGTATAGTACAATTTAATGAACATATGGCTCTCTTAGTCTCTTTTCTTTCATATGCATGCATATATACTCATTCTATACAAAAGAAGAAAAAAATCATGTAAAAACAAAACTTACAGAAGTTCAATGAATGTTTTAATTTGAGAGGGGTAGGTGGGTATAGTCTGTTGCAAAGTGGCATCGAACTTCGAATAACGTTTTAAAAAACCCAGAATTCTACTTTATACGTGCAATATCGACCACGATCGACACGCCCACTTAGTTCATAACAAACACACGTGTTTTCTGTAACTTTTATAAATATATTCATTAAAAAATAGGCCTGACGGTCGATTTTTTTCTTTATTTTACAGAAAATACATATACTTGTAAGTCTTGTGCATGTAAAATTATATGATGAACTATTACTTAAAAAACATCGGTGGTTACACGTAAACTGAAACTTTATGATTACCCCTTGGTTACCTCTCGACAAGCTCATGCGGGTTGAAATCTTTTTGCGTCCTCTCAACGCTTCACAACACGGTTGAAAATGCTTATGTTGGAAAGTACCTGTTTGAAACAGACAACCGAGTGACAGGCTTCTTGTAAATATTTATTCCTTGTTACAATGTTGATTTAAAGTAAATTAAGGACATAATTTGCTATCATGTCTGATTCGGAGGATGAGGCACCAGATAAGCAGTTGAAAATTGTTATTATAGGAGATGGCGCTTCGGGAAAGGTGAGGAAAAATAAGAATGTTGGATAGTATCCAACGAAAAAAGGTTTATCTTTATGTCACGAACTCACGATCGATCGATCAATACAGGGGTTATCGTTATTTCTCCTTTATTAAATTAGCTGCCTATATCCAGAAAGTGGTTGTTGTGCCAATATGACATCAGAGAATGCCTTTGAACGTCATTGACACTAATATTTGGAGATTTGAAGTTCTTCAATGTAAACTAATAACCGATAAATGCCTTATAGTCCGAAATTTCACTTGTCTTCATTTTTTTTTTTAATTTGAAAGAAGCACACTGCCACTTGATTATGAATATGATATTGATCCTTTGTGACATTATATATTTTCGTAAAATGAAATTTGATGTCATATGCATGTAGCCTAGTATATACAGTGAAGTCGCCAATTCTGGATTACGTCAGACTGTTTCTTTGATTTTTTACAAAGCTGTTCTATTTAAATTTTATACTATATATATATTGAAAGTACATTTAGTGAGTTATTAGGCATTCAATTTTGTTTTTCAAAATAAATTCTCGGAAACAATATTTACAGAGGCATTTCAACAAGGCATGGTTTCCCCCGTTTCGAATCATTTTCTCCATTTTCGGGTCAATTGACTTCAAAGTGTCAGTAATGTCGGGTAGTCGTCTCAGAACACAATTTTTTATTAATTTGCAGCATTGAGATAATGATTCTGATCAGAAAATATATTTACAACTACTGATACTCAAGTAACAGGGATCAATTTCTAAATGTCGGGATTCAGAATGAAATGATCGTCATAATGTTATCATTGTGACAAAAAGAAAAATAAACTCAAAGAAAAATAACAGACAAGATAAATAAAATGACACCTGAGCTGGATGGATCATTTTATTCAATTGAATCTCTTTTTTCTCTCTTTCACGTTTTCGTAAATCCGTAGAAAAATATGATTCAGGTATAGTGACCCGCAATTGGGGAAATTCCTTCAGATTGATTAATTAATTGATGTAAATTTATTTGAGCAGTTATCATTCTGAATAATTTCTGACATAACTTAATGCATGTGCAATATTTTTCATCCATTAACGCCCTCCCACAACTTTTACATCAACCGTGCTGCAGCGTTAATAATGAAGGCAGCATGTCAAAGTAGTGGGGAAATCTCCATCTCGAAAGCGCTTGATTTCTAATTTCGTTTCTCGGTGGGTCTGTAAATGTTAATTTTCGAATATCGTTTAATCATCAAAGACAGAAAGGCCTATAGTTCGTGATCAATGTACTTATTAAGTTTTTTTCTGCTTCAATTTAAACGAAGTGACATGAAACACACACGAGTGACCCGGAATTGGAGACGACCCAGAATTGGCGACTTCACTGTAGATTAAAAGTTGAGGAATCCAATAAAATGCACTATAGATCTATGTACTGCATATCGTATAAGTATGGTTATTTCACATAAGTAACTTTTCAAATACACATTAACAATATTACACCCCCACCCCCGAGTTGAATGTGTTAGTTTTCTTACAGAAATGGAATTAATATAAAAAGAATTATATAAATTTTATGAATTTTACAATGTTACACTACTGGCATACTGGTTCCCGTAAATATCAATATTAAACTGATCAATTTTAAAAACCATGGCTCTGATACCCAAATGTGGTAAAAATCCTATATCTCACGTCAAAGGTTAAATTCATGCACCGTAAAATGATTAGATATTTTTGTTACTTATTTAAAGAGAAATTGAATGTACCTTCTGGAAATATCATTGTAAGGCATTTATAGACTAATTAAATAAAAATATTGTATTTGAATGTTGAGTAACTCTTTAATCTGATTTATATTAGACATCATTGGCAACTCGGTACTCTCAAGAACAGTTTGGAAGGAACTATGTACAGACCATAGGGGTGGACTTCTTCTTAAAGAGGATTGTGTTACCAGGTAAGTTACTGAATTATGAATACACACACATACCCTTGTCTTGAAATAGGCAAGATCAATATTCTTTACTATTTAATATGAACTCTGTTACAATGAATTTTAATGTTAAAACAACAGAGCATGCATCTGCTCCATATTAATTTTTTTAAATCTCGTGCTTTAAACATGTATGAGTACATGATGATTTAGGGGGCTAAAAAAAAAGGAGAAACAAATTTAATCTATACATGTACTGACTACAGAGTTAAATTTAACATTTTTCAGATATATTGTAAAATTATCAGAACATATGATGAACAATATTGAATTATCATTTCAATGTATATAAACTGGTACATGTATTTAACTATTACAGTATATATAGCTAATTAAATATAGAAATGATTCAAACCTAATATTATTGGTACAGTAAGAATTCATACCTACCTAAAATTTAGTATATTTTGTATCTTTATATACATGTAGGTCAAGTTAATATATTTATACATGTTTAAGTATCTTTTTGTTGTATGGTTTGTCATTGTGCATATTACAAAATGACCAAATTTGGTACATCCTGTAGATGTTTTTTATACATACTGAAAAAAAATCTTGGAATGTCACCCAGACTCCTTTATTTTGAAGGCAGCAGTATTATATATAACAGATTTAACAATACTGTCTGTTTATATTTTCAGGAAATGTTCACGTTGCCTTACAAGTATGGGATATTGGTGGTCAAACATTAGGAGGGAAAATGCTGGAAACATATGTGTTTGGTGCAAGTGTAAGTATTTATTTGAGAAAAAACCTTACTTCTAAGAATTTATCATTATTAACTGACTGGGGTATTGAAGTTCAGACTTTATAAAAATCAATGGGTGTAGTATTTCAAAGCTGAATTTTCCTGTGGAGTTTACAACATAATTTAATGTAAAATAATTTTTAAGTTTTTTACAGCCAGTTATTTTAATATTGTAAATTGAAATTTTATGTAGGGGATTTTATTGGTATATGACATCACCAACATTGCTAGCTTTGAGAATGTAGAAGACTGGTACAGCTGTGCAAAGAAAGTGTTTGGAAAAGACAGCAAAATGCCACACTTAGCCCTAGTAGGCAATAAAAGTAAGTGTTGAAGGGTACCAGGAAGTTAATGTTAAGTGTATAAGGGCAATAAAATTACATAAGAATTAAGGCAAATGTTTTTTGTGTTAAGGTTTTGCAACAAACATTATTTTTAGGTACCTGAAATTTTAAAGGTTACTAATTGCTGTTTTTTTGTATGAATGATTTTTTGACAAGCAGATTAAATTGATACAGTTGAACTTCGATATCTCGAACACTGATATCTCGAATACAATGGATATGTCGAAGTGATTTGTAAGTCCCAACCACTTATTTTTTAAGTATTTTACCCACGATATCTTGAATACTCGGAATCTCGAAGTTTTTTAACAGTCCCATCTAGTTCGAGATAACGAAGCTTGACTGTTTTATTATCACATAACTGTATTTGCTTCATGTATTGTTTTTTTTTTTTAAATACTTGATTCATTTTTCTCCTTATGAACTTTTGTTTAGTTTTTGTTTAAGGAAATAAATAATTGAAAATGGGTGCAAAAATTTCCATTTCAGTTGACCTCGAACACATGAGGACAGTAAAAATGGATAAACATCAAAAGTTTGCCCAAGAAAGGGGGATGTCTAGTCACTTTGTTTCTGCCAAGACTGGAGATAATGTAAGTAAATGCACATGTATTCACCAAGTCAACTTTTGTGTATGCATGTCTCTATAAACATCTGAAAAAAAAAAGCATTTTGCAAACTTTGGAATCACTTGAAGGAATTTTAGTTTCAAATAAAATTGACTATGTGACTGGCATCACTGTGATAGGAATAATGTGCTTGTAATAATCTATTAACCCAGGATTAATTTAGCTTTGCAGTCATTATTTTTGCATAAATTCATAATAATTTTGTTTTAATTTGTAAGGCTTTTTTTCTCTCTATCTCTCCAGGTCAGTTTATGTTTTCAAAGAGTAGCAGCAGAGATTCTAGGGATCCGATTAACGAAACCTGAAGTAGAACAGCATCAACGGGTTGTCAAGGCAGAAATCATTGACTCAAAACACGAAGCAGCCGCCAAACCTGTGACTGCAACTCCCAAAAGTTCTCTATGCAGTATACAATAGCAAACCTCTAACCAAGGGGTATTAACTCTTACTTGATCCCCTTAGAATCTCTGGCATTAACTGAATTTCGGGATCTCCCTTGATCTCACTAGAAAGAAGAGTGTGAGGACAAACAATTTGTTATCTGGTTGTTTGTTATTACATTTCTGATGGCTGTGTATTCTGATGGGTTTTTTTTTCAGTCGAGAGTGCACTTGCATGTTTTAAAAAGTTAAGGATATTACTTTTTTCATATAATATGGCACACTGGTGTTTTAAAGTTTTATAATTCAGATACCAGTTCACAAATTCAAATCAACGTTAAGATAAATGTGAATTGCTGTTTACTTTTTACATAGTAAATTGCTTTCCAGAAAACCTATGAAGTATTAAAATGATGTCTTTACAAATTGAAAGATACACGAACCATCCAGTACTTATTCATGTTTGTTTTTGCATAATATGTACTTTAATACGTACCTATTTCCCGAAATGTGATCTTTGAGAAGTGTTAAGTTGCATAATTGTAAAAGTGTATTGAAAAATACATTTGCTTGATTGTGATTGTGACATCAGTTGTTTTGAATACATGTAGTTGGTATTTTTGAAGAGAATACTTGAGGATTTTATCTCCAAGTTAGATCATGAGATATAGAAGACAGAATGGTGTTAAATCTCAACGGCAACTTATTTTGGCAAATGAAAGAGAATACATTCTTTTGATGCCAATGAATAACTACAGTGTACATATGTAGCAAATTGCATGAAATGGTTGTGTCTGAATTTTTTTCCACCTGTGCATTAGAAAACTTTGTTATTGAGTATGGGCACTGTAACATGTTTACAGGGTGATTGTTAGATTATCGCATTACATTTGACTACATTTACATGAATGTATATCGATATTGCATCTGGAATGGCATACCTGTTCAAAATTCAATGAGAGTTGAGAGTTGAAATTATGGCCTAAACCAATGCAACATTTTCATGTAAAATATTTAGTAACTGATGTGTAAAGAATGACTGTGAGGGCATCAAACAGGTTGTAAAGAAGGAAGCATCTGTTCAGCTGTGATACCTGTTCTCTCTGCCATCTTAGCTGATACTACACCTTCTATTTTATTTTTATTTTGTTTTGAGAATCGATTACATAAGTTTGTTTTTGTTCAATGCATTTTAACTTTGATCGAGTTATTTTCCTTGGCTGCCATCTAGTGAATTTTTTATTTTAAGCTACCAATTTCAAACAACAAGTGTTGCAGAAATTTTTGGGAAAATCTTTACAATTATAAATACTGTTACACATTGAAGGAAGCTTTAACTTGACATAAAAACAGCATTATTCACATCGATTAGCCAGTATGACAAGTTTAAATTAGTTTAATAATGTGGGAATCTAGACCTGTATGTTGACCTTAAACATGGCTGTGGATGGGAAAAATTGCATCTATCAAAAACTCTTGAGTTGATTTTTGTTTAGAGATTTTTTTAGTTTATTGATTCTAATTAATAAATGTACTACATGTCTTGGCTTGATATGCATTGGTTTACTCTCGCCACTATTAATTTGTTGCCATTTATTATGAGTGAAGCCATTTATGAAGAGCAAGTAACTTGTTCTTTAAATAGAGTACTTATAATAAGATTTCTAATAAAGATATTAATAATTTGTAGTGTATGATATAAGACATGGTATTTTTGAAATTTGTGTTCTTTATAATTCTTGTGAAATTTACAGAAGGGTTTTTCTGGTAAATTGTTTGATCAACTTTTTTTATGTTGTGATTCTCATTTTTCATATACATTCATTGATCATAGAATATTCATATTCTTTTATGATTAATCATTGTTAATTCATGTCATACTTCATAATGGTTCATTCATATAATTCATAAAATAATATTCAAACATGTTAATGTAATCGCGAGCATGCATGTTTTGTTATAGCTTTACCTTATTCATGTATGCAAGTGCATATACTCATTTCAAATTACTTGTAATCTACACTGATAGGAATATATTGTGAGTTTTTCTTTCAGTCTGTTTTTTGGTGAATTATGTTTGAGACAATGAAGTTCGCTTCATATGAATTTTTTTTTATGTTAAATGGAAGTTGACTATTGTAAACATAGCAATGGAAAAGTTTTCGTCATATACTCAATATTCATTATTTTCCTTTATTTCCCCCCCCCCCCCCCCATCTGAAGCCTTATGGGATATAATCATGTGTGCATGTAGGTGTTGGCACCAATAATAAAGTTATAGGAGCACCAGCACATGACCCAGGGTATTCATCTACTCATGTCTTTCGTGTAAAAGCATCATACTCATAATTTAATGGTCATTCGTACTGCATGCATGCATTCAAATAGAATGGACACTAAGTAGCAATACTTGTATGGTTTACACAATTTGTAACTTTTTCATCACAGTGACTTCGTTTGGTCTAGCTATGTTGCTGGTTGGGTTGGTTAAAGCGTCTGTATTATTTGCGTTTTATTTTTCTCTGTGTATCTCTTCAGCCTCTGGGGTAATTAACATTGCCTTTGGAGTTTAAGTTGGTTGTATAAATAAGAGGCTTTTTTATTCAGTATGTATTTTAGGTAGCATTTGCATGTGCCTTTGTTTTAAGGAGTACATATTTCTTGTACAAACACTGAAAAGCCTTTTCCTTTCAAAGTTCTTTTAAAAATTAAATGTGCCACTTTGCTCAGTTTTTGTTTAGAGTACAGTGTATGTTCTTTTTACAGTGCATTTACTTTGAATCTGGTGGTCTTTGAACTTTTAATTTAATTCTTCCATTTCAACTAGCGGATATATATGGGAGAATTGCCTTAATTGATATTTTTTTTGTGCCCAGTTCCTTTTTTTTCCTCCTCGGTGGTTTAGTTTTTACTTTAAATGTATTTTCATCCCATCTCCTCAATCCCTCTTTACATGTTCTGGTCCATCAGACTGGCAAAATGCTAAAATTATTAAATACATGTTTAAACATACTTCATTTATAAGTACATGTACGTGTATTAAAACACTTAAGATGATTTTTTTTTTAATAAACTACATGTATAGTAATACACTTACATTCATTCACCTTATGTAAATTAAAATGTACCAGTATTTAAATTTTTATTTCAGATTATAATTCAGCTACAAAAATGCCATAAATTATGATATGGTAGGATACAAGTACTCATAGTTTTTTTCTGGCCAGTCTTTTGCTCATCATGCCTTTAATTCATCTGTTTGTTAAATTTTCTTTTTGTATTTTTAAATTATCTCCAAACACTTCCAAATACCTCAGTGTGTTTCACTCTTTCAATAGATAGGACAGGTATTAATTTTTTCTCTGATAGTGTGTTTTTCAATGATCAATGTCTTGTATTAAATTGGGCAATACTGTATAGTTGTTGGGTCTCTCTTTATGTTGAATAAATCCTTAGTGTACTTTTTAAAGTTAATGTTTCCAGTGTATAGTTGAATCAATATGATAACAATTGGGGATATGAATATTGAATGTACAAAATAAGAAGTTTGTTTTATGTAAATGTTTATTTTTTAAAAACTGCACATTTTTTTTTTTGGTTTTAATGTTGTTATGATTTGATTTTTTAAAAAACTAAATTGCAAGCATGGCTTTAATTTGCATTCAAAGTTAAAAACTGTAAGGTTCCGTCTGACAGCATTTTTTGTAGGAATTGCCAAACTTGGATTCAGTTAAGTTGTTTATGCAAGCACTGCATCTGGTGATTGTTGTTCAGAAATAAAATGTTGACCCTTGATGACTTTCTCTTTGTTTATAGCTGCAAGACTGTGTGCATGTGTTTGTTTGTGCCAGGTACAGAATATTCAATCAAAACTGATCATAAATAAATAACTGTGAAGCAGGCACTGATACTTTGATTATATATGTAGGACTCCTTTTTTTTTTGGGGGGGGGGGGGGGGGGATAGTATTTAATGTGTATACAGAACTTTGACAATTTAATATGTTATATAAATCCTCAAAACTAGATAATCCTGAAAATAATTGGATATACCGGCTGTATGTATTGTAATAGAAGAGGAGAAACGACCACAACTAGGCTTGAACCCAGGACCCCTCAATTTAAAAACCAGCGCTCTACCGACTGAGATAAAGGGTTAACCCACTAGCTGGTGCTAGTAGGAGCATGGCAATACTGAGCCTATCATATACCTAATACACACTATTACAGTATAGTGTTGTATGTACATGTATCTATGGCCATAGCCTTCGTGTATTTTGTATTCCAAATCAGGACTATGAAATGGCTACATCGGAAACCCACAGTCGGTCTCGCTTCTCTTACCTCCTGTGGGTCACTAGGGTCATGACCGAAAATAACGCTGAATTTATAAATACAGAGGACCCCGCTTAATATAATACCCGTTTAATATTATAGTTCGGTTAATATAATAGTTTTTCAAAATACAAAACTCTTTCTTAATAAACCTTTATAAAATACCCCGGTTATTATAGTAGGTCAAAATGCGTGCCCCGCTTAATATAATAGAAAAATTTCCGATCACCAATTTTTTACACACCTTTTTTCCCCAGCGACCGACGATATGCCTTCGGGGCTTGTCTGTTTAACACTCTGACTTCTCAATCACTTTGATATTTACCGACATCGACCAACTGGAAGGATTAGTCACGCCTCGAAGCACGTGGCTTGGGTATTTACCTGTGCACCTGTGTAGTGACAACATCGTTATCTCCGATCATATGCTGCTTGGTCATTTAATTTCCTTTAATTTTTCATTACGTTCTCATTACGTTTAATATGATTTAAGTTCTTAATAAATTGACGGCATATCACTTTTTTCTTTGGGCTTGTGTTTATTTATTGTTTCCATAAATACGACAGGAAAATGTTACTGGTCATCAGTGTTAACCTAGTGCTACACCGAAATCTAGTGCTCAATGTGAAAAGTGAATGTGTTTGTGAATTGTTTTATTTAATTATTGTTTGTGTATTTTGTGTTGTGTTCACGATGGCCAGTAAAAGGAAAAGACAAGACATTTCCCTTGCACTGTATGTGTAACCTTATGTGAAATGGCATGTTGATTGGTACACACAATTAATTCATAAGAGCTATAGTGAACCATCTAAGACTTGTCAAATACTGATGTAACACATATTGACTTCAAATTTCTTATTCCATTTATCAAGTATGCAATGGGACCGAGATAAACTCGAAAAGCTGTGAAATATGTCTTCAATATCCCAAACAATTAATTAAACCAGCTACCGGTATTTGAATTTTGCTTAACTATATACCTTGTATATATTTCAACATTGAAATAGATGTATAGCTGCTAATATTGCTGTTAACCTGACCCCAAGCTTATGTCATGGTATACCAGTCTATAGGTACATGCTGCTACATGTATGTATACAGCAGGCTAGATTGACACAATATACAGAAATAGCAACCTCCATGTCAGAAAAACTACTTATAAAATGTTTATTTTCCTTTACAAATAATTTTTTTTTATTTATAGACTCATTTTTACAAATATTCTATAAGAAATTTCAGAATTTAAAAAAAATTTACAAAACAGACACCATATACCGGGTATGTATCTCCAAAAAGTCAGACATTAATTGAATCTCCACTACACAAATTTGAATACCCTAACGAAACAGTCACATTATGATTATAACCATAAAATCATAAAATATTCTATGATTACTGTTGCATCTTCAACATCAATGTTCGCAAACACACATACACACATCACATGACAATGATCCAGATTTGATGAAATATGAACTCATTTACACTATTGCAGAAACCACATATACAATACATTATTAACATATCACAGCGAGGGTATCAATATCTCATTTGTAGCTGGGTCTTTTATATGTATACAATAAAAAAAAAAATGCCCTAGCACTCGACAGACCTATTTTGTGTAGAAATTAAGTTTGAATGGTGTTTTAAAAAACACAACACTTGGTTAATATAAAATAGACTCTACGATATACTTTTACCTACAAGCCAAAGAACAAAAATTTCCATTTCATTCTACTGTTCATGAAGATCACAATCCAGTGTTAGATTTTTTCACTACTATAACATCCTCTTGAGAGGTCCAGAGTTGTCCATGCAATCATAATTTCCTTTAGATCTGGCTCAAACTATTCTGTATTTGTTTCCTTTTTTCGGATTGGCCATGTTTCTTTTGATAAACACACCGCTGTCTTCATCATCCGTTCGACGTCGGGCCGACCCCTTCTTACCAGATTTCTTACCACTTTTCTTGGCTCTTGCTAGCGCAGATTCAATTTCTTCATCAGTCTGGAAGAAAATCATTTGTTGTGGGATAAGATGTACATGTAAAGTCTCATATCTGTATTTCTACTTCTACTTGAGATTAACTATGTTTATAAATTTAGCAAAAAAAGAGTAGTACCCGTGAATATGTAATTATATTACATGTCTATAGCATACAAAAACTTTCATCATAGTTTTTTATAATTCAAATTAAACTTTCATTACACTTATCAGGAGTTATTTTCATTCAAACATCTTCAAACTAACTGTTGGTGATCAATAAATATTTGTAGTATATCATATATATTATTCACAGAGGACAAAAATCTGTTTTAAGGGAGATAACTCTATTTCAATCATTTTCAAAGGCTTATAATTACACTTTCGTCTCCATAAGCTTTCGCCTGTAGCTGGTACTTCATCTCTGAGATTTCTCTTCTGTACTCATCTAACTGGGCCTCCAACTTTTCTCTCCTTAGCCTTTCATAATCAAGCTGTGCTTCTAACTCAGTTATAGTCCTGTTGTAAAATAAGATTTTTGAAAAAAATAAACGTTTTTACTACTGTTAGATCAATAATACTTTACAAATATGTTCGAATATCAAATTTAAAAAGAATGATCCCAGGTGGTAATTTAGTTTTAATTTTATTTTGTAATCATAATGCTATAGAAATAAATGATAATTCATCAAACTGTAGAAATAGTGAAAATAATTCTCTGAGTAAAATCTTTGCTTATTTTTTATTTGATATCTTAAATTTTTTTTTTTTTTTTTTTTAAAGATAAAGTTAAATTAAGACAATAGATTTTATGTAATTATATTGAAAATCAATTTGTTGTAGTCAGACCTAGCTGTTGTGTGATAATCAGCATGCACCAGTAAGGTGGTGTGTGCGAGATGTGCTTACTTGTCTTTGTCTCTGATCTGTTGCATGCGTTTCTTATCCTCGGCCAATCGACCCCCTAACTGTGTGTAGTTCTTCTTGGCAATCTCCAACATTCTCTTCAGTTCTGACACCCTCTTCTTGGCTCGAGCTGTAAATTTGCAAAATTCAATTGTGTTACCGAATATAGATAATAAAACCAACCATTTCATTCATTGATTTGTTTAAACTCACGTTTACTCTATGCTGTCATGTTTACCATTGTTTACAGTATAACATATTGTCTACACTAATGTTTACAATATGGCATTGCACCTAAACTCCTGTTTTCTGATATCCTGCCATGTTTACAGTATGATCCTTTATCTTTACCAATGTTAACAATAGGACATTTACACTTTGGCCCCTGTTTCTGCTAGTGTTTACAGTATAACCTATGGTCAATATCAATGTTATACAGTAAAGACACTTACAACTGGACTTCTATTTCTGCCAGTGTTTACAGTATAATATATGCTTTACACTATTACTTATTAGGTTTGTTACTGACTATTTACAGTAGGATACCAACACATGGACTTATGTTTATTGGTATCCTGCTTGTTTACAGTATAACATATGGTGTACACCATTATTTTCAGTATAACTAATGGTCTACTCCAGAGTTTACAGTAAAACCTATTCTCTACTTCAAGTTTACAGCAGGACACTTACACATTGACCCCTATTTCTGCCAGTGTTTACAGCATAACCTATAGTCAATATCTGTATGTTACAGTTGGACACATACACCTGGGCTCTTGTTTCTGCCATTGTTTACAGTATATCCTATGGTCTTCACCAATGTTTACAGTTGGATGCTTACACATGGACCCCTGTTTACTGGTATCCTGACTTGTTTACAATATGATCCTATATCTTTACAAGTGTTTGCAGTAGGACACTTACACCTGGACCTTTGTTTCTGCCAGTGTCAACAGTATGACCTATGCTGTACATCATAGTTTACAATAGGATACTTACATCTGGACTCCTGTTTCTGCCTCTCGTTCAGGGCCACTCCTCGGCCCTCTGTACTAGCCTCCACATCCTCCTCCCCATCCTCCTCATCTTGTCCCACCACCACTGATGTATCCTCCTCTGTTACAATAGAAAACACAGCACTGGATTTAAAGACAGAATACAAAGACCTCTTAGTCAACAAACATACATGTAGCTGTTCACTGCATTGTAACAGAAATATGCAAAAAAAAAAGTGAAATTACTGACAGTTCTTTGTAATCTTCAGTGTGATGCAGTGCAAACACTAAATATATATATAAATGATGTATTGCAAGATACCTGGATCTCCTCCTAGGAGCTTGACACAGGCTAGCTGACTGAACCTCCGGGCCACGTCCCTGGGGGTCTCTCCGGCCTGGTTCTGGATGGTCATGTTGGCACCCATCTCCACCAGCCACTGCAGGACATGTAGGTGACCATTACCTGCAGCTGTGACACAGGAGAAACAATGAATTTGATTAGATCATTCAATTGATGAACATTTCTTAATGAAAATCATAAATATTGTAGATTCCTTATTTTATGTCTGAGTACAGTGTACTTTCTCCCGTGATTTTGCCATTTTGTATCATATTAAGAGAATATAAAGTTGTGAACACTAAACTTTTGTTATAATTTCATATACTAGTCTAGTAGTAGTTCACAACTGTCAAAATTTTTAAAATCAGTGAGGGTTGATTTTCACAATTTTACTTGGATATAAATTCCTCACGTCTAATTAGGAAACTACAGTGCATCATATGTCACTGTTTAAAAAAAAAAAGAAACAAACTAAAATCGATGAGAATAGTGATTCACAATCTAATTAAAATTTGCACACCTCCAACACAAACTAGTAAGCAAGTGGGTCCAACATCTAATTTTAATTGAATTGATTGATGCATACATCCACTGCTAATAAATAATATCATCAATTAACGAGGCCAGGTCTAATTTGTTCTGCCCTAGCTGTTTTAATGAATTTTTTCACAGTATTATAATGTGATGTAATTATGAGTTGATTAATCATAGTACCTTTGTGTGCTGGTGTGGAGCCTTTCTCATCCCTCTCGTTGATGTTGATGACTCCGTTTTCCACTAACATGCGTAGATGATCTAGATCCCCCGTGTAAGCTGCTACATGGGCTGGGAAAGCCAGGTCTATCAAGGACAAAGACGGACATTTTGTAATGTATAGTACATGTACATGATAATGGTCTATTTTGGGTACAAAAGATCGAATAACTTAGACTAAGGAAGTTACTATCAACTGTAAACTGATAGCATTGTTCCAACAAACAAATAAAGATATTGAAAAGTCAAACATCTATCAATCTACCATGTAGAATAAAAAACTATTCATTAATTATGACATGTTTATAGCAAAGAGCTAGGGACTAGCTAGCAATTTTGATTCATTATAACCATAATTCATTAATTACATCCAATAAGATTACGAATATAGTTTTAAGATAAGGAGAATAAAACTGACTTCTCTATAAGCATGAATTTGTTATAAGTATGTTCGCTATAACCATGTCTTACTGTATGTATAAAGTTGTATATATATAGATCAAGCTTCAATATTGGTCTGTTGGTATCTGTATACACAGATCAAGCTACAAAAATGCTCTGTTGGTATCTGTATACACAGATCAAGCTACAATGTTTCTCTGTTTCTTTAGTGTGGGACGACTTACTCTCTGCCTCCTCGGGGTGGTCCCTCTCCCACTCGATCCCGTTAATGTACTCCACCACCACGTCCTTGTAGAACTGTTGGGCGAGGTCTTTAGGGGTCTCTCCCTGGTCGTTCCTGGCACCGAGTACATGCATGGGGTTCACACCTGTACTGACTAGATACTTTAAGCAGGGTAACTGGCCCTCTCCAGCTGCCAGATGAGCTGAATTAAAACATAAGAATGACATATAAAAGATACTTTATCATAAATACCCCATCTTTTTTTTTTTTTATCTTTTTTGCAATGTTTCAAATTTTGAGACAATTGAAGAAAATGTATGGTACATTTTTTATTTGTGAAAGATATTTTTTATGTGTGATTTTTAACACTTTTCTTTATAACATGCAATAACAAACACATAATTTTTTGATGTTTTATTGTATGTGATAACAAAATGATTTCGAAAAAGATTGAAAATAGATAATAAATAATGGGAGAAAAGGATACTTTATAGTACCTGCCGGTACATATATAAAGATATTCAATTCTTGTTATAATACATGTGAATGCATACAGATATATATAGATATTTATTACTGGATTGGAAGTGGGAGAGGGGATTACTAGTAATTCAAGTTACATTTATTTACCTGGTGTATTTCCAGCTTTGTCAACCTCATCAATATTCGCTCCCCATTTGATTAACAGCTGAAGGCATCCAAGGCGGCCATGATAGGCAGCAGAGTGAACCAAACTCCAGCCAAAATTGTCCGTCACATTTACATCCTGAAACCAATTTAATGATTACTTACTGATGGTGTATTGTATAACTCTCAATCAAAACTACATGCAGCATCTCTGGTTTTCAAAATAATTATTGATCAATTTTATGCTAGAGGCGTAATACATTTTCATCTACATAGTAATAAAAAATCCAATTATATCTTTTCTAATTTTTAAAGTTTGATTATTTATAATTTAATACAAGAGGCTCAATATAATATAATATATTACCAATTCTACCTAGCAATGGATGAATAATTTACTTACAATTCCTGCTCTTAGAATGGTGTTAAGTGTGAAGGAATTCCCATGAGAAGCTGCTAGGTGAGCAGGAGTGCTCCCCCTTGAGTCTTTTGATGACATGCTGACTCCATTATTTACCAAAGCCTATATTGGCAAAGAAAAAAAGAATGATAAAATTATCATAATTTTATTTTGCATTTGTCGACAGTTCAGCAATAACATTTTACATTCAAATCATTATCTGGCATCAAGAGAAAAAGAAAAATAATCTCTGTGATAAAAATGGAAAGTACCAGGATACAATTTAAAAATATTTGTCCAATATTTAACTACCTGCATGCAGGCATCTTGTCCTCTGATGGCTGCTATGTGGGCAGGTGTCCATCCCCTTGTGGTGGTAACGGTAGCATCAGCGCCATGCCAAAGCAACCAATGGACACACTGGAGAGAAAAAGAGAATGACCATACTCCAAAACTCATGCTTAAAGGGAGAAAAGGTTTGTAGGTATAGTAACAAATGTTTAAAATGAAATAGCAACATTCTGGTCCAAGAAATAAATTACATTGTAATACACACATTTTTGAATCAGCTTAGTGAATTAATGTAAGAGCAGGTAATTAGGCAAGTTAATTTAACTCTGCAGTGTACAGTATATTTATCATGTTATTGTAATAACTCTTTTGTTTGACCTGTATGTTAAATAACTTCATATATACATGTATTAGGACATGTATTGCTGAAAATATATGTTCCAATACTTATATGAAAATAGTTCATCATTGTCAGCAATCAAACTGTTGCACTTTTGAAGTAAGGAATATATCAACAGCTCATTTAAAATAAAAAAAAGAAAGTCAGCTTACCTCCAAAGCACCTGCATTGCAGGCACTATGTAGGGGAGTGAATTTATCTGATTCTTCTACTTCGTTTATGCTAGCTCCATTCTTTACCATCGATTCAAGCTCCAAAACATCTCCATTTCGGACAGCATCATGAATTCCAGTGTATCTCTTTGGGGCTGCAATAGTTAAAAATCAAAGCATTTTAATAATTTTTTTTTGGGTAGTATCTTTATAATTGGATCATTTCCATTCATACTAGTAAATTATAAAGTGATAGGATATACTTTAGCTAGTATTATAAGCTAGGAAAATATAAAAGATCTCAAGTGTACAGGCATATAATAATTTATTTTATTATGCTACAGAGTTACGGTAGTCACAACACCAAATCTAACAGGATGGGAGAAATAATTAATGATGGACAAGACTGGGATTTGAACCTTGAGCTATTTTGCGCTGGCACATTCATATACCCTCTTTAATGATCTTTGCCCTAATCAAAGATCAACATTCCAGGTTCTTTCCCCAGTCAGCGTAAGGGGTTGGTCATGGCACCAAATGTAATATGAATGGAGACATTTTAACAGCTCAGTCCAGATTTGACTGGCTTGTAAATATTTGTCCCATCATGTTACAAATAATTTATTTAATTGATTACCATTTCCAGGCCCAACTTATGTCTTATAGACTTTAGCAATAAATCTTTCATCCATTTATAACACAAATTTATACAGTTTTTCTATTTAATCGTCAGCTGAGCTGCCATGTTTAATGACTGTGTGTACTGTCATTACGATGTTATTGTTCAAAATTAAATAACAAAAATTCCCGTCACATTAGATACCAGAATTGATCATTCGACGTACTGTACCTGGCGTTATACAGATAAAGCAAATACAGTCGGCATTTCGGAGCTTTCTGTCATCAATACTTTTAATAACTGACTACGGGGTACAAAACATTAGATAGCAATGAAATCTAATCATTCTACGAAATCTTATTCCAAAAATAAATACACTTAGAAGATCTAAAAACTGGAAAATCTTACCTGGCATTTTGGTTGCCAACAAACTGTTTAACCGGAAGTATACACATTCCCGGTCAGAAGTGAAGGAAAAAAGATTTTTTAAATATTCAAAGAATAAAATATCTTACGGATCAACGATCATAAAATATTTAAGATATATCATCATTCAGTTTTCTGTGTTAGTTTGCAATGCTAATTTTTTTTAATATAAAAAAAACCCGGAAATGCAAGTGCGTGTTTTAACTCCGCATTTAATAAAAAACGCACATGGGGAGAAAATAATCAAAACATCCACGAGACTGTAATGTAAGTATACAAGTGTAGTATTTTTGAATATTATAAGCATATCACGTTATTAATATATGTTAAGTATTCTAGATATGACAATGGTGTCTTATTTAATTCTATAAGGTATAGTAAATGTGGAAGGAGGGGGGGGGGGGGGTACAGTGATTTTTAGATTTCGGAAGAGTATTATCTGTGAAACATCGTGTCAAACGCATGGTATCATATTTGAGTATCTGGTATTAATAAATCAAATACCGTTTTTCAGAATGAAAATTAGTTATTAATTATTTTCAGAATGAACTCGGGTGCAGCTGGACAGATGCCTGGATATGCACGGTTCCCAGGGCCTCCAAATTCTGGTCATCATTTCTCACCAAGATTTACACACAGAGGTCCACCCCCAAAACAGCATAACTTCAACATGCCACCTCACCAGGCTTTGATTAGACAGCAGGTGTCGTACTCTGATATGAACTTATTTAGCAATGGTGCCAACGGACAGAATGCAAATTATGCCTATGGGAAGAATTTTAGCCATCCTAGACCAAACTTTAACTCTTTACCCCCTCGGCACCAGGTTTCTTATGGAGATTCGAATATGTTTGCTTCTAACACCGGCCAACAATACATGTTTAATTCTCCACAAAACCCTCCCCCACCGCAACAAAATCAGCAAAATGGAAACCCCTGGCAACAAAATCGTGGGCATCAAAACGGACTATGGAATAATCATTTCCAAAATGAAAGTACTAAAATGAATGGTAGTGGGAATTTTGCAGAAAATGGTTTCAATGGTATGAAAGCAACTCATAACAACAGAAAACCTTGGAATAACAATGTATGGAGTAATCTGCCAAAAGATTTCAACAAAAAACATGAACATTTCCCTAAAAAGGTCAGTACAGCCCTTTACTGATAATTGTTGTATATTCAAAAATTGGAAAATATTTTGTTAATTATAAGTAGTAAGTAAGAGAGTATCACTATATCAAGACACTTGGAATTTGGCATTTATCACCACTAAAGTATTAAAGATATATTTCTATGCACTGTGCAAGAATTTGAAGATATTTAGTTTCTTTATTTTTGATACAGAAGAAAAAGCCCAAAGTAGACAAGAGGGACCTTGCAGAAAACAATGTGTTTTTCTGTGAGACCTGTGACAGGGGATACAAAGTTCAGGACAAATATCAGGAGCATATTGACAGCCATGTCAAGGTCAGTTATTTATAGCAACACTAGTTCAGTTATATGAAAAAACTATATATATCTGGGTTTTTTCCCACCATATGATCTATATTTTGTTATATTTGCAATATTTTCCCCTGTATACCATTAATGATAGAATATACAGAAATTATATTAGTTATTGTGTGTTCTAAAATACTTTTAAAATTGCAAAAATAACAGACTTGATCATAAATAATAAAGATTACAGATTGACCTAGCTCATTTTCACAAAATTTGCAACAACAAAAAAAAACCACTGATGTATAGTACACCACATTTTTATATCAGAAGGTTTCAATTTTGATAAATTGGATTCGAAACTTGTTTTTTTATGTTTTGTGATACAGTGCAGACACGAAGGATGTTCTTACACTGCTCATCCCAAACTGGTCCAGCTGCATGACCGAACGGTAAGTTATAAAACAGTGTTCTATACACCATATAGTCATCACTATGGAAATTACAAAGATATGAAATGGTTTGTACTAACTGACTATGTAAGTGAATTGGAGGATGATATGATATTTTCAGAAAATTGCAATAAACCCTCAAATGTACTAAATCTGCAGCTTTTAATTGATATGTACTGTAAAAGTGGTTATTTACTCATGGGGGAAATTTACACTAGTTACACGGTAAGCTTAAAACCACGTAAAATATCCCTACGGGTATGGTAGAAAAATCAAATCTTAAGTGAAGTAATCCGCATATTTAATACCCAAGCGTATTGTTTGACTATAGAAAACGCATACTTCACCACCAGCGTAAATAACCACTTTTACAGTATTTCAAAATTTGAAACATTTTTTGACATGGGGAGTTGTGTTGTTAATAGTTTCAGTGTATTGCTAAAATTAACTTTAAAACAGTACTTTGTGGTTTATAATGTACATTATCTAATACATGTACTCCTGACAGTGTTCATTGAAACAATTAAAATTTTATTTAGCAACATTCTAGCGGACTTGCATCCAAGATATGGAAATTAGAATCTCCAGAAGACATCGCGAAATGGAGAGAGGAAAGGAAAAGGTATTGTTTAATTCACACAGAATCTTTATTCATTTTCACTGATAAAAGAATTCAAGAATCCTCAATGCATGTATGTGTAAAAAATGTTGGAAGAAAAGAATACTTTTCCCCAGTCTAAAACAGTATTACTCGGGACTTGTTTCAGAAATTTTCCAACAGCTGAAACAGTCAAGAGAAAGAATGATATTCTACAGGAGAAGATAGCCAGAGGTGAAGTCATTGAGACCAAAACATTTGGGTAAGTGTTCAAATAGCCATCTTTGCTAGCCAAGGGTTGTCGGTCCACTCCGCTCCCCATAAACCAATAGGGAATGGAATGGACTGAAAACCCTTGAGTTGTGAAGATGTCAAAAAGCCTGACTTGTCAATATTTAGACAGACCAAGATTAAACTAAAAATACATATTATAATTTAAAAAATTGTTTTGGTACATACGTAACATCTTGTTTTGGTATTCCAGAAAAATGAGGAACAAAGGTGGAAAAAGAGATAAATTCGGAAAGTGGAAAAACAAGAGACAGAATAATAGGAATAATCGCGGGAGAAGGGAAGATAACTGTTCAGAGAGTCCTCCTAAAATGGGGGCACCACCCACAAAGGTACCATAATAAAGTAGTACATGTAACTATTCAATAAATCAACACAAGATGAAATTTGAATTTTTTTTTCTTGTTTATTTCAAAGGGTTCTTGAGGACTTGAGTAAAAATTGACTTTGCAGGCTCCAGATTTTATTATTTTAATAACAAGAAGCAGAGGTTTTATCAGCAATTTATTGATAAATTTGATTTCAATATCAGTCATTCTTAAATTATTTTTTCTAGCAAATATAAATAAACAAATATCCATTGACATTTACATTGCATTTGATATTGACATTGTAGACAGCTGACAAAGATAAAAGTTTTGATGCTGACCCACTGGCACTGCTGGAAGGGCTGGAGGAAATTGTTCCTGATTCTGACCAGGCTGTGTCAGCCGTAGGAGGACTGGCCACTCTGATGGCCAACTACAGTGACAGTGAGGAGGAGAAACCCTCAGAGACCAAGAAACCGTCACATACTGACAAACCATTACAGAATAACACACTGTCAGGTCGGTCTAATATAATGTAGCTTCCTTATTTTACACGAGTACTCAATTCTGCAATTCGGCTGTTTTGCATTTAATTGCTAGAATATAAAAATGGGATCGCCAAATTTAGGTTGTAATTTCATATAACCAAATTACATGTAATTTATCTCCATTATTTTTCTGCTTACACAGTACATAGTTATTGGTTGAATAACATGACATAACATAACATAACATATGTTTGAGTTTGTACATTGTAATTTTGTTTCAGATGCTTCATTTTTCTCAAAATTAAAATTTTTGTTACAGAAAAAGAAATTCAGTGTGTAGAAAATGGGGAAAATAATGGCACTGAACACGGAAGCAAAAGGAGTAGAAAGAGAAAGAGGAAAAACGATGGCAGCTTAAGCTCTCAACCTAAAGTCAGGAAGTCCACACTATTAGAGAAGGTAATCTTAATGTTCAATGAGGAGGCATGAAATTTGAGTCCTGATCTGACAAGTTGGGGTAGGAGAAACTGATTCGTGCACTGCATGGTTGAATTTCTGAGGGATACATGTATATACCAGTGGAAATCAGTTCTTTGGTTGAGACTCTAGAATGTTTGTTAACATGAAATAGAGGCCCCTCTACTTACAAATTTATATTATTAGTTATCCAGGTTCAATCAAGGGTTTACAGGGATTTACCATGGGTTATGTTCTATACGTATGGAATACAACCGGGGGTAAATCCCTGTACACCCTTGATTAGACCTGGATAACAAATTTATTTCCTATGTAAACGAAATAAATTTGTTTCCCATATCCAATCAAGAGTTATTTCACTTTGTTTGAATACTCGAAAGAAAAAGTTCTAGTTCAATGCCAACTGATTTATTTAGTTTGATTGAAATTTGCACTTATCATAATACTTATAAGAGAAAGAAGTTTTTAGCTCACCTGAGCTGAAAGCTCAAGTGAGCTTTTCTGATCACTTTTTGTCCGGCGTCCGTCTGTCTGTCCGTCTGTCTGTCCGTAAACTTTTTACATTTTCGACTACTTCTCCAGAACCACTAGGCCGATTTCAACCAAACTTGGCACAAAGCATCCTTAGGTAAAGGGGATTCAAGTTTGTTAAAATGAAGGGCCACACCCTCTTTCAAGGGGAGATAATTAAAAATCATTGAAAATTTGTTGGTATTTTTCAAAAATCTTCTTCTCAAAAACCATTTGGCCAGAAAAGCTGAAACTTGTGTGGAAGCATCCTCAGGTAGTGTAGATTCAAGTTTGTTCAAATCATGATCCCCGTGGGTAGGGTGGGGCCACAATGGGGGGTCAAATTTTTTACATAGGAATATATAGAGTAAATCTTTAAAAATCTTCTTCTTATAAACCATTTGACCAGAAAAGCTGAAACTTGTGTGGAAGCATCCTCAGGTAGTGTAGATTCAATTTTGTTCAAATCATGATCCCTCGGGGTAGGGTGGGGCCACAATGGGGGGTCGAATTTTTTACATAGGAATATATAGAGTAAATCTTTAAAATTTTTCTTCTCTGAAACTGATCAGCCAGGAAAGCTGAAACTTGTGTGGAAGCATCCTCATGTAGTGTAGATTCAAGTTTGTTCAAATCATGATCTCCGGGGGTAGGGTGGGGCCATAATGGGGGGTTAAATTTTTACATAGGAATATATAGAGTAAATCTTTAAAAATCTTCTTCTCTGAAACTGATCAGCCAGGAAAGCTGAAACTTGTGTGGAAGCATCCTCAGGTAGTGTAGATTCAAGTTTGTTCAAATCATGATCCCCGTGGGTAGGGTGGGGCCACAATGGGGGGGTCGAATTTTTTACATAGGAATATATAGAGTAAATCTTTAAAATTTTTCTTCTCTGAAACTGATCAGCCAGGAAAGCTGAAACTTGTGTGGAAGCATCCTCAGGTAGTGTAGATTCAAGTTTGTTCAAATCATGATCTCCGGGGGTAGGGTGGGGCCATAATGGGGGGTTAAATTTTTACATAGGAATATATAGAGTAAATCTTTAAAAATCTTCTTCTTTAAAACTGATCAGCCAGGAAAGCTGAAACTTGTGTGGAAGCATCCTCAGGTAGTGTAGATTCAAGTTTGTTCAAATCATGATCCCCCTGGGTAGGGTGGGGCCACAATGAGGAGGTCAAATTTTACATAGGAATATAAAGAGTCATTCTTTAAAAATCTTCTCTGAAACTGATCAGCCAGAAAAGCTGTAACTTGTGTGGAAGCATCCTCAGGTAATGTAGATTTAAGTTTATTCAAATCATGATCCCTGGGGGTAGGATGGGGCCACAATGGGGGGGGGGGGTCGAATTTTTACATAGGAATATATAGAGAAAAGTCTTGAAAAATCTTCTTCTTATAAACCATTTGACCAGAAAAGCTGCAACTTGTGTGGAAGCATCTTCAAGGTAGGAAAAATTCAAATTATTCAGATTATGATCCCTATGGGAAGGGTGGGGCCACAAGTTGAGGGGGGGGGGGGGTGTCAAATTATTACATAGGAATATATAGGGAAAAACTTTCTAAAACACAAATTGTCTAGAAAAGCTTTAGTCAGTTCAGTCTTCAAATAGTGTAGATTAAAATTTGTCAAAATCATATTCTTGAGGAGTAGGGTTGGGCCACATAGGGGGGGGGGGGGGGGGGGGGGGTTCTAATTTTTCAAAGGAAAACATTTAAATTGTTCAGAAAATTCAAATGGTTTTTATATATGGTTTTACTTATATGCAAGCATTTTGACATATTGTTGATTCTTTAAAATTGTTTAGACTCTGGCCCCTGGGCAATTCTTGGACCTCAAAAGGGGTTCAAAGTTTGATGTAGGTTTATAGTCCATATGTAAACAGTTGTTTAGGTCTGATCATCTTCTCGAGAACTGCAATGCTTAATATGTGATATGACTGTAAAATCATCCTGTTACAAAGGGGGTCAATGATAAACATAAGAATTTGCAGGGGGAATTTTTTTTTTATACAGGATCTATTATACGTCATTGTTCAGATATTTTGTATATGACTCAATAAGGCTGATTTTATTATGTCTGTTGTTGCTCAGGTGAGCGATGTGGCCCATGGGCGTCTTGTTTATTAGTGTGATTATTTTTATAAAATGAAATTATTTAAGCCACTCTTTTCATCTCATTTGTATTTGTTTGTATGTTTTGTGTGAAGAGAGATAATGCATTGTGTTGTCATGTTACTTAGTACCTCTGGCTCAAGTCGGATGTACGTAAATTTACACCCGGCCGGCTTATTAGCCAATCAAATCTCGTGTTACAAGCTACATAGGAAATAAGATAATTAACTGCATTGATTGTATGCAAATATCATTGAAAAGTACTGTACTAGGTAAATCTTTGGTATGGATGTTCAGTTCACTAATTTTTGTTTATTTATTCTCCAGCTTTTGGCACCAGATGTAAGAAGAGAAAGAAACTTGATACTGCAGTGTGTGTACCACATTGTTAAGGAGAACTTCTTTGGAGTTGGTAGTCAAAAGGAGGATAAGGCCCCAAATTTCCATGTGACATGTGATAATGTGGAAGGTCATGTGATCAAACCTGAAACTGATGGTGAAAGTTATGTCACTATAGACTCTCGTAAAGTTACCAATACATCAAAAGAAAAGCTGAACTGTAAAGAACCAAATCACATGGACACAGTTGTTAAACCCATGAAAACTGATTCTGTCAAGGAGTGTGTAATTGATGACCATGTCAAGGAGTGTGTGATTGATGACCATGCCTGGGCATGAGAACTGATAGTTGATCACTTATATCAATATAAAGAAGAAAATATATAAAAAATAGGAATATCTCATATATTGTTACATTTTTAGTTTTCCATAAAGAAAAATCCATCTCATCCATGATGCTCATATAAAGGCAGGTGCTTTTCTCCCATTCCCAGGGTTGTTCCTTGACATGTTTATTTCCCTGGCCAGCCTGAGCCAGAACCCATTGCAGCTGAGTGGATTGAGACAATGCAAATGAAGAGCCTTGTTTTCAGACACAACAGTTACACACGACTTGAAGTGATCCTAGTGGTGGTCAAACCAGCGACCTATGGGTTACTGGCCTAACACCACTGAGCCATGTTCTAGACAGTTTTCTCTTATTTAAAATACCTCAATGAAAAAATAATATTGAAAGTAATTGTTGACAATAAGTTCTAAAAGACTCCTACAAATTTAAAAAGCGCTAAGCAATACAGCACTGGCCAAGGCAAAATACCAAACGAGTAAAATCTGTAAACAATGCAGCCATTTAAGTTTCATATACACATTAAATATCCAAATATGTATCACATATGGGTATAGTCCACTAATGCATTTTCCATAGGCGGTAATGTTAACGTTCGGGTTCATAGCTCCGGCCCTAATTTTCGTTCAGCAACGAGGGACCTCTTGAATGAAAGCTCATCAAATTGTCACTCCCCTGTTAAAATTTCGTGGTGTGAAGTCAGATTCGTTTTCCCGCAAAATGCGTCTGTATTGGAAAAAAAAAATTGAAAATGAAAGTAAAAGTAGGGAATTTCACAGTTTTGGAAAGGGTGTACATCAAACATTTTCAATTCTTTCCTTCAAATGATAATTCGATTTTGACAATTGCTTTTAAAATTGCAAATCCTCTTTTCTGACATGTGTCAAGCATTCTGATTTAAAATGTCCCAATAAATGTATATCCACTCTGCAAGTATAGGAACTATTTTGTCCTACCGATTCTAAAAATAGTTGGAGGGATATACCCATATATTCTCATGTAAATACTAATAATAAAACATTTAGAACTATGATAACTGCACTTTTAAAATGCTTGAATTTCTAAATTGTTGCATTTTCATGTACCAGTAAAGCATATTTAGCTCATATTTCATAAAAGTTAAGAAAAATTAACTACAATTTTTGCCTTAAATTAGCTTAATTATTTCATGACATATCTAAAATTTTACACTATTAAGGTCTTCCGTGTCCAACGGAAGACCTTAATATCATTGTGCGGGCGAAAATTTTTCTTTTCTTTTTTTTCCCTAGACGCGAACTTTGGGGCTTCATATCTTGCTCATTTCTGAACGGTTTTTGCTCAAAATTTCAGGGCTAATAGACTTTACAAAACACTATGTAAAACATTTCATAAACTTTAAAATTCCTTTTCCGTTAACGAGTTATTCCCCTTTGAATTTTTTTTAGGGCCTTTGGTTTCCAGACAAAGGCTCCGAGACTATGATAGCAGGGAATGGGAATCCAACGAATTTGAATAACAGAGACATTGAAGTTGTGCACATCGGTTTTTGTTTTTGGATTACGTTTTTAATTTATAAAAAGGTAGGGGTCAAAAAACAGGATTCCAAAAAGTGCAAAATTTAGACATATTTTTCTTTGTATCTTTTAAACGAAAAATATTTTGTTAAGGCATGTAGAATAAAAGTTGTGCAGAATGTCCAGGGCTTTCATTTGACACCAATAAAAAAGGGCTGGCCCCTAAAATTAAGGGCCAACAGCCTTTAAAAGTGTTTGCTTAATAACTCAAAAACGGTTAGGATTTCGATATGGCTGACGCTGGAAAAGTTGTTTGTTGGGATCTTATAAATGTCGTTACAATGTTACTTTGTTAGTGTTTTGTGTTATATGAGTGTAAAAAGCTGTACATGTTAACATGTACCTGTTTTCATTTGGCAAGTTAACGAAAGAGTTTGTGCCTACAACTGACATGAAGTTACCACAGAAAGTATGCCGGTTTATACAGGAGGCTTTAAATCATAAGAAAAATATATTTTTGAGTATACATGCTTTTAGTGAGAAGTTTAAGTCATTTTTGTTAAGTTTTTATAGTGCACAATCCTTAAAAACGAGAAACAGAAAATAAAAACTATTTTTTCTTTTCCAGTAAAACACAAATTACGGATGAAAACAAATCTATGTAATACATTTTTAGTTATCATACTGCATGCATTTAAAATCTATCTGGAATCAGAGCTGTGTGTGTGAACCATTACGTAAGCTATCCCTCGCTTGCGGCCGAGAAAATCGGTCGCCATGGCCGCGGCTTGACTACCTAGCGGTCAGCGGTTATCTAATACACAAGAGTCGCGTCGTTTATTTAGCCGCAAACACAAGAACTGTTTTAAATTTGATCACACATAAAAGTTTAATCTTCTTAAATTGAATTAAACGATAGAGTGGCAATTAAGAAATCGTTCTGTTAATTAATAAAAGCAATGTCATTCTCAATCTGAAGTAATATTAGACATAGATCAATTACTATACTATTTGTTTATTTTATTTTCATTTATATTGGTTTAAGATAAAAAGATAAATCTATCTTACTTGTACAGTTTATTTAGCATTGATTTAAACGTTAGTGCGAAAAATCAGCTAGAAACAAGGTGCCATCAATTGAATAAAAGTAATCTATCACTCCGAATCTAAACATGCAAGCCCAATTGCATATTGAAACGATTAAATATAATACAACGCCGATATATTACCCGGCATGTGTAAAATTGACATCTGTTTAACTTAAGATTAATATACTGTAGTTACCCATGATCATTTCCATTAATTAATGCTTAGACTTTTTACAGACTTCAACACTTTTAAGACAATATTCAAACTTTGCCTGGCCAACCAGTCATATATGTATATATACTAAGAAGTTTTCTTAAGAGTTGTACAAAAATAAAGCAGGGTTTACATAGTAAAAATCATACATTCTTCAAGCGTTCAAGGCAGTTTACAAATCAAATCAAAGTTCCGTGTTACAATATTACATGTATGCGGTAGGTGCTGGCACGATAAAAGAATTGTGCGGAATTGAGAGAATTCAGTGAGTATTTTAAGAATACTCACACGAGTTTTTAAACAAGTTTTGTTATGATTCTAGCGGTCACTTGATCACTCTTGTAGTTCTTCTCGATGGTTGTTTGTTTCATTGGGAAAACAAACTCATTGCTGTGCTGCCCCCCTCCCCACCCCCAGTGCTCGAGCTTTTAATCAAAATAGGCAAACAGAAATCGAAAATTGAAATGTGTCGAAAATCAATGTTTGGTGACTCCTTATGTGTAAAAGTTCCTCCTAATGTGTTTCACTTTGCAATCTGTTTGTTTATTCGGCCAGTTTTTGTTAATTCGATCACCACGTGCGACCGAATATCTCGTGTCACTTTAGTGCACACAGCCCTGGACACAGATAGCCCTAGGCAATTTATGGCTGCAGATCATCAATTGTTATGTAATTGAAATACTCTTGAAAGGGAGCTTTCACTGCAGTAGTCAATTGTTGAATATAAGTTTAAAGTTTTAAGTTAAAGATCTTAAATAATAATTATTTGTTCTCATGTTTAGAAGTTATGAAATAGGTATGCAATGCAGTCGATCGCCATAGAAATCATCACAATACTGCAAGTGTCGACAGTTTTCTTATTTCTTTGAAAGACCTAAGAACATAATTCAGACACTTGACTTACAGACTAGCGACACAGTAGTCCGAAATATCTGACGTTTTCCTGGCTTTTTTAACGATTTTGATATTTCACATGCCAGGAAAACGTCAGAACCGGCGCCATTACGAAAACTAGAAATTCACTGTCTCCAACTGGAAGCGGCATTCTAGGGTCGATTTAAAATAGATATATATTTAAACTCAATAATACAGCTTAAAATATAATTTTACTGCACAATTTGGTAATCACACTGATAAACAATAGTGTTGTTGACCTATTTTCTCGCGAGATTTCAAAAATGCACGAAATCAAAACAAATCTCAACAGTTCGATAGAATGTGTTCAACAGCCTGTTTTTGATATGTAAGGACCCATAAAAACGATATTAGTGAGCAGCAAAATCATCGTTTTATTAATTAGTTGTGAGTGAAACATTTGATTCCACTCGTAAATATTTAAAATCGAGCCGAGAATGCCGCCTCCAGTTGGAGGCGGCGAATTTCCACTTTTCGTAATGGCGCCGGTTCTGACGTTTTCCTGGCATGTAAAATATCAAAATCGTTAAAAAAGCCAGGAAAACGTCAGATATTTCGGACTAGCGACACAGTTGCCTCCCAAAGTATATGCACTTCTCAAAGTTACATTAAGTGATATAGATATGTGTTCTTCAAGGGATTTCATTTATTGTTATATGCACATTGATACCTGTAAAAAAATGTTAATTGAAGCCAGAAGGTGTGTATTGTGAGGTTGTGATGCAACTTAATCGACTTATTTATATTAATAAAGTGGTTTAAATTATCACATGTGGTCATGCTGTTTTGAAAACAAACTACATAATTAAGCTATAATGCACACTTAAAGTTAGAGAAATCGTATTTAGCGGAGGCTGACATTATGTAGAACTCTTTTGTATTAAAACTGAAATCATTATTTTGACGTCACAGCATCTATTCCGGTTTGTTTTACATATACAATGTACACAGTGCTCAGAATAAAACCCTGGTTTATGCCTTTCTGTTACTCAAATAAACGACTGCACAAAATTGATAATTTTTAGGTTTACATGTCAATCTAAAGAATTAATACATGTATGCATAAATAAATGTATTTTTATTAAATAAATTAGAGCTGTTAACCTGCTGTCATTCAAAGTTGAAAATGACCTGGTATAAAGTTTTATTCCACGTCACATTCTTTGCTAGCTGAATAAGTATGTTATACTAGCATAAGTCGGAATAACCATGTCGGAATAACGTCGGCAGACAATTTCTACGACACTTGGCATCCGTTTCTACAACTACACGGAGATTGCTAAGACACTATCCTCCACTTTTTAATTTCAACGAACATGCTCCTTTTGACGTTGGTTTGTAATTTAGTGGAAAATCAAAGGTAAAAGAACGGTCTCAAATCCAATTGTTTCAAATTTCCAGAACTTGTTATTTAGAGCGGATACCACGATTTGCTAATACTCATGCTATGTCGGTAAAACAAACCGGAATAGATTGTGTGACGTCATAGATTTAAGTTCACTGGCAGCTCCCATAGCGGCGGAAAATTTAAATTAAGCGATCGATTTTCTGAGTTATTCATTGTTCCGAGGTTTTTAATGAAAATAAATACGATTTGCAATTATAGCAGATGATAATTACAACCCCTACCACCACCGCGGATTACGATTTTGAGGATTTAAATTTGCTCATCACTTCACAAACGATGCATGGCCAAACATTATACGGAAAGTTATCCATACCACTGAGCACCTCTCTTATACTAGTAGCGCGCCCTCAGGTGGGAGAAGGCGTTATCGTTTATTTACAAATGGTGTTCTTTTCGATCGTTTAATTTTAACAGTGCACTTTACATAAACTATTCCATGTGTTAGTGGTAGAAGTGTAAATATGAGTACAGGAAATCGAAATGTTTATGAAACATTACACTGTTTCCCATGCATCAGCGCAGTGGATTTTGTGTTGGTTACACTATGATATAGGCTTAGTTTGTATCCTGTCATCAGTTGTACATAAACGTATTTATCGTTTTGATTTTCTGGTTGAAATCATTAAATACATGTACAGCTGAAAGCTCAAGTGAGCTATTCTGATCACATTTTGTCTGTCGTCCGTCTGTCTGTCTGTCCGTAAACTTTTCACATTTTCAACATCTTCTCAAGAACCACTGGGCCAATTTTAACCAAACTTGGCACAAAGCATCCTTAGGCAAAGGGGATTCAAAGTTGTGAAAATTAAGGACCACGCCCTTTTCAAGGGGAGATAATTAGAATTATTGAAAATTATCGTGAAATTTTAAAAAATCTTCTCAGAAACCAATCAGCCAGGAAAGCTGAAACTTACCCCGAGGGTAGGGTGGGACCAAAATGGGTAGTCAAATTTTTACATAGGAATAAACAGAGTAAATCTTTAAAAAATCTTCTCAGAAACCAATCAGCCAGGAAAGCTGAAACTTATGTGGAAGCAACCTCAGGTAGTGTGGATTCAAAGTTGTGAAAATCATGACCCCCAGGGGTAGGGTGGGCCACAATGGGGGGTCAAATTTTTATGTAGGAATATATAGAGTAAATCTTTAAAAAATCTTCTTCTCAGAAACCAATCAGCCAGGAAAGCTGAAACTTGTGTGGAAGCATCCTCAGGTAGGGTAAATTCAAATGTGTTCAAATCATGATCCCCGGGAGTAGCATGGGGTCACAAGGGGGGGGGGGGGGCACATTTTTACAGAAATATATAGAGAAAATCTTTAAAAATCTTCTTCTAAAAAACCATTTGCTTAGAAAAGCTGTAACTTCAGATAGTGTAGATTCAAATTCGTTTAAATCAAAATCTTGAGGAGTAGGGTGGGGCCACATTGGGGATCCAATTGTATAAAGGAAAACATTTTAATTATTCACAAAAACTGTAATATTGTTATCATATTTGGTTTACTTATTTGCAAATATTTTGACATATTGCTGATTCTTTAAAATTGTTTAGACACTGGGCCTCTTGTTATAAGTTATCATAAATTGATATAACCGTGAAGTAAGTTAAACGGAGAATTTGCCTGGTATGAAAATAATACTTTGAAAGTGAGCCTCGTTTTCGATTTTCTTAACTTACTATTATTATATTGACAATCCAGTCTAATGAAAGCCATCCCCCTTCTCCTTACACTCGCCAGGGTCTGATAGGTATCAATAAGAGGTCATCTTCCCATGACCTCTACATTTGCATACAATCTAAATATACCCTCAACTTATCACAGACATGCCTATATCTGTTTTTCAATACTCTGCAATCTGGAGGCTATTTTCTATGAAAAATAGGCATGTATTAATTTTCCTCTTTTGTCTCCTTTTGAAGAGTTCAAATTGATTTTCTAAAGCCCTGATTGGTCAGAAGTTAAGGTCGTGTGAAGATGACCTCCTATCAATACCTGTCAGACCCTGACAAATGTAAGGACAAGGGGGTGGTTTTATTAAGACTGATTGACAATCCTTTCTTGACTTGAAGCCGTAACGGAAGACCCCCTCGTTGCTTGCAACGAGCTCGGCTCTAGTTGACCCATACGTTTGGTTTCATTTTCTGAATTTATAAGATTTTTCTGACAGGTCTGTTATAATTTGAATAAAAGTTTGAGACTTTTGAATAACAATTTCATGTTTAAATGGTAATGACTGAAAACAGCATTTTATTAGTGCAAAAAGGTTAAAATATTAATAAGGTGATGAAATTGTGAAATTTTTCTTTATAATAATTTTAATCTTATTTATTTTAGATAGATTAAATTTGTATTTGATGCTTTAGTTCATATATTCCTAATAGAGGGAAAAGCGATTTATCTGTAAGTTGCACTTTCAGTGCAGAAAGGTCAAGTTAAATGCACCGCAGTGCTGAAAGAAGCTTATAGACCCCCAAGTAGTACGTAGTAATTCTATTTTACAGTTAATTTCGTTAACATGGTATATTATTTAAAATGCTAATAAACTGGGGGGAGGGGCTAGCCTCCCCCCACCCCTGAAGCTACTTGCCTGCACTATACTTGTATGGAAACTCAAGAGAAGTAGTTCTACAAGGCTAATTTTTATTTTATATAGATTGTTTCCCAGTGCTTTTAAAAACGTGCCAGCTGTCATAGACATAAATAACATTGTTATTTATGTCTCTGCAGCTGTATTGGCAAACTGCTGGCTTTGAGACATTTATTTTGTGATGTTAAACTGATGGATAGACACACAGGACAGAGTTATGGTGCCCATATTAAAAACTATATGCCATATTACATGTATATATGGAAAATTTTGACTATTCATATTTCATAACTGCATAAGTTTCAATCTTCGTACGACTTACTCAATATTTCTAAGCGTCTGGGATACAAAGATTATTGGCGGGGGAATCTGAGAAAATTCAGAATGTAACAGAGAAATGGTGAAGAGGAAGCAATCTGACAAGGGGTATTCAAATTATGACTTTTCTTTTTTCCAGGCAGAATAATTTCAACTCGAAAAGTAAATACAGAATTATTCCTAAGTATTCATCCATTCTAGTTCATGAAATTTGTAACTGTAGCGGAACAAAATTCAAACGTAATGAAGTTAAGTAAGTTTTCAGATAATCCGAAAATAAGCATTCTTCACCTACAAATGGCCCCAGTGTCAATAAAATCCTCCCAAATTTACAATATCCAGGGTTAGATTATCACTATAGAGTCATGCCATACTAACCATGCTATTGTTGACATCCAAAACACGTATGGAGTGATAATCAGATGACATACACACTCAGGTGCTCTTTATAGTCAGGTCCAGTACAATCTCTTGATTTAGCTATATAGCTTGAATTAAATACATAGCTTATTAAGCTATTCAGAGTAGCTTGATTTAGCTGTTTTGTCATACTTTTGTCTTAAATGTGAAATTTTTTAAGCATGTATGAAAATTGCACTTTAGTGCAGTGATAGTTTTCAATTTGAACTGTTCTGTAAACAACGCATAAAGTTTTAAAAGTTTTGGGGCATTTAATTCATGTCCACACAGATGCTTATTGATTGAAATATAAAGGAGGTCAGTCATGGTAAACAAGAAAATTGTTTGGTAATAACTCAGCACAATGAGAAGAAATTATTGTTATCCATGCCTCAATGCACACAGAGTGGTGGACAGTTACACAAACAATGGATTCCAATATATTTTTTGCTTAAAAGTGTTCAAAAGCTGCAATGTTAAAATTATCTTCAATTAGGGTTACTTTAAATGGTCCGTGGTGCAAATATGAGTAGTAAGTAAATTGCGATTTTTTGTATATTTCTTATAATAAACATTTTTGTGAAAAACTACATATAAATAGCTTTATCAAGCTATTCTGAATAGCTTAATAAAGCTATATAGCTAAATCAAGAGATACTAGGTATCTAGATAAAGGTACTGGATTGTACTGGACCCGATAGTGTTGTTAATATAGTAACATCTAGACTGCTGCATTACTACTCTCTATACAGTCTTTGGCATAATTTAAATTGCCTTTGAATTCAATTTTTCTAGCCTATTCTAAGGTACCAGGGTATAATTATATGAATTCAAAGATTTGTTTGTTGCTAATGCATACTGACCATATCATGCATATCATATGAATGTCGTTATTAGACACAACGGACGTTTACAATAACACACCTTAATTTTATTTAGCTTACAGTCAATTACAAAGTTCTTCAAGTCCTCAGAAAACCAACAAGGTAAGTTAAGCTATATAAGCTAGTGCATGATGGATCGGTGGCTTAGTAAAACCATAGATAAGTACTCGGAACTCTTAATAAAACATACTCAGAAAATTTATAGTAGTGAGATATCTTAACACTTATGGTGCCTTGTGTCTGTTACATGTAAAAGCTGACCATGCTTTAGATATGTTGCCTTTACTGTCTTGTTCTGAGTTTGACCTTATTTGTCTTTTATATGTCGTATGATATTCATTTTGCTTCATTTTTTTTTATGAAAAAAAAAGTGTTTGAGTTTTGAATCAACATGCCAAGAGTTTCCCTTTAAAGGGGCATTGTCACGATTTTGGGCAAATTTTATTTTGCTATTTTTATTGTTTACAATGCTTAAGAAATGTATTTCTAATGATCAACCAAAATTTGAGTGTTCGTCGTAGAGATATAAGCAAGATGCAGAGCTCACAATTCTTTGTTTATATAAACAAGGCTCATGCCATGTTTTTGTTTACATTGGTTCAATATACCAGTAAAAGTTCTTTTCAAGCTGAATTTTCTATATGCTAATTCGTTTTAAGCATTAATAAACAGTTCCTAGCATTTGTCACATTCATTTTAGGTCTAAAACTGTAATTTTGACTTAAACATTCAAAAGGTACCCCGGTAAACAAAAAAATGGCCTTAGCTTTGTTTACATAACAAAGAATTGCTAGCTTAATATCTCGCTTATGACACAATGACTGACACTCAAATTTTGGTTGACTATTAGAAATGCCTTACTGAAGCACTGTAAACTTTAAAAGCAGGAAAATAATTTGTGACCAAAATCATCGCCATACCCTTTTAATAAATTGGGATGGGGGATGGGGGTGGGGGTGGGGGTTGGCTTACTTGACTGACAATAAACTGAGATGTTTCATTAAATTTCGTTCATTTATATACCTGGTAATATTAAAGAATTATAGATTACAGATCCATTTTTATTTCTTTTCCTTAACCAGCCTAAATAATAAACATTAAGATAGCTAGGAGCGGCCAGATAAACAATTTTATAGAAGGTGCAGCCAAGGTTGTAAATGTAATCTTTTGAGTATTTCATTTTCATGTTTTAGATGGAAGAAATTACTGAAGGACTCCAGTGCATCAAATACTTGTGTTAGTTGTCACTTTTTTAAAAATAATGATAAGGCCTAACTTGCGATGAAATGCTTAAAGCAATTTCTTCAAATCCTGCTTCTTTAATACTGAAATATACAATATAACAGAGATGCTGTCTTCAAATTAATTTCAAAAAAAGATGTAGTATGTGTACTACTGGTAGTACATTTTACATGTAAAATAAAAACCAAAAAAAACAAAACCCATGTAAGACTTTGAATTATGTTTAGAGATTAAAATTTACTGTCATTTTCCAGAAAATGTTGGTGGAGACCCGAAAGGCAATTCCAAAGTCATGCTCACAATGTTAACTCTGTTTTGTTTGAATCTGGTAAATCTGTCCAGCTCTTTGCATTATTGATGTTAATTCTGCATTAATTGGTGTAGCATGAATCCGTTCCAACACCAGCAAGGTAAAGGATATAATCCATATAGCTCTAGGCCCGGTAACTGCAATAGACAGCAATATGATCAACTCGGTAGTGCTAGGAGTCGTCCTCTCCTTCAGAGACCAGACCCCCCAGGATTTCGTATGGAACCACCGAGAGGACAAGTAAATTATAACATTGGGAACAATTTTCAACAGAGGCTACCAGTATTTCAGAGGCCCACTCAGTGGAATTACCCAGAGAGTCAGTATGGAAATAGAAATCCGAATGTAGGAAGAGGGGTCAGAAATCAGTTTCCTGTATCAGAGAGAGGCAGGGGTTCGCAGACAGGATTTGGATTTCATATGGGTGGCCAAAGTTGTCCAGGTGTTCCAAACAGTGTTAGAAATGGAAATTTAGGTGGCTTTGGATTTAACAATGCATTTGGATCTGGGGGGCAACTGAATATTGTAAGAAATGTTGCTGCTAATATTTTTGCAAATGTGGGAGGCCAGGGGTTTTCACAGAGTTTTCAACATTCCAACCCAGGTTTTTCTCAAAGACAAAGCTCCAATGAAGCATTTGCCAGAGTAAATAATCAATTTCACACTGTACCAAATCCACTTCCTTCAAGAGATTCAAATTTGAAGAAATCGCAAAGAACTAAAACTCTTAGATACTTGGATGTTAATTTGAATGACAGAAAAGTCAGTGCAGAAGTACAAAGCATGTCTGAATCCAGTAATCTTCACTTAAGTAATCAAAATACAGCAAATTCAACCAAACGAAAACAGTTTGATATTGCCGGAAACTCTACAATCTGTAGTGAAAGATTTCTTGGAACTGTAAGCCTAATCCAAGAGAAATCAAATATCGCAAACGTTAATTTTACCGCTCCCAATGTGCGACTTCCCAGGAAAACCATGGAGCCATCAAGTTCCAAGGAATCTGTGATAGTAGGAAACACTAGGGACCAATGTGCAGTGAACTGTGACAGTATTACCATGGGTAGATCTGTGGGTGTTGGAAAGAATGAAAATGAGTTTATGCAAGGGCTTTCTAATATGAACTTGGCATCTTGCCATGAACAAGGTTAGTACGTGGGCAAATTTTCTGTGTTTCCTCCTCTTTCTTGTGAAATGGTTTTTTTTTCTTCTAAATTTTTAAATTGTTTGTAAATTCAACTAAACTTAACACTGATGACTTTAACATGATCTAATTGTTTGAGTGATATGTTTTTTTTCTACATTGCTAACTTTTACTCATTTACTAGGAAAATTTCTAGTAGGTAAATATTAAATTTTCTTGTAAAGATACCGTAATAAACATGATAAAAATGAAAATAAATAATGGACATTTAAGGAGACAGCTAGAGCCTTATTTGTTTGCACAGTTTTGTTAAAAGTATTAATGTACAATAAAACTTTTTTTTAAGTAGCTAGGTACCTAATAAATTTCACGTATTTTTTTGTATTTGATTGAAATGATTAAAATGATAACTTTTCTACATTATTTTAAGTTTTTTTTATCTGTCTTTGAGTGAATGGGAACTGTATATCAGACAAGCTTAAGTAATAATAAATGCAGGAGTTGGGGAGAAAACATGTGTCTAATCTGACCCTGATTCAAACCTGGGTTCTCCAAATTTCAGGTCAGGTGACACTCTTTACAATAAAAGTGTTTGATTGCCACATGTAGCACCACAATTATATTTCACTAAATCCATTTCGTCTTTCGCTGCTTTGCTGATCAATGCTTGCCTGTGTATTAATGCTTGCTTCAATGTGTATTATTGGATGTAGAAAGTTTTGTTGTGTGTATAATGTGCAGAGGGGTATGGTCAATATCAATTTTTTTGTGCGGTGTGATTGATTGTTGTTCATTGGATAATTACGGTATTTGATTGTAAGGATGATTATTGTATGACTATTTATTTGTTCTTTACAGCAAATTTTTATAGAACCATTATCTATATGATATATTACCATTATGATAATACATTGATATATATATATATATATATATATATATATATATATATATATATATATCCATAAATATTAATAAAATATAAAAATAACAGAAAATTATTTGGCCTCAACTTTTGATTGTAATTCAAGTTGCCTCTATATCCATTGATCGCCACATTTTAGCCACCTGAAACATGAATTTTTGACACCCCCTCCCTCCCTTTTAAATTTTTTTTGGACCTTTTAAAATGTACTACTGGCATTTGCACATTTGATCAAGTGAATATGATATTACCCTCATAAATGAAAATCAGCTACTATATGTAAACTCTTGTAAAAACCAATTGTGTATTATAGAATGAAAATATGATTTCTTTATTCATTCAGTTTGTACTAGTCAGATTGATCCTATTTATCATTGATGAACCCATTTGTATGTGAGTTGTATCACTTGTAAAGAACCTGTTTGCGACATAACATGATCTTGTAATCCCAAAAGAAAACAAATCTTGTGAAACACATTTTAAGAATTTTAAGAATGTTTTTTATTTTCCTTCTATAGGAAGTCAGGCATTTTACTAGAATTTTAAAATTACAAGGATTAAGAAATAATTTATGAGTTCATCAATATTTAAAACCAATTTCAAGTGGAGTGTGGATACTTGCATGTATAGCTGGTTTTACAACACTGGATAAATGAGTTAACACGTGGTATATTAGTCACAGTTCAACCTCCATTTGTCACTCTCAATTAAAATTTTAAAATCACATTTTATTGAAATATTGCTTAAACCATCAAAACACATTGCCCTTTTGCACTTTGAATTGAATCTGTACTTCCTGTAATAAAGAAAATTCTGAATAAAATTTTAATATATAATAATTGTAAATACATGTGTATTACTTTTCACTGAATAAAAATGATTATTGTTTAAAACCAGTGAAAAAGTCTTATTCAAACAATATTGAATAAGTCTTTGCTATTTGTAATTGTTTAACAGTCGATTTATTATGTGTGAATTTTCTTTTTTTCTTCTTAACAGATGTTCACGCAAAGGCTACAACCACCACCAAAAAGACACTGGAAGGGACTTCAGATCAGGATGATTGTGTGACTATAAATCCTTCTTCATGTAGGGGAACCACTCCTCAGCAAACAGCTACATGTACTCCCACAAAAACACAACTTCAAATATTGCGGCAGACAAATATTGATCAGAAATCTTCCGCTTCTTGTCCAGAAGACTCCGATATGACTACTAGTCAAGCAACACCTTTCCAGAAAGTGGGCAACCCTGAAACCAAAAGGAATGATACTAGTCCTGCATCACCCTTCCAGAAAATAGGCAACCCTGAGACCGGAACTGATAAAAATTTTGAACCTCAAGGTAACGATAGCCTGTGTGGTTCCTTGCCATCTGAAGAAAGGGATAAGACTGGACTGAATGCTGCCTTGTTCTCACCAAAGGTGTCTCTTCATAAGCAAGCCTCTAGTGGAGGGAACAATATGGATCTGGTTAAAGATAATCCAAGTGTAGGGCAAGCCATTAAGACTGTAGGAAACTCCTCAAATGACAGGGAAAAGACAGTCTCAAAGAATCCGAGTGAGGTCGCCGGTGGTAGATTTAACAAGGAGGATTTAGCCGAGGTTCTTCGACAAAGGATGCTAAGTGGAGACAGTCAGCGATACAGTTCCAAAGGCTGGCTGGCAAGGGTAGAGAAGAAGAGGCATCAGTCAGAGGACACCAGATTCAAAAGGGAAAACAGTTCCCCACTGAAACACAGAGAAAGCGCAGACTCTGGCACTGCAAGTCAAGACAGGAAGCAGCACAGTATGCAAAGGTCCCAGTCGGATTCTAGTCAAGAGATCACTCCGGAGTCTGCTCAAACCTACAAAGAGTATAGAGAGGCCAAGCAGAGATTACTTGAGAAGGAGAAAGAGGAGCAGAATAGGAGGAGTCAGCAAAGGTGGTCCTCCTCTTTGGAGACACAGAGTGGAAGTGTCAGGCAGGGCCCTGTACAGAAAACATCTGAGGACCGACCCTCAAACGGCAGCAGAGGGGGACAGGCTGGGGATTCCATTGACATGGTGGACTCCAAATTCTGCATTGTGTATGGAGCTGATGTACCCAGTCCTGAAGATGATGGTAAGAATGAAAATCTATAATATAGTATATTTTTGTAACATGCTATTTCATTGGCTAAATGAAAAATGACCTTAACAATCGCCGCTGGCAAGCAACGTATCAACCTGGATGACATTGTTTTTAAATATTAGACAATTTATTGCTTTTAATTGATAATTGAAAATTGAATTATAAGAAATGAATTCAAAAGCTATGAAATTTATTTGTATATAAACTAGCTGGGTTGGACAATTGAAGGTTTATAAAATGCTAAGCCTCAGACATATGTTTATAGTAAAGAAAAAAAACAAATTATATTAGCTGATGAATATTAATTCAGGATGAATTATTACATGTACTTGTGTAATCGTTTTGTCCTTGGCTCAACTGAGCTTTTATTGTTGCAGGTGATAGACACAGTGATCTTGACATAGATTTAGATTTAGATGACTCGGATGATGAACTGCTAGAAGCACCTTCCTTTTTAAAGGATCTGGAAAATGCAATGTAAGTGAAAAAATCAATATATCTTGAATGTAATTTTTAGATCATACCAGCAGTCATTAATTATGATATATATAAATATATTCTGCTGTAAAAGTAAGAATTTGTTTTACATGAAATACAGCAAATCAACTTTAATTCACGACCACTTAACTTCACGATTTTATAGTAACAAACAGGTTTATATGCGACAAATTTTCTTGACCAAACTTACTTTAACCATCTTAAACAAATACAAAAGACATTATATTTGCAACCACATTGCTCACACAAACCTTGCAAAATTTTGTCATACTTGAACACAAGTTGCTTTACAAAAAATGTTAAATTGATGTAATATAATATAATATTTTCTTATTTGCACAGAACGCAACCGGTTCCACGCACCCCGCCACCCAAACTCCACTCCGTAAGTCATCAGTACACTGAATTTCAACATGAGTCCTCATCTCTGCATATATATTTACACACTCTTTCGTGTTAAGCACTGTGGATTCATCAATACTTGTGGGCAACAATTTTCATTGAGTTAGAAAAATTCAATATTAAAGCTGAACACCATTCATAAATAGGCATTGTCACACAGGTATATAAACCTTTTCGATTTCGTTACACCCTATTGCACACCTGAAACTCGTGGCAGATGTGTTGTATTCCTTTTGTGGTCTTAGATTTTGTGCATTTATTTCTTGTTTTCTGTGCATTTTCTGTTTGGAAATAATGCATTACCCTGTATATTTGATGTAAGTGTTAACCTGGCTTTGAAAAAGTGATTAAACATGTGATAATTTCACGTCCACACAGATGAGACCTCTTCAGTGAAATACTTTGAACTGTTAAGAGGTCTGCGGCTTATTTTGGGGTTGCAGGGATAGCAGTAATGAAAAAGAAATTTGGCGGACAATGCCTTTCAGAGTTTTGTTCAGCTTTAGGGAGATCAACCTAAATTTGTTAAATGATCCTTACAACATCATTTGATGTCATAGCTGTTATGATACTTTGACGAACATTTTATTTCGTGGATCCATGAAAATTTGGTATTCAATGAATATTGATGAAATCAGTGTGCATTACTCTGAATCTGTTCTTGATTTAGATAACATTAAGTTTGGTGGTTCTCTTTCTGTAGTCTCCTGCCCCCGGTAGCCCTGTCCCTGGGGCGGTCTCCTCCACTGTGTCCATTCCCTCTACGTCAAGGTTTGCCAAGTTCTCCCTGGACAGTCTACTAGAGGAACACACAAACAAAGTAAGCGTTATTATCCCCTCGCACAACTTTTTGCAAAGGCGATATAGCATCGCTGCTGTGCGGGTGAATGTATGTATGTGTAGATAGAAGTAGCTTCAGGTACAGAGCTTGATTTCGATTATCTTGATGCTGGAGCAAGTTTTATGAGTAGTAAAATGCAGGTTTGAGTGTTGGAAAAAATGCTGTCCTGACTAAATTTCATGGTTCTTGTAACTTTGGATATGAAACATAAGGCTAGCTTCAGATACAGAGTCTAATTTCCATTACAAAGGATGCTAAGAAACCTAACTCAAACTTGCTTGATAGATGTGTTTGTTGATTTATGATATATCATGATTCCTATTGCTATGATATTGAATCAAATGATATGAAATCTTTTCATAGTATGATATTGTACTGTTTGATATAATTCAGTATTTTATAATATGATACGATATTGTATCATATGAAATAATATAGTAAAATATTATATGATATCATATCACATTTTTTAAATAATATGATATAATATCATATTATATTATATGAAATGATCTTGTATTATATGATATTGTATCATATGATATAAAATTGTATCATAAAATCTTGTATTATATGATTGATTGTATCGTATGATTATTGTATCATATGACCTAGTATTGTATGATATGATATGACATAATATGATACAATGTTGTATAATAAAATACAATATTTTAATAATATGATACATCATATATGATACAATATCGTATGATATAATATTAAATAAAACAATGTTGTAGTATCATAACGTAACATATGATACAATTTCATATCATATTATTAGTTACATGGTTTGTAGCTGACCTAAAATTGTTTATCTGTCAGTAAATTCCATGTTACCAATTATATCACGTTACAGTGATAAAATCATATTACATGATATAATTTTGTATTTTATGATACAATATTATATTAAATGATTAGGGATGGGATGCAACAAAAATTTCGGGGCTATTTTTAGTCTGCACGCCTAATATGAAAGAATAAAGATGGCAAAAGACTATGTATAGATGTCAAAACTGTTATGAAGCTAATCTGGAGTATGCAAAACTTTCCGATTACCTGTTTTTGACAAAAATAGTGTACACACCACATATAAGACTAAAGTAATTTGTAAATTGTGCAATGCTCATTTTTAATATATAATGAAATCACTTAACACATCAGCAAATTGAATAAATTATAAACCCTTTTTCTTGTTTTCATTGAGTTGCATTGTATTGTGATATGTATCGCATCGCATCTTAGGTATCGTGATATGTACCGAATCGGCTAAGAACAGTATCGTCCCAGCCCTAAAAATGATACAATACCATAATATTGTGTCAAAACATACTGTCAACCCCTTTAAATGAGAAATCATTTAGGAATGTTGAAGAGTTAATATTCTATAAAACCCTTTTTTTCGTTCATCTGACCTATTTAGATCATTGAATGAGGTCACAGAATTGAATTTGTTTGTCGGTTAATATATGTAAATGGGTTTTCTGAATGACTGCCCATCTACAGTACTTACAGAACAATAAGAGCTGGGGACATAATCATAAAATCTTTATCTGATGGTATAGCATGGTATAGTACTCTTGTTTCATTTACCTCTGAGATATTAATATTTTATTAAAAATTTGTGGGATTTTTCATATCGAGAATTATGTTCATAGAAGCGTAAATATTTGTCTTTCAATATTAGAATCACGTCATATTTTCATATCATTCAGTTGTTTGAAAAATCTTGATTTCCAGCCACAAGAGCAGAGGGAGTATGAAGAAATGCACGCAGAATTAAAGGTTTGTTATTAGGAAAGATTATAATGAATTTGTACAATGTACTTGTGTTTTAAAGTCCTTACACAATTAATTAGATTTAGAGTGAGTGCTTTGCTTTCTTTTTCTTTATATACCGGTAGATTATTAAATGTATGTTTAGTGTTTATGATTAATTACATATCCTCAGCCTAATCACTCTGAACACTGCAGTCCCTTGTTAAGTATTGGGATTATATTAAATAACATAAGTCGGAAGTGCAGTCCCAAAGTAATATAATTAACATAGGGCGGGGAGGGCGGGAAACGAGGTACCCCCTTATCTCCGTTGTTATACAGTTTAAACATGCATAATTGTCTTGTATTATCCGTACCCTTGCATTCGCCCCTCTTCTTGAATGATAATTAGTACTGCGCTTATCACGTGATTACGCTGAGGGTAATTACATATCCTCAGCCTAATCACTCTGAACACTGCAGTCCCTTGTTAAGTATTGGGATTATATTAAATAACATAAGTCTACAATCACAGTAATATGTTTATTATTCAATTAATGACCGACCCCCTTTTTATTCCCAACACTCATAAGAAAGAATATTCTATATTTGTTCATGCATGAAATCTCATAATGATAATACTCAGTATTAATTTACAAGAGTCACACGACCGGTCGTAATTGTGAAAATTCACAATTGTCACTAAAAGTAGCTTCTGCCTTGTTGACCTTTTGCGCTTGTGCCAAAGTTAATGCAGTTTCCGTAGCGTCTCTGATCTTTGTTGCCCTGCTATAGTAATCCGCTGTTTTTGAGTCTGACCATCCTACATGTGACATCAGCTGTCGAGAATCAACATCCGACAATGCTAATGTCACTGCACATCCTGCCCTTAAACTGTGCGGAGTCTCCCCGTCATCTAACCCTAATGTCCTCAAATAATATTTTAGCCTCTCATAAATGGATGAGTAAGAAATAGAGGTATCCAACACTAAGCCATTTTCTGAAACCGTTCGAAAGAGGTATCCGGTCTTTAAGTCAATTCCCAGAGATTTCGCTCCTGAGAGGTAGGTTTCCAATCCAGCTATTGGGCATGTAAGGACGTCTGAATATCGCATGATCGCAAACGTATTCGCTTTTCCGTCACCCCCTCTCAAAGTTATCCCGAACGTGTGCCTAAACACAAATCCAGAATCATCAGGAAGGAATTTTATATCCTGCGTAAGAAAATTCGATATATCAGACGCTCTGTCGCCTGCAAAGAACTGTAGCTTAAACATTGCTTGATCTCGAAGCAGTGTATACTTCTCCCGAAGCGTCATGAAATCCTTAAAGGAATGTAGACGATTCCGTATATAAGCCGATATCGAGTTTAGCTTCCCAACGAACATCGGTTTTGCCTGTTTTGGTAAGATTCTGGCCATTGCTTGTTCTTCTCTCACGATTTTTAGATGTTGTTTTACTAGTATTGAACAGGCTGCGTTGCCCTCTTGAGTACCTTCATTCCATGATTCCCCTTTTCCCTCTGACCTTAGAACATGCTTCAAGTTTGTAATCATACCTGCAAGGGTGTTTGATGACAATCCCTTTCTACATTCACATGGTTTCTCTCCAAGTTCACCTATAAATTTGCATTCAAAGGAATGGATCTGAGTTTTACCTGATGAGTCGCACCAAACGAAAAACCGACGCAGGTCTGTCGGTGTAACATCTTTAATTTTAGGTTGATGAGGAAGTTTAGAAAGGAACAATTCTAATTTCCCACGCAAAGTCGTACACTTCTTGTAAGTTGTGGAGTTTATTATCTTCTGATCAAGTTGATTTAATCTGTCATCTATGCCAGGCAGGTCTATTGAATCAGTACACTCATCATTCTGTAAAGAAAGGTGTCTTTGTTTAATCAAATGATAAACGATACGCCATTAGTCTCCAGCGCAAACCATTTTTATCTTCAAAATATCCTTTCTTACTCGGAAAACATAAAATTCCCGGTTCACCCTTTTCGCCAACAATAAAAGAATTGATACAATGGTAATTCAAAAATGGTTGCCAGACAGGGATAGGACTAAATAGCGGTGCAATAAATGTACATCTTTTGACCTTTTGCTCCTGTAAATATCTTAAAACAGGGAATATCAACGCAAATGGGGGGAAAACATACGGATTGCATTCCCGCGTTAAATTTTGAGCAAAAACATTAACACCTGATGACGATGGTGTTTTGTTTTTAGAAAAGTATCTAAGAGGAACACCGTCAATAGAACGATGTACATTGGACTCGGAAGCCATTAGATCGACAGAATGAGGGCCAAACACAATGTTAACTTCATGCGCAGATTTCTCGCTTAGAGTAGTTTCCATCATGTCCACTTCCCGAGACGGTCTATCCGCGGGATTTAGTTTGGATGGTATATAATGCATTTGCAGATCAATATTTTTCTCGAAAACTAGTTGAAAAATCTGTTTCATGATTCCGTTCAATTGGTTGTCCTTTCCTCCTTGATTTTGCCACGCACATTTGACCGCTTGGTTGTCCGTAAATAAGTCCACACGGTGGTTTTGAATTTCCGTTCCTAGAGACTGTAGTGCTTTTAAGGCCGCCTCGGCTTCCTTAAGGTGTATAGGCCGAGTGTCGTTTGGTTTCCAGTAATCTCCGAAGGAAGCTCCCTCATTTCCACCTGACAACAATGATACACCGTATCGGTAGGAGGACGCATCCGTCGCGAGGTATAGTTGATAATGAGATTCTGGTCTCCATTTTAAATGTCCATGCCAATCGTCTACGAATCTCCAATGTTCTATTTCTGTGCGCAATTCTAGAGAGATTTGAACAGATTTGCTATTTTTTTGGCAAACCGAGATCGCTCGATTGATTTCGCGTGTGTAGAGTTTTGATGCAGGGATAGCTAGGTGCATTGAAATGCATTTTCCCGCAAATCGTTGGAGGGTGGTAAGATCTGTTGTTTGTTGGAGAAGAATACTTTCTCTTAATATTTTAAATTTTCTTTTCTTGTCCGTAGGCAACATGTATGCTTGTTTCTCAGAGTCAATAATAAATCTTAAATATTTTACACTCGTTGACGGAATCAATTGACATTTCCGTAGAGCCAACGTATACCCTAGTCTTGTAAGGATTTGGAGAAGGATGTATACATGATCGTGACTCCCCCTAGTAGTGTCAGAGGCATCGTTAGTAGGGCGAAATATCAAGAGGCGGTCGTCGATATATTGAATGTTATCTATGTTCAGGTACCTAAGATATGTAGTTACTTGCATTCCAATTGTTTGATAAATGAATGGGGATATCTTCCACCCGAACGGAAGTGTAGTAAACGTAAAGACCCAGCCCGCGAATTGTAAGCCAAAATATGTCTGGGACGTACGAGATAAGGACACGTGGTCGTATCCCGACTTCTCGTCACAACAGATCATGCTAGCGCTCAGATCCACCATGCGATGAACATCCTTTAATGTGTCCAACTTGAAAGGCGTGTCTTCCATCCACAAATTTAAATATCGTTCGTCATGACAAAGACGGGGTTTTGTAGGTTCAACAAGCAGAGGCATGATTACTCGCGGCATTTCACATTCTCCGAGTTTCCCGAGCAAGCGAAGAGAACCGTTTTTTAGTCTTTCGGAGATTTCACCTTTGATAAAATCAGTAAATTGTTTACATACAGCAGAATTCACAAAATGTCGCGTAACTGGGGTATCTGAGTCATACGCGTATCCCTTAAAGTTTCCTTTAAAGTGTTGGAAAAATTCGCCAACATCGACCTTATTTTTAATCCAGTTTTCTACCTGCACTTTATCATTTGTATCGTTTACATTAAGTATGGACTGCCACTGATCGGAATGGTCATGTAGCTGTCCAGCAACAAAATGCTCTGGATTCCTAATATGCAACTGCAAATGTAAGTGAGCAGGACATCCATTACGTGCTACATCCTCTGCGGAAGGGAAGACTGCGTCTTGAGGCAAGTTTCCCCCGATAGTTATCCATGTGGGATCATGTCGTACCTCTCTTACCACAGTTGCCGCGTCGAATTCAACATTCTGTTCCCATGCGGGCAGCTGTCCAATCGACGTTAATTCAACCGTTACATTCTGAAAGTAAGTAAGGCACGAATTCAACATGAATCCACAGGAAAAATACGGAGGAAACAAGGCCCCAAGTCACAGTCCTCGTGATTTACTCACTAGAGAATTAGTATCTCCAGACTGATCATAGGAACCTTGCAAGCTATAACATTAACATGTCATCAAAATTTAATCTCATTTATTATGCAATCGTTAATTGATGTATTCAGTCAAAATAAGACTTACAAATGAAGAAAAGTTCACATACACTAAAATTTGACTCAATAACACAATACTAGTATTCTACACTTTGTAACTACTTCATATACACTGCCATTGATTCATTACCGACCTACCACCTAAATTGTGAAGGAAGGCAATTTTATAAACACACAAACATGAATGTCATTTTTGTTGTTTCATCGCTTTCAGTTTTGTGCAGTCCTTTATAAGGTGCCCCATTCCGTCGCAAAACAGACATGGCCCAAGCTGTCGGGCGGAGCTCAGTGAAGACGACTGTCTCCGCCCATAGAGGGGTCTGTTCTGGCGCATTCCACTGTACGCCTATGGATACCCATACGGGGGAAAGAACACGGGCATCTGGTTTGGCTGGTACAGACTGGTCAGAGGGGACTGCCATTCATGTTTTTTGTTTTGCGGGGATTCCTCCTTCTCTTGGTCTTTCTCCTTCATGCATTTTGAGAGAGCCTTAGTAATAATGTCCGATGCTTTGCCACCCAGAACAGTGAGTGCAAGGGACATTATGTTTATTCTGCCCTGGTTCCTGGTTGCCTGTCGTGCTAATTCCTCGAACGTCCTCGTGTCCGAGGGACCTAGCTTTTGCGGCTAATTCCTCCAAGGTGAGGAGCAGAAGAGCTTCGCTGGGTTTGTTTTGGGATGCAATTAAGCGTACCTTTAGTTTAAGGTCTTGAATGTCATCCTCTTCTCCAGTCTTTTTCTTCTTCTTTTTAGGTCCTGTGTCTTCTGTTTCATTTTTCTCCTTATCGTCTGCCTCTTCATCCTGTAATTCATATATTTTATGTCGAAATGAATAAAGGATTAAAATCTATTTGCCTAAAACTTGCATGTATATAAATTCTTACACTCTAGATATAAAGCATTAATTTCAGTATCTTTGATAATTAAGCTTATCTTATGTAATGATAACTAAAATAATGAGAACCACAGCAATTCCTCAATCTAAAATTGTTATAAATTTTTCTATAATTCTAAACAAGGTTATATGTACCTTGTTGTCCTCAACTAGCTGTTGTCCTTCTGGTGCCCCGGTTTCATTGGCCAGCAGGATTGTGTAATGGAGGAGTGATTTCAAATTGATTGTAGACAACTCCTTTCCGGACATTTCTAAAATGTCTTCCGCCGACTCGTTAGTCAATTCTTTGAATTTTGATGCAAGTTCTGCATTAGACAATTCCTCTAATGCCGTGTTCGATTTCAATCTACACCAGTTCAATCGCTGGCCTGTGTATGTCCTCATTTTTTTCACTACAGGAAGGATATTTTCCCAACTAAGGAGTGCCTCCTTTTTAATATAGCCGATGGTGGCATTCTTGGTTTATCGTTTCTAAAATGAAAATGAATAATTTTTAATAAACATGTCCACACCAGCAAACTTGATGAAATGACCACACATAATGAATGTTATAAAATAAATAATTTAACAACGTAGAACCTTTATAAAACCACTCTTATTTGTAACTAACCCCCCCCCTTTTTTTTTTTTTTTTTTTTTTTTTTTTTAAGTCTGCTGCCACTAACCTATTACTAATGCACCTATGCATCAAACATGCATTTATATCTGTATCATTAACCGAGCTGATAGTAATAGTGTCAAGGCGCTGAAACCCTCAATAAGCCTGCAGTATTAATTAACAAGCATCAGCTAATCGCTAATGAGATACCTCTTGACTGCTCCGATAGCTGGTCAATTACGGATAACGGGATGTAAACGAATGCCAGCTTGTTTCTATTTGCATGGGAAACTTGACACCACAAAGGAAAGTCTTACACTATTTACTTCCTGTACATACTTTAAAATTTTGTTTGCGTTCTCATTTAACTTCATTAGGCATACCAAGTATAACCTTAATATCATTGAGCCTATTCTTCGAACATTTCTAGCATTAAATAACACCCCATGATAATAGTACTTAACGATGCATACTCATATGAAAAGTATAAACCATAATAAATTTACAAACCAAACAAACAAGATCATCGCGTTTTGTGCGCTTTTTAAACTCAAATGCCTCTTCTTATGCATCATGATACATGTATAACATGAAGTTATAATATATAATACCACCGCGCCAATGATATTTAATTGATTGCCCAGTCTATACCTATAGGGCCACCCCGGCCAAACCACCTTGGTTTTTTCTTCCTAAATTATATATTTTTCCGCCACCTCGGCCGATTTAAAATTATACCATTAGCCACCACGGCTGTAATTTAAAGGCCACCACGGCCAGAACCACCTTGGTTCTAAAATATGAGTAGAAAATATATTTACCTTCCTTGTCTGTATACACGTCTGCTTGCATTCGCCCCTCTTCTTGAATGATAATTAGTACTGCGCTTATCACGTGATTACGCTGAGGGTAAGTCATTTTCACAGTTTTTTGAGTATAAGTAAACTTGTGGATAAAAGATCCAAATTAAATTAGAAAACTTTTTAAGTTTCTGAATTTTGTGAACATTTTGATTTTATGTATCAACAACAAATCCTTTAGATATTACGGTAATGTTACATGAATAAGGAAAAAACCGCATTGAATATGTATGCATGATATTTTAAATGGTTTCATGGTACCAGTACTATAGATACTTATTGAATATTGCAACAATTTTGGAGAAATATATACTGTGGAATCATTAGATTTCGTGGTGGCTCAATTTTTGTGGAATTCGTGGGTACCTCTCATCAGCGAATTAACATCTTCCACGAATTAATAAATTAGGGGTATAAAGTCATATTTCCTTTTGTAGGTAAAAGAAAATACACAAAATTACCTCCCTATGATCCTGTAAAATTGGCCCCCACAAATTTTAATGATTCCACAGTAAATGTTTACTGGTAATTATTTGGCCACTGAAACTGAATTATCAGTTCACAGACGGTATGAACAAATATTTGAATAGGCTTTATCCTGCTTATAATTAAGTGATATTCTGCAGCAGTAAAATTTATGTCTTGTGTTTGCGATTGATAAGCTGCTTACAACGAAAAACTGAATTGAAATTTTTGTTTTAATATTTTTGGCTTAATTTTATCAGGAATCTGTTAAACAAGGCGGCTTTGTAAAAGACACTCTGGAGAAACAAGACGATCCATCAGCAGAAAGTATGTACATCTTTTAGCTAAGGCCAAAAGAAATTAATGTATTAGTTTGTGTCATTTTGAGAAAGGAGAATAACTAGATTTTCAGTTTTAAGCTGAAATATGAAAATTGAGTTATTCCCCTTTGCAAATTTAAATTAAAAAAAAGAAATAAAATACTCACCTGCTTCATTATATTTTTAACTTTTTGCCTGAGAACCAATACATTGATATTGCCCAATTTATGAAATATGGCAGGCAATTGATTATACCAGTAATTTTCTATTTCTTCTTTCCCTCCAGATTTACTACCAGAGCACCAAGAACAAATAGAGCATGTGAGTATAGTTTTACTTTCATGATTTAAAGTTACTACATGTACTGTAAACTATGTATTATGGATGTGCATTAAATATCTGAATCTAGGAGCAACCTTTCATTGTGAATATTAATTTTAAATGGACCAAAAGAAATTACTGCTTGCTTGCAGAAATGTATTATCAAAGATCAGTTTAAAACTAGCCATTTGTGAATAAAAATTGGCATGCATCGTGCTCTAAAACACAGTCACAGCAAACATGCTCACAATGAATTCATGCTTTCAGTAAAGTCAGTTCTATCCCCCATATCTTAAAATTGTATTATAAAACTGTAGGATATAATTAATAAAAGATAAAACAAATCAAAGCCAAATGTCCCTGACAGTTTGCCATCACAATGTTATATAATGTGTTTGGTTTACAGTGTATCCTTTTTTTTGCAACTGAGTTACATGTAATTGTAGATATTGTTCATCATTGTTCAAGTTGTTGCATGTAATTTGTATTACACTTGTTTTACTGTAAGAAGAACGTATCTTAGAATCAAATGTTGACATTCTAGCTGGAATTCATTATGATTTTGTTTTCTGTAACCTTGTTTTACTGTATGGGTCTTACCAACAAATGTTGACATTTTAGCTGGAGATGAAGAAGAGTGTCATCTGCCCCGCCCACCCAGGGGAGACAATCTTCTGCTCCAGCCGTTACCAGCAACTCTTCACCCCTAGCATCACTCCCACGATGTGTGGATTTAGTCCTGGAGAGTCCTACATTGACAAATTCCTATCCAGTGTTCAACCAAGTAAGTTTAATATAAGGAGGGGGCACAATTTTGGAATGTTAATCATATTTCTTGTAATTTTGGTGGGGTTTTCTTGTGTTAAATAATTTAAAATCTGTGGGTTTTTTTGTTATTTGTGATTTTTTTTTATTTATTCTTTTTAAAAAATTATGAAAATATGAAATGAAATGAATTTTAACATTGTAGGCACAGTCTCTAAAAAAAAGAAAAAAAAGGAAATTTTATGAAAAATATATAAACATGTATTGGCTTTCATAGACAGTTGTTAGGACCAAATTTTGGATGTTTATGGCACATTTGCATGAAATGAATGTATTTGCTTTCTAGGAAATTTTGGAGCGCTCTTGTCCTCTGAAGTTCTAGTCAACTGCTTAGAGAAGGTTACACACCCAAAGCCAATTCTTAAATGGCTCCTCTTTTTATGTAAGTACAACAGATGTACCAGATTTCCTGTTTAGCAATAACTCAACGAGTACATGTATGTATTTAGATAAACAACTGCTTTCATTAGTTATTGACTTAAGCTGTAAAAATTGTTGAAAACAACCTGACCAAAGTATAATGAAAAAAATGAATGAAAGTCTTTAAACTTTGATCTCAGAAAATAAAACATAATATTTGTTTCTTGAATATCTGTGCTCTGGTTTTTCTTGGGTTTGCTGTGTTGCTAGATGAAAGTTTTTGTAAGCTTTTGTGCCTGTTACCGAGTGTTGACCTGTACTTGTTTTTCTGATTGGTTGCAGTGTCAGTGGATGGCAATCACCTGGCGATGGATGGATGCTGTAAAGCACTGGAAGAGTACCTGTACACTCAGAAGGTCTTCCACGAGGATGAGAAGCCATGGGCCCCCTGTGTGGAAGACATACTCTCCATATTCATGAACTGTGGTAAATAGAGACTTATATCAAGCTTGCTTTTCAGCAATGAGGTCTTTCTTTCTGACGTTATTCATTGAGTACCCTACTGAAATTTGTTTAAGTACTTGTACAGTATATCCGGTTATCCTTACATTTGCAATACTGTTTGTGGTAATTTCAGGCAGAAGTATTACTACTACTTGTACCATTTAATTAAGTGAATATTTTTGTTAATGAGAAATCCATTAGAAAAATGTATGAAAAATGTTACTACATGTATTTTGATTATTTCATCAACCGAAAAGCCAACAATATATTAAAAGCACATCATTTTAACGATAGATTAAAAAACTTGTTATTAGTTTTTTAAGCTTAGATCTTTCATCTTTTAAAAAGGTGCCTCAAAGGAAGATGTTTTGCCTACAGCAGTTTTTAAAGATGAGGAGATTAGGTAAAATGAACAACAAATTGAAATACTTTGTATTTTCCAGTACAATATTAATACTATTACATATACATTTGTTTCTTACTTAATTTTGATGCAGAAATTTTAAAAATCAATTTTATATCTAATGACATTAGCTGTTGAAAGTTTTAGAGATAAATAGTTGTGTAGATTATGACTCTTAAATTCCAAACATTTTGCAGTAAATAGTATAAAGAATGCTTGTAATTACATTGTAGCTCCTTAAGTAAAGGAATCACAAGAGAAGCTAACATTGGCCTCCCGCCTCCCAATGCTGGCAGCCTCAACAGGGAAAACCTGAGACTGGTGCTACAGGTGCTGGCCCTTGCCCTCCAGAGGAGGTAAGTAATGAGGTGGTTAGATAATGAAGTGGTTAGATGAGGTTACCTGTATGCTGTAAACAATGTCAGTGGAGGTAAGTAATGAGGTGGTTAGATAATGAAGTGGTTAGATGAGGTTACCTGTATGCTGTAAACAATGTCAGTGGAGGTACGTAATGAGGCAGTTAGATAATGAGGTGGTTAGATGAGGTTACCTGTATGCTGTTAACAATGTCAGAGGAGGTAAGTAATGAGGTGATTAGAGGAAGTTACCTTTACTCAACAATGTCAGAGGAGGTAAGTAATAAAGCAGTTAGACAAGGCTACCAGTCCTCTGTTAGCAATGTTAGAGGAGGTGAGTAATGAGGTGGTTAGATGAGGTTACCTGTACTCTGTTAGCAATGTCAGAGGAGGTAAGTAATGAGGCAATTAGACAAGGTTACCTGTACTCTGTTAACAATGTCATAGGAGATAAGTAATAAAGCAGTTAGACAAGGCTACAAGTCCTCTGTTAGCAATGTTAGAGGAGGTAAGTAATGAGGTGGTTAGATGAGGTTACCTGTACTCTGTTAGCAATGTCAGAAGAGCTAAGTAATGAGGCAGTTAGACAAGGTTACCAGTACTCTGTTAGCAATGTCAAAAGAGGTAAGTACTGGTAATGAGGTGGTTAGATGAGAAACAGCTACTCTGTTAACAATGTCAGAGGCGGTAAGTTATGAAAGTGATTAAAGAAGGTTACCTGCACACTGTTAACAATGTCTGAGAAGGTAAGTAATGAGGCAGTTAGATAATGAATAAGATAAAGCTTAAGTAAACGGTATTCTGTTAACAATATTTTATTTGGCTTTGTGGAGAAAAATATGTATCGTAGTCCAGTTTAAGTTTTTTTTCTCAAAGTCGAAGTAAAAACTACATGTATCTGTAGAAATCTTGAGCATGGAAATTACCTTTTTTGTTTGGGCTTCAAGCCTTATTTCTGTAATACTTTCTTTAATGTCTTTCTTTTTGTGTTTTACAGACCAAAGTATGATGTTTCACACATGACAGCCTTGTATGTAATGTTATGTAGAGTGGCCCTGGACAAATCTCTGAACAGGTAAACCTTTGACAAACAAAGCGGAATGTTTCAAGCAAATTCATAACCTTTTGAATCAAAGATGGCGTGTACTTTGGTAATATACAGTCATGTTTAGTCTTTTCTTTTCAGTGGTATAGTTAATATAGAAGTCCAGTCCTGTTTAGGCAGCATTTTATGTTGTTATCCAGAATCAGAATGGAAAACTTGTGTAAGTATACACCTATAGATTGATCACTCTTGTGAAAAACCCCGAGTGTAGTGTACAAAGTACTATTATTGAAATTTAGGTCATTTTAGGAATTTGTACATGTACATATTGAATAAAGGTACATTTTTTAGCATATTACATAGCTAGGTTTGTTAGTCTACTTGTTGGCTTGTGTGATTTTTTGGTAGGAAATTGGATTAAACGGCATTTAGTTTAATTTTTAGAAGTTTTTTGTTTTTATAAAACTCATAACCACCACAATTTCAGCTTGTTTTATAATTTTATGTGATATTAGAATGATTGTGCAAATAATAATGAAAAACACATCAAGACAAAAAATATCCAATATTTATACTTTAAGGATATCACTTGAAAAAAAAAATGCAACCTCTATTTATTAAACATTACAAAAAAGTACCTTGAAAAAAAAACTGCAGCATCTGTTTATTAGACATAACAAACAAAATTTAACTTTGAACAATCTGTCATTATTTTTTTTACACCAGGCAATAAAGTTGTGTTCTGTACTGCCCCGTCTGACGGAGCATCACCACAACAAGGCGTGTGTAGCCTCGCTGTCACCTTACGGGAGGCGGGGCCAGTACCTACAGAGGCGCGTCTCCTATCTCATGCTGAGGCAGCTGTTTGACATGGAACCAAGCCCGGAGGACAAAATAGAGACCTGCAAGGTAACACATTCATTCAGAACTTGACACTTATTAGCAGGTATGTGTGTTACGTTTAACTAAGTTGTGCAGAGAGTTTTTACTGTGTAGATGACATATTCTGTTTGAAAAAATGTATTTCATCTGGACATGAATGTTATCGTACAGATAACATTTTCTGTCTGAACAGTGTATTTCATCTGGACATGAATGTTATTGTACACAGTATTTTTTGGGGCATATGTTGATGCGGGGCATAAGCCGAATTGCTCATTTTCAGACAAAATTCAGAAAAAATCCTTAGACTAGCCGATCTGGTGGATAAGCCGAGTTTCAATCGATGATTACTATAGTGAAAGTATGACCGCTGATTAAGGAAATCATCATATATACTTTCAGGAATATCAATGTAGAAAGTTAAAAGAGTAATTAAAATTATTTAATTGACTAAACATATATATTTTAAGCAAATTTCAAAAACAGATCTGGATGAATGATCTCTTTGGTATTCGTTGGTATATACGTATTGTAATTTTATTGCAACACCAACCTCCGTGGTTTTGTCTGATAGACTAAGTGTTTTAATTTACCAAACATTTTATATATCATTAATACCTTATTGCAAAATTTTATTTGATCAAGTTATACTTTGAAAGCTACATGTAAATAGGGGGTAGGGCAGCCATTAGCTCAACAAGTGGTTTCATATTCAAATAGAGTTATCCCCGGTAATCGCAATGAATGAGAAAGTGAAATACCACACAGAAAATATTTAAATTATGTTCTTTTCCATTAATTAAGTACTGATTTGCCATTATGCAAAGAAATTGTATTGCTAACAAACACAGTCAATGCAATAAAGTGTAACGATTGGTCTGAGGTGCACAATACGTGCCCACAGGTTGTGTATAAGTCACGGGTTTCACACCTTTGTATACACACGACACCAGAACACCATTATCAGCTTGTTATTTCAACCAACAAGAAATTAATTGTAAACAACAAAGCATTTGATTTATTCTACACTTACGACCACTGATTCCCATAAACAAATCACAAAAATTTCGTCAGATTACATGCTACATGATTTCGTTTTTCTTTTTTATTACGCAACAATAGTTTCCTGGGTCCATACACAAACGCTTGGTTTAACGGATGAAAAAAAACCCAACCTCTTATAATAAACTGTAAAAATAGATAAAAGCAGTGGATTTTTGTATTTTACTGTTTAATTTTTTCAACTTTGAGCCTACGATAAGCCGATCTGGGGGATAAGCTAAGGCTCATGCATCGGGGGAAAAAAATATCGGCCTATGCCCCGAAAAATACGGTAGATGACATTCTATATAAAAATGTATTTCATCTGGACATGAGTACCATATGTTACTGTATTCATAGATGACCTTTTGTATGAAAATATATTTCACCTGGACATGAATACCATGTGTTACTGTATAGATGACATTCTGAATGAAAATGTATTTCATCTGGACATGAAAACCATTTGTTACTGTATTCATAGGTGACCTTCTGTATGAAAACAATGTTTTTCATCTGGACATGATTGCTATTGTATAGATGGCATTCTGTGTGAAAATATATTTCATTTGGACATGAATACCATATGTTACTGTATAGATGAAATTCTGTATGAAAATGTGTCATTTGAATATGAATACTTACTGAAGACAATCTGTTTGAAAATGAATTTATTTAAACAGAATAATGGTACCATATTTTCACATGAATGTTTGTTGTTAAGTCTCACTTCTGGATTATCATTTTATTTTCGTTTTGAAGAAGCAAAAACTGAACAACAGAATTTACAAGAATCTTGAATACTGTAGAACAACTTTTATTCATTACAACAGTTACTTTATTTCATGATTGACTGGTAATAGAACATTTTTACTGAAACAACTTTTCGCAATATCAAGTCTTACTTACGTTTAGAAAATTTAAACAATATACCAGTAAGGCACTGAAAGAGTGGTTTATTACAAGAAATCTTGCAACTACCAGAACAAGGTTCTTGTGAACCTTGCGACATTTTATCGCATCCAAATAAAAGTTGCTTTACAGTACGTACAACAGTCAGGGGTGAGATTGAAATCCATCATATTGAAAAATAACTGATTATTGTCATTTCTACTAACAAAATAATGTACACATCTTCATTATTTTTGTAAATACACACAACATGTATGACTTGTTTTCATCATATTTCCATTCCTAAATTAATTCTTCCAACCCATTTACTTCAGTAGTGAGATATAGTACACTATACTGCCATGGGCCCATGTGTAGAGAAACATCTTGACCCACAATTGAAACCAAAATAAAGTAGTGTGCCCCGTAAAACAAATGAGATAATTAGGTGTTCCCAGACTTTAATACCAATTCGATGAAAATGATGATATACAGTTATATTTATTTTCAGAGGTCACTCTATATTTTGAAATAAACTCCAAATAGTTATGACTGTTTTTCATCATTATTCTAAAAAATGATGAATTTCAGTCATTACTAAAAATCAGTTTTATGATCGGAAATCATCATTTTATAAAATGATGAAATACAATCTCACCCCTGACTGCACAAGTATTGATATTTGAAAGAATTTGTTTTCTCACCAATGTGAATTATGATATAGTGAAAAAAGGATTTACACTTGTAGATACGGGATCTCCATCAGTTTCTGCCACATCTCCAACAGCTGGTGACAACCGACATGTACAAACTGTACAGCTGTATCACCCTCATAGACCTCTGTGTGGGCAATGGGGTGATTTCCCCAGGGGAAAAGGTAGGACTTCCCCAAAACTGGCTTTTAGAGTTTTTGATTTGAAGAAGTGAATTTTTCATTCAAAGAGGCTGAAATTATTTCCAATAATTTTTTTTTCCAACATGATATTCTCAGCGGCTGATTTTGATTATTGAAGCAATGAATATTGCATCCTGTCTTCCTTTGTTGGAAGCCCTGCTTGCTAATAATAGCTCGGCTCTGTTGGTGTTAACAGAAAATTTATGGATGCATACAAGTACATGAAAATTGTAATGCTAGATAAAGAAAATTTCATGATCTTGTATTTGAATTTTATTAATCCAAAATTAATATTTCAAAATGGTTTCTTATGTATAGTGTGACAAAAATTGGGGGAAATTAAAACGGTATCTAATTTCTCACTGAATGTGATTTTACCACATTACTGTCAATCTTCTTATTTGGATATTAAAACATGTATATGGATGTGAAAACCTTAATTAGCAAGTGCACAATGTTTGCAGGACAGCCTTCAGTATTTTTCGGAACAGATTAAGAAGATCAGCGGTGACACGAGGGATGATGTCAGAGTACTAGACAGGAGCAGGGTACGTCAGTATTTAATATTCACAGCAAATACTGTAGAATTATTTAAATCGCTAGGGGGCCAATTTTCTTAAGGATTGTCAATTTTGAAGGTTTGTTGGGATGAAATTTAGAGGATTTTCTTCTGTGTTCAATGAATAAAGACTGTGTTTAATTATTTGTTGAGAATGTGAACGTGTGGTTAAGGGCACCCATGTAATCCATACAAATTGAGCCACAAGGAATATTAATAATTCGACAGTATTGTCACATATTGCTAGTGAGCGGCTTTCAATTGAGACATTTCATGTTAATAATGATACATATTATTAAAGATATTTCATGTATAGACATGTACTTATCATCGCCTCAATCTGTTAATGAGCGGCTTTCAATTGAGACATTTAATGTTAATTAATAATGATACATATTATTAAAGATATTTCATGTACAGACGTACTTATCATCGCCTCAATCTGTTAGCGAGCGGCTTTCAATTGAGACATTTAATGTTAATAATGATACATATTATTAAAAAATATTTCATGTACAGACATGTAATTATATCATCTCCTCTATCTGTTTTGTCTACCATGATAGATTTGCTTACAGAAAAATCTCCACATTAGGGGAAAATTTGTTGCAAAACTGAAAACTTCCAATAATTATTGTATTCAATTGACGAAAAATCACTTGCATATAAGATTGCTCATCAAGTTTTATGCATTTAAATTATATGTAAGAATTTGTTGTCGATTTCTCAGGTGAAGGACCAGATGGTGAGACTGACTAGTAAGTGGACCCTGAGGTTACTGACCGTGGGCAGCAACCAGGTGAGACTACCGGAATGTTATGCTTCTGTAGAATTGAATTAAATAAATACTAAATTCATACTGGCACAAACAGTTCAGAGAAAAATTGCTGTAGCTTGAATTCATTTTTTCTATCATCAAGTATAGAAATTATCATAAATAACAATTTGTTCAGAATTTAAATGAACAATTTTAGGAGCAAGCATTGTTGCCTTGGCAAAAAAAATTATGCATGCGTAAACATTTAATTTAGGCAATCCAACTGCGTTACAAACAGAAATTAATTTATTATTTGATGAAATAAGTTCCATTCAATTTTGACAGCACTAAAATAATAACGGTATGAATCTATAAATGTATATTTTATAACTTATGGAGCCTCTATTCTAATATTCTAATCCTGATTTATGATTTAACATCTGATTTTTGCAGAGAAGTATATTCTCTTATACAACATCCCGGGCGCCACAGACTTTGGAGATTGAAACCGTACAGGCAAGTCAGACGGATGAGAGCCAGTCGGAACCGGAATCGGAGGTAGACATGGGGGACCCATCGGAAGAAGATGAACAGCAGTCCATGTAAATTACAAGCAACGCCCCATGTAAACGACAAGTCAAACTCTACGTACACTGCCAGCTGTTGCTCAAATCAGAACTCCAATCATCAACCCTCGAAGCAAGTGCTGATAAATCTCATGTCGTGTTCTAATTCTGTATGTGTTAAAAATTGTTCTTGTTGCTGAAAGTTTGATACTGCAGTCAGATTTAACTATCAATCATAGAAAAATGATTGTTTTGATGTGAAGCTCTTTTGTTAAATATGTAATATCAAATATGAACATTTTTGATCAACAACCCCCCTCCCCCCCTCCCCTCAAAAAAAAAGAAGAAAACTTGAAGGAAAATAAATAGATTTTGCTATATAGCACAAAAAAAGTTGATCATAATGGTAAGTGTAGATTGATGAAAATCATTGAGTGTTTAGTCAAGTTTTAGTGCAATTCCAATGACGTAAATGTTATTGTGTCCATCCTATTCTCACTTCACTCTACAGGTGCTATAGAGATTTTACAAGAACTTACAAGAACTTCTTTTAAAATCTCTGACATTTGCAGTGGACTGTTTACTTTTATACTAGGATAACACACAGAAGCTCTTTTTGAAATTTATATTAAATTTTTAACTTTCGATTTAAAAAATGGAGTGAATTATAAGGAATAACTGATTATTTTTAATTGTTTCTAATGGGAATCAATCAAGTGATAATTTTGCAATCGTTCATAAAGTCCAAATTTCACTGCTCCCCATTAACCAGCTGTTGACCTTTAAAGTAATGCTGGATGCGACATACATTTCCATAGTAACTGATCTTATGAATTGGATAACTGACATTATATGTATGTTTCCACACATAAATCAATTTATACATTTCTGGTATTCATTTATTTACCAAATGCTCAAGCATCTAATTAAATTTTGCTCTCATTTGAAACTGTTTACACCAGGTATAATGTCTCAACTGTTGATAACAATAATATTATTGATAATATATTTATCAACACAGTACATTGGCATACAGCGATGAAAACAACAATGATGTGAAATTTTATTTCAAACTTTTACATCCCTGACAATAACGTTTGGGTCACTATTTTTGAAGCCCCAGATCAAACATGTATAGGGCCAGTCCACCGCTGTGAGACTTGTTCATGAGGTCTAGCCGGGTAATTAGATCTCCTAGTTCTTTGATTACGTCCACTTGCCCGTCGATAATGGTCTCCTCATAGAATAGTTTCAACTGGAACAAAGGAGAAAACTCCCAATAAGTTAGCTATGGTATTACATCATAGCAGTTGTTATATGACGTAAATGATACTTGACATGACGTGATGAATTTGAGGGTTTCCCTGTCCTTTATCCTTATTAACACTTAGTACTAGACGAACTCACATTTGATCTCAATCTCACTTTTGCAGAAGGAAAATTATAGCAGAAAAGTGAGTGTGAGATCTAAGGAGGCTTTATCTAGGTTTTATGACCCAGGGATCTATCTTATTTCTGATGAATTCTAGCGATAGGTTTATCTAGCGTCTATACTTGTGAACATTGATAATCATATAATATTAGGGATTTCTGTAGAGCAAATAAATTCTTTTTTGCCCGACATTTATATAATTGACGCAGCTAATTTTCTCTGGACAATGCTTACGTTTGGGTCACGCTTTGACACAGCAATGTTGTGGTTCACTAAGGCTCTCGCATTCAGCTTCCGTGACAGTTTTCGTGCTAGATCTAGTGCGGACCTTCCGTCGCTGAAATCTCCTGTCACTGGTTTCTGAAATGAAGGCAAATCTATTTCCTTCAAGACAGTATTTAGAATATTTACATTCTGTATAAAAGTGAAAATATATATGTCACAAGAGTACAAGAGGAAATATTTAAGGCTGTTTTCGCGGAGGTCAGTGGAGAAGGACATGGAAGAAAAGGGATGGACTTGGGACATGGTGCAGCAAATGTCAGCAGACAGGCAGACATGAAGGTCCTTGGTGAAGGCTTATGTGCTCTAGGCAAGAAGAGAACTAAGTAAGTTTTAAGTTTTTGCGAATATCGCTTTCCTATGAACTATCATTAATTAACCAACGAACTGTGAAATCCATAATTATTGTATAGACGCTAATCAAATAAATTGTATCGTAACGAACCTTTGAAAAATTAACAATCCACGAAAATTTCCCAATTCCAGGAATTCAAATGAGTCCACACTTAGCCCCTTTGCTGGATTCAATAATCATTGCTTCCCTCACTGTTTATTTTGAGTGAAACCCAAATGGAAAATATTCGTTTTGGAAGAATAATAGTTGCAGGTAAACGCATTTAGTATATGGTCTGTGTTTTGTTAAAAAAATTCCATGATTCCAAAATTAAAACAGGCTTATGGCCTATATCGAAAATAATCCAAGAATGCTTGATCACGTGATCAAATCTTGTGCTGAAAGAAGGCAAACCAAGTTAACATTCATTCTAAAGAACCACTAAAGGGCATGGTAAACTTTGAAAACTTTGAATTTTTACTGTGGATGAGAATACATGATATTTAAAACTAATCACCGTTATTTTAAGAAATAAACAGCAATTTAAAAAGTTCACCGGGATATGAAGTTGGTTGGTCACGTGATCAAATCCTGTGAAGCGCGAAGGGCTTCTCAGTAGATTTGATCACGTACCAACGTAACCAACTTCATATCCCGGTGAACTTTTTAACATTGCTGTTTATTACTTATATTTACGTTTGAGAGAGACAAATCGTTCAGAACTGTTAAAATTACCGATATTTTATGTTTACAATAATCCAAGCGACAAGCGCGTGCGGTTATTATTGTGATGTCACGGAAACGTTCACACAGAATTGAACGTTTTCGCTATTCTATAGATTCATATAAGGAAGCATATTTGCAAATGTAAATATAAAAGATTGAATTGTATTTTTTCCTTTTTACATAAAAATGCATTTATAATTTCGTTTGAAGCCCGATAAAAGTTGTAAAAACACAACTCGTGAGTTGACACTTTAACCAATTTCGCTAGTCTGTTTCAAACCAAATTGCGGGAAAAATAATCAAATATAACGTTAGTCAATTATTACATGTTTTGTTTATTTTGCAAGACGACCCACACTTTTATCAAACAAGTACCCTAAATCATAGTTCAATTATACACGGCAAAATACAAATAAAAAACGTAAAAACAAAACATTTTGATGACTTTAGCAACTGTCACCTTGATTCCCGATAGATGTAAAGTCCCCCCTCTCTTGTTCATATACTCCATCATGTCCTTGGCACGAGTAAGCTCCCTCTCGGCGCTTGTGGTGAAGAACTTTTGAAATCCCGTGAGTGCGACATCGGCCCGTCCAAAATAATTGGCCTGTGAATAAAAGAACTTTTTTAACATTGTCATCAAAAATAACTAAAGAACATGACTCATAAATGTATTGATCAATGCATATGTTATAATATAAAATAATTGCAAATTATTGTGTGAAAAATTTACAAAAGATAATAAATTTGAAGGACCAAAAAATTAAGAGGCCCTTGGGCCACATTGCTCACATGAGCTATACAATTATAGTATAACCCTGTCAAAAATCAGCTTTATGGAGTCATATATACAAAAAAACAATTAAGTAGAGTATATCTTGTTTAAACAAACAGAACATTTTCTCCATATTTTCTAAGGAAAAAAATGATATCCTATTGCCTTGTTTCAGTTTTTGAGAAGAAAATTTTGAAAGATTGTCTGCTATTTATTCCTATTTAAAAACTAACACCACCCCGTCCCCCCATTGTGGACCAACCCTACCCCCGGGGATCATGATTGATCAAACTTGAATTACACTACTTAGGGATGCTTCCTCACAAGTTTCAGCTTTTGTGCCAAATGATTTTTGAGAAGAATGTTTTTAAAGATTTTTTTCTCTTAACATTCCTATGTAAAAATTGGACCCCTACTGTAGCCCCAACCTACCCCTGGGATCATGATTTGAACAAACCTGTATTTGCACTACCCGCGGATGCTTCCACACAAGTTACAGCTGTTCTGGTGAAATGGACTTTTAGAAGAGGATTTATTAAGATTTTTCACTATATATTCCTACGAAAATATTCTAACCCCCCCCCCCCCCCTCCCAAACTGTGACCCCAACCTACCCCGGGGATCGGGATTTGAACAAACTTGAATTTACACTGCCTGAGGATTTAAGATTTAAAATAAAGATTCTTCATATAGTTCTATGAAAAAATTCGACCTAAAATTGGGGCCCATTCTACCCAGAGGATCATGAATTGAACAAACTTGAATTCACTCCACCTGAGGATGTTTCCACACATGTTTCAGGGTTTCTGGCTATTTGGTTTTTGAGAAGAAGAATCTTTAAAATAAGTTCGTTCCTCTGTTTTGGGGAACCAATTTACAACAATTCTTTATTATCTCTTTTTGAAAGAGGATATGATCCTTCATTTTATCAAACTTTAATCCCCCATCCCAGGTTGTTTTGCGCCAAATTTAGTTTAAGTAGGCCCAGAGGTTCCGGAGAATTCGAAAATGTTAAAAGTTTACAGACGAATACAGACGGACAGACTGACGCCGGACAAAAAGCGATCAGAAAGCTCACTTGAGCTTTCAGGTCAGGTGAGCTGGTAAAAAAAACCAGCAAATGAAAAGCACTACCATTGAAAGATACTGATAGTAGAGGTGGAAACAGTCTGAGATCATTTTGCCGAGTCCTTTCCTATTGATCTTAACAAAGTTTTGTTCCACAAGCGACACAGGGTCTGAAAAACACAAACATACAAAAATTAGCGGCATTGCTGATGTCATATTTTTCTCAACATTCATGAAAATTCATAAAATTCATAAAAGAACTTTTAGAATCTTAAATAAGCCTTCCGATGCTTTATGCGCTTTGGTAGATCGATGGAAGGTTTCGAAGTCAACAAGGTTTGACATTTCACACATTTAACCCTTTTTTTTTTTTAATAATTATTCCTTTTTTGAAAGAAAGAAAGTAACAATGATTTAATGACTGTTTGGCTTTTGTTCTCCGAACTTCAAAACTGTATTAAAATGTTCTGCTAATGTAACTACTATATACAGGGAAATTTTCGCTCCCGTTTTATTTTCGCCCATTTCGCCCTTGTTGTCTGTGGGTGGGCGAATTTAAGACTGGGCGAATTCCAATGTCTCAAACTATTTCTCTTAAAACATAGGAGAAATTCAAGACGGGGCGAAACCGTTTGCAAGTGAAGAAGGCGAAAATAACACGGGGCGAAAATAACCCTGTATACAGTATATTATGATAAATGAAAAGTCGAAAACAACTACGAAACCAATTCAATTTTAAAAAATACAATGAAGTTGATGAAAACTATAATATGCTTCTCCTCTACTAATTTCAAACCTGTATTAAAATGTTACATAACTATACTTGAAAACAACTCTACTAATTTCAAACCTGTATTAAAATGTTACATAACTATACTTGAAAACAACAACGCAAAGGGAGAAGTGATTGATAATTCTATGAACGTACCGGAAACAGGGGCCTTGCTGGCGCTTGCTGTGACCCCGCCCAGCCGTGCGTGTCCATGGTACCCCAACAGAGCAATCACTAAACCGAATAACGCTGTCACAAAGAACCTCATCGTGTGCTCTCCATTAAACTTTAGAAACAAACTACGGGAGCAAAGGGTACTTCCGGTCAAACAACCGATAGGGATGTCCGCTAATACAGTACTGTAATAAGATTATCATCACATTATTCGATGTCAACATTAATTTTACTTAAGTTTTTTTGGTAACAATTAACATCAATATTTGCAACTTTCGATCTCGTATATCAATTATGAAAATATGATTTGATATCACATTTCATTTTTCAATTTTTTCCCCTCGAAGTCAAACCTTAATGTATTGTTGGTTTAGGACTTTACACAGCAAAATTAAGTCACGTCTTATTAATTTATGATACAATCCTTTATGTTATAATAAACACTCTATATATTGTTTATCTTCTTATGTTCTGGATTTTCTAAAACCTAGATAACATCCGTAATTCACGCCATCACTGATAAAGGTAGAACTGTACCTAGGTTGAAAGATATATTGAACTTTACATTATATTAATCCTGGTACAATGAAGGCCTATAGATAAAGCTTTAAAGTTCACGTTCCAAATGAATGAGATGTCAACTATTAGAAGAAACATATTTCATTATCACAAAAAGATGACGAAAGATAAACGAACCAAATGGCACTTTGCCAAAAATTCGCAATTGTTCCGGATCTTGCAGTTGTCTTATTGACATGTCAGTTTTGATGCGACACCATATTCTGTTGATTTGAAAATATTATACTGCATATAATAAACATACAAAAGGATGTATTGGCAACAGTTTTTATAATTTACGTGTTCATCTCTTTATATGAGCAGCTGAAATTGCCTTGTATTTATATGTAATATGTACTGACTTTCAGACTCTCTTACTTGAATATATAAAACAATTGTTACTTAGCATCCTCCTTAATCCTCACTTCAGTGCCGTTTCAAAGAGCAATGTAGACTATATATTATCATATGTCCCGAGTAGTGTGATCATATTTGTAATTAACCATATTTTATTCAAAATTAATTATCATTATCAAATTGCTATTAATCTTAAATATTATATAATATACTATTCACTACAATAAATCAATAGCATATTAAATAATATTGTAATGATTGAATGATACTAAGTTTTCATTCAATCAGATGAAATCAAACTGTGCTTCAAATTTCACTTTAAAGAAGAACGTCATGTTCAAATTGTATGATAATTTTTTTCTCTCAGTATTTACTTTATTTAATCAAAGTATTTCTGTTCACACATGTATTGATCCACATTCCTAAATGTGTACATTTAAGGGCTTGGCTTCATTATAGTTATATAACGTCTAATAGTTAGTTGGTCAATGTCCCGTTATAAATACCCTTGGCCCTGGTCCCATGCTTACCTATACCCTTGTCTGTACTTTGCTCGGCCTCTCTACATCCCTGATATCTCCTATCATTATTAGGAAGCCGCTCTGATCAGCAGCCATTTTGTCCTAAACCATGAAGTATATCGTCGTTTTCGCTTTCCTTGCCCTAGCCTACGCTGGTGAGTGCAACTTATTTATTTAAATTTAAAAGATTTGTTGTAATGGGAATGTATTTTGAGGATCTGAATAATACATATAATCATTTTCAATGGTATCACTTACGTTTAGATTTCTAATACTAGTGAATTGAATTTTTTTACTTACTCATCTACCTTGAGTACATATTTGTGTATAATATCATAATGATTGGAAATATTCATTAATATTTGTCTGGAACAAATAACTCGGGATTAGTTTAATTAACTATTCAATCAAGTTTTTTTTTGTATAAAAAACATAAATTCTTGAACAGGATAAAATTTTGACGAATATAAACGTTAAAGAGAAAAAACCTAATATTTTTTTTCATTATATTACATTTAGACGTGAAGAATGTCCGTCAGAAGTTCAAAGATACAACCATCACAGCACTGAATAACCAGATCACGCGTGAATTACAAGCCAGTTACTTCTACCAAGCTTACGTGAGTAAAATATATAACGCGTGAATTACAAGCCAGTTACTTCTACCAAGCTTACGTGAGTAAAATATATAACGCGTGAATTACAAGCCAGTTACTTCTACCAAGCTTACGTGAGTAAAATATATAACGCGTGAATTACAAGCCAGATGCTTCAACCAAGCTTCGTGAGTAAAAGAATGTAACGCGTGGATTACAAGAAAGTTACTTATTCTAATCTTTTGTTAGTAAAATAACGCGAAGTGCGAATTACAATTCAGTTACTTTTACCAAGCTTACGGCAGTAAATGATATAAAGCGTGAATTATAAGCCAACCAAGCTTAACTGAATAAAAAAGAAGTAAATAAAAAGTTAGTTACTTCTACCAAGCTAATGGGTACGTCTATGAGAGATGAATCAAAATCATTTTCCTCACATAAGTATCTAGTTTTATCACATGTTTATCTCAATATGCGGTGGATATCACTCATGGGATAAATTTTTGATATTCCACTGTGTGTTCTTACGCCACGTGACGTCATAATTAAGCATTACGTAGCCTCAGGCGGATGATTGACGTAGAATGAAAAAGTAACAAAACAATTCAGTTGAAAAATGTAAAGTTGTAAATGTGAAGCATTTAATGCTGTTTTAATTTTTTCTTTCATCATTTGATAAAAATATGCTCGAAAATGAAATGTTTGTTTGTTAATCTTTAAGGAACTCTTTTTCTGTGCGTATAGTTGTTGACGTCTTGTAGTATATGTGTTGTGCGGTTCACATTTATAATTTTTATAGAAAAGATTGAGGTTTAACAAAATAAGTGGTAAAACATGTGATAAAAAGAATCTCTCATGATTTGCGATGGTATATGATTTTTATCCAACTCGTTGTGTGTTTTCTATCCCCTCGCCAAGGCTCGGGGATAGAAAACACACAACTCGTTGGATAAAAATCATATACCATCGCAAATCATGAGAGATCCTATATATATTTCTTTATTTGAAAGTTGAACTGATGTGAGTATTTACATATTAATGTCATCTTCTCTAAATTCATTGTTCGTTTGAGGTCCATCATAAACACACTCCAAGGTTTTCTACTTGCAAGTCATAAAACATGATTATGTTTTCATATAACGTTGTAATTAAAAAAAATAATACATGTATTGTTAAAACAAGAAATGAAATACTGATAAGGTACACATGTACGGTCATTGTTATTTAAATGGCTACAGTAACTTTTATTCGGTAATGACGTATGGTGAATGACAGTATACCGTAACTTTTCTTGTGTTACAGTTCTTAGAAATTAATGGTTATAGTTATATATTTACATTTTTCCAGTGTATTTGCCTGTGATAACGCTTTGTATCGATTTTGTACTATACACTCCAATAAATTCAAATGACGTATTGTTGAGGGCGATAGCGGGGTTTGCTTATTTATATTTAAATATTTAATCGTACAATTGCTGAAAATCATATAAATATAAGTAATAAGGAATCATTCTTTGAATATTATGAGGTGATAATTTCGGTCGGGGCGTGATCAAATCTATCATAAAGACATTCGGACTTTATTGGAGACCAAAAGTATCACCCCATAATACTCAAAGAATGATTCCTTATTCCAAGACTTATCAATTGCAACAACAATTTACCACGTCTCGTGCTCAATCATCTTAATCAAGTTAAAATATAAATACCGATAATATTTTCAATAATTACTATGAAGTATTAAGTCCTGACAGTAGTTTCTTCGTATTTTTCCTATTCCAGTTCCAGTACCATGTGTATTTAATACTTTTCATTTTCTATTCCAGTCGCAGTACTTTGCCCGATCTGATGTGTCCCTGCCCGGATTCTCAAAGTTTTTCGCCGAGGCGTCCAAAGAGGAGAGATCTCACGCCGAGAAGTTGATGGAGTACATCAACAAGAGGGGCGGGGATGTCAAACTGACGGAAATCAAGGTCAAATCAAATCTATTTTAGTATCAAATAAAGAAAAATCATTTATAAAACAGTAAAATATCTTCTTTTCTGGTGCATCATATGCTGGTATTGAGGTTACATTGATGAATTACATTAACAAGCAGAGTAGGGGCGTCTAAATTAAAGAAATCAAGTTTGAATTAAAACTAAGTTCGTAATCAACGAAAGAAGTGAAGTGAAATGTTTTCTTTGGTGATTCATGTGGGTATGAAGGTAGCGATTCTGCAGTGTTTGCTTCCTTGTAACCTGCACAGAAAGCATGATACAAACCCGCTGATTTTTTGTTTGTTTGTTGGTGACGGATAAAGGTATAGCGAATACTACAGTCAGAGGTATATCTTATACATTAATCGCTACATTCAAAGTTATTATGAACCAAAGAAAACATTTGGCTTATTATATTACATGAAATTTTACATCTCTTTTTTGAATCTTTACTGAATTATTCAGAAACATTTTTAAAAAAAAAAATTGATGTTTTATAAAATATGCTTTACAGAAGGAAATGCCAGTTTTTCCATATTTAAATCATTTAGAAACTATTTGAAAGAGTAACGTCAGTCTGTGCTTTTAGGGTTTAAAAAAAATTGAATTCAACATTTCGATTAAAATAATCCGTTTTATCGAAAGAATAATAGTGACATTATTTCAGAATGTTGCATTATTTGTACAATTATACAGGTATTTTCGAAGTAGGTACATGTAGTTCTTCATTGTAAACTAAACAGAAAGATGTGATCACTCAGTTTTACTCATTATGTAGAACATGATTAAAAAACATATTTTTACTGGGTTTTTTTTATTATCTCTATACATAAGCTGTTTCATTATCAATAGTTTGAAATGAGCATATGGGCAGCGGAAAGGGCAAAAAATACATTTTTACAAAATCAAAGGTAATTTGAATTCAACAATCCAAAATAATATTATCAATGACCATAAATGCAAAACCAACAGTCTTCTTTGCAATATAAATATACATAAAATCAACCAAAGGTGTCTTTATACAAATCAAACAAACTAAAAACTTAAAATAAAAATGTTACATGTAAAAAATATGTTTCATTACATTTGATAGTTTTTAAAGGACATTTACCTTAAAACTTAAAAGCAAATACAAAGCAAATGAACCCCTAATTTTTAATAAAAATAAAACAACATACATCTTCAAAGAAAATAAACCCTGACGAGGGCTACAGATGCAAATCAAAATATCACCAGATAGTCATCTAAAGAATTACACTCAAACACTCCTCTTATTACACAACAAATACACATAATATCAACAGGTAAACACAGTTAATCGGTTATCAATAAATCTGCATATAAGTACTCAATAGCTACGTAGGGACATTTTATGTCTTATCATTAAAAAACTATTTTCAAACACTCCTTTTAAAGTAACTAGTATTTTCTTACATCAGATAAACTAACAGGTACATGTACTGTAAACAAAGTAAATCGGTTATCTACTAATTTGCAAACACTGTTTACAATGTAGATCACTCCTTGTTTACTTTCAGTTGCAAGACGTCTGTGACGTGGTAACCAAGGGTCTTGACAGCACCACCTTAACCTTCACAAAAACCACCTCATGTGTAAGTAACAAAATACTCGAGACCTTACTCGCCTAGCTAAGCAGTGGTCCTTGTCAGGATTAAGAGTACTTTAAAATTCAAAATTATATTCGAAGGAATCCTTGAATCATTTCTGCAGTTGGATCGAAATTTTGGCCGGGACTAATAGACTAAGTACATGTATATGTCTGACAAAGCAGTGGCGTAGGAAAATATCACTTTATAAATTGCCAATTTTATTGCAAACAATATTATACAAAGCAAAATCTTGAAGATTAGATTTAAAAATACATTGATTAAAATAATATCCAAACACATTGCTATTTATCATATTGCTTTAAATCAATGAAAAATTGTTGAAAATCAGTGAAGTATAATATTTCTCTTATTTATTGGTCAGGATGTTCGCTTTTTTCTGTAAATAAATGAATATCGAAGGAAAAGAAATGATAATGATTTTGACCTCTTCACAAAAACTAGATGGTCAAAAATTTTAATTGATATAGTAGCTAATTAGTATTCATATTTTGTCTTTTGATTTCTTAAATTTTTAACGTGACAAAATTACTAGCTATATACACGTGTGTCGAGAAATAATACAACAAATCCATAATTGTTTTTTTTTGTATATATATTTTTTCCTCTTGTTATTTATATGATTGTAAAATGTACTTGAGAAAAACTCTGTTAATTTTTTTTTATCAGATTTGCAATTTCATGACCGGTGATGCAACTGCTCTTAGCGGAATCGATTGTGATGTAAGTAAACCTAATATGTGCTGCCGGGTCCTATACGAACTGAAGTTTTACTTTCAATTATAATAACTCACGAATAATTTTAAATCATTTTTTACATTACCCAGAAAAACATGCGCGACAGCTGGTTCAATGGACTGCTTGCTATGGAGGATACACTTGTACTGGAACGATACGTTAATGAAGAACTACTCAAAATCCACAGCGGGCACGATGATGATGCGCATGTACGTCCTTTATTTCTATTGGTTGAAACTAGTATATTTTCATCGTTTTATTCATTGGTTGAAATGAGGTTTCATCATTATTTTTATTGGTCAAAACTATGTCTAATGATTACATGTATCTTCATTGCTCAAAATTAGGTTTCATCATTTTATTCATTGGTTGAAATAAGGTTAAATAGTTATTTTCATCGTTATTTTGTTTGATAGTTATTTATTTAATTCAATACATCAAACTAAAAGGTCTTTGTCATAAACCAGCTTAATTTCTTCGGTAAACACTATTATAGCTTTTTTCGAGAATAGGAGCGAAGCGATGTTTAACACTCCGAAATTTGATATGTAAATGTAATGTAAAATGTTAGACATTTTATTTTAGCTATAGTTTTCATAATTCACTGTGCATGCAAATATTTCGTTCAAAACACGTATTGAACATCGAGACATCTACATCTACACTTTATTGACCACAAATTTCAGCTATCTCATGTTTTGGAACACGATTTCTTGGATGAACAAGTGAATGCCATTAAGGAGATTGGAGATAAGATCAGCCAGTTGGAGAGAGCAGGGAAGGGCCTGGGAGAGTATCTGTTTGATCAGAAGATGTAGACAGAGAACAGACACACACTGAAAGAGTTGTCAAAGACAAAATAAATGTCAAAGTTCAACTGTAACTCTAGTGTAAGAAGTAAAGCTACACCATATGTTGTCTACTGCTTTTTTGTTATTTGTGTCAAGGTTATTGTTCATAATATGCATTCACTGGCGTTGTTTTTGTAAAAAAAAAATGCCATAATGTTGGTAAATAATAAAGAAATATTTGGCATCATATGGAGTGTTACTCTCCCCAGAATGGCAGTTTTGCTCTCCTCCGAGAAAGCATATCAATTTAGTTGAATAGTGTTTAATTATTAAATATATAGTAAATGAATTATACATGTACATGTACAAAGAAATATCGTCTAAAACATTTTTACTACATGTATGCCTTTAAAGTGACCGTAGTAAACAGTGTCAACTGGAAAAGTCTTTTCACTGGTCAGTCGCTGCTATTGCGGACAAAATTGTTATAACACAAACATAATAATTCCGATCAGACAAAACTTGGTCTACAAACAGGCATACAGACCGGTGTAACACAAAATTCCCTTTTTTCAAAGAGAAGCATAACAATTCATCGGCGTTTTATGAACACAAAACCCACGAATTCATTAGACCAACGTGTTTTCTTTCTTCTATATTAAGAAAGACAAACATCACTTATTTTGTGCCATTAAATTGATAAAAGCTCTAACGTACGTCATAATAACGATTGTCTGATGATTTATTTTGCAATCTATTAAAATTATTTGTTCTTGAATGTCAAATGCATGCACTTTTCATGATAATTGAGTTTATATTTCCCGATGGAAGTTGGGAAGCACAAATAAATGATAGCAGGTACAACATTAATATATTTCATAATAAGTTAATTATATTTATATAAATTATATTAGATCTGACATTTCTGGTTACAATTGAACTAAAAAATACAGAGGTGTAGCACAGAGAGAGAGAGAGAGAGAGAGAGAGAGAGAGAGAGAGAGAGAGAGAGAGAGAACAAGACCTTGGTTAAAAGATTATTTTCATTTATTGCTTAAAATCAGATGACAACGATTTTTCGTTATCTCATATCAAAGTTAGCAAAGTCTGATTGTGTCCTCTGCAGGACAGTTCCAAGAGCCATCGCAATTGCAGTTACACGTATATCTGAAGCAGCCCCGATCCATTTGAAAGCGTCCGCGACTATAGGTTCTGCCGTATGCATTACAATTTCTGCAAGCGCCTGAATTTGTATTTCCGCCTCGTGTACATTTGTTAATTGTTAAAGAGCTGGGGCAATTCCAAGATCCATTGCAGTTGCACTTACAGGAGTAACGATAGCATCCACTGTCGAACTGGAATTTGCTACCGCCTCTGTATGTACCCCCGTTAGCCCGGCAGATACTACAGCCCTGGGCACTGCACGCCACGAAGGCAACGCTAAGGAGCAGCAGAAGTTTCAGCATCTGTGTAAAGCGTAGTAAAATGCATGTCTTCATGAGATATGTAAAATGTTATAAGACCTTAAAAACCGATAAAAAGGAATTATTAAAAATTGTTGATTTAATATAATCAATTGAAACAAACAATTTTTAATGACTTTTTTCGGGCTTCGATTATGAAACAAACACCCGGGATATGCATGCATTATTCAAGTCGCAACGTGTACTGAGATAAGCAAAACTGAACTGGTTAGTTGCGAGTCCTCAAAACTTTTTTTTTTCTGTTTTACGCCTAAGTAAACAGTGCTCCGTACTCCCTTCAGAGAAGAAAGGACAAATATCTTAGAATAGAAGCTGTAATAACGAAACCCTTCCCATTTTATATTTTTTCGTGGAAGGGTAGGAGCTTAATAGTCCACACCTAGATTATTGTTCATGAATTAAAACATCACTACATAATGTACTTGATTTAGTACAACACAACCATGTTAACATGCAGACCAATTTGATTTTTGGTTAAAAGAAAGAACAAATATATTTATTTTTGGACAGCCAGTAACAGAAAAAAAAGTCTCTCTAATTCAAACATCGAACATTTCAAACTTTTAAAATAGTTCAAAAATAAAAAAATAAAGAAGTAGCTTATCCGTTGCTTATTTATTAAGCAATTCTAAATTTCAATCATTTGTCTCAAATTTTCAACGATTGAGCATGGCAGTTGCCATAGTATTTTTAAATATCATTTCAAAATTGATGTTAAGTTTTAAATTGTTCATAAAAAATAATAATCTATTTCTTTTTCTAAAGGACTTCTAACCCATAAGCAGCAAACTGTGTCTGAAAATGTTCGCAGTTGAATGAGAACAATAATGATTTTCCCCTATTACGGAGATGTTATTGAAACGCTTATCCGAATACGTCAAAGTAAAGATGGTGGTTGAATTCTAGGAAATTTTAATGCACGAATATGAAATTTCTACCCTCTGTGTTTGGATACAATCCTATAACATATAGATCTTGGCACCTTACACATGAAACAGAAGAAAATTTTTTTGCAATCTAAAAATAAAGAAAAAAAATAAAAATGTTTATTAAAGAATTCAGAGCTGATGCTGATAAAGATACATGTATATCACAAAAAAGATTTTTTTCGAAAAAAAAAAGATTGATTTATCTGGAGTTTAAACCTACTTTACAAAACTGCACATTAACAGAAAAAAACAAACGTTACAATAATTTAAGACAATCCAACGTACCTTCAAAATGATGGTTGATCCTCTCAAGACAACTTTAGCCTGACCATTTTCTGTACTTATATAGGCCGATAGGGTGCCGACATTGACGCAGTGATAGCAATTGTGGTCAAATTAAGTAACAATTTAGGCTTTATTTGTAATAGAACATTTTACAGATGACATTTTATAATATGAACGAAATAACACTGATTATCAAAACGAAGTCAATTTACAGTGTACTGCTGACTAAACATTTGGTAACAAAATATTTGATATAATCAAAAATATTGAAGATATATACGAAAGTCAATTAGATCTATGGTCAGACGACACGTTCCTCAATTTTATATAACTTTTTCCATTTTTACTGCGACTTTTTACATAAACAAATTACAAATTTATCTGCAATCATAGCAGAGCACAGAAAGGGGTGAAATTCCGGATTATTTTTATTAGAACTCTTTATTACGAGGAGATATAAAAAGGAGGAACGAGGAACGTGTCGTCTGACCTTAAGCACATTTTCATATCCAAACAAAACATATCAAAAATTTCGCCAGTTTATATTTTTATAGATGCAATGCATATATAGGAAGTAATTAAGTCTGCTTGCCGAATGTAAAAATATAGACTGCCAACACCCGACGCGTTGTTAACCAAATATGTTGCGTCATTCTATTAAAGCAAATGTCAATGTTTTGTTGAATTTAGCATAATAATACATATGTCTATAATTTGATATGTTATTTTGTTGACATAATTCAATTAAAAGAAAAAAAATTAATCACTTCTTTAAATATTCTTAATTACACAATTCCACACACATATATATAGTCTATGTGTTTCATATCAAGATTTCTAGAGAGAATGTGTCTATAATTTGACATGTTATTTTGTTGACATAATTCAATTAAAAGAAAAAAATTAATTAGTTCTTTAAATATTCTTAATTACACAATTCCACACATATATATAGTCTATGTGTTTCATATCAAGATTTCTAGAAAGAATGCAACAATTTACGAAAATCTTAGCGGCAAATAAGGAAAATGTAGGATTAATCCCTTTTTGGATAGTATAATGCCTTTTCTTTTCATTAAGTAAATTGTATTGTGGCTTGGAAAAAATAATTTTTATCACGAGCTTCTTTTACCTTTACAATAAACAAATCTCCTGATACATGGTCAGATGTTTTTCATATATTGTAATGCTTATACTTTGTAATGTTTGTAATGTTTAACTGCGGATTTGTTGTTTTGCATCAAAATAATCTTGTTTTGTTTTGTTTTATTATATTTCTTGGCATGTACGAAATTTTGACCATAAGTCGGTCCGTCCCACAGTTCTACAGCTAATGACAACAGCGCTTTTATTTCAACATCCAACAGAGCAAGTTTTGATGCAATATCTCGCCTATTAGAATTTTGACTGCTCGATTAATTTATTTCGAAATCAAAAGAAAGAAGCCTTTAATTATATTTAAATCAAATAACAAATTTTCTGCAAATGCAATGGAAAATTAAATATTGCATATAATTATACACAATGCACATTTCGTCATCCTTGCAATTTTAAGACCGATGATGCAATTGCTTTTGGAGTGATGAATTATTCAAACATAACAGTAAGCATTGCCGCAAAAAATACACAATCTGCTAAAGCGGGTTATTTTATGAAACTAACGCTTCACTCGGAGCATGCATGAAACACCAGAGAAAGCATTTTATTGTTTATTTTTACACTACATATGCTATTGAATCATTCGATTAATTATTTATAAATTTAAAGTAAATAATTATTTTGATCAACAAATTATACAGAAGAAACACCAAATTCTTCTAATATATGAAGGTTACCATGGTAACTACAACTTGGAAACCTTAGGTAAGTCCGTACAAGTCTGTTGAGTTCGTGTTCTCAATGTAACTTAAGTTTGATCGATCGAAAAAAAAATCCATGCATGCAAAGTCAACATCAAAAGTACAAAAAGACAAATAAACGATGCAATCAATTATCTATAATGGTTATTTGAAGTATGATTGATCAGAAGTTTAAAAAAGATAATGGTATTATCTTTATTATTATTTTATTCCTAACAAAAGCAATATCTCTTAGTTTTATTAAGAATAAAAAACTAAGGAATGGTTGGTTACAATTACATATAGCGGGAGAATTACCTTTGAGGAATATAGTATTTATTTACTTGAAGTAATGCTGATTCGTGTAAGGTCAATGGTTATCTTAAATTCATTCTTGTTTTACCGTTTTATTCTCAACAATCTCTTTTTTATTACTGTAATATCAATTACGCCCTGAATCTAATCATCATATGGAATCAAACCATGTTTATAAAGAACGAGAAAATTAATTACACTCATTTTATTGCAATTTAATACCGATAAAATCTTATATCAAAATATGTTATTATACCTTTGAGAATATTTTCTATGTAAAATTACAACGAATAAACATGCTATTCTATCTAACCGTGAAATAGATTCCGTGCGAATATAGTCATCGAAACTTTTCATCGGCGGCATTCGATTTCCCTTGTTTTTAGGCGGTGGCTATAAAAGTGGCCTATTGCTAAGGTCCTGACCGGAAGAGTGTTTCTCACGGGGACCCTAGCGGATAAGGAACGGTAACTCTGTTATGTATTCATCTGTTACATTACAGCGTTACAGGCAATGTTTTACCTGTGTTGATTTCAGTTTGAGAACAAATTTACATCTTATCAGATATTTTAAGCATTATGAATAAATATGTAGATGTATATTTGTTGATAGAGACAGTCCGCATATCAATAATTTTTTTAAGTCATGAATATTTATGATGCATCAAAAGAACCTGCAAAATAGTGCAATGCTTATAATCAGTTTTATCTACATGTATCTATTATCTGTTTACATTTGTGTTCAATATTTACTTTTGTGAATGATTGTTTTCACTGTTAATATTTTGGCATTTTTGCAATTACTAAGGTTAAGCTATTAAAAGACTTTATAAAAAAATTATATGCTCACCTTTCCCAGTTGATATTTTTAAGTTTAATTTCCTAGCATTAATTCTTGGTAAAACAATAAAATGTGGTGCATCATTTTCAAAGCAAAAAAAATCCTAATGCTTTTTGCCGACATTGTTTCATTTATAATAAACTATTTGTGCCATTCTGACTTGCTCTGCATGTATCATTGTTAATAAATGAATACATTTCCTTTAATTTTCTTCATTATGTTATTTACACCTCATTATTAAGAAAACCATAAAATCATTGAATATTTCACCGATGAATGTTGACATTTCGTACATGTATTTAATAAGAAAAAAGTGTAAGATTTTACATATTTTCATTATTTATTTCCATAGGAAGTATGTCACAATATGGAGGTGTCCCATACCAGCCTAAGACTAAGTTCAAATAATATAATTCTTGTTAAAGCTGCATTGATTAGACAAAAAGAAGGTTAAATTCGGATAATTTTTTTTGCCTATGCTTTTATAACAATAACGCCAAAAATAATTCAGTAAATAAAAACAAAATCTCGAGCGGGATTCGAACTCGGGATGTGAGGTTCGCAAATTCAATACCTTAACCACTCTGTTATGGATTTTGTTGAATGATGTAGTTGATATAATCATTTTACCAAAACTAAATGGCTTCTCCAATGGAAATGTCTGCTTAGTATTCCCAATTAAAAGGTATATTTGGACACTGAATTACATTTCAGCTTCAGCTGCAAACAATTAAATTGATTTATAAGAATTGAACTCAATTTCTACACAAGTTAGTGTAACTTGTGTTGAAGCAGTATACCCTACCTTAGTTTTGGTAAAAAATAAAATGTATGAAATAATGCCTGATTTTATTGTTTATTCTGATAGAGAGTATGTCATAATATGGAATTGTCCCACTTAAAGTTGCAGTTTACAGTGCATTTCTCACAGTTCACGCCACCGTTTATCAGTACTATCAGTACTTTGATTAATCTCAGAACACCTCTGCAGTAATCCTAATCGCTACGCTAAATTCAAAGTCCGATATTTCTAATTTGTTTAACACCAAGAAAACCTGCATCGCCGACAAATAGTTTTCTTCGGTATAATAAAATACATTTTTACTGGCCATGAGGACGAAGTTTAGCAAGTTTATTGTCCCCCTCCGACAGCAACTATTTCACGAGGCGAAGTAAATAGGTATGTAATATGTTTTGTGGAATGTTTTTACACAGAACACATCGTATCTATTTTTTTTTTTAATTTAAAAACCTGTTATAAAATGTTAATAAAATGTTATAAATGACTATACATAACACGAGTCAATAAGATGTTCCTTTTATGTTATGCAAAAATTATATTGTATAAGTTGTACATAAACCTCTTTAAATTATTGCTGTCGAGCAGATTTGCCAGCCCTCGAAGGCACAGGACTTGTTACATCTATCAAAAATTGATTATGAAAGTAAGTAAATTGTTATTCGATTTTTAACCGGGTTTTCCAAAGGAACAATCCGGTTATTGAAATGGTGAAAAAGGCGGGCGGGCGTGCGGCTGCCAAAAGGGTACCCTTATTGTACGGATAACTCCTCCTACAGTTTTCAAGATAGGAAGTTGTTCTTTAGCAGATTAATTGTACGTATATCAGAGGTGTGCATATCGCTAGGATTTTGATTTCTGGTAATTAATGAAAAAAATACCAGCTGTTGAACTTAATCATTATTGGGCAAAATATTGCATATAAGGTACCTCTATTGTACGGATAACTCATCCTACAGTTTGCAAGATAGGAAATTGTTCTTTTGCTGATCAATTGTGATTATTTATGAATAAATACCAGCTGTTGAACTTAGTTATTTTTGGCAAAAATATTGCATATAGAGTACCCCATTTCTCTGGATAGGTAGTATTCATCAATTCAGGGTTGACAAATGGATTATGGATACTGTTCACACAAAAGAAAACCCAGTTTGCTGTCACATTGATAGCTTTTCTCTTGTCTTTCATTGCATCTATAAGAAACTATGTCATTGTTCAATATATTTTGCAGCAAGATGAAAATAAATTCCGCTGGAATTGGAATTGGAACTCCGGTAAAGTGATAATTGCCCCCCCCCCCTGTTCAGTCAGTCATAACAATGTTTCTCCTTTACAGATCAACTGATATGAAGAAGATTCATGTTCATGCTAAACTTTCCCAATTTGGGTTCCTAACTTAGGATATTTTGTCTCGAAACAAACAGAACAGAATCTGTCAGCATACTTAAAACCGTTATACAAGTTTTTGTTTTGGTTTTAACTGTTTGTGTTGGCTCATATCTACATACAGATTGGCTTCGTAATTCAACATCAGCAATGATGCTTTATTAAGGCGTCGAGCTAATGCTCGGCAGCCTTCTAGCGATCGTCTGGATTGGCAATCGTCCAAAATTCACGCGCTGCACCGCCTTTTAAATGCGCATTATTAAGAAATAAGTTCCTAAAAGTATTAAACGTATTACACGATTTTTTTTCCATTTATTCAACTAAATTGTGTACAAAAAACCCAACTTTGCCTCCCTGGTGATTGACAACTCATTGCATAAGAATAAATTTGCTTAATCAAGAAATGGCGGATGAATACAATCAGGCCTAAGTGTAAAGATTCACTAGATATTATTTTAGTTTATCGCTTACATTTTAATTGGAGACAGTGCCCGATAGAAATAACATTTTAGATGTAAATTTATTTGTTATCGGGCACGGTCTCCAAAATAAATGTAAGCGATAAACGTATCTAGTAATTTCGTTGCAAAAAATAAACTCGATAATGCAGTTAGTTTGGTCGAGCATTTTAGATAGCACGTGTTGTTTATTTGTTTGTAAACAACCATACCATAGGAAATCTTGTTTCAGACGGGAATTGAAATAAATAAATGTATGTTTTATTATTATAATTAGGGACACACTGTTAATGTATTCAAATTATGAACCTGTGAAAGTTGTTCAAAGACTGTTTGAAGCAGAAAGAAACAAATTATTTTTGAACTTTGGAATTTCTTCGATTTTTGCAATTATGAGTTATTGTATTAAAAAAGCACCACTACCTATTTTATAAGAAAATATACTGATTTTTGTTTTTAAAGCAGCAGAAAACATAATTCATATACTTTCTATTCTAAGTCTAATATCATTTGATATGACTATTAGTACAGAAATTCAAATTATTGGTATCATTCTATATAAAAGAAAAAAATGTCAGCTCGACGCCTTTGTGGCCGTTCCGGCCTTTGATTTTTTTTAAATTACTGCCATATGATCAACAGGCATCATGTGACCAGTTTCTAGACAGTACATGTAGTTAAATTGTCAATGCAAAATAAAATGAAACAGAATAAATAAAATAACTAAGGGCAAAATTTTAACGTATTTTATCATTTATATAACGAATATTTTCCATTACAAAATTTCATTGAAGATACATGAAACTTTGAGATGCATATAAAAAATACTAAAACTCATATATTATACATATTTTTTTGAATTGAAGAGAAGAGGTTATATTGACAGTTTTTGTAAATGACGTCAATATTGATTACGATAGTTTGAAGCTAATCATTTTATAACCAATTCGCTATAAGATTTTTTACGAATTCGCTATAACCGTATAACGAATTACGGCTATAACGAAGTTTTTTCTATGGTCCCTTGAAATTCGCTATAAACGTAGTTAAATTGTCAATGCAAATAAAATGAAACAGAATAAATAAAATAACTAAGGGCAAGTATTAGAAATGTTTAATTATTGTGTCCATGACAAAACAACACTTCATAAAATTTGAACATGGTCAAGACTTTTAGTACAGTTTCAGATACGTTTCCTGATTCCCCTCTTGTTTATGTAAGAAGTATTTTGTCAAAATGACCGAAGGCCGATAATTTTATTTGCTTTGTTATAGGCTCAAAAAGAAAATACACTTTTTAATTAGATTTTTCTGCTCAAAATACAGCTGAGTAATTGTAATGAATATGTCTTTTACTAATTAAAAAGTTTTAATTGTCAATGAGTCCACGACTAATTATAATTGTTTTGATCAGATATCATATATAAGATATGGTCGATGGGAAAATTTAATTTTTCTTACCAAAATTCTACTAAAACGTCTGCTCAAGGAACTACTTACATCAAACTTTTTATCTTAATCTGTAGTTTATTTATCAGGTAGATGTAAACTTATTTACGCCAGATTTTCATGAAGAAGTTGGCCACAGTGTTCATGCTACAGGTCACGGTGTCTCCCGCGGTGACCTTGGATTACACCACGCGTGTAGGAGGGTCTCTCCGCCGTGGTGTCTTCTGGGAGATCATAGGCGGTGGGGAGAGTCGTATTGACCAGGGGCTGTGCTATAAAGGAAAATACACAAGTAGATCAAGCGGTTATGCAGAATTAAATTGTTTTGTTACTAAACTGAACCATTTGGCGTGATCAAGTCGTTCGATTCGGTGTGAAATAATTCAAGTCATATAGATTAAATATTATGTAGGATAACATATATCGGAAGATGTTATTGTCATCGGAAATGTCACCTCTAAAAGTCGTCTTTGATAACTTACCAGACAAAAGTGACTGGAAAGAGGTGATAATGACATATAAACTAAGAAAACAACAATCCCCCAGTTGACTTAAGGTGTGGCCAACATTTGAACTAAATAACAACTATCCTAACTGACTTAAGGCGGCCTACTTTATTTAGTAAATGTACATCTAATTTGAGATAGTCGCTAAAAAGAACCAGATAGTAGATATTTTATTGAACTTCGTGAAATGAAATGAAGGAGAGTTTTTCTATTGTAGTTTTTATGCAATAAAACCCAAGTCAACCTTTTTAACTACATGTGAGCATTTGATTACATTTATTATTTAAACAATAAAATGCTTTGTTTTGTGATTCCTGCGGGATATGAAGGTAGCGACATTTGAGAAAAAAAAAATACATAACCCACGTTAGCGGGTTAATCTATGTAAATTTTTTCTGCTATGATCGCTACCTTCATAAACCGCATGAATCATCAAAGAAAGTATTTTATTGTTTATATTTACATCTTTCTTTTAACAAATTGATAAATTGATTGTAAAAGTAAGTAAGTGAAATTAACTAAATTACTTTTGATGTAAACCAGACAGTACGTTAGCTAAAAGAATCAGCCAAAACGTCTCCTATGGGAATTTGAGTCTGACATCATCATGATTATTTCGTGCAGTCCGTGATTTTTCCTAGGTTGCTGTATAGGTTTCAACCAATCGATAAACAGGGCGTGTAGATTTCAGTCCTGTCAGATTCAGTCGATGAATTAACAATAAGTTTTCGTAAGAAATAGAGGGAATCATGCTCGGTAGATGTAAATATATTACATGTACAAACATACGTCAATATACAATTTTACAATCTCAAAAGGATAAATAAATTTTGTTGTTTAAAAATGTTAACTGAGTAATTGTTTTTTTTATAAAAGGCAGGGATATTGCAAACGAATGATTTTTTTTCCAGGATTTGTATTAGCTGCAGGTCTGTAGCTCCCGGTTTGAAAAAAAAATTGGATGGACGACCTGGGAGCTACAGTGCTTGTTTTGAACTGATTAACCTTATTTATACGCAAATTCTATGGAAACAGTTAGTACCATTAAATTCGTCATGCAATTTACTACTGATATCGTATCGTTACTTGCCTCTGATAGTCTTTTAAACACCATCACCAGCCCCGTAAATTGAAGCGGTGCATTTTGTTTACATGTAAAAATGGCGACTTCCTATCTCGATGTGAATTTAACATACATCATTCTCCGAGATTGGTAGCGTGTTCCGGAGAAAGTAAGTTTGGTAAGTGTGTTGGTGATCGTTGGGGCTGAGTTCACATCTATACAGGATATATTCACGGTATTAGTTGTATCAAATGTTTATCCACCCTAAATGTATTAGAAACAATATTAATTATGAAATCAAGAGGTACTTCCACAAAAATATATCAATAACTAGAGTAAAGCTTCCTAAAAAGCAACGAACAGGTCTCCTGTTGCAGCTTAAAGGGGCATGGTCACGATTTTGGTAAAAAAAATTATATTTCCGATTTTAATGTTTACAATGCTTCATGAAGGCATTTTTAATATAGGCAACCAAAATTTGAGTGTCATTCGTTTAGTTATAAGCGAGTTACAGACTTACAATTTTTGCTATGTAAACAGAGCTTTTGTTTACATTTTGAATGTTGAGGTGAAAATTCCAGTTTTACACCTGAAATGAATGTTTATTTATGCTTAAAATGAATATGTTGCCACTGATTAAAATAGACAGAATTTCATAGAAAGTGTGTAAATCAAACCGTGTTTGCCATCGGAGATTTTTGTGCACAAAGAAGCGTTATTCTAGTAAATATAATCATAACAGTGTATTCAATTTTGTTGTTAAGTGAATATGTCAATCTGTACATCTTAAAAGAGTTGCACAAGAAGTTTTTCATAGGCGAGTCTCTTTTATGAAAACCACTGGTTCTGGAGTTATGAAAGCCACTGGTTCTGGAGTTTAGCTTATGTGATGTGGATATCGTTTTACCAAGGTTTGAAAATAAGTAACTTCGACATATTCACACTGAACAGATAGTTTGACCGTGCGTTTTGATACTAAGACGAACCAATAAAGACAAGTAGGAACAAACAGATATATTAAGTGTGTCCTACATGACAGACTTAGTATTTAACGTGTACAATTTGAACATGAACAGCTTTTAATCGTTCTTTGCTGTGGATTTTGTTACATGTATAATCAATGTAATATTTGTGAAACCGAATCTTTTCCATCTACAAGATTATTAAGAATAACAGAGAGGACTGTCTTCTCTCATATATAAATATATGTAACATGTACCTAGAGTCCTACGAACTCATTTATGGGGTCCGGGTTTTCCAAGCTACTATACAGATTTCAAGAAAGAGGTTCACATGAAAACAAGTAAAATAACAGACAATGGAAAATTATTGATTGATGTATATTCATTCTTTGAATTCTCACCAAGATGTTGTGAGTCATTATACAGTTAACATTTGCAACATTTAATTGTGACAGTATGACATACGACTACCGAAGTAAATGCCAGCAGACATATCAACGCCAACCCATAATGACGGATTGTGTGACAAAAATCAGAACAAAATTTGTTGTTGAAGTTCGAACCGGCTAGTTTTCGGCTAGACTTTTCGACAGGTGCGAATACCTTCAGGGACTCCAGCCTACTCGCGCTCGTGTACGCACACACGTGGAAATGCAAATATTTCAGCTCAATTTTTAACTGTGTAAAATGACAGTTGTCGGGCTATACAATTTTTTTGTTACTTTTAAACATATAATTGCATGAAAAAAAAAACCAACCCCAGATGATCAGTCTGAATGTGGATTGTAAAAAGCAGCTAAGCTACAATGGATACATCTTCTTGCCAAATTACTTGACTACTGCAAACAAATAATTTAAAAGCTTCAGTACCTGCCAACTTTGTCTTATAAAGGCATTTTAGTTATTATCCGACCACAGTTGTGTCCGTATGAGGCATCCGGCAAGTTTTACTATTTGCGCACGCATTGCGCCTTGCACTACTTTATTTACTATGCAGTGACAACTTCATGTAATTCTTTAATTACGTGTAGATTATTAAAAACATTATTCTTATGCGTTTGCCATGAGAAAAACATTTATAGAGTTACATAATTATTCAAATCACGTTTTTCTTTAAATGCGTAGGAATATAGATCGGAAGTATAATTCGCCTACTAAGAGTGAAGTTAATTCATTCCTCGCTCTTTCGGAAATCAACAAAACGGTTCGATATATCCTATTTATCATGTTTATTGCATGTACCGTAATGCTTTCGCATTACATTAACAATACTGAATAATGATATTACATGCCGAGCATTCCCTTTAAAAGGAATACTTGTTTAAAGTGATATGTTAAGGTGGTGGCTAATTTTCTTGAATTGATGTCGTCATGACAAGTGGGTGCTTTTGATTTATATCAAACTTATTTGACAACCGATATTATTTTGAAAGTTGTACAAGTAAAACGGGGGTTGGGTGGGTTGGGGGTTGTTAAATATACTGCCTTGAACAATAAAATAAAAAACAAAACTTTAATTGAAAATTTCTCTCCTTCTTCTTTCTCACTTCATAGACTTACTAGTAATGGTAACGGAGAGAACTTTTGGTCCAACCTTTGTCCTACCTACTGTCGTTGACGTAAACATTGATGTCATATCCGCCGACTGTCGTTCCTGTCAGAGAGACCGTAGTTCAGATAGCCCCCGCTAATTACAATAAATTGGTTACATCAATTATGTCAAATGTTTTGAACTTGATATACAATCATATGTCTGACACTTATGAAAGGTGCTGTTAATTTGATAAAAATAGCCATACAATTGAGTGTTCATCTTAATGAACTTTTCTAGACAGATGACATGAAATTATGTTGAATCCTATAAAAACTAAAATTGCTTGTAATAAATGAATTCCAAAACCACAGTAAATAAAATGTAAGGAATGAAGAAGATAGGAAAAGTTCATATTTTTTTGTGGAACAGTTAATACAATACTAAAAACTGTCCAGGAAAGCATTACATATATGTATTTCATGTACAATCTATATAATTATTATTAAAAAAAGGACTGCATCGCTCACACGAGCAACAATAACCATTATAACTCTGATCAAATCTCAGACCTGTTGGATTGGCGTTTACACACCCGCCATTACTTGCTGTAAATAAATGACATCATACACTATAAGTACCAAAACTATTATACCTTAATGTTTGTTTGACTTCCATTGAAAATTTCCTTTTTTTTCAATTTTCTTTCATTTCCTATCCTATATTTATTTGCTAAATACATGTACAAAACCATATGTATATCTTACCAGTACTATAAAGCAATTTGTCTGCGTAAGAATATAGTTACCCATTCCCTTCTTTAATGTTAAAAAATACGTTTTTAATTATTATAAATAATTGTATCTAACTTACATGTGACAGTATCAAGTACCTTTACATACAGAGTATATTCAAGTACATTTAATAAATGATGCTGAATTCATTTATTTATATTGGCAAGATCTCATTTTGTCCTTTTGAGTTTTTATATGCGTAGATAAGTCATGATCGATTAAGACGTTTAGCTACATACAAGGGACGTTCAATAAATAATGTCATCATTGTTAAAGAAAATAACACAACATATTTTTTGTTATTCTTTAATAGTTACCTTCAAAATACTCTCCTTTAACAGACACACATTATTTCAACCGAATTTATCCAAGCTTTGAATGTATTCATATTATGTTTTTTTGGGGAATGGTATTCATGTACTGATAATGGCAGAGCCCAAGGCATTCCTAAAATCATATCTTCTTTCTGACAAGTGCTTTTTTGATTTAAGAAAAAGAAACAAGTCACATGGAGACAAGTCGGGTGAATAGGGAGGATGGGGCAAAACACGATCCTTCTCTTTTTCCAAAAATGATCTCACAATCTGGGATTTAAGTGCTTGGGCAATGCCATGAAGAAGTCGAATGTTGCAAATTCCCGACTTTGGTTTCTTCCTTTTGTAATGTTTCTTAACTTTCTCCAGCACATAATTTTTGTATATATATATGTCCGGTGATTGATCGGCATTTTGGAATAGCAACTTAAACTACAGGACCTTCACTATTAAAGGAAATTGCGTACAATACTTTCTTTGTACTTTGGCATCGTTTTGCTATAACAGGGCGTTTCGCCTTTTTAGTCAACCACATCTTGTAATCAATTTTCCCCCGAGGTTCAAAATAATGTATCCATGTTTCATCACCTTTAACAATTTCCGATAAACGTCGTCCATTGATATTTTTGTAGATTTTAAGTAGTTTTCTACACATTTCAACCCGCAATCGTTTTTGTTTTTCTGTGGGTAGATGAGGTATCCATCTTGCACTAACCTTTCGGAAGCCAAGGTGTTTCTTTAAAATGTAAATACTGTCCCCGATGAAATGCTTACTAAATTTGCTATATGTTTAATGGTTAATCGACCATCATTACCACTGATATCGGTTATTTTTGCAAGTATAGCATCCGTTGAAGCCGTACGAGGTGCTCCAGGACGTTGCTTATCCTTATATATATATTTGGGCATTTTTGAATTTGCTGACCCACCTGTAAACTTGTCTCAATGACACACGTTTGATTCCATACACATCATACAGTACTTTGAAAAGGAGAAGAGAGTGCAATGCCTGTCGAATCCCCTGCACCTAAGCTATCTAAGCGACTTATGTACATCTCATATAAAAAAAATCTTACGTTTGAATGTGTGCGTCATTAAATCTATAAAATATAACTGCATTACGTGATCATTAACAAATATAAATTTATATTTTTCTCCTTTCTTTTATTACTTAGTTTATTTTCTCAACATACATGCGTGATCTCTATCTCTGTGCTAACGCTATTGTCACGTGATATCATTCGTACTGAGCATTATCTTTGTGTACTTTTGGTCGTTGTCTGAAAACTTTTATTTATTAACCAAAATAATTCTATGTTATAAAAAAAATTGAAAAAAAAATGCTTTACCTAAAACGGGAAGTAAAAATGCAGAAATTAAAAAATAAACGTCCACTATAATTCGAACACCCTTTCAGACGAGAGTGAGTGTCTACAATCCTTCGATTATCACACTGAGCTACGATGACATAGTGAATGACTTTAATAGTTTGACAATTATTAATACAATGTAATTGTAAAAAAAGAATTGTAAAAAATACTAGTGTTGATCCAGTATGGGTCTAGATTCCACTTTGATAAATAATTCAATGATAAGAATGAATGAAAAATTATCCTTTCAATAAAATTACCTTTAGGATGGAGTTTAGACCCATTCATACAAAAAAATAAATGCAATTTGGCAGGGTAAATGGTGAAGATTTTGGCATAAAACGCCGTGTAACATATACCTGTTGTGTTTACGGAATAAAAGCACGTTATTGACCTGCATCGTGAAATTTATGTTATTAACAATGTATTCAAACCAAAGTAAAAATATTTTGATTACATTTGAAAATAATTGTTCTTTATTATTCCAAGTGGGGGATATATAACGCCTTGTACGCCCCTGTCCTTTCTTTCGAGTCTTTCCCTAGTCTGACACATGCTTTTATGTTGCCTCTAATTTCAGCCTTATTGGATGATGAATTACCAGTCATATTTTCCTACAGTGTCTCGAGTATGGGTTATATATCAGCTTCTCAAAAGAGTATTCGATGATGAAACGTGGTAAGATAAACGGCCATAAATAGAATATGAACAAAATCATGCGTGAAAAGAAATTCAAAGGTCAGTTGAACCATGTATTTTATGGAATCTGATTAGTGATATTATTTATTTAACGCCCCTCGTTGAAAACATTGAAATCATTTATTTATATTGGCAAGATCTCATTTTGTACTAAGTGTTTATAGGCATTAATGAGTCATGATTGATTGAGACGTTTAGTTACATTGAAAACATTGATTACAAGACTCAAATCAGACCTCCAAATGCATAACAACTATAGCATTAGCCATTTTTTTTAAGTATTGGCTCTTCCTTCTGTGGAACTAACTGATAGACAATGTACTTTTACCCACTCCAGGTGAACAAATTAAAAGGTATTCAAAGAGAAAGTAAAAAAGATAAGAAATTAACGTTTATTAAAGTATTTATTATAATACCAAATAATGTTTAAATGATTAATTTTCATTTTTCATATTTTTATAAATAATACTAATTAAGATTTTATGCGTTGATTTGTATGTGAATTGTTGATATTTTCATCCCTACCAGAAAATGGCATGTTGTTGTTTAAATATCTCACGGAATGAAAGCTTCATGTTGTCAGAAACAAGTTAATTATTACGTCTATAGTATGTAACACCTTCTTGTGCCGAAGAATATTTTCATGAAGGAATCGGCCACAGTGTTCATGCTGCAGGTCACGGTGTCTCCCGCAGTGGTCCTGGATTACACCGCCGTATGTAGGAGGGTCTCCGCCGTGGTGTCTTCTGGGAGATCATAGGCGGTGGGTAGACTCGTGATGGCCAGGGCCTGGGCTATGATGGAAAATTCTCAAATGTAATTGTCTACTGTGGCTTCATTAATATTCGCAACCAGTAAATTTCATCGATTCAGTAAAATAAACTGTGTCGATCGTGGAAAAAAACAAAATTGTAGACTATTATATATTGTTTAATACTGGGGAATCATTAGATTTCGCGGTGGCTCATTTTCGTGGAATTTGTGGGTACCTTTCATCCACGAATTAAGATCCTCCACGAATTAACGAATTAGGGATATAAAGTCGTATTTCCTTTTTTTAGGTATAAGAGAATACACGAAATTACGTCCCCACGAACCTGAAAAATTTTAGTAATCCAAGAAAATTGGCCCCACGAATGTTAATGATTTCACAGTACTAGTAATCTAAAAAAAAATATGACACATACATTTATTGGATATTCTGTTAATTTCGTGAATCCACTCAGCAACAAAATCAACGAAATAAATGTTGAACGAATATCTATGAAATTACAGTATTTTGAGAAGAAATTATGATACATGTATTTAGTATTTTCACAAAAAAGGTTTCTGTATATACTGAAAACTTTCCATAAAAAATGATCATACTTACACGATAAACGTGGTTTGTTTAAAAATGTTAAGGATGAAAGGGGAATCAAGGGGCATGGTCACGAATTTGGTCAGTTAGTTTTCTATTTTTATCGTTTATAATGCTTTAATAAAGTAGTTCTAATGATTTACCAAAATTTGAGAGTCAGTCGTGGAGTTATAAGCAAGATACAGAGCCCACAATACTTTGTTATGTAAACAAGGCTCGTGCCATGGTTTTGTTTACAATGGTCCAATATACCGGTAAAAGTTCTTTTTAAGGAACTACAAGTTGTTTACTCAGGGTTTGATTTCTTAAATTCGGATTGTTAAAAAGTTCAAAGCCATGAGTAAAATTTGTTCTAAACACAAAAAGTATTTATGAAATGAATTATTATTGACATAGCATTCGATATTTTCACTATTTTATGGAATACGACACCAAGAAAAATTGACTTTGAGCAAAACAGAGGAAATTCGGACTAAATTTTTCAGATTTTGTTTTTCGCTAAAATATTTTTGGCAGTGTTATAATATTCAAAGTTAAGATTTTATTCGTTAGTTAATATAATTTTTCATATTTTCTGTTGGTTTTACCTCACTTATTTATTAAGAAAATCGTATGGCACGCAAAACAAAAATATTGAAAAATGCAAAAAAAAAACAAAAAAACCCCCAAAAAACGATAAAAGACACCGTATCTCAAAATTTTGATCATTGACCTCATAAAAATATTATGTCCGCAGAATAAGGTCAATATAATTAGTTTAATTCTATAAATATTTCGTATTTTTTGTTAAATTGAATCAAAAATGGGTAGGAATTTGAAAACTGATAGAGGAAATTCGGACTGAAATATTTTAAAAAATTGTCAATGAAAATTTAATGCTTTGTATCTGTTTAGTGCGACTGCGATTTATAAACTGTATTTAGTTTTTAAAAGAGTTTAACAATTTGTATTATTTTCACAATTAAGAAAATCTCAATCATAGTGTAAATTTTTTTTAGAGATTTTTCTTAAAATTTGAAAAAATATTCAATGGCTATTAACCCAAAAAGTAGGTCATTGACCCACCTTTTTGAAAGTAAAAAGTAAAAAATAACACTACAATCAAAGGTTTATGTCACACAATAGATGGTTTTTCATTATCATTGGTGGATTTTTTTTTTCATTCTGAGTAAACGTAATCCTTAAAGCTGATTTTCATATCTGCTTATTCGTTTTGAACATGTATCAACAGCTCCTAACGTTTGTCACATTCATTAAGGTCTAAACCTGGAATTTTCTTTTCAACATTAAAATGTAAACAAAAACATGACCTGAGCTCGAAATTTTTTAACACAACAAAGAATTGTGAGCTCTGTATTTCGCTTATAACTCGACGACTGACACTCAAATTTTGGTTAACTATTTGAATTGCCTTGCTGAAGCATTGTAACCATTGAAAACGGGGAAACATTTGACCAAAATCGGGACCACTCCCCTTTAAAGACGTCTTTTAAGAAAAACAATTAGGAGAATCACGTAAGACTAAATCCAGAAGACTGAACTTTTTGCACTAAAGAGGATTAAGTAATTGTAATGATATAATTATAATATTAAGGATGTAACGACAATTCAAAACGTTGGCGTTAAATATGGTAAGCTTAAGAATTATGTCATTTTCATTGAAAGGTCGGCTAAATAATGCATCGTTCACGGAGATTACAAACTTCAATGTACTAAGAAAAACATAATTATCTGTAGTACGGCATAATTTATTCAAACAAGTGTAAATAGCATTGTTGGAGAAATATAACTATGTCATTTTTTCAAATTAAATTATATGAAGTCAAAGTAAAATACGGCGTTGAAGCAAACATGAGACCTTATTTTTGATTATTAAAATCTTTAGTTTGTGAAAAATCATCATCTTAATATACTACCTAAGGTTTTGATATGGAACGCCATAGCTGCCTTATGTGGTTATTTCATGTGAAGATGGTGCTTTATTATATGAAGATGGTGCTTTATTATATGAAGGTGGTGCTTTATTATGTAATGGTGCTTTTTTATGTGAAGGTGGTCTTTCGGAACTCCTCCTATTTTTGAAGACAGGGGTTAACAGCTATTATCTCGAAATTTTGAAAGTAAAAGAAAAAAATGATGTTATTAAAATTCATTCAATACACCATTGCTAGTTCCTCTCTTTTTTCTAATATATAATATGTATATAAGCCATGAGAAATGAACTGCAGTGTGTACTGTACGACTTGACCTCACCCGAACTTATTGACAACTATAAAATGGCGGAAAACACGATGAATAGAATATTACAATATTTTGTCAGAATTTATTCGCATTTTATCTTTGCCTTTACCACCTATAAAAGAGTCCCCTTTGAGAGCTAAATTATAGTTTAGTAGATTTTTCCCTCTGACTTTCCCTCACTTTCTCGTCAAGTCGAATTCACCTACGGCATCATTCTGATTAAAATAAGATCCACTTTTTTATTCTTTTTTTTTTGTTTTTTAAATTTTTGTTTTGAAACCACTCAGAATGTGATCTCTTCCTCCAACTCGCCACTTAATGAAGAGAGGAACGGTCATCAATATTTTTAGGAAGATCTGCCCTCAGGATCATGAAGCAATTTTAGACTTAAGTCAAAATTTCAGTCAGTCATAATCTCATTGTTGATTATAATATGGCGATTGAAATTTGTAAATAACATCTTTATATTAAGACAATTTTAATAGCATTTTAATTTTGTCACTGTTTTCAGTCAAGAGGCATTAAGACAGTGTAAAATTTTTGACTTAAGTCTAAGATTGCTTCGTGATCCTGGGGCCAGGCCAAATACCGTACAAAGTCCTCGATCGCAACTTTACGGGCCTTTGTAACAGAGCTGGTAAAGTAATTGCATCACCGGATGCATGCGAAGATCCAGAAATTGGTGATAATTTTTGCTAAAGGGTTCTTAGGCCTATTTTTGGGAATTTTAACATGTGCATTTAATAAGTTTGAGGTCTGTACAGCAGCCCCCAAACCCCCATGTATATTCGCACCTAGACAGCCTTAAATGTCTTTTCTGTGGTATACTTTAGGTTATGTCATTGAATTTAAAATACTTAGTCAAAATCTCAACAGTCAGATCATACATAGCTTTATATTCATATATTTTCATCTACCGAGTGATTTCTCCTCTATTTCTTAAGAAAACCGATTGCATTTCTATTATGTATAGAAAAGTCAAGGTCGAAATCTACACGATCCAGTTCTAACCAGTTTATCGATCGGCCGAAACCTTCAGCAACCTAAGAAAAATCACGGACTGAACGAAATAACCATGCCGTTGTCATACTCAAATTCCCATTCTACATGTATATCTTTTTTCTGAGAATGATTTAGTTACTTTCACCTTCTTTTTATGATTAATTCAATTATTTTTTAAACGAAACATGTAAATATAAACAATAATATACTTTCTTTGATTATTCATGCGTGTTACTAAGGTAGCGATCAGCAAAAAAAAAAACTTTACATAAATTAACCCGATAACGTGGGTTATGTATTTTTTCTCAAATGTCCTACCTTCATATAACACAGGAATCACCAAAGAAAGCATTTTATTGTTTTTAAATAAACTACTTTCAGTTTTATGAAATAGGGTTTTTATGGACGCCTACGATATATCTTCCAGGTTGTTTCCCGGCTTGTTGAAAAGCCCAAGAAATTGCGATTAACATAATCCTTATTATTTGATAAACCATTCATAACCATTCTCGATTTTAATGATGAAGGTTACAATTTGGTATAAGATATGCTTGTTGTTTATAAACTGTCGTGCGAGGGCTGAATGGACATGCCCATGACTATATATATTCAAGGCATAAGGAATCATTTTTTTGAGTATTATGCGATTTATCTCCATTAAAGGGTGAATCATGATTCAGTTCAGACATCCGTTGAATTTTAATATGTGTAGGTAATGACTTTTTAAATGCCGACACATTCAATACAATTGACGTGTACCTTTATCTGAACGTGCAGAAGAAGACGTCCCAGGGAAAACATAGAACCCCACTCATTAATGATTAAATATAGTTTGTGGCTATTTAAAAACTTTTTGTGATCTGGCTTCAGGATCATGAAGCATTTAGATTAAGTTCAAATTTCAATCATTTATAAAACGAAAATTTATCAAAACTACGCTTGAAATTTGTAACTTTCGACGTAATATAGAGACACATTTTAATATCATTTCATATTTTTCGATGTTTTTGTTAAATCACAAGACACTAAGTGTACATGTTTTGACTTAAGTCTAAGACGGCTTCATGATCCTGGAGCCCGGTGTTTGATATCAAGAGGGCCATTATACATATACACCAATATATCTGGTTATGAACGTATCATTTTAGATATTGGATGATTATCAGATGAAGATATTTCTTGTAAACTAATTAACAAATTAAAAACTTCATACATGTACATAAAATTGAAATTGCACAGTGGCATCAAATTGAGATTAATTTGTTTATCAACTAATGCATGCTTTTATATCTCATTACAATGAGAAATTGCCTCAGTTTGTTCACCTACAATTCATAGCAACTGCCACGCTGGAGACTTCTCTCCTACATTTTTAGCTCACCTAGACTTCTCTCCTACATTTTTAGCTCATTTGAGCTAAAAGCTCATGTGAGCTATTCTGATCTCATTTTTCCAGCGTCCGTCTGTAAACTTTTGACCTTATTCAGAACCACTGGGCCAATTTCAACCAAAATTGGTACAACTCATCCTAAGGTGAAGGGGATTCAAGTTTATTAATGAAGGGCCACGCCCTAATTCAAAGAGAGATAATTAAGAATTATTGAAAATTTGTTGGTATCTTTCAAAAATCTTCTTCTCAAATACCAAATGACCAGAAAAAAGCTGAAACTTGTGTGGAAGCATCCTCAGGTAGGGTAGATTCAAGTTTGTTCAAATCACGATCCCCAGGAGTTTGGTGGGGCCACAATGGGGGTCGAGTTTTTACATAGGAATTAATAGAGAATTCGTACAAAAACTTATTTCCAAAAACAAATTGGCCAGAAAAGCTGACACTTGTGTGGAATCATTCTAAGGTACGGGTACTGTAGTTTCAAGTTGTTCAAATCATGATCCTCTGGGGTAGGGTGTAGCCTCAATTGGGGTTCGAATTTTTACAGAGAAAAATATAGAAAAATCTTTGAAAATCTGAAAGCTGTAACTTGTGTGGAAGCATCATCAGGTAGAGTAAATTCAAGTTTGTTCAAATCATAATCCCCGGGGTAGGGTGGGGCCAGAGTGTGTGTGTGTGTGTGTGGGGGGGGGGGGGGGGGGGTAGAATTTTAACAAGAGAATGTTTAGAGAAAATCTTTAAAAATCTTCTTCACAAAAACCATCCGGCCAGAAAAGCTGGAACTTGTGTGGAAGCATCCTCATGTAGTGCAGATTCAAGATTGTAAAAAGTATGATTTATATTCATTGATTGTTGATGTGATGATTGATTGATTGATTGATTTATTGTACAGTCATATACCTGCTAACCAAATGGGTGGCATTTCGGTTGTTAAAATGCATGTTCAATTTTAATAAATAAGCCATGACCAAAAACGCCAGTTGGTGTTCAGCTGTTGTCATTAGTTTTATAATAAGATAATAGAGAGTAGTATTTTTTGAGTCAGTATCATACGTAAGGTACAAGTACGCGAAGCCTGTGTATTAGATAACTGCAAATCGGTAGTCGATCCACGCTCGATAGCTCTCCTGGGCCACATGCGATGGATGAGTTACCTAAACTTGTACCATAGCTTGGCGTGTTTTCTATTGTTAAAAGTGTGGGTTATCTGTACATACCCCACACTTTTTTTTAAAACTCCGCCCACTATCTCTGGTAAAAACAACGTCAACAAAGTTGTGTTTTAACACGTCCATGATACTGTTCACAGTAAAAGATTCCTCCAGATCAAAAATGCTAATAACTCAACACGGATAACTGATTCAAACTAAGTTCGTCGAATAAATCTCATTTGAAGCTTGAGACAAAACAATATCGGCAATGGCTCTAACAAAATGACTCTATTTTAATATTCTCCTCCATGTGTGCGAACAAGTAACGCGTGTAAGATGAAATAAGGGTATCCTGTAGAAAGGTTCTATAGAAAGTCAATCACGTGATAGGAACGTGTTTGAATAGTAAACTTGTTTTGTAGACAGAGTGAATAGCGGCGGCCAATCGGATTTGACATTTATCATTCACGGTTTTGCGACATACATTACTCAAAAAGAGTAATTATATCATCATCAATTTAATCTAATTTCAACAGGAGCATTGCACAACTTAGGTTCGTAAACTCAAAATTGTTTTAATAAGTTTAATTATTTGAAGCAAGTATCGGTACTAGAAGTCGGAAAATGAATAAATATGAAATAAAAATATGTGACATTGAACAGTCGATTTATTCCTAAGCTATGAATTTTTAAACAATTACAGATAATCAATGTTCGTCGCCAATAGAAAATCATTTTAGAAATTCACGGAGTACAATGTACATGCAGTATATAAGACCAACACATTGGCGCCGTATTGATTAGAGGCAAGTGCACGCTCGAAAACTTTAATAATTGTAAACTATGGTACAAGTAACTTACCCCATATAATATTGTTGATTATGTGCAGATACCCGATGGACGTGGCCATAATGACACTCGGGAGCTACGCTCCCTCGTGTCATTATGACCACGCCCATCGGGTATCTGCACATAACCAACAATATTATATGGGGTAACTACTACATATATACACAAGGCTTACGGGAAAGGGTTGATTTAGAAAGTCATTGTAGTTATCCTATGCTTAATAGTTTTTTTTTTATTTATATCATGTGTTTACTTATTAAAACAGATGTAAGAGATAGAACTATTTTTCACATATTGCTTTTAAAGGTATGCTTTTGTTAAATATTTTAAAAGAACTTAACAATAGAAAAATAAATATTCCAAACGAGTGGTGAAAAAAAACCAAGGAACACATTAAGAACCTTTTAAAATTATTTTTAGCATCCAACATAGTAAAGAACAATGTTTTTGCGACGTTATTTTAATTTCTTGCATAACTGAATTTAATTTATCGTTAATTTGCCAAATGAAAGCGGGTACCTGTCTTCATGTTTAGTTTTTTACTCTCACATTACGCAATTCCCGAACAAAATAACACTCTCATGATATTATCAAGATCACAAAGAACAACTTTTCAAATAAAAAAGTTACGGAGCAAAAACATGAGCAAAATTCAGCAGTTTTCAAAACATTAATTTCGATTGAGTTTTTTAAGTAGTTTAATAAGGAAAATCGAATAAATGAAACTGGGAGGACAACGTTCAAAGTAATAATAACTCGCTCACTACTAAACTAAAATGTAAAAAAAAAAATACCCAAAAAATTCTAATATCTTTATATGTAACAAACACATTCGCAATATCTGAGTCTACGGTGTCAATTCTTAATGATTTCTTTCAAGACAAATCTGTTTACGGTATCTTCGAACTTTGGGTGGGTAGTAAAATGTCAAAAGCTATTGATCTCTAATGAATGTCAGCATCCTGTGAGTTAAAGACTAGTCATCTCTAAAAATATTCAAAGTTCTGTCTACCCGAGAAAACATTGTTCTTTAAGGCGCCTTTATAACGTCTAGATTTTAATTTGGAGGTAACTTAATCAACTTTGTTTATCTCAATGTCGCTACATGTGCATGTGAAAGCAACATTTTAACCTTAGAGGTAGCTTAATCGACTTTGTTTATCTCAATGTCGCTACATGTGCATGTGAAAGTAACATTTTAACCTTAGAGGTAGCTTAATCAACTTTGTTTATCTCAATGTCGCTACATGTGCATGTGAAAGCAACATTTTAACCTTAGAGGTAACTTAATCATCTTTGTTTATCTCAATGTCGCTACATGTACACGTGAAAGCAACATTTTAACCTTGGAGGTAGCTTAATCATCTTTGTTTATCTCAATGTCGCTACATGTACATGTGAAAGCAACATTTTAAACTTTAAAGCTAATGATCTAGCAAATTGTTTACATTAACGACTGTTGTTGTCAAAAACAGAGAAAGTTTACTGAGTATACATCCCACGTTTTTGTTACCCTGTTACATGTAAAAGTGCAATCCTTATTACAGCAAGACCATTATTACAATAATACATTATTATATTAGCTTAATGGTTTATTTACCATTACTGTAGTATATCACAGAAAGAAAAAGAATGAAAACAAAAACAATTCTTAAACATCACAAATTTCGCTATGGCTTCTTCTTTATTAAGGAAAACAAAGGAAGAGCGAATTTTTAAAACGTTTTTCTATTCCTATGAAGATGTGTATTGGAGTTCGATCGATCTCGTTTTAAGAAGTCACATTTCTTGATAAATATAAAAGTTTTTGATAAGGCATTAGAAAAATTATTACGGCATTAATAAATAAAGTTTTATGATTAAAAATAAAAGTATTGGGGATACTTATAAAGTAAATAAAGTATTTGCAGACTGTTTACAAATAAACGGAGAGCACTTTGTTACGATATTAGATCTATTTCCATCTATATAGTCCAATCCACTTTTTAAAACAATTTTCTTTCATGACATCTTAAAAGTAGGTTTATGCATAACATCAAAATAGCAAATCAAGTTCAAATATAACGAATCATAAAGTTTTATAGAAAGACAGTAGAATATTTTATGTTTTTTTTTTTATCTGACGTCAGATTACTCATAATTTCTTACTAAAGTGGAAAAATCATGCATATAAATAAATATAAACAATTCATTTAATTCTATGAATCATATCATAAACAACACTAATTTAGAGGGTTTTTTTTTTTTTTTTTTTTTTTTTTTTTTTTAGATTTTTATCTTACAATAAGTGCATCACTAAATATTAATGTGAACAGTAATCGAAAGTAATCGAAAAAGTAATTACATGTATAATTACTTCTCTCGCAACAGGCGTTTTTTTTCTTCAAATATACATATAGATAATTGGAATTTGAAGAAGGTGCCCCCACTCTTTTTGGAACATGTAATAAATCTAAAGGAAAAAACTAACAAATTCAATAATAAAAAAAATATAGAATGGAAAAAGTTTTAGGTAAACATCCCCCCCACACACACACGCACACACGGATTAGGTATCTGAAGATTGGCAAACAGGTTACTTTTTTCGTTCGTCACGATTTCGGATAAATTGGTTAACCTAACTGGGAATTAAACAATAAATAAAAGAAAATAAAAATAAACAAAACATAAACATAACGTCAACGAGAGAGAGAGAGAGAGAGAGAGAGAGAGAGAGAGAGAGAGAGAGAGAGAGAGAGCGAGAGAGAGAGAGAGAGAGAGAGAGTATATGTGTTAAACATCCATATCTAAATATTTAAAGATTCCTTTAGACTTAATTTCGGATCCGCGTATGACCTAGTAAACGCATCAATAGTGAAACAGTCTATACTATACTATGCAGAATGTTCCTTGAAAATGGCACGATATACAAAGTTTTTACACAAAACAGACACCCATTCATTTTTTCAAAAAGCATGCTATTGCACACCAAAAGTATCAAAAATGGCTATGATTTTATAAAGCAACCAAATTTTTATCTTTTTAAGGGGGCGGCCATCTTTTACATTTGAGGATAAAAATTTAAACATTTCTTGAACTGGATTGTTTCTGCCCGAAACAGACCTAAACTACTGCTAAAAGATAAAAAAAAACACTAAATATGAGGTTCTACATGTTGTTTTGTATGCAAATTAGGCATACAAGAACAGAACAATGCCTTTTTTAATCACTTAGAACTGCGCAGCTACAGACGTAAATTCAAGATTTAAAAATCTGAAAAAATATGAAAGGAGGTCATTGGTGTCTACTCTACAACCATTTGTTGAGGAAAAGGTCTAAACTTGCTTATTTAAGTTGTAACTTTGTCTCAAAAGACGGTACCCTATTCTTAAAATGGGTCTCAAAAATCATCAATTCGCACGAGATATTTTTGTCTGTATCTGTGGGAGTACGTTGAAGTTATATTTTCATTGAAAAATATATGTATATTTTTATTGAATTTTTGGACCCCTACCCTACTTCTAAAAAGATTTAACTAAATTTATACTTATAGAACTGAAAAAAAAACCCATTGGAACTGTAATAGTGATGTCTGTCACATTCAACACAGATTGTTTTGAATTGCTATTTATTTTTTTTCTATGAAAATATAACGTCAATGTGCCTCCATAGACACAGGAGTTCTAAGTATAGACTGGATTTTTCTTGTTCTAAAAATAGATCCCATGTCGACTGATAAAAAAAGGGTACCCTATTTTGAGTCAAAGTTACTAATTTTAAAAAAAGTGCAAAATTCAACCTTTTTCTCAACAAATGGTTGTAGTAAGAGCACCAATGAACCCCTTCCTTATTTTTTCAGATTTTTTAACCTTCAAAATAAGTCTGCAGTTGTGCGGTTCTACAGCTGTTCTAAGTGATTTAAAAGGCATTGTTCTGTTCTTGTACGAGTAATTTGTATACAAAACAACACGTGGAACCTCATATTTACTGCTTTTTCATTTTTTGACAACAGCTTTGACCAGTTCTGGGCAGAAACAAAGCTGTTCAAGAAATGTTTACATTTTTATACTCAACTGTACAAGAAGGCCGCACATCCTCTTAACCCATGTAGAGTGATTGAACAAGAACAACAACTCTGTTCCGAATATCATCGTGTAAGTTTAAATAACCGCTAGATAATGAAATAAGACTCAATCCTTAATAAATTTTCATGCTTTATCATATGTAAGTCAGAATAAGATATAATAAGAAAAACGATCAATACTTACGTATTTTGAGAATATTATCCGAACACTCAAACTTCCGCTCAAAATTTCACAGGAACTGAACAAACCTCGGGGAAGTCTCGTGAACTTTCATTCGAGCATCTCTGGATTTATTAAAGACTTAGCAACGATAAAGAAAACATTTCGAACACATTCGCAGGGGTGAAGCTTAAGTGTATCAACACAAGATGTGGAGTTTTACAAGTCCAATGACGGGATATTTAAATGTTGTTTTAGCTGACTTTGTTTATCTTGTAATGATTAGTAAAATGTCGAAAATCGCTATAATGGAGACGTACATGAACGTCATGTGTTTTTGTGACCAGCGTATTTTAAAAAGGAAAAAAAAAAAACCAGCACTAAATTAAAAAAAAAAATTCCTGAATTGGGTATCAAATCTTGTGAATTCCGAAGTAGTTCCCAGTAGATTTGATCACTTAACAATTTAACAACGTAAACTTCATACTCAATTGTAGTTTTTAAGTCACATTTCTTTACGCCGGCTTTTCATAATGTAGAGCATAATGTTCGACAGCGACAAAAACGTCAACAATGTTATTGACTCCGAAAATCACGCCAAACGTTCGTTTACTTCATGATGCGACGGTGTTTCATATATCTATGAAAATTCTCACAATCTAAATCATTTGAAATAATCAACGAATAAAATAAAATAACTCTATAATAATGTAAGTTTAAAATACTATAATATTCCTCTCATACCCGCAATGTATCCTGGGATAGAGCTTTTCGATCGGCGCCTGTAATAAGTTAATAAAAGACAAATACATGTTATAACTCTCACATACATGTACTGCAAAAAAACCACAAAAAACAAAACAACAAAACAAAACAAAAACAAAACAAAAACAAAAAACCGAAAAAAAGCAAAAACGACATTAAGATTAAGAGTCATATCGCTAATACAACTTTAAGTGTCTGAATATTGATAAAATATATAAACAGCACATAACTAGGCTTGAAAAACACGCAGTACCCTGTGTTTTGAATGTAGGATCCGTTGAGTTTCAAACATATCAAAAGGAATATGTCATATTTGAACACGCTACGACTGGACTCCGACAAGAAGCGGATTTGTTTGTTCAAAGTGGAGTTCTAAATATGAGGTTATATAATTTATGCAAGAAAATTAACTGCAGAGCTAGAAATAACAAACATCAAATTACATTCAATCCTCTAACATAAAAATAAAACAACTTGGACAAAACCAAAAGAGGAGGGCTGGGTGGATCAAATTCCATTTGGCGTCTGGTGGAAATGATCTGCAGCGAGTCCATGACGTCATAGTTCAAGACGATACCCCAAACTGCAAGCAAGAGCCTGCTAAAATGCGTAAAGGTACCCAAGGGTTACACAGTTATTACAAATGGATATATTTAGCTTTGATATTCCGATTTAACTTTGATGAGTTTATTCCAATAATTTATGCAAGAAGGTGGGTTTAAATTGGGTTTTTTTTTAACATTTACGAGGGCTGGATGGTCGGGTGGCTAAATGAGCTTTTAAAATCATCACAAGAAATTTAAAAGGATATCTGATACATGTAGCTAATTTGTTGACCACCTAGCCTCCTTTGTTTACTTTAGTTACATTAGTTTCTTTATGATAACGATAAATCATGTGAACAGTATGATAACACAAATTTCTTTGTATTGAATTAAGAAAATTAGTGTTTAAAACCAATTTTCACATTATGTTCATCTACATATCATGCCATTTACACGCATTTAACAAAACGTACCATTGTCACGTAAGTAAAGAATACTAACAACCTTAAAGGGACATGGTCACGATTTTGGTCAACTTCTATTTTTCTGTTTTAATCATTTATAGTGAACTTCGTAGAGCCTTTTATTAGGCGTTAACCTTAGAAAAAGTTTCAACGTAAAGGTTTGACTGACCTTTGTCCAATCAGATTGTAGTTGGGCGGAGTTAAGACATTGCCGCTCGTGACTTGAATGAGAGAGAGAAGAGAGAGAGAAAGTTCATTGAGTAAATTATAGGTGATGCCGATGAAGTAATCGTCATTGTTATAAACTGGCAAATAAATCAATTAAGATATATATATGTATATACTGCATGTGTATATCCTATATTGGTGTAACTTTAAAGCGTTTTGAAGAAAGATTGTTAAAATTTCTTTAGCCGTTGACAACAGTGTCTTTGTACATGTACATGTATAGGGATGACGTAACTAACCAACCAAATTTCCTGGAGTCCGAGAATACGCGCATAAAATATTTTGAAATAAGAATGATCAGTTATGAATAGAGAGATGGTGAAACGAAAAGGAAAAGCAGGCGGAATCTTAGTCTGTTAGTGGGGAAAAACCCCAATGGCAGATAAATTCGTCCTTAGGTAAAGAATATTTTACCCTGAGTAACGTGTGTGTAAAGTTTTCACAAAAAGTAAAATTAAGACCTATGTTTAATTCCGGGAAGATTCGATATACTTTGATTAGAATACTATAGCCATTTTTCCGGGGGGGGGGGGGGGGGTGGAACTGCTTTATAGCCATTTTTTCCGGGGGGAAAGATGGTTAGGGAGAAAAGGCACTATATAACACCGGTAATACTTGTAATGAAAAACAGTGTCTGACAAATCCGTTCAATCTTGGATGTTTGACATTACTTCATCCTAATATCTATAAATAGACATCGATGTTCCCGATGAAAGACATTTCAAAACACTTCCAAGTTACATAAATTTATAGGATATACCAGTCCTTAATTTGTTACTTCATAACTATTGATAGATATAATTTGCGTCATCTATGATTTACTCTCTCTCTCTCTCTCTCTCTCTCTCTCTCTCTCTCTCTCTCTCTCTCTCTCTCTCTCAAGTCACGAGCGGTAAAGTCTAAACTCCGCCTACTACGATCTGATTGGACAAAGGTCAGTCAAAACATTACGTTGAAACTTTTCTGGAGTTAACACCTATTAAAAGCTTCTACGTAGTTCACTATACAATGCTTAAGGAATGCATTTCTAATGATCGCATGGAATTTGAGAGTCAGTCGTTGAGTTATAAGCAAGATACAGGGCTCACAATTCTTTGTCATATAAACAAGACTTGTGCCCTGTTTTTGTTTACATAAGTTCAATATACCAGTAAAAATCTTTTTCAAGCTGATTTGTCTATCTTTTTATTCGTTTTAAGCATAAATAAACAGTTCGTAACGTTTAACACATTTATTTTAGATCTAGAACTGGAATTTTTACTTCAACATTCAAAATATAAACAAAAGCTTTGTTTACATAACATAGCAAAGAATTGTAAGCTCTGTAACTCGCTTATAACTCAATGAATGACACTCAAATTTTGGTTGCCTATTAAAAATGCCCTAGTGAAGAATTGTAAACATTAAAATCGAAAAAAAACCCAATTTTTTACCAAAATCGTGACCTTGCCCCTTTAAGGTGGAATAACACATCATCACAAAATGACTGACCTCTGATCTAAACGACATTTCGTTTTATTGAAAGGATTTTTAAAAAAAACAACACGTAACTTACTCCATAACCGAATGGATAAAGTGTCTCTCTTGTGATCCGTACATCCCGAATTCGAATCCCGCAGGGGCTTTTGTTGTAGTTACTTACTGAATTGAATATTTTAGATATTCATGTTTTATTCCCAAACTGCAAATTGTTCGCTTATTTGACATATGAACAGTTTATTTATCATTAAATCTTTCAAATAATTTACTGTTAATTTGAGTGACTTTTTCCAGGTGTGTTATTCCACCTTAATCTGTATGATCCTTTCATTCAGTATATTTTGACATTTGATCATCTTCTTAACGAGTATTATGTACCCTAGAAAGTGATAGAACTGTATATGTCTTTCCTCCAATCAGAAACCATGTACTTTAAAGAAAGAAGAAACACTGTTTGATTGATAGAAATATTTCTCATCTTAATTAAGTTTGTAAATGTCTGGCGATTAAAAATGCATAAAAGGAGAAACTATCAATGAAGACCTATAAATCAACTCAGAAGATGACGCAGAATAGGTAGAACCCTGTTTAATAGAATCAAGCTTATTTGCAAATTGGCGTATAGAACTCGTTACCAATATGGTTTACAAATAAACCATTGTTACGTTATTTTTATCTTTGTTCTAAAGAACTAATACTTAATCCTTGTTTTCTTATTACAGCAGTAGCAGTTCCGTAAGAGATTATATTCTTTACGACCATCAAAATACCTCCGTTATCTTTCAACGTCTTCAAGACTACATGATGTCCCCAAATATTTCACTAGCTGTGCTTGAGGAAGTACACACTAAGCTGCAGGCAATACTATCGTCACAAGATGGCAAAGTTTTCAACAACGCAGACATCACCAATTATATCTGGCTTCAAAATCTGCAGCACAACCTGAAATTGTATATTTCACCAATTCTTTTGGTCACCGGTCTGATTGGAAATATGCTCTCTTTCGTGATCCTGAGGTATGGCAAAGAGAAGAAAATGTCCATCAATGCTTATTTGTCGGTACTAGCTCTGGCTGATATCAGTGTGTTGATATTTGGGCTGCTCTCCACCTGGGTTCATGAAGTGAGCGGTGTGGATATCTTCAGGAGTGTCGATATCTTATGTAAGATTTGGAATGTGATTGCATTTACTTCCAGCATATTCTCTGTGTGGTTGATTGTTGCCATTACTGTTGAGAGGTTTATAGTCGTCTGCTTCCCTTTGACTGCACACAGCATTTGCAACAAGAACAGGGCCAACAGAATCATAATTTTTCTTCTGATATTTAGCCTTTGTATCAACGCACACTTCATCTTCACAACAGGGATGGTCGAAGTTAACAAAGGTAGAATTTGTGACGCAGTGGACGGTTACAAAATGTTCATGAGAAAAGTATGGACTTGGGTGGATGCGACCATTTATTGCCTTCTCCCTTTGCTTATTATTTCAGTGCTCAACACAGCCATCACTTCAAAAGTCTTCTCCGCAAAGAAAAAAAGACAATCTCTTCAGCACCCAAATCCTCCATACCGCAAGACGTCCTCCACTGGTTTGGAAAACACGCGGTGGCGGGACATCAAACTAAACGTAATGTTACTGACTGTGTCGGTTACCTTCTGCATATCGTCCACTCCAATGGTTATCCTGATGTTGTCAGAAGTTCTATTCCAAGAGAACGCATCACCCACAAAATCAGCGACACTACTTCTTGCGCGAACCGTCTGCGAGCTGTTGATGTACGTCAATCATTCCATTAACTTTCTTCTGTACTGTATCAGCGGGCAGAATTTTACTGAAACGTTTTTGAATTTAATAACCTTTAGAGTTAGGTATCAATCCTTATCACAGTCTTCATCTAGGAGGAAGTCGAATATCATTATAACCATCAAAGAAACGGATTGCTGATGACACTTGTTTCACAATGTCAATACTAGTAGATAAAATATTTATGAACCAAATCATGAGAGAAATATTAATTAAAAGTTCAAATAACTAAATATGTGTGAAAACTTATGAGATGAAAAATATCGTCTTTAAAAAAGAAAAAGACTGAATTCGACTCGAAAGTGCTTGGTGCAATTTGCATACCGTGTAAGCAATGAATTTATTTTGAATGGTAATAAAAACATGCTTATGTTATTTTGAAATAAATTTTCTTATGCATGTAATGTTGTACAGATTTAGCTTTCGAAACAAACTTGAATGAAGGGATTTTTTTGAAAAATTAATAAAAGAAGATATCAGGCGATTTCGCACTCATAAAAACTAACACAATGTTGTGTTGTTTTATTACTGATCTCGCATCAGAAGTGAATGAGTTCGCCTTTGTGTATGGATCTCTTTATTGTTTAAAGATAATTCTAGCAATAACAATGGCGTCTGCAAAAAAAAAGACTAAATTCTGAAGAAACATTTCTAACAAATAACAATCTTAACACTTTGAACAATAATGAAATTCAAATGTTTCTTTGTTTAAACCATGGTATTGAACTAAGGTAAGCAGACTGGTAACTGACAGAAGTCTGGGAGTGCACACACGGACATTACCTTTTAAATGGAGTACATAATGATTAGGCAATATCATCCGAAACTTTCGGCAAACCTCGGTTGAGTACGATAACTGCATCAAATTATATGTACTCGACCAAGAGAGAGAAAAAAGGCAAAGACGAAGGTGTAAGGTGCGAAGGCGAGAGTGCGAAGTTGCGAAGGCAAAGGCAGTATCGCTCCTTTGAGTGCTCCTTTGAGATGCAAAGGTTTACCATCCAGCCTCCTTAAGCTTGTTTAAGAAAGGGCAGAAAAACAAGAGGCCCATGGGCACATCGCTTACCTGAACAACAGTTCCTTGTAACATTCTATTTCGTAGCATAATATGCTATCTCTATTTTAAACTTTAAACCCCTCTTGGGGCCCCAGTATTAGTCCAGTGGTCACAGCTTTATTAATTTGGAATCTACATTATTTTAGGATGCTTGCATAGTAATATCACAAATTGAGGCATTGTAGTTTTTGAGAAGAATATTTTTAAACATATTCTATATTTCTATGTTAAACTCTGAACCCCTTCTGGGGCCCCAGTATTAGATCGAGGGTCACAGCTTTTATAATTTAGAATCTACACTATTTTAGGATGCCTACGTAGTAATCTGACAAAGTGAAGAATTGTAGTTCTTGAGATGAAGATTTTTAAACATTTTCCATATATACTTCTACGTTAAACTTTAAACCCGTCTTGGGTCCCCAGTACTAGTCCAGGGGTCCCTATTTTAAAAAAAAAATGAATCTAAATTATCATATGTTGCATGCATGGTAATCTCACATATTATAGCATTGTAGTTCTCGAGAAGAAGATTTTTAAACATTTTCCGTATTCACTTCAATGTTAAATTTTGAACCCCTCTTGGGACCCCAGTATTAGTCCGGGGGTCACGATTTTACCAATTTAGAATCTACAATAGCCACAGATGCTTGCATAGTAGTCCCACAAACGGTTGCACTGTAGTTCTTAAGAAGAAAAATTGTATTTATATATTTCTAAGTTAACTTTGAACCCCTTCTGGGGCCCCAGTATTAGTCTGGGGATCACGGCTTCCACAATTTAGAATCTTCAAAATTTGAGGATGCTTGCACAGTAATATCACAAACTGCAGCATTGTAGTTCTTGAGAAGAATATTTTTAAACATGTTTCCTATATATTTCTATGTTAAACTTTGAACCCCTTCTCAGGCCCCAGTGTTGGCCCGGGGGTCACGGCTTTTATAATTTAGAATTTTCAGTATTTGAGGATCCTTGCATAGTAATCTCAAAAACTGTTACATTTTAGTTCTCGAGAAGAAGATTTTAAAACATGTTTCCTATATCTGTATATATTTCTATGTTAAACTTTGAACCCCTATTGGTGCCTTGGGGGGGGGGGGGGGGATCACAATTTAAACAATTTAGAATCTACAATAGCCAAGGATGTATGCATAGTAATATACTGAACTGTTGCATTGTAGTTCTCCTGATGACGATTTTCAAACATTTTCCTAAATATGTTTAACTTTAAACCCCTTCTGGGGCCCCAGTTTTGGCCTGGTGGTCAATTTTACAATTTAGAATCTTCACTATATATACACGCTTAACATGTGTAAATATTGGCATTTCTGGTGAAGTGGTTCTTGAGAAAAAGATTTTTAAACATTTTTCTTATGCATATCTATGTTAAACTTTGAACCCCTTCTGGGGCCCCAGTTCTGGTCCGAGGGTCACGATTTTTACAATTTAGAATCTTCACTATATATACAAGCTTTTATTTAATATTGACATTTCTGGTGCAGTGGTTCTTGAGAAGAAGATTTTTAAAGACACACCTCCTTTACTCACTGTTTCGCAATTATCACCCTTTTAAAAAGGGTTGTTCCCTTTATTTAAACAATTTATAATCTTCTTTCCATAAGGATGCTTTGTACCAAGTTTGGTTAAATTTGGCACAGTGGTTTTAGAGAAGAAGTCGAAAATGTGAAAAGTTTACAGACGGACAGACAGACGGACGACGGACAACGGGTGATCAGAAAAGCTCACTTGAACCTTCGGTTCAGGTGAGCTAAAAACCCAACGATTTACATATTTGAACTGTTTGGATTGATGTGAACGATGCAATTCTTGGATGAATCAATCAAAGCGATAGGGGGACGAAACCAAACAAATAAGTTTTGTTTTAACTTCCATACGCTGCCTTGATAGTTTTGAACTCTTGATGAAAGTCAACAACGTTTTAGGATAATCCCTTTTAAAGATATTTTACATCTAATCACCTTTTTTTCTCACTGACATTATACACACGGGTATGTTTTTCCTGCTTTTGAATATAAATATTGGATATGTGAATGTAAAATCTATTTAAAAAAAAATAAACACTTAAAAGTTTGAGGAAAAAAGGCGAGGCCGTGACGACGGCGGAACACCCACATCGTCGGAAATCTAAAAGTAATCAACTCGCTCTCCTGTTGTATAAACATTTTTTTAATTCACAAAAGATAACATTCAACTCTTTTAATGTTATTTCTAAGTAAATGCATGATAAAAATTGTAAAAAACATCGCACTGTAAGTTTATGAGCACGTGTTGACATTCACAATTTATGCGAGTTTCCTTACGTAATCTGTAGGAGGAAATCAGAAAAAAACTTACAACCACATTTTAACCAAGTAGACTAGGTGTGGGTTGACGACGATATAAGACTTTTAAATATCAAAAAGCATCATACAAAACATTCAATATTGTTTTCAAAACATAGAGTATCGGTGAACAGTTACTTGTACATGTAGTTTATAGTATGTGTTTTGCGCCTACACATTGTTAATAAAAAATTTAAGTAAGTTTTCCCCGATTATGCCAACATAGTTGATGTATGTACATGTACTCGTCTGACATAAACGTTTCATTTTCGAATTAAACAGTATTTACACGTAAGCACAATAAGTATTACAGTAGTATATCCGTTTTTGTGCTTTGTTTCTCAAAGACTCGATACCCCGTGCACTAAAATCTTGGAGGTGGTAGGGCATCGGTAAAATGAAAGTCTTGATGTGAATTCTTATTTTGGTTTTCCGATTATTCCAAAACAAAGTAAGTGTTATATACATTCGGGGTTCCAAGACCATTGCTACCAGAGTTCTTGTTGACCGTTATGTATTTTTCGTCAATTTCCAAATGAATTTGGTTGTTGCAGTTGTCTTTCCCTCTCCCGTACGAATTTTTTGAGCAAGTCGCAATTTGGGTTGGTGTAACATAGCCGTTGACTGCTTCATCGGATCCAATTGTTGAGTAAAGGCTGGTCGATAGCTCTTCTTGCGCCTGTTCTTGAGACACGGTTTGAACACTGGGCAGGTCACTCACCACGACTTTTCCCGTTGGGTTCATTGCGCAGTTCTTGCACGGGAGACGTGTACTAGTTGTCCGGTTTTTGACGTCACAACAGATTCCCTGTTGTTTCTTAACGCTTTTTTTTTCTAGTGAAAGCATTTAGGGAAAATGACATACAGTTGAACAATTGCAATTTAATGGATTTTTATTGCACACCCACCAAAAAAAAAATGAACAAAATAAGAGTAGGCTAGTATTCAACGTTACCTTTTTTGGATTTCACCGGCTGCCATGAGTGTTTCTTTTTGTTCTTCGCACAAGAACTAAATAGATCGACAATGGTCATTAAATTGTGATAGTGCTATCATAGTTCACATAAATTTGCCATGAAAAAGTCGCTTTGATTACGAAATTAACTAGAATCTATATTTATACAGATGATTAACAGTACCAGGCCATGCATGATGCTGTGAATATTGCAATAAAGACTATGCCTCCTGTCACAGAAAACGTAGCTATCCACTCAAACGAATGGAAGAAAGACGTCCCATCGGTTTCATTTGCTGAAAATTATACAATCAAGTAATTATTGAATATATATATATATATATATATATATATATATATATATATATATATATATATATATATATATATATATTGATTTCTAATTCGACCAATTGCTCATTTATACAAGCATGTACTTTCACAAAATTGATTTAAAGATTCAAAAATTAAATGTAAACTTTACGTTTCCTCAGTACTTTGAATAATCTCGGTAAATCTCTGGAGTTATTCGAGTCGCAACGTTAAATTCAATATTCGATAACTGAATTTGTTTACTATCAACAAATTCTGCATCTCCGACAAATAAATTTTTGTTGGGTATAATAAAATATCTATTTACTAATTATTCAGACAATAACTAGTTTATTGTCCCCAGATAAAGCAGTTATTTCCCGAGGCAAAGCCGAGATAAATAGTTGCTGACGAGCGGGACAATAAACTTGCTATCGTCCTCATTGCCCCTACATGGGTATATACTGTAGGTTTTATGTAAAGATTTCAAAAACAATCTCAATTATCTTGATTATGCGCAGTAGTCAGGGTTTTTAAAAATAATTTTCAAGGGTTATAGAAAGCAATTATCATTAACCAAACAAATGAAGTCAAGTGCAGCCTATTAGAGGCTCTCCAGTATTTTTTTTTTTTGGGGGGGGGGATGGTACATGTAATGATATTTATTCTCTGAGTCACGATATATGTCACTTCCTTCCTCTTACTATGCCTACTCGCTGTACTAATTATCAGCAATGCCATTGAAAATCTAAATTAAAAAACAAAACAAACTACACCCACTCTTAAAAGAAGTAAAATCTTAAACTGAACATTTTACTAGTAAAGTTGGGACACTTAATGACCACTTTTGTGATGGGTATCTTGGCAAACGCTCTAAAACACTCGACAACATTGTGTTAGCGTCAAAAATGTTGTTCAATATACTGAAATCACTATCTTGTATGCTTCCTCATATGTAATGTTGTAGTATTGCACACGTTTGTTTAACGGAATACAATTAAGTTTTACTGAGCCAATGCGTCAGTTGAAACTCTGAAAATCAATTGTTCCTAAAAATAACGATGTATATTTAACTGCTGCGCCCAGCCTATTTTAAAAATTATTACAGTTATCTCTTGCATTTAACTGTGTAACGAATTCTTCACCCATTAATAAAGTGTACTATATAGATTGAAAAACTCGTTTTTATAAATAATAGCTTAATACAACATCAAACATTATACAAAACACTTCATCAATACACTAAAATTAAGAAAAAAAAATATTACCATGTACATGGATATTGTTGAAATTACCTCTGGATAATCTCAAACTGTGATTACCGTGACAACCAGTAACTGGATCACATGACTTAGTACAGTTTTGACATTCTTGCAAACACAATCTACCATATTTTCCCGCAGGGCAGGGTTTGGAACAATTTTTGCCCCACAATCCTGGTGGACACTCTGTCAATAGCATAAATTTACTGTTATCTGTTCGGTTTCATAATTTATCAACTCTCAAATTTCATCTAAGTATATTCATGTATATAAAAATAACCACGAAAAACAAAATCTTTTTATTAATATGACCTTTTCTCCAGTAACACCAGAAGAAAACAAAACAACTTACCTTTGCATGTTTTATCGGTAGAGAAAAAGTAGTTTAGACAACATTTAGCTGTTTTTGTTCTACAAGAAAAAAATACGACATGACATGCTAAAAAGATTTAATGAAAAGAAAGAAGTACTGAATAAATAGATAAATGTTTACTAAATAGATAGATATTCTGAATAGATAAATGTACTGAATAAAAAGATGTACCGGAAAAGTTGGTACTTACTGAAACTGAATAGATAGATAGATAGAAGATAGATAGATAGATGGATAGATAGATATATAGATAGATCGATAGATAGAGAGATAGATAGATAGAGAGATAGATAGATAGATAGATAGCTAGATAGCTAGCTAGATAGATAGATGATAGATAGATAGATCGATAGATCGATAGATTGATTGATAGATCTTACTCATTATGATCACAAGCACCTAAATCGGAATCGCCAAAGGTATTATAACAATTCGTAAACAGAATAAGTAAAATCCCCACTCCTACAAACATTTTTTTCAGAGAACAATGTACATTAAAAACACTGTTAAAACATACAACTACATGGAGGAAATGTTCGTATTTCCCATTTAGGCATTAATTAGAGAAGAGGAAATTCACAAAGCATATACATGTATATTACTATTCTACCAATTTTTATAGATAAAACAACATTAAAAATAACCAAACAACCAACACCGAACCATAAACATAGCCTAAAAGGAATTAGATTTTTAGTATTACTAAAAGAATTTGGAGAGAAATATCGTTGAAATTTGATTATGAAGACACTGATTATTTTTTCTATTTTTAGCTTATCTTCCACACTACGACAAAACAACAAAAAAAAATGAAAGTACAACGCTGGGTAAAAATAGGTTTTAACCAGAGAAAACCATCTGTACAGATAAACGGATTTGTTCAAACATGATTTCATTGGGGGTCAAATCCATGTTAAAGTCATTCCATTTTTCTAAACCTATGCTCTTAAAATTTATCTTTCGCCTATTAAGGGAATATTATTATATTTTATAAGTTTCCTGGCCATGTCTTCCTTATGTAACTTAAAATAGTTATCATAAATTTTCAATGGAATGTGCATGGTCTGAAAGTTCCAGAATACAATCAAAAGAAACGTAAGGATAGATAGATAGATAGATAGATAGATAGATAGATAGATAGATATGTATAGATTTGTGAACCATCACTTCTTAAAGGAAGAAAAAAACCGATATCTACACCATGTCGGAGTACTTTGGGACATAGAAGCACACATACTGTACATTTGCATGCATTTGGATGTTATGTGAAGATACGAGTGACTTAATTTACATACCTATACATTTCTGCTTTAGTTTTATTTGAGTCTTAAAAATAATAAAAACAATATATAGATAAATTATTTACATGCGCTTACCTGCGCTGATCCGGAAATTTTTACCAGGGGTGGGGGTAAGGGGTAAGAAAGATAATATCTAATATTTGCTTGCCGGGAGGGGGGGGGGGGGGGTTCGATGCCTTTTTTCAGCAATTTTGAATTTCAAGAACCCGCTTCCCGATCCGCGCATGGTTTATGTAACATTGAGAACAAAATCCGTTTTCTAAATTTCCAGAAGATTTTCCTCTTAAAAGTAATTAAATATTATTTTCATATTAATAATCATTTAATGATAAATACTGTTAATTCCTTATTCTACGCGAATATTCAATTCCGCTGTTTTGTATCAAATCGCGAGAATATAAAATTGCGTGCACCATTTTTAAGGTGGTATGGGACATCTGTCGTTATTTATGTTGATAAAAGTACATTATAATCAAAATATTTTCATCGGTTTAGAATTTTCAAATTTTACAATATTTGACCAAAGAAATACATTAAAAATTTTTTTTGGGAAGGTTAAAATTATCAAAGCCCCAGTTCGATAGAGACTCTCTAATAAATACAGAATGATGTTTTAAAATCGATCCAAGCATTCTGCAGATTTCATGCTTCAAAGTACTACAGCGATAGTCCGCGTAACACAGTCGTTATAGTCGTGGACATGTGCGCAGGCGACCAGGGTTCAATCCTTGAGTGCCGAATAACTCTTCTTCCTTAATTGTGTTAGGATTTAGGATTTTATCATTGAAATGACAGATTTTTCTGATTTCCGATTTTATTTAATCAAAAATCACAATAATTGCGCCTTTTTAAGTATAATTATATGTCTATTGAAATCCTTATAGAGAGTTAAATGGAATTTGATAAAGTGTTAACAAATGATGAAAAAAACCCGACTATCCCTAGTCTATATTATGGTGCATTCAAACGGAAGACCTCTCGTTGCTCGCAACGAGATCGCGTATAGTTGAATCTACTTTCTTTAAACTAATGAGGTATTATAATTATCTTTACATGATACAGGGATTGATTACTAGATGCACGTTCAACTTCTTAATATTCAGAAATGCTTGATGGTAATGGCCAATTTGAGAATATTCTTACCATCTTTAATACTGTATATACAAATATCTTATTAAAATTTACTGAAAGGAGTTGCTAATATTACATATACAAAAGCAAGGTCAACTCCGATATTGCGCTGCACATCCATCTGTGTACTCATACATTTTTTAAAAGGGCAGAAAATGGATGAAAATATTTGCATACAGAAATAACGATCAAATCATTGTTTACTTTGCATAAATAAAAACAGGTAAAAAGTTGTTTATAGAATTCTTACAAGTTTTTAATATTCCATAACTTTTAAATGATGTCGCTGGTGTTCATTAAATAATTGATAACTATCTTCAACATTTTACGAAAACTATCCATATATTTTTTGACAATATAATTTGTTGTGGGTACGCTGGAAATTCACGATGCTTTTAGAGTCTACACGTATGTCTATATCTGTAATGCCTACCCTCCCTCCCACCCCCCCCAAAAAAACCCTTTAATATCACTAATTATCGTGTTTGTTTTAATCCTGTCAGTTTTATTTCATATGAAATTTAACATTAATCTGTTTATATCAACTTCTGTCAGGAAAAAAAATTACAATAGTAACTTTACCCAATAATGTTAATGTTTTCTTTTTCCATGAATCAAACAATGTCTCAATAACATGTTTTTATTTCAGTGTTCTATTTTATCATGTCCTTTTACATGATAAAATACAAGCATTTTACAGCATGTTTAGTTATGCAAATGCCTTCTTTGTTGTCGAATTAGTTTTTGAATTTCCTAACAATACATTCAGTTTTTGAAAGGTTTGTCTTAGATCCAATTAATTTTCAAAATTTATCTATATTATTAATCTATAGTTTCAATTCGTGTTTCATAGATTTTATATCTCCTAATGTAACTATTATATCGGCTGCATGTTGATTGTTCTTGATTTTATCTTGAATGATTTCTAAAGTGAATCCATGTTTTGAATTACATGTATGTTCTTTAAAGGTATATATGTCATTTTAAATCAAAATTTTAAATGTAAGAAATGTTTGTGGTTTTTTTTTCCATGAAGCTACAAAAGTTATAAACTTTCTGCAAATCACACAGTTTAAATCAAACGCATTTAAAAGTATTGAATATAAATTGTAATTAATTTATTTTCTGACTGGGTCGGTCAGTAAACGCCCTTTTTTTGAAATATTCATTAGCATGTGATATGAAAAACTAATTTTAGATCGCACACAAGATGTCGAGGCGAAAACGTGGTCGGCCCGCTGGCAGTGTAATAACGCGTTCGGAGAGAAAAGAAAGAAAGAAAGAAACAGTTTAACAGAGAACTTTGTGAAAAGGGAATCTACATTGAGATATCTTTGAGCGGTGGACACGTATAAGAAATTAATGAGTTAAAATTCATGTTAACTATGAGCATGCCGGCTTCTTGCTACACAGATGAGTCACACAGCGATGGGTGTTTTCTAAGTTTTAATAAGATATTTACTCATAAAGGAAAAGAACCTCATGTGTACGGTATGATATTCATTGTCTGAATATGACAAAACTTGTATAGGTTTCACCCGAATACTTAAAATCTATCAATTGTATATGTTTTCAATCGAGGGGCTCCAGAAGGGGTAATTTTTACGTTCGATTAATCGATTTTATAATTATATGTTGTTAAAGGTATGAAAACAATGGTCAATTGCAAAAGAGCTCACATCGATTGTCATCTACACCGATACGCAACCATCTTCATAAAATGCAAATGACAGTATCTGATATTTTTCTGTTTATAGCACAAACACCTGTTTATATGATTCAAACAACTGTAAACAAACCTGCCGTGTTACCTCGTTCTTCATGCTGCTTTTCTGAAGTACTATTCCCGCGCACATGCGCAAATCCACCTCAAACGTCAATCGTTTATGAATATTCATAGGTAAATCGCCGTTAATCATTTACAAATTATTGCTGGTACCTCGTTTATACTTATGAAAAAATTGCAAAATTTTCCATAAACTTCTTTTTCATACATCTAGTCATGCTGACAAAATTTGGGTCTTTTTTCAACATCGCAAAAATGCCGTTAAAAACGGCATATGTAGATACTTTAATTGTGTTAGTAAAAATTTTCGCGAGAAATAGATATAGAATGGCAGATATCGGGCATCTTTGTCTTATTTTTCTATTCATCGTGCATGTTTTGATATATATCCAAATTTATTTAAGCGGAACATGAGATTTTTGCATGATATTTTAAACTTTTTTTTTTTTTTAAATCTGGTCCAAATTGAAATTTTTCCAAAGTTTTAAAGTTCCATTCAACTAAGTCGGAGGCCTTTTTAAAGTCTAAAAACGAAGTAATTTTATAATAGTTTAGATTATTACTTTTACAATAGTCGAAAATATCAAGTTTAATTAAGCCTTGAATTACTTCCAATATATATCCATTTAATGTATGCTGTTTGTTCATTTCTAAGAATATCACAGCGAATCGTTGAGAAAAGGTACTTTCCTCTAAACTAACTATTTCCTTTAGCATGTTTTAAATAGATATCGATATCTGTTTTATTCCAAAAGCATTGGTAGAATTCTTCTGGTATTCCGTCAGTGATTTATTACTTTTCATGATATTTCTGCACTCTTCTTAGCTTGGAAATTGATCGCAGGTATTTTTCACATTTTGTATAATAATATTTTTCACTATCAACACTTCTTATTTTTTACTACCATAGAGCTCTTCGTGAAAACTACAAATTTCACCTTAAAGCTGACATGAATTCATAAATACGCATTATTTCCCTTTTATCTCCGGCTATCGCCATATTAGTTGTCGATTTCTACTTGTTCTGCTCATCGCTACACACCCCCTATATAAGGCCAATATCACTATTCATGCTTCACCGCATCCAGGTATTTCATTCACCCGAACACGTTACGTTGGGCGAAAAGACTTGTAGAAACGCATTTTGAACAAAAATAATACAACAACCACTGCACTGGCAAGGAATATCCAATGAACGACGAATAAGACAGACTGAAATCCAGGTACACATATTTCAACAATCCTCGATAATTGTAGACCGTTTTCCTGTGTATGTTATTACATCGCACATGCACACTGTGGCAGATCGAGCAATGTCAATGATCTCGTGGATTTTAGAAACGGGGCGTTTTTGTAGAAACCCATGTTGCGTTGTTAATTTCTTGGATTTACTAGCATTTATCTACTGTGTTGGATGCAGTGCCGCCGGGGTTTTCAAAAAGATGCAGATATTATGCAATCTGTATGAACGACACACGTGTTCGATGTGCATGCGAAGTAAGGCAGCGCTATCTGTGCAAATAATACGGATACCTTGGAAATTCTTTCAAAGAATAAATATATTTTGTTTTATTGACTGTAGTTTCTTTTATTCTTTATTACAAACATTTTACTACAATGTGTAGTTCATGCATTTAGAAGTCCGTGCAACCTGAATGCCTCGATCGGAAAGCAACCGACCGTAACTTTCTCAACCGGTATATATACCCTAGTGGCAGTAGATGAGCGATTGAAACTAATATGGCGACCAAATGCTTTTATGAATTCATTTCAGCTTTAACTGCTTTCATCAGTAGTAAGCCTTAGGGTTTGGTTGTCATTGTTTATTAGTTCGTTCGTAAATAGCATTCTGTGTTTGAGCCTTTTTTCACACCTACATGCAAAATAAACTTCGTGTTTTTCTCCCTTTCATTTATCCATTTAGCACGAGAGTTAATTTGAGCACCTTTCGCTCTTCTATTGCATGATTCAATTAATTGTCTTTCAAAAGTTCGATTTTTATTCATATTGATTTTTAAATAAGGTATCGATTTTATCTTACCTATTTTGTTTTCTATATTTATAATCTTCTCTGTTTTTTTTCTATATGGTAGATTTACGTTTGTTCGAATAATGAGCACAGGGGTTAGAAAAGGATCCTTCCAGGGGTTAAAAGTTGATCAAAGAAAGAAGAAGAAAGAAAGGAAAACACTTTAAAATTTTAAATAATTCTTCTGCAAAACAAAAAATCTGTGTTTTGTGAAAATATTACAGAAAGAAAGCTAATGTCCCAAAATCATGTTAAATATTGCTTTTACCCCTGTGGGTCCAAATGAGTCGGAGAGGGGGAAGGGGTTTGGACTGTTGGAGTATTCATAGAGGAAATTCTTATGAAGCAATTAGCTAGAAGCTTTTCAATAAATAAAAATTATTATAAGTTGAAGAAAGTTTCAGGATGTTTCAAATCTTATATGTTATACAACTCGGGGATGAGAGTGCAGCCTTCTTTCGGGGGTGGGATGGAAGATATTTGAGGAAAGAAGGGGTAAGATTATAAAGTAGATTTATAGTGATGAATTTTCAGAATTGTTATTTATTTCAAATAATAGTATATATATCAATAAGTTAGAAATATAAAAAAAACACACATTTTATCTGAATACTACTTTCAATCTAAAGTTGGGATCAAGTGCCTCAAATGCATACACTTAAGAAAACTTTTAAGTATTCACCCTGATAAATAGAATAACTTGAAAATTACGAAATGAAATGTATGTAATGTGAATTTTTCAACATTTGGTATCTGATATGTCCTCTCACCAATAGCACAAATGAAATAAGACAATACCGATGGAAATCAATTACCCGTGACGAAACATTAAATTGATATTTTTCTGCGCGTGCTTTATATGATTGGCAACTTTTCGTGATTGATATTAGTCTTATTAAAACCCACTTAAAATGGCCAAAATGATTTTTAAGGAAAGAGCCACCAGAGCCGTTGGAATATTGGTGTCTGGATTGTTCAAACGACAGGTTGTACTCATTTTAAAGGATTTGCTATTTATTTTGTCCTCGACATTGTTTTAAATATTAAGCAATCTAAAGGAAACGTTATTTTGATATAATTTTTCTCTTCTCTAAGTGTAACGCCAATTCCATCGGCAACCTAAAAGAATCCAAAAGCTCTGGGCAAAATTCAACCAAACCGGAAGAGCTCGTGATATTCAGCAAAGGCCAAAGTCTCGGGTCAAAACAGGGGTCAAGATCAATACATCGTTCTTAACTACTTAAAAGTTAAGTTGATATCAGTCGCCCGAAGGCATGAGAAATAAAATGTGTTTATTTCATACAGTAAAATCATTATACTGGCTGAACACTTAGAACTTTGTTTCAGTGTATGCAAACAATGGAATCCAAAAGTAGCATAGCCAAAGGCCACGCACTGTCTCAATATATTTATTGCAGCCGATTACAAGCCATCAAACAATTCTTAACAGAGTTATGTCAGGCTACGCATTTTAGTTTAATTCAGTATATTTACATTTTCCACGGTCTGTCTGTGACAAAACTGCAAATCAAATTTGTAACGTAAAGTCCAGTACATTTCATCAATGACGCAAATTTAAAAAAAATGGCACTTAGAATATTTAATAGTCGGTATCAAAATTTAACATTAATTCACAATGTAGTGTTATGGTGTCCAAAAACAACGGATCTTTCTAAAATGATGTTTTCGATGCTAATAAAAGAAATTCTGGGGGTACTATAGGTCATTTTTACAAATCGCGTCACTTTAGTATTATCTCCAAAATATTTTATTATATCAAGGATTATTCGGTAGATCTTTCTGATGAGGTGAACATGTAGTGCCTACGGGGTCTGCTGTATCGGTAAATGTTTTCAAATGAAATTGTATTAAAGTAATTACTGCTGATTAATTTTAATTTTTATGCATATTCTTATTCGTAAAAATTAATACGTAAAAAATTTAAACAGTGAGTTTGCCTATGAATTCGTAAAAATTTACAGCAGTAAAAATCTTTTATACGGTATGTTCATGTTGGCAAAAGTGAAAAAAAAACAAACCAAAATAACCAAAACACTGAGTCCGATTACTTATTTTACTAAATTCTGTCTTTATTTATTCAAACATGTCCAACTTCGGCTTTAGCCAAGGACCTGAAATTTCAAGGAATTTATGGTGAATCATTCAAGGTTCTTCAAATAAACGCAATTGATTGAAAAGAGCATAAAATATGATATTCTTACAATTTGTCTGCAAATGTTGCACTCTGGACAGATCTGACAAATGTTCATCTCCTGCAGTTTTCCTGTCAAGTAGCTTGCAATACCGTAGTTTCCTAGTTAAGTACACATTTTTAATTTATGAAATATGATGTCCTCAACTCTGATAAAATAAATGTATGGTAAAGTTTTATTGTTTTTATTTCAGTTCGTCATATTGTGCAATTTTAATAGCTTTTTTTTAAATAGCTAACCCATATCATTTTTTTTTGGGACATACAAATGATCACGATAAAAGCGCCAAATACCTAGCCAGACTATATATGGCAATATAATCAATGCATAATCGATCTAGATCAATAGTTATAGGTTGATTGTTTTACCTGGCTCGTAATAGTCGTACACAATAATGGGTACTCCCTGTGATTCAGTGACCTTGTCCACACGGTTACTTGCCACGTCAAAGCACACCCAGGTCCTCCTCAGCTGTGTGTTGTTATCAAAATTGTATAAAGAATGTTATATCACATATACATGTATATGATATCTAAACTTAAAACATATTAGTTTCAATCAATGAACCCACAGAAAATCTAAATAGATGTATCTTTATGAGTCGCATTATGATAAACATATTAAATGAATTCTTAAATACTGACATTAGCTAAAAAATTATCATACCATATCGGAATTTTTTTAAGTTGCAACTAAAGTTTAGTTAATTACAGAACAAGCGTTTCTTACGTACATTTTTAAAATATAAAACAACTGTATCCGAAATAGACTCCTTATGATCGAGCCCCCTTGCGTTAGTTTTAGATAGGTCCCCTTTAAATCCACACGGAATTCCCACTTCAGCAACCACCATCCCATTGTCTTTGTTATCTTTTCGCCTTTAAAAACAATATATTGCTGACAAAACTAAACATGCTGGTTTTGTATATATTGTATACAATTTTGAACAAAATATTGTTGTTCTGTAAGTTAAGGGGATCAGCATATTGATAAATTATTTAACATTTTGTGTGAACAGTTTTTGGTCTGATCCCCTGCTATGTTGTTTATATTTTTCTTTATTTTCGTCATTTTTAATAAATGACATGTTTCATCTCTCACCAGTGTTGAGTTCATTTATCCGACAGCAAAAACAGAGCTGCGGTGAGGGTGTGCAGCATGAGTAAACATAAAGTTTTTTAAAATAGGAAATCAACTGTCAATAGTTTGGTCACGTTTTCAAAATCCACTCCTCTATTGATTTTCGAATGTAGGTTAAAATCAGATAGTTCAAAGAAATTAACAATGTGTTTTTAAAAACAACCAAGTATATGAATAGATGTATATATTAACATGACAGAAAAGTCTGTTGAATAACAATACAAGATAATTGCTACACAAAGGGGCATTGTTTAAGGTCAAATCGAGACTTTCAGATGGCACAAGTTAACAAGAAGATGATGGGTATTAATTGTTCGAATTGACTACAATAGAAATCTTCATTTTTAACTTATCTTTTACAATCTCATCCCTCTCCACACCCTGAATATAAACATGACTTTCTGTAGGAACGTTAATTTTACAACAACAATAAACACTGTGCTGCCAAGTTCAAGTTCACTTCATTTACTCAGAACTATCCTGTATAAATTATTAATATATACCCATACAAATGTCTCACATTTAAACAAATGTGGCAAGTAATATTTAACAAAGGAGACAGACTAACTCCTATATTTTTAGAAATAAACACACATTTTCTACACATGTTTTGATGCTGATAGTTGACATTATTTCTACATTAATTTTGATATCGTGCAAGTATTTACTATTCAGGTATACTAATAATGCGGTACACTCTAAAAATGATGAAATTCTTATGCAGTCCTTCGTTTGTCAAAAATGATACATAATCTTTTAGAGTGATGTATATAGAATCAGCTGTCATTCTGTAGTGGAAAAGCGCAGATTTATACCTTGCACGTACATTCGTTTTTGAAAGTGGGGGGGGGGGGGGGGGGGGGGTAGAACTACCACATCATCTTGGCAAACTAAAAAAACCCTTACTTTACCAATCCTAAAATCCAAACGTTGGCCATGGGGGAGCAAACACCTTTGTATCTTAATGTAGTTTGAAGTATATGTGAACTTTCCAATCATTAAAACATTTTGTACACTTTCCGAAAGAAGAGAGGGGTAAGTTCTTTACAAAATGTGTTTTATAATTTGATAAAAGAACGATGTCCGTGTCCACCAAAAAGGTGGATACCACTCTCCACCTCTCTATGTTAAGTGCCCCAATGTTATGCGAAATGTCAAGAAATTTTTAATGTAAATCTACCCGATGATGTATATTTTTATCTTTGATTTATTACCTTATACAAACATTAACTGTGAGTTTGTCAAATGTTTGCTGAGATGACGATATTGTTGTATTGATTTCAAATGTTGAATCCCCGCTTTTCATGACATTATATTTCACAGTAGTCTGAAATGTATGTAAAGATAGATACGTGCTTGATATAATGACATTAAAACAAAGGTATTTTATTTGAATGTATTTTAATCGATCGAAGCTAGAAAATATGTCGCTTACATCAACCAAAACGATTCCTTTCCCCTTTGCTTTTATCTCCACATGTTTCGTTCGTTTGTCTAACTAGAAAATAATTACATAGACGGCATATTATTTTAATTGGTTAGTCATACTGAATTTGATCTCATCATATGGCAATGAAATTTATATTCATTTATTATCTATATTTACTAAATTCACGGTTTGGAAGACCTTACCTCAATTCTTTGAACAAGTAGCCTATTTTTCCTGTTTACATGTACCGTTTTTTCTTTGAAGTCAGTTTTCACCTTTACCTCAGCATCTAAACTCGGTTGTTGGAGTAAGCTGGAAAATCTGGCGAGTGCATGGAGAGATACAACTGTGTCCTGTATATATGAAAAATTAACAAAAACTTAAAAATATTTGTTATTCATATTTCTTTAATTTATTTTCAAAATAACCTATACATCAACATCGTTACACTTCATTAAAGGGTGCATAGTAATGAACAAATCAATAAAGAAACAACATTGTTTGCCCTTCACGTATGATAAAAAGCAAATTTTTGGTTTTGTTAAATTTGTGATTTTCCGATTTAGAAATATATACTTTTAAGCAAATAATGTTCAAATGTACAAGATTCAGTAGTTTATGTCATAATTTTAAAACTGATAAAAACTAAATTGTTTATGCACATCATGTGCAGCCAATTGTACCTGTGTTGATGAATATCCTCCTTGGGGATTCCGTTGGGAGACAAGCCAGTTCACTATTTTTATGCCCTCTGACATGTCTCTCTTTTCGGCAAGATACAGTAAAGCATAGGCAGACGTTTCTATGTCAATTGGTCTTGCTCTCGGGTTTGGAGACTGCCAGCTCAGTTTTTGTTTGTATACCCGATTGCCATTGTTTTGCCAAAACAAATATTGGCCTAAATACAAATAACACTTTTCGGGTTTGGGTATTTGATAATTCAAATTCTTGCAGTACTGTTTCATTTCACATTCAAAATATCAAAATATAACTACAAGCTTTGTTGTTATAAGAGGACACGAAACATACCTTTGAAATGTGCTTGTCTTTTTAAATTGGCGTACACAAGTCTTGCTTGATAATCGTAACCAGCTTTTTGTAATACATAACTGGTAAGAGCCATTCCATGTTTGCTCACTCGCAATCCGTTTACATTGCTTGATCTCGTTATAAACTGCAACGCCTTGTTTTTTGCAGTAGCTATTTTTGTCTAATTGGGAAGGATAAAGATAATATATCAAATTGAAAATGAAGCCTTCTGTGCTTATCAGAAGTCCAAGCTACTCTTTTTCTTTACCTTAACTTCCGAAAAATCTTTGAACTCCAGCAATGTCAAGAGAACATAAGCAGTCATGGCTACTCGAGAAGCTCTGACACCTCCCTGCAAATAAATATATTCTGTTACTTTAAACAATTAGATAGCAAATCATTGTCTTACATACAATTTAAGTTTACATTGGCGGACATTTTACTTATAATTTTAGAATTCTTGTTACATGCACCTGCATTTGGTAGCTAATAACGCGTCCATTTTCAGCAAAAGAGCCATCTGCGTTTTGTTGCCGTAATAACCAGTTTAAACCCTTAACAAAGATTCCTTTCTCTACTGGTATAAAAGCATCAGCTTGGTGGAAGCACATCAGAACGAACGATGTCAACCTAATGAAATATCTTAAAAATATATAAAACAGACAAAAGGAATGCGAAAATGAAAGTTAACATATTATGAACTTCGGCAATTTACATGTAACATGTATGACAGCTAAAAGTTCAATTCACCAAGTACTCCCATGTCTGTCACGGTTTCCCCATACACTGAATGAACCATCATGCCTGCACCAACGGAGTTCCCTGTCTATACCTTAAAAAGAATATAAAAGAATTCATCATATATTATTTCAACATTCAATACAGGTACGCATACACAACTATGAATTTCCCAAATTTATTATGTATTCTAAAAAAGCACAAACATTCAATGCAAAAACTTTCAGCTAAACATATACCTGTCCAAAGTGAAGTAATTAGATATATAAAGCACAGATAAATTCACCTTATTGGAGCTCTACCTCCGCACCTGCCGGGGTTTGAACTCACGTCCTTTGGGAATCTACTATCCTAGCAGTGAGCAGCAAGCACTCTTATAATGGTAATAATATATGTATTATATTTTTGCAATGTGTATCGTAACGATCCTCTCAGAATGCCATTTGACTGCATTCCACCTCAATCTTAAAGACCGTGAACTACCAGCACGCTAGGTTTCGTTCGATATCGAAATTAAGATTTTTGTCTTGCATAGATGGCCGAGTGGTCAGAGTGCTGGCCCTTCACTGCTAGAATATAATAGAATCGAAGGTCGAGGGTTCAAACCCCCGACCGGTGCGGAGGTTGAGCTTCATTTAGGTGAATTACTCTGTACATGTGCTTTAAAAATATAATTTCTTCACTTTGGAAAGGTATATGTTAATATGAAAGTTATTCAATTCTTGTGCTATATCTATCTATCTATCTATCTATCAATCTATCTATCAACCAGGAGGTAGATAAAACACCAGTGAGGGGTCATATAATTAATTTATTCAATATGAACAACCAAACACCGGCAGCTAACTTATATAGGTCTATCTTCTCGCAAGGTAAGACGAAGTGTGCCCGGGGCAGGTAAATTAGGCGGGATAATTGGTTAGTAGTTAAATTTAGAATGTCGTCAAACAGGTCAAACTGATAGTCGAATGGTCAAGTAAAAATAAACAATAACACGAGGACAATCTCACCTGGAGATAAAACACACACATATGCACACAGAAACAATTACGTTTAGAAGTAAATAAACATTTAATATTAATTACTTACACTGGTTATATATATATATATATATATATATATATATATATATATATATATATATATATATATATATATATATTACAAATTACATGTTTTCAAATTACTTTAAAAATTTAATTGTTTACGTTTTAAAACACCTTTCAAAACAACTGACTATCTATCTATCTATCTATTTATCTCGTTTTTCGTATCATATCTTACTTTGATATATGTTAAAACATGAAATTCTATTAAGATCTATGTCTTATTTCATCATCTAGCGGTTATCTAAACTAAGTGATAATATTCAGAACAGAGCTATCGTTCGTGTTTAACCACTCTACACGTGGATGAAAATATAAACATTGGGTTACTTGATAAAATCGCTATGATTTTATCAATCATGTTTGATGCTTTGGTGTGCAATACCATTTTTTTACAAAAAAGAATGGGCGTATGTTTGGTGAAAAAACATAGTATATCGAGTCATTCTCAAGGAACATTCTGCATAGAAAAGTATAGTCTGTTTCACTATTGATGCTTTTACTAGGTCAGACGCGGATCGAAAATTAATTCTTAGGGGGGATCGCTACTAAGCATGTTAATTGTTGCAACAAAAAAAGTTATATTTTCTATTGTCCCATTTATTTCTAGAACTCATTTTATCTTCCAATTAATGAAGATAAAGTTAAAAATCAATACACGTCTAGATTTATATATGACTACAAATACCTAGATTATAGGAAATAGACTATAACCACGAGGCAAGGTTCTTACTGCGAAACTGAGAGGGTCAAATAAAACCACGTGGTCTAAATTTTAATGACAATAACTTTCGCTGGGGTGAGTATGTTAGAAACTAAGGAAACAGTTTTCGAGTGGTAAGGAAGCAATTCATGTACATGTTGTGAAACAAGCGCTTAGTTAATTATCTTAAATAATTTCTCAACTGGATTTTTTTGGCGACATAACATTGATTATTTGTTTACAACACTGTGCCGGATAATTATGCCAGTGCCAAGGTGGCGTTTTTGCACCCGCTTAAGATGAAGTTTCGGAAAAATCCATATATACCAAATGATAGACCATTGTCTAGAGAGTATATAACCACTTTTGTTTTAAGTGTGTGTCACCTGACAGGTAAGATATTTACCTTTAAAAAATAATACCCCATACAAAAACAATAAGTCCCTTAGGAGAAATGACTTTTCTACAGGAAATATTGAAAATCCCATAGGATTTTTTTAAAAATCCTACAGGAATTAAATTCCTATAGAAGAAAAGTATTTCCTGCAGGAATATACAAACAGTAGTTTTCCTATAGGAAATTAATATTTTCTATCGGATTTTAAAATCATATGGGAGTTTTGTTCAAATCCTATTTAAATCCCTATAGGAAGTTCATTTATTCCAGTAGGAAATTCCAAATATCCTATAGGAAAAATGTTTTTCCTATGGGACAAATTTTTTTCCTGTAGGAATTTGTGTTTTAAAGGTAAATATCTCACCTTACAGGTAAGATACACTAATAAAAAAGGTGGCTATAAACTCCTTAAGCAATGGTCTATCTTAATGCCACCTTGGCACTGGCATAATTATCCGACACAGTGTTTACTTTCTTATCTCAATTGAGAAAACACTTTTTAAGACTTCACCAGACATGCGTTACTTTGGGCAACTTCGTGAGAATTCAAAGGGAATTTTTTAATGTGTATAAAATACACTACTTTAATTTCTTAATCCAAGGTAGCGAAGGGGCTGATAGTTGGAATGCAGTGGACCCTAGCTAATAAAACCGACGACCTCCAACACGTAAAATACCTAACCCAATTCTTAAGTTTACATCAATGGCACTCTACGCAACTAATGATCAGCTTAAAATCAATTGCAACCATTCGGCACAATAGTTGTCCAAGACACCCACTTTGACATGCCCCATCTTTTAATCCGGAGAAATTGTCAATCGGTTAAAATACTTCTTTCATAGATATTTTTGGGGAAAAAATCGAACATTTTTTTTTTCAATTCTAAAGTTCTCGGAACTCCGTGCAAAATTTTCATCATCAAACGGGTGTTTTCATGTCAATTGCAATTCAAAATCTCCGTAAAATTTTGCACAGCCGTATCTTTCACCAGACAAGAAAGAGGAAGCATTCAGAATTCTATTTTTAAAAAGACCATTTGTTGGAAAACGCGTAGTTTAAAAAAAGTTATCTCTGAAGATTGAAAAATGAACAACTAAAGTGATTGAAGGGGAACTTGGACGATACTATTTAATCGATTTAAATGAAGTGGGTAAAAGTAGATGAAATATCGTGTTTTAATTTTTTTTATAACGGTACGTTCGTGATGAAGTTTTGAAAATTGAGGACATTGGGGATCTTTGGGGGTAAACCGGCGAACCAAATTTGCTATTCAAAATTATTGTTGTCTCATCACAAAGATAAAAGTAAGTACCAGTATTGATATTTGTAACTGCTTTCCTTTTCATGTCCTGTGATAACTGTTTTGTACTTTTAAGATAATGTATAACATAAATATTTGGTGCTAGTAACATCATTGTCTGCTCGCCACACCCAGAGGGAGAACGTATCAAATGATCGAGTCCGTTAATACTTGGTGCCAGAATATCTCCTGAAAAAAATACAATTAAAAATAAGTAGATAACCCCAAGTTTATATATATATATATATATATATATATATATATATATATATATATATATAATACCCATGAATATATTGTATTAATGTGAAAGTATAATAATCGAAACCATTATCAATCTTTTTAACATGAGGCCCATGAGACACATCGCTCACCTGAACAACAGTCCTTGTTTCTCTTTCGAAAATTTGAAATATGAAACTCTTAAAAACATTATAAAACTCACAAAAACTTTCACGTATTCTAAGACTTGACATTCATGCAAACAATATATAAAAAAGAAACATCGTTTTTGAAATTCATATGGTAAGATCTAATATGCATCAACTGACCAATCTTATTATCTTAAGTCTCAACGTATTAGAGTTTACACAATTGTAAAATGAACTATAAATCATTATAAAAAGTGAAATAAGGTCACTATGACTTTGATATGAGGATATGAATATACGAGGATGCTTACATAGTAAAATAATTCAACGAAGCATTGCATTTCTTGAGAAGAACATTTAGAAAAATTCCTATAAACTTTTATGTTAACTCAATGTTGGGCCCTAGTATTGGTTCGTGAGTCACGGTTTTTACAAGTAAACATTAACACTCTCTGAGAACGCTTGCATAGTAATCTCACAAACTGTAGCATTATAGTTTATATATAATATATATAATTTTGCTGCAGGCTTTTGGCTCCCGGTCTGAAAAAAAAATTGGATGGACGACTTGGGAGCTACAGTTCCTTACGTGTTAATAGTTGCAATTTACGGGGCACAAAAAATTGCGTTAGTTTTGGATCGATTTATCTTATTTTCGAACACATTGTGTACAAATATTAGATTGCTAAAAATTCCTCGAACAATTTAATTCAGACGTCGCCACTTTACTTGCCTCTGATATTCTTTTAAACATCATCACCAGCCTTGTAAAGTGAAGTGGAGCAGTTTGTTTAATATATATAAAAATGGCGACTCTTGATCTGCACGTGAATTTAACATACTTCATTTTCCGAGGACGGTTAGAGTGTTTAAGGTAGTACAAAACAAATAAGCTAAAATTTCCTATAGTTCATTTTTTCTGAAATTTTGATATTTTGTTATTTGGAATGAAATCAATATATATGTAAAATTTAAAAAAAAATCCGACCTAACAATTTTTTCCCACATCGCCCCAAACCTACCATTTGAAACTCCTTTCAGTGGAGTGTAAAATAAAAAAGTCGTTGTTATAAATTGCTATGCAAATAAGTTACTTTTTAAAATATCACAAATGTCTGTACTGCTATTTGTACAGGAGGCTTTTTTGTTACTTACAGACACTGAAATAAATTGTAACTTATAATTTAAGGTAATTTCTGATGCAATATAATGTAAAAATGGCACTTGTAAATCATTTTTTAAACGAAAATTTGCAACCCTTAACAAGCTCTAAAAAGATTATTGTTTAATTCAAATTTAAATAAAATTCAGCAGTATGATTGTCATGACCCCGCAATTAAAATATATGAAAATTTGACCGTGGGTTTTAGATTAATTGAGGTTTAAGTATATTTGACGGATGTGAAAATTGATAAAAATCCTAAATGACGTCATCATGTTTGACCTTTGACCTTTTGATATGCCTTTGAAATGGATAAAGTCTGAACACTGGTGATGGTTGTGTCCAAATTGCAGATCTTTACTATGAACAGATTACGTTACACAATTTTAAATGATACAAAGATAAATTGCACAAAAATCAAACCAACGCCATTCAAATGAAAGTTTCGAAATTATCAAATAGACTGAACCTCAATTTTTTCTGCCTTGAGGATGGGTATGACTTATATTATTTTCTTAAGAAAATGGATCAAAATTAACTTTTACATAAAATTAAGGATTACGTTTACTCAGGGGCGAAAAAACATCCACTATTAGGAACGAAAAACTTCTTATTGTACATTGTAGCCCTACTATTGTGGTGCTATTTTTCACTTTCAAATAACTAGATCAATGACATACTTTTTATGCTAGTGACCATTGAATATTTATTGAAAAATTTATCAAAATTGCCTACCATTACCAAGGTTTCCTTTATTTTGAAATTATCAAAAATAATAAAACAATTTGTTGGTTGGAAGATAGTAAAATGCGAATAGCTTTACTAATTTGATATTTCAATGAATCGTTTTAAGATCATTTTTTGAGTTTAATTCAGTCCGAATTTCCTCTATCAATTTTCAAAATTCTACTCGTTTTTGATAGAGTATTACAAAAAACTGGCTAATAGGAGATCCAAACCATTGATTACCTAAAACTGTTTTTATTGTCGGTATTCTGTTGACATTAACATTATATAAGGTCAATTTTCAAGATATTCTATCTGAAATTAATTTTATGTACTTTTTAGATTATTCCCATCGCGGGCCAGCCAGTGATATAAAATATACATAAGATAATACAACCATAAAATATGCAAAATGATATGAAAAAACACGTTGAAACTTAACTTTTGCAATCACATTGCTGCATACAGATTTTAAGAGAAAAAAAGAAAATGAAAAAATTAGTCCAAATTTCCTCTGTTTCAATATAAATCTACATTTGTCGTAGAATATTTTCCTCAAATAAACAAAACGTGGATATCAATATCGATATTTGTTTATAACTTTGCTATTTTGTATTTTTAGAACAACTTTTGACTTCAGGTGTTGAAATCTCAAACCCTGAGTAAACGTAATCCTTAAGTCATTATTTTGTGTTTATGAGAAAATATTTGAAAAAATTATTTTCACTGGTGTTTCGAAGAAGTAAATGGTACTATTTTTTCCAGAGAATTTGCGTGGAAATAAGGTTAATCAGTCCAGAACTAGCGCAGTTTTTTGTTCGCCGTAAATAGCAATTTTTCAACACGTAAAACCTCTGTCACACCGACGCTGCGTCCTCAAGGCGATCCTGCTCTGTCCTTAACTGACATAAGACGCCAAAGTACACGCACTAGAGTCTCCTACAGCACCACAGCAACGCTGCGGCATCTTCATTTATCGCAATGGGATCACCTAGAACATTGTAGAACACCGTGCGACGGCGTGCACTTTGAACATCCACAAAGTACGCGCCGTGACTCTGTGTTCTGATAAACACGCAGTAGAAACGAAGTGGGGTCGCTGTGACAGCGCCGTAAGATCTCGGTTGGCGCGCTCTAGTAACGCATATAATCGCAGTGTAGACTTATTGATAAGTCGATTGCGCTTGCACAGAGACCTCTCGGAGTCCTTTGTGATGTCACTGCGTCTCTATCGCGCACTCACCACACATCGACTGCGTTTGAACGTGTTGTTTTTCATTTTGCTGCGTTCACACAGCGATCCCAAAGAGCTGTTGCTGCGATAATCGATTTCTTCTGCGTTCATTGGCGTTTATACCGCGCCTCCACGGTTTTTCTAGTGCGTTACTAGTGCGTCAAAAACTTGAACAATGAATGTAGTACAATAACAAGCTGGGGGGGGGGGGGGGGGCATAAAAACATATGAACTCACGACTGTTTTAATTTCTTTAATGATTGATATAACAATTTTTATTGACCATATTTACGACTACTTGAACCATGAATGTGCTCATCAAAAAAGGCTTTCAAAATGAGGGTGTGGCCTAAAATCTACGAAATACACATGTAAACAATATACCCCTGCTATATTAATCGAGGCAACGTCTAATACATGTAACAGTTAAAGGGAATAAAAAGTGAAATTGAAATTAAATAACCTCAATGTTTGAAGGAAAGGCAATAATATCTAGACAATCCTTAATTTGATTCCTTTGCAAATTATGAATAGCCGATTTTTGTCGTATAGAGGATTCATTCTTTGTTCAGACCGGAAGCTGCAGACCTGCAGCTATGTAGTTCCTGAGAAGACGATTTTTAAACATTTTCTATATATATTTCTATGCTGAACTTTGAACCTCTCTATGGGTCCTAGTATTGGTCACGGGTAACAATTTTGATAATTTAGAATTTTTAGGTCACCTGTTAGCTGAGACACTCAGATGACCTAATGCAATCGGTCTTCGTCCGTCGTGTCGCGTCGTTCGATGTAAGTTAACAATTTTACATTTTTGACTTCCTCTAAACTAATCACCCAATTATAACCATTTTTGACTGAAGAATATCTAGAAATATAAATATAATTCTGTGATCCTACCATCCCCGGGGCTTTATGGGTGGGACCAAATTTGCAAAACAGGTCAAATTTTGAAAAAAATCATTTTCTATACTCCCCCACATGTGTATGGGGAAAAACCTTAATGTGTGGTTATGATATCCATGAAGCCCATCGTCAAAATTGTGAAGTTCATGGCACCTGGGTCAGGGTTTCAGGCCCTAGGGTCGGCCATATAGTCAAAAAGTATTAAATCTTAATAAATCTTCTTCTCTTCTTCTATATATAGTTGAGGAAAACCAAATGCATGGTTAAAATGTCAATGAAGCCTTCTACCTAAATTGTGAAATTCATGGCCCCTGGGTCAGTGGTACATTCATGCTCTAGGGGGCCCAATATGGCAATATCGTGAAAATTTATTAAATCTTAGAAAATCTTTTTCTCTACATCCAAAGCAGCGGAGATAAACTGAATGAATGTTTATTGTTTTCATGAAAACCCCTATTTAAGTAAAATCATGGCCCCTTGGTTTGGGGTTAGGCCCTTTGGTAGGGCCAATATAATCACACAGTGAAATGTATTAACTTTGTTTCTGTACTTACAGTCGCGGGAGTTAACTAAATGCATTGCTATTATGTCAAAACCTCTTCTTAAATTGTTCTATTTGAGGAAGTCTACTTTAATTTGATGTGCACTGTATGCTTGTGTGCATTATAAATAGTAATAATTATAAAAAAAAAAAATGACCACTAAAGGCCTGTAGGTCTTTCTTACCAAAAGTTAATAATTTTGGCCCCAGGCGTTATGGTATGTAAAAATCCGAGATTTTCTTGCCCCTACGCCCTTTATGAATTGATGTTTGATGTCAAATGATAAAAAAGGGGTAACGGTCAGAAAAGTCTCGGATTAAAGTTTAGACTTAAAATGAAGTTTAAAATGCAAATATGAGACTCCCTGACAGGTCCATCTACGGTGATATTCAGGTATCTGACAAGTCCTCTGGGCCTCTTGTTACTATAGATGCAAGCTTTGTTATAAATATTAATATTTCTGGTACAGTGGTTCTTGAGAGGAAGGTTTATTAAGATATACGCCCTATTTTTACCGTTTCGCGAATATCTTCCTTTTATTAGGGTTTATCAAAACAGTAAAAAATCCTCTTACCATTAGGACGCTTTATACCAAGTTTGGTTAAATATGGCCCAGTAGTCTTATAGAAAAACGCCAAACATATGAAAAGTTTACAGACAGACGGACGGACGGACGACAGACAACGGGTGATCAGAAAAGATCACATAAAACTTTGATTCAGCTGAGCTAAAAACTTTAAATCAAAAGATTTTCTTTAACAGATTATAGTTCGTAATAAAACATTTAAACTCATATCAGGAATATGTAAAGACATGGGAAGAAAAAATAATATTTTATGAATGAAGTTCAAATATATTTGAATGCACTGCTTAGAACATTTGTAAGTAGACATAACAAAAATTGTCTTGTCAAAATAGAATACCATCCATTGAAAGCTGCAATAATGTAGCCCTCTCCGATTTTTTTATCTGACGTTTTCAAAAAAAAAAAATAAATGAGAAAGGGCTTCATTTTTGCAGCTAATTGAGAGCATGAACCTGACGTTTATATGTCACTGTGACCTGACCGACCGACTCAACAGTTCTTAATTTTAATACATCTTAAAGAAATAAACATTAAATATAGTAAATTTATTGATATGTATTAAAATTCAAGAATGCAGTAATATAAATGATAACAATTAACTGACAGAAAATTGAGCACTAAGATATTTTACTAAGCCTGTCAGGGGTCCTCCACATTTTCCCTGACTTGTAGTTGTTATAACTTTTTACAAATAGTGTGTGCCGATATAAATAGCGCGAACAGTGTTAGCGCTAGTTTTGGACTGATTAACCTTATTTTCACACAAATTCTGTGAAAACAATTAGTACCATTAAATTTTTCAGGAAATTTACTACTGATATCGTCACTTTACTTGCCTCAGACTTTCTCTTAAACATGCTAACCGACCTCGAAAAATGAGGTATATTAATTTACGTCGAGATCGAGAGTCGCCATTTTCCCATATAAACAAACTGCACCACTTCACTTTACGGGGCTGGTGATGGTGTTTAAAAGAATATCAGAGGCAAGTAAAGTGACAATATCAGTAGTAAATTTCCTGAAAAATTTAATGGTACTAATTGTTTTCACAGAATTTGTGTGGAAATAAGGTTAATCAGTCCAAAACTAGCGCCGTTTTTTTGTGCGCCGTAAATCGCAGGTTTTTACTATGGGAGGCACTGTAGCTCCCAGGTCGTCCATCCGAATTTTTTCAGACCGGAAGCTACAGACCTGCAGCTAGATCAGTGTCTGTCTGAATTTTTTTCTTAAAGCTGTGCTGGATTCTTAAAACAAATTATCTCACTGCATGTTACCATTAATAAATTGGCAGTATTGTTCTGGCGAATTGTTTAAAGTTTCAATAAATTTTAAATACATGTTGTATGATTTACCTGTTATAGCAATGAAAAGAAACTTGGTTTTCGGCAAAGCTGTACTTGGCAAAGAAATATTAATGGTCTCCTTAGTCCATGAAGATCTTCCATTTAACGAAATTATTTTCGGAACGTTGTAATCTTGTTGTACACCTGGGGACTGTAAAACCAAACCAATATAACATTCATTTAAAACATTTTTGCTATGTAATCCTGTGTTCTTTTTGGCTTTTGTACAGGATTAAATACTTCTAAATTGAAACACAATCCAATAAGTTACCTGTTGGTGTTCTTTCTTAAATATTATGGATAGAAAACTGTCCGTTTTTAAAATAATGGACAGAGACATGTAAAACTGTTAACTTATTGGACGGCTACAGGAAAATAAAGACATCACATTTGCAAATAATTATTAAACTCGGATATTAGCCTCAAACTGTCCATTCTGTGAGAGAAAAAACTATTCCCTACGGGCCACGATCAGTTTTTCTTTCACAGATTGAACAGTTTTTGGCTTATATCCTTTACACAAAATCACGTCGAATTAACACACAAATGTGATACACAACTACATGAATATAAATATATATATATATATATATATATATATATATATATATATATATATATATATATATATATATATATATTCATGCATAATATTCATTTCCTACAAAGCATATCTGTCTAAAGTGCTCTTGTGTTAATTATAAAAACTGTATAGGAAGTCCGAAGTTTGTGCGTGTGTAAGTATATAACAATAAAATGTATAAGTATATAACAATATAACAAATAATAACATAATGACAAACTTACCACCTAAGATCTTGTTATAACGACTTAGCATCTCGTACATGCGACATATTTTATAATATCCAGTTATTACGACCTTTATAACCTCGTTCAACTGACACAATATTTCGTACATTTGACTTAGACTTATTTTGTCTTGTAACTTATAACGTGTATTCAGGGAAATTTTTGCTCCCATTTTATTGTCACACCTTTCGCCTTTCCTTTGTTGTCAGTGGTCGAAATTAAGAATTAAATTAAGAAATGAGCTTATTCAAATCTCATATTTCAATTTTCTTTTAATACATTAATGTCTGGGCAAATTCAAGACGGGACAAAACCGTTTGCAAGTGTAGATTCCTGGAATGTTGTTTTTCCTTCAAATGATAAATTGCTATTTACACACAAATGTTAAACAAGTGCTAGTCACTGATATTTCAAGAGAGTCGAAACAGGGGCATCAGGGGCGGCGGTCGCTGCCTCAATAATTTTCAAAATGAATTTTCCAAAAATAATTAAGACTGAATTGAAATTTAATAACAGCGATCTGTATTCACTGGAGCAGCGATGTTACCGGCGATTTGTGTTCAATGGAGCTGCGAACATTTTTTTTTACACAAGCAAAAGGGAGTATATATACCTCTTCCTTTAGTGTGTTGACAATCAACAGTGCATTAATTAGATCGGTTTGACATTAAAGAAATATAGTCCTCCAGCTTTGATGTTCGATAACAAGTTGTAAGTTAGAAACAACTAATATTACTTAATTTATGAGCTATATATAATACATGTATATAAAATGTCAGCACAGGATTCACGGAAATCCATTTAAGGATTTTTGAACGTTTTTGTAGTACAACAGAGACTGATCAGTTGAATCAAATTTACTTTGACATAATTGGTGCTTATACATGCTCTGATAAATTTCGGGGGGGGGGGGGGGGGTTGGTTGGTTGGTTCCAAGGGATATCAATGTTTGCCGGGGGGGGGGGGGAGGGGGGGGGGGGGCTCCGAGGCCTAATTTTGGTAACTTTACTATATAAATACCACGATGTCTATACCATGATACACATAAACATCTCTGATATAAATGTGAGTTGCGTTATCTTGATACACATTTTATGTCATCAAATGTAAGAAAACAAAGATATAATACAACTTTTCTTGGTTTCATACTGTTCAAACTGTGTAAAAGTTAGGAAGGTTTTTTGAGAACCAAATGAATAACTATTTAACCGAGGAGAATTTATGATTCTAGCAGCGGTTTTGATAAAACTGAGATGTTTTGCCTTCACTTGATATGCTTATTGTTTTGTGGAAACCGCGGGGTAGTGTTGTTCTATCTTATTTTATGTTAAGGAATATACGTAAGCTATTTATAGTTATCACGTGATAATGCACCGATGTAACAGTAATGTACTACCCGATTTTATTGCTTTGACATCTATTTCAAAGGAAAATACAAAGTTTTTGGTCTGATTCAAAACCGTTATTTAATCGTACGATTTTGTATATAACAGTCAAAATAAGACGCTTTATCTCATACGTGTGGTGTATAATACCCGTGTGATAAACCTTTGCTTTATCAAACGGGTGATGCTTTATCAAATACTTCCTGTCCGAACTATTTTTGACACAACCCCTCGCTTCAACGCTTCAGTGACCTATTTTCGAAGACTTTCTAGTATTTTCCATATAGCAATATCTACTACCACAAATTGATTTAAAATGGATTTTGTCGAAGATTTAAATTACAAATATAAAGGAAAACACATAATTGTGAAGTTTATAAAACTGCAAATCACGTTAGCAATCAAGGAGTTCATTCTGACGACGCAATGCAAACAGAACGCTTTGGTTGAGTTTCTATACAAGAACTTACTGAAATAATGTCTCCCAAGACTTTTATTTCACCAGCAGTAAGCATCCTTATTCAATAATATTTTCAACTTCGAATCATTAGGCTAGTTCGTATTATAAAACATCAACAACTGTTCCTAAACTAACGAGCATTCGCAACTTTGTGTATGTAAACAAACTTGATTATTCAAGTCTTCTGATCAGTATTTCCATTTAATTAAGTGATTAAGCAAAAGAAAAATCATTTAGAAATAAACAATTATTCCAAGGTTTATTTCAGTGAAACTTTACATTAAAACAGTTATATTTATCTCCGAAATGACGTACTAAATTGTATTGCGCAAGGTCACAATAACCGCATAACATAACGTTGCATCATCGTTTAATCTTTGAAGAAATCAATTCGGGTCATATTAGGGGCTGTCTCAAAAGCTTCATGATATAAATCCGATTGTATGATATAAATAGAACATCTATAATTGTGATTTTATATTTGCTTTATCCAACTCGTTGAAATGGTTATATTCGCTCGGCAAGCCTCGCGAATATATACACCATTTCAACCCGTTGGATAAAGCATATATTAAATCACACAATATAGATATCCTCTATATATTACCCATATGCTTCCTTAACCCTTAACCCTGCGGAACAAATCGTAGTTCGTCCGAACAAATAACTTATTTGTCCGAACAAATAGCTAATTTGTCCGAACAAATAGCTAATTTGTCCGAACAAATCGTAATTCATCCGTAGTTCGTCCGAATAAATTCTAATGCATCCGAAAAATAACTTATTTGTCCGAACAAATCCTAATTCGTCCGAACAAATAACTTATCCGTCCGAACAAATCCTAATTCGTCCGAACAAATAACTAATTTGTCCGAACAAATAGCTAATTCGTCCGAACAAATAACTTATTCGTCCGAACAAAATTGCTCATTCGTCCGAACAAATCCTAATTCGTCCGTACAAATCCCAATTGTCCGAACAAAATAAATAACTTATTCGTCCAAACAAATAAGATTTATTTATTTTTTCGGAAATAAAAAAAAACGGTGCGATATTTCCTCATTTTCATGTCTATTGCATGTAGTGCGTTATAATGCTTTCGCATTACTTAAACATGAAGCTAACCAATGATATCACATGCCAATCATTCCTTGTCATGAAATCCTTGCATGAAGCTGGATCATCATATGAAATTTCAAACCCACCCGACATTTTCAACTATCGACTGCTATGATTAGGTTTCTTAACTATTGTTTTGTCAGTTAATTGAGCTTGCTAATTTTGCAGCCAGTTTAGTTATGTGGATGATACCACGCATATGGCTACTATTTCTATGTTTGAATAGCGATAAACAAATCTATTCATTGCCATCATTATTTTTAATTGTATCTGTTACTTGGATATTAATTGAAGTATATCTGATTCAGATACTGCTTGTCTCCATTGTTTTATCTCCCAGTCAATAATTCAGGCCCGACTTACTATTACCAACTGCCAAAATTCTTTTTTCAACTCGTGCAAAGCGTTAGGAGGGCTCGATGGTCGTGGCCATATTTACACTATTTTGATCTCCTTTAGAAGAAAAGCTTTATATAAAAATTTCGAAAAATACCCAAATTTAAAAGGTAGAATATACGGATTTTTTCTTTATCAAATAATAGTTTATATCAAAATAAACTATATCTTAAAATTGTATGTAGAAATGATGGGTAATTTGTTGAACATGCAACCTCCTTAACACATGACTTGCTATCACCAACTACCATGATGACCATTCTCATCACGGGAATCACCTCACACTGGAACAGCGTCAACACATCACTTGCTATAATTACCAACTACTAAGATACCATTTCGCATCGTGGACTTCATCTTGTGATTAGTGTCAACACGTACATGACTTGCTATTATCTTCTACCACGATATCTAGTATCGCCTTGGCTAATATCGTATTGCATCTGATTCTTCTTGTGCTACAATAGTGTTAATTTTACACTCTCGTAAAGCTGTCTGTTTTGCAGAAATTGCAGCGTGGCTGGGTTTCTCACGTCTTTGATTAAGGCAACTGTTCCCAGGACCTGCTCAAAGCTTGGGAATAGGTGGTCAACTGTGCCCACGGTCTAACTAACCTAGCCATTCACCCGATTTAAGCACAACGCTATTTATACAGTATTTGAGCCATTCATTATCTATAGACTCAATTCATGAATTGACAGCCATGATTAATTGGCTGATTTGGGATTGATTGAACAATCCTTTTGCTGATGTGATTGATTGATTAATTGAACAATTTGATTGATTTACTGTGAATTAATTGATTTAAGAATCCTATTGTTGATGTGATTGATTTATATTGATTGATTGACCAATTTTGATTGTTGATGTGATGATTGATTGATTATTTGATTGTTTGTACAGCCATATACCTGCTCACCAAGTGGGTGTCAGGTCGGTTGTTAAAATCCAAATATTTAATTTAATAGATAAGCCATGACCAAAATCACCAATTGGTTCTGCTGTTGTCTTTTATAATGACTTGTTATATCGCTCGTATGATTAAGTATTTCTAACGTAGCGTAACTCTCCGTCACAACATGAATATGTGAGAATAATAAAAAATATTAGAGATAAAAAACTATACTTAATAAAATTGGAAATCTTTGTTTAAGATGGTGGCCTATACCATTTGCCATTTTGAAACTCGCGTCGAAACCTCGTCTTTATGGGTTTTTTTTTTGATCTGGTTAAAAACGCATTTTTTAAAAAAAATAATGTTTGAAACTTCCTAGGCCTATATGCAAATTGTGAAGTTTTTGGTATAAACAAGTCGGTTTAAGAAATGTTTACATTGGTCCTCATATGTACAAAATGGCCGGGACATCCCCTTAATAGTTGCTGAGAAAAATGCGAGAGAATTTTGTTACAGACAATGACACAAACAGACACAGGGGAGGGGGTGTAATAAATAGATAGACGGACGTTACAAAGCACGTTTAAAAAAAAAACTGTAAACGCAAATTGAAAGTAAAAATTGATTTTACCCTTTAAACGGTTATACAGTAAAATAGAATTATTATTTCGCTCGAACGACTTAAGTTGTAAGACTTAGTATCTTGTACGTTCGCTTTGATACTTTGTACGAACAATTAATGTTAGAAGACTCGTAAATACATGTGTACGATATATAGGTTGAACGTACAATGGGCTTAGAATCGCATATTCGACGTTCAATTCGTAATAACGAAATGATAAGTCGCACTTGTACCGACACTTGTATTCCATTGTCTCACAGGATGATTTTCTTCGACTAGTCAACTCGTGATCAAGAGACGTTTTTAGATTTATTACTTGTGTATACTCACATACTTTAATGTTTCCCAGTGTCAAAATTCATTTCGTTGATTGAGGTTGATGTATTACATATACGATATTTGATTTTTATGTAGCCATTGGAAATTCAATCTTGGCGTAGAATTCGTGTAGGTGTTATTCTCACAATCTTTTTTAACGATGCCCTAGGCCTCAAACAGTGAGTGACTTTTTTTTTTTTTTATCAAACACTAACTCAAACAGTACATAGATAAATTACTGAATGTAACATTACTTAAGAAAAAGGTACTTTACCTTGACAAAAATTGGTATCTCAACACTGTCTAATATTTTATATCCAGCTATTAAATCGTACACAGCAACGGTAATATTGTAGAATCCAAACTTTTCCGAACTTGTATCAATGACTTGCATTTTAAGTGTGGAGTTACGTCCATTGACCTTTAGGAAAAAAACCCAGAATGACGTATTAGTGGAGTGGGCAAAAGCCTTAGGAAACTTTGAGATATTTACATATCATTATAAATCAGTTCATTGAATGTTTGCTTTCTCGTTATTCTTTCAAAACCAATAGATTTTTTAAAATAAATATGTTTATATCAATAAATATTGTCAGTTAATGATAATGTATTGTAACAATTCACTATAATTTTGACAATTTGTAATTAAACATGCGTGGAACAAATCAATAACAAATCCCAGTAAAATAAATATTTTTTTGCATGCAAAGTAGCTTGTATAATTCGGAACTACATTTTAAACAGTAACAAATTCACCCAGTTAACAATTAAAATAAATATGCCAATATACGTCACATTATGTATACTAATAAAATTTAAGTTTTATTTGGTATTCTCTCTTTACAAAGTGTATTTTTTTTATCAGTTTATTATTCAAAATGTCATATGTAATGTGTCTTATTAAAAAAAATCACTTTATTTTTAACTTGTTTCATTTATCAAAGTGTTAAGAACAATACATGATATTGATTTTTGCTGAAAACGAGTTATGAAAAAGGGGGAATGCATATTGTGGAGATTCAAGTTCAGTTCAGACATACATCTTTACGGCTTTTTAATTACTCAAGGTGTCATACTTAAGATTTCAGGGGAACACATCAACTTATCAAAATGGCCATTTTTAGAGTATTTTAATCTTCTTAAGAAGAAGAGCTCTGTATAAAGATATAGGAAAATGATCAAATTTTAAAGCTAAAATAGTTGAATTTTTTCTTTACTAAATATTAGTTTATGGCCAAAAATATCATTTGTCAAAGTTTAAGACTCAAAGCTTAAGACAGATCTGATGGTTAATTTTTTGACCACCCAGCCTCCGTAAATACTATTCTCCAATTAGCAAATCATACACCTGTACTTCTGCGCAGGTTTTTTTTGTGTGTAACTAACATGATGAAACAGCTCTGTCGGCAGCCACATTTGTGTTATTTTTTTCTGCTTAAGAAATATATAACCAACTATTTTAATTAAAAGTAGATTACATTTACATAAATAGGTCACACTCAAATCTTTATTTTTGAGTTTCATTGTCCATTACAATTTCCAATAAACTTTTATTAATACAAATTTCCGCCATATAAAGCATATGACTTCTGACTTTGTGCAATGTTAATTAATTAGATAGTGAGAAAATTAGGATTCATAACGTCTTCGGCTGTAACTGCATGATTTCAAAAAAAGCGTTCATTGATTTTATGATTTCCTCATTTTAAAATAACATCGCTCACCTGAGCAACACTAGACATAATAAAATCAGATTTATGGAGTCATATACAAAATATCTGAACAATGTCATATAATAGGTCCTATATAAAAAAAAATTCCCCTGCATATTCTTATGTTTATCATTGAGCCCCTTTGTAACAGGATGATTTTACAGTCATAAGACATACTGAGCATTGCAGTTCTCGAGAAGATGAACAGACTTAAACAACTGTTTATATATTGATTATAAACCTACATCAAACTTTGAACCCCTTGTGAGGCCCAAGAATTGTCCAGGGGCCAGAGTCTAAACTATTTTAAAGAATCAACAATATGTCAAAATGCTTGCATATAAGTAAAACCCTATATGATAACATTTGAGTTTTTGTGAATAATTTAAATGTTTTCCATTGTAAAATTGGAACCCCCCCCCCCCCTTCCCATGTGGCCCAACCCTACTCCTGAAAATTATGATTTTGACAAATTTTAATCAACGCTATCTGTCTCTGAACTGACTAAAGTTAGAGCTTTTCTAGACAAATTGTGTTTTAAAAAATGATTTTTGAAGATTTTTCCTAATTTGTTTTGAAACCCCCCGATTGTGGCCCAGCCCTACCCCTGGGATCATGATTTGAACAGCTTTGAATATTCCCTAAGCATGCTTCCACACAAGTTGCAGCTTTTCTGCCCGATCTGTTTCTGAGAAGAATATTTTAAAAGATTTTTCTCTATATATTCCTATGCAAAAATTCGACCCCTCATTGTGGCCCCATCCTACCCCTGGGGATCATGATTTGAACAAACTTGAATCTACCCTACCTGAGGATGCTTCCACACGAGTAATAGCTTTTCTGGCCGATAAGTTTCTGAGAAGATTCTTAAAGATTTTTCCTTATATATTCCTATGTAAAAATTTGACCCCCCCCCCTCCATTGTGGCCCCATCCTATCCCCAGGGATCATGATTTGAACAAACTTGAATTTACCCTACATGAGGATGCTTCCACATGGGTATCAGCTTTTCTGGGCTATCGATTTATGAGAATAAGATTTTTAAAGATTTTTCTCTATATATTCCTATTTAAAATTAGACCCCCCATTGTGGCCCCATTCTACCCCTGGGGATCATGATTTGAACAAACTTGAATCTACACTACCTGAGGATGCTTTCACACAAGTTACAGCTTTTCTGGCTGATCAGTTTCAGTGAAGATGATTTTTAAAGATTTACTCTATATATTCCTATGTAAAAATTCGACCCCCTATTGTAGCCCCATCCTACCCCTGGGGATCATGATTTGAACAAACTTGAATCTACACTACCTGAGGATGTTTCCACACAAGTTGCAGCTTTTCTGGAGAAATGGTTTTGAGAAGATTTTTGAAAAATACCAACAAATTTTCAATGATTTTTAATTAATTTAATTCCCTGGAAAGAGAGCATGGCCCTTCATTTTAACACACATGAATTCGCTTCACCTAAGGATGCTTTCTGCCAAATTTGGTTAAAATCGGCCCAGTGGTTCTGGAGAAGAAGTCGAAAATGTAAAAACTTTACGGACAGACGGACGGACGGACGGACAGACAGACGGACGCCGGACAAAAAGTGATCAGAAAATCTCACTTGAGCTTTCAGCTCAGCTGAGCTAAAAACTGAATTAAGGCTCGAATCCGTTTCCACTTCACGAGAACGAAGACAACCCAGTGAGTTTGCCCATGTACTGGCCGCGGATTTCAATTTCAGACGCTGATTTCGAAATCACATATGTATCATTTAGTACATGTAATTAAAGACTTATCTTTCTAAATGTTGTAATGTTCAAAATCCTGTTATCTGAAAAATTGTTGCGACTATTTTTTGATGGAAAAAATATCAGAATAAAAACGTTTATACATTTAAATTATAAAAAGTTTGAAATCTTTGAGATTTTTCTTATTATAAGAATTACGCAGTTTATTAAATTGATCGGTTGTTATTAAAGTATGCTATTAAGATACTATCTCAAACCTCATATGTATTTCTTCCCAAATCCATGTACGTGGAAAGTTTCGTCTCATAGGTTCCACCTTTGCAATGCTTGGTGGTTTCTTCAGGTGCTGTTTATTTTGCTTATATAATGGAAATCGAGAGGGGGAAAAAGAAGGATGTACACGATTTACTGGAACTGTATTCCAACTCTCGGCATTGGGAGATGTTACATCAAGTGAAATAATTTTATATTTCGGAGTCGGCCTCCTCCACGACCATCCGGTGCTTGATGAAAATAAAATTTTACTGTACCGCTTTTTCTCTTTCTCGCACCGATTCCCACTGAAATGGGATCGACACAGACATGTGTATGTACTGTCGGATTTCATAGAACAGGTTCCTCCATTTTTGCATGGTACATCGGCGCATAAATCTAAATTTGAGAGGTTTTTTTTAATTATATAAACTATCTAAAAACAAAATTAGTAAAATCAATAATTTTTCAAAACGATTTCGTAAGCTAGACAAAATGAAATCAAATTTATTCTCAAAAGTTACTATTATTATTCAATAAAACATTACTTGTTGAGTACAATATAATTTTACGAATTTTTAAAACTATGGTTTATAGGTTAAATTTTGCTGACACCAGGCTTGGTATTTTTTATAGCAATTTTATTTTCTTGAAAATGTACAGTATTAAATAAAATCTCGGGTCTTTATAAAGATAATTCATTCATGGTAGGTATTGTCTACAAAGAAATTAGCATAATTTCATTGAAGTATATTCAAATAAATGTTCAATCTTGGATTTTATACATTGAATATTTTAAATAAAAATTGTCATAAAGCATTTTGTTCTGTTGCAGTCAACAATCCCATGACATAGTTGTTATACATGAAGGAAGGTACAGGTACTTATATGTACTTATAATATATAATTTTTTTCTCAATGTTATTAATACTAGACCGTTTGTGAGTATTATAACCTTGTTACAAAAGCAACAAATTATTTATTGCTTTTAACGGGAGTGGAGCTTTTCCAATGCACACTGTAAGAAGAAACCGAAAATTTCTAATGCATATTTATAAACAATTCACGTTTATGGTGGACCTGTTCGTGTGCGTGCTTAAATTATTATTTGTTTACAAAATTAAGTTTCATGACGATGCTTTTATAATATAGTCAATTGAAAGTACATATCAAATGTAAAATTACCAGCACATACAATAACTCATGTGGAATATTGCAATTATCCCGGTATACACTGAACCAAAGTTCTAAGTGTTCACCCAGTATAATGTATTTACTATATGAAATAAACACATGTATTTGTCTTGTCGTCTGTGTGACTGATTTCCACTTAACTTTCAAAAAGTTAAAAATGATGCATTGACTTTGACCTCTGGTTGCGACCTGAGACCTTGACTTTGGCTAAACATCGAAAACATTTCCGGTTCGGCTGAATTTCGCTTAAAGCTTTTGGATTGTTTTAAGTTACCGATAGAAATGACGTTACACTTATGGAAAAGAAAAGTTATATCAAAATAACGTTTTCGTCTGATTGCTTAATATCTAAACAACGTCAGGGACTAAACAGCAAATTTAAAGTGGAAACAATCTGTCGTAGAAACAATGCAGACACCAATATTCAAACGGCTCTGTCTGTTTTCTCAATGATCATTTTGGCCATGTTAAGCGTTTTTCTTTTTTAACTCTCACCAAAGACTAATATCAATCACAAAAAATGCCAATCATATTAAGCTCGCGAAGAAAAAGACCAATTTAATGTTCTGACGTTTCATCACAGGTAATTTATTTCAATACTTGTTGTCTAATTTTATCTGTGCCGTTGATGAAAAGACACATCAGTTACGAAATGTTGTATATTTTACTTTATTTTGTTTCCTAATATTCAAATGATTCTATTTTTCAGAACACTTAGAAGTTTTGTCGAGTGTATGTAACTGCTATGTTTATTCTTTACGCCCCGAGGAATTGATATCATAATGATTTTAATTTCCTTTTTTCCCATTATCTTTTGACAAATATATTTATTTATTCATGTTCTTTCAAATGCACTCACAGTTTAGAAAATATCCCTCCTTTTGTTTAATCTATAGATAACGATGATGAATTACCAAAAATAGATCGCACATCATACACAAACGAACATGATTGGGATCTACATTAATGGTATCTTTACAATACTGCTTGACCGGGTTCGGAGACATTTGTGTTTAATTAAGTTCTCTTGCATGATGTATTTATTTGCTGTAATTTATTGATCCCATATTCATTTCAGTGTTATTTTAGATGCATGTTTTGCGCTTAATTGCAAAATCACTTAGAACGTTTTGGCAAATGTTGGTATAAACAATCGTACCTTTTTTAAACCTTCAAGTTTTAGTTCAGGTAATCAAAGTTGTTTGTTCTTTCTCAAATACTTTTGACTTCTCAAAACTACCCAGTCGGTCCTAACCGAATTTCATGTGTAGCATTTGATTACCGAATTCCATTGATCTTTCTTGCGTTGAATATTTCGAATCTGAGACAGCTAGTTAACAAATTAAACATAATTCTGATATCGTAGCATACTAAACGGGGAAAAAATCTGAAAATTGTGATATTTAAACAAAATATTCGATAATTTGACATATGTATTTTGTTTTAAATATTGGTATAACAATCAATTTCTTTTTGTAGTCAACCTTTAGTATATCAGCTATTTCATTTCAGCTAATTGTCATGTTAACGTCAAGCTATTGTTTTCATTTGATATTACTGAGTGTACGGCACCAAATGCAATTATTTCATGTTCTTGGATCTCAAATTAATAACAAGAGGCCCATGAGCCACATCGCTCACCTTAGCAACAATAACCATAATATATAAGATATCTGGACAATGTAGTAAAATAGTGTATTAAAAAGATTTTCAAAATTTTCTCAAGATATCCTTTTGTTAAACAATGAGACACTTTTGAAACTGGAAGATTTAATAGTCATATCAATTATTGAGCATTGCAATGCTCAAGAAGATCTTAAAAACTGTTCATATAAATATCAACCTACATCAAACTTTGAACACCTTGTGTGGCCCAAGAATTGTCCACAGTCTAAACAATTGAGAATAAACAAATGTCAAGATGCAGCAATATATATAAGAAATACAACACACTATGACATTTGAGTTTTTGAGAAGATTCAAATATTTTTCTTTTGTAAAAATTCATCCCAACCCCCTCCCCCCGCCACATTGTGGCCTCATCCTAACCCCGTAAAAAAATTTGACACCCCCCCTTTTTGGCCCCAAGCTCCCCCAAGGGATCATGATTTGAACAAACTTATATCTACACTACTAAATAATTTCGTAATTTACGAATCAATTATTAATTCAAATGTTAAAACTAATTTTGTAGAATATGTACGACTGAGAAAAGCAATCTTTGAATATATAGGGATATATGATATGACACAAGTAAGACAAAAGATTCAGCCATATATACCAACGCCACTAAAAGTGTTTTACAAAAATAGAAAAGGCTGTAAAGATATGTACAATATACTTATTCAAGAAAAGAAAAAGGAAATTACTTCTATAATAATGTGGAGAGAAAAAGGATAGGATATAAAGGAATCTGACTGGAGAAATAGTTTTAACTCCCATTTAAAGTTACTCTTGAATCTAAACTTCAATGGATGCAATATCAAATATTGCATAGAATAGTTCCTACAAATAATTATCCTTATAAAATTAAGCATAAAGACTCTCCTCTTTGTAACTTCTCTAAATTAAACATAGAAACAATAGAACATTTATTTTCAGCATGTCCTGAAGTAAAGAATATATGGTATAAAATTGAAGAGCTGCTCTTAACAAAACACGATTTTTCTATTGATTTTGGCATATTGTTTGGTAAATATAACGATAAAAAATTATACAGAGTTCAGACCTGGTGATACTTAATGTAAAACAATACATTTTTCATGTAAATTTAAATCTGTACAAAAACTTGACCTTTTTAGTTTAAGTAAAATAATATCTGACAGATTCCTTATTCAGAAATTTATGCTGTTAAAAAATTGCAAATATTCAGAATATGACAGAGATTGGAAAACAATATGAGAATTACTGCAGGTAGCATATACATTAGCTTTAATGATAGTGACTATGAACTCAATATCCATTATATCCAATTATAACGATAAGTAAAATTTACATAGGTGTATTATGTATGATGTACATGATGTGATTGCCTGTCTGTCTTTTTCTCTTTTTCTTTCTGTCTCGCTTATATAACTCTTTTACAAAATATTGTGTTATATATTTATTTAATTTTACCATATATATGTGATATTGTAAAAGAGTTTCAATAAATTTCTTGAAAACTAAAAACAAAAAACAAAAAAAAACAAAAAAACCCTAAAAACTACCTAAGGATACTTCCACACAAGTGACAGCATGTTTGGCCAATTGGTTTTTGAGAAGATTTTTAAAAGAAATTCTTTATATTTCCTTATGTAAAAATTTGAACACCCCCCCCCCCCCCAATTGTGGCCCATCCCTACCCCAAGAGATCACCAGACCCAACCTACAAAAAGGTAAACCCCAACTAAACCCAAGGTTTTCTTTCGGGGTTTACTTGGGCTTAGGGTCTACTTTTCGAAAATTTGCGTCAACTCAGGGTTTACTTTGAGTCCACTCGGGGTTTACTTTGTGTTTATTCGGAATCTACTTTACGCACTGAAGTGTGAAGCAGATCCGTCTTTTATCTTATCATCTTGCTGCCTGTAATCCCTGCCCCTTGTATATTCCAAATACACATGTAGAGTCTGCTTTCAGGGGTATAGTTCTGACTGGGGTTTACTCTCTGTCCACTCTGGGTCTACTTTGGGTTTACTCTGGGTTTACTAGAGTATACCTAGAGTAAACCCAGAGTAAACCCGTAAGTAAACCCAGGGTTTAGTTGGGTTCTTTCTGTTAGGTTGGGTCTGATCGGTACTATATCTGAGGATGCTTCCATAGAAGTTTAATCTTTTCTAGCTAATTGGTTTTTGAGAAGAAGATTTTTAAAGATTTTTCTCTATAAATTCCTATTTGAAAATTCGACCCCCCATTGTCGCCCCATCCTACCTCCGGGGATCATGATTTGAACAATCTTGAATCTACATTTACTGAGGGTGCTTTCGTAAAGTTTTAGCTTTTCTGGCTAACTGGTTTTTGAAAATCACCAACATTTTTTTAATATGTTTTACGGTGTAACCGTTGGGGCGAGCGCAGAAGGAACTAAACATCTCTTATCATTGTTAAATGTACCCCGTGGAGTTGCCCTAACCTAAACCTTTGGCTTTTTCTCGAATACTTTTACCCCCGCCAGGAACCCGAAGTTATAAAACATTTATTCCAATTGTCCCGCCCTAGCTAGGCTAATATACATAAACCAACTACCACTGAGCATTAATTAGATGTAAAGCAGACATATCAAAATATTTTTGATAAATACAAAGTCGTTTGTTTTTTTTATGCAAATACAATCATGTATCATTATTCTTTTTTTTCATGTTTGGGGAAGAATTAATCAATAAAATCAGTAACCAGTAAATTGCATGTCAGTGGTATTTCTCTTTTGTTCCTTGTTGTTATCTGATTTTCCTCTGTTACATCATTTTGATTTTAATTTTTTTAATTTTTTATGCTATATATGCGTTGTAGACATGTGCCCTCCCCTTTTGTGTGATATTCCAATATTATTAAAAGGTTTGGCCATATGCAATTTACAAATAGATATTTTAACTGTTTAATTTTTCTCTTTTTTTCTATTTACTTATTACAAAATAACGTATTTTTAAAAAAAATAAGTTTTTTTTTATTTTTCGTCCCTACCTAACGTATGCATTGGATCAATATGACAGTTAATTAAACATGGAACTTGCATGTGTATTATCCTCTTTACCAGAGACATAAATAAATTGTTATATACATGTATTTCTCTGTCTTTACTAAGCCAAAAAATATATAAAAACAAAAATAATCAGCCGAAGAGTCGCCGTTAACACTGAAATATCGACTACGTAATACACGTTACATCCAGTACAATGCTTGATCCACCTCTAAATTTTTATCACGGGAAAATAGGTGCGAGATAATTGTGACGTCATACTTAACTTTCTTTTTCTCTCGACAGTTCTCGTAAATTTTCGGATAAATTCGGGGAAGGAAATGACGTCATATGTCAGCAAAAGTTCAGATAGGTACAGTTTTTTACGTCAGCATATGTGTTGCAAACTTTAGTGTTTTTAAAGGATTTTTTATTGTTAAATGAAAAAGATGTATGCGATTTACTGGTAAGCATATTCCATAGAAACGATTCCTGTTCCACCATGTTGCTATGCACTGCAAAGGATTATTGGGATATGTAGAACTTTTTCACGTGGCCTGATAAAAATTTCTTTGAATTTCCTCCGTTCATACACGTTGTCTATGGAGCTCGCTATGCGAGCGGCGCTTCGCACCGCCTCGCTGCGCTCGCTATTAATTCTTAATTATCTCCCCTTGAAAGGGAGCGTGACCCTTCGTTTTAAGAACTTGAATCCCCTTCACTCAATAATGATTTGTGCTAAGTTTGGTTGAAATTGGCCCATCGGTCCTGAATAAGAACTCGAAAATGTAAAAAAAAAATTACAGACAGACGGACGGACAGACAGACAGTCAGACAGACAGACAGACAGACAGACAAATGGACGCTGGACAAAAAGTGATCAGAAAAGTTCACTTGATTTCACTTGAGCTTTCAGCTCAGGTGAGCTCAGAAAAGGAAAATGGGATAACTTAAAAGGTTTTTAATTTTGATATAAAGTTATTATCATGGTTAACTAAATCCTTTAAGTTTTGTTTTGTTCATATATAGTTCGCATGTAAACTAAAGCTCATTACTGAATATATCAAGAGTAGTAAAACCCTGTCTATTAAGTATTCTATATTTTATACTGTACCGGAAAATTTGCCAATTCCATGGTGGCCCATTGCCATGTGGCATTGATGTACGATTTTAAAATGCATGTTCCAAAAAGTTGAAATATATCATATTTCTAGACAAATGCTTAAAAGGTTTATTATCTCTTTTATTATTGATGTATATCACCTGTCAAATGAGATATTTACCTTAAAAACTACTATGGAAAACTATTTTTTTCTTATAGGAAAGGCAATTTCTCATTAGAATATTTAGAGTCTTTCCAAATTTAAAATTTTTCTAATACGAATTTCAATTCCGAAATGGTTTGAAAAATACTTCCATTTTGAAATCTTATTGTAGAAATTGTAGAAACGTAATGATCTTAGGAAAACTACCTGTCTAAATTAAATTCCTGTAGGAAAGTTCTTTTATCCTGTAGGATATATAATTCCCACTGGATATAAAGAAAATCCTATCCGATTTTTCAAAAATATCCTGAAGGAAAATTGTTTCACCCATAGGCATAATTTTCCGATTAAATATCAATTTTTTGACATCCTAAATTTTTAGACACACTTAAAATACGCTTGTTATATACACTCAAGGAAAAAGTCTATGATTTGATATATATGGATTTTTTCGAAAATTACTTACGCAGTTGCAAAGGGCCACCATGGAATTGACAAATTTATCACGCACAGTGTATTTTTTAAACACATTTATGATGAATTTTACTGTATTTCATTTCATTGTACCGAGGAAAACTCTTGTTACAGTATTTACCTTTGCAAGAGGTTGGATAACTTGAGGTGTCCGTTGGTGTAGAAATTCCTCCTAACATTTTAATGTTCTGGAACTGAAATTGAAAATGAAATCTTCAATGAAGTCATACACAAATACCTATTCAATTACATTTAAGTAAGGATGTGCAATTAAAACTCCATCAGAACCTGCAGCGTTGAATGTTTAATCTACATAATTGCTCAGTTTTCCTTTGTCAAACACCTATTTATCTTAACAACATTTACTTCACTAGAACTTTAAATGCCGAAAATTGAAAATCACCAAAACTGGATGCTGAAGTCAGATATGGCAAAATGATTTCTATTCAAATCAACTTATGATCAAATTATGTTCAAACCAAATAGAAAAACGAGCAGCAAGTTATGTACAAAATGGATGACCAGAAACGCTCACTTAAACTTAGATGGGCTAAAACTGGGAGAGCACAAAGATGAATCAACAATTTTGTAAACGGATATGCATATAAAATAAGTATTTTTTTTAAGAATGTTGAGAAACTGGGATAAGAAAGCTGCTATGAATAACCTTTCAGTTTAGTTTTGTTAATTATATCCCAATATGTTTATTTTCAGCTTATTCTTATATAATTTTACTTTTGCACAAATTGAATGCATTTTTCCAAATTGATTGTTTGAGCTGCTTGTTTATTGAAGTATGAAGAAATGCAATATGTTAATATATCATTTATTTAACATTAATAAAAGAAAATGAATTTTCTTAAAGTCTATATAGCCAAACCCCCAAACTGATCAATCTAGATTTATCTTGTGTAATAATTTGAATAAACCCCAAACAGTATTTACTTTGCATAAACTAGTACTATATTACATGTAATTCATTTTGTGAACATATAAGCAATTCAACGTATTCGATATAGGTACATTGTATTTAAAAAAAAAAAAAGTTATATTAATCATTAACAACAATTTCGAGAACAATTTTATTACATTGTTTTCTTTTCGTGTTCCACAAGATAGTAATTTTCTTTATACATGTACTCTATTGAATACATGTATGAGGTAAATTGTAAATTTCGCATATGTACCATGCAAATTAAAAAAAAACAAACGATTTTTTCATATTTTCAAATTGTTAACTATTCATATATCACTCCATGACATGTGGTGTTAACGAACAGTTTCAAAATCAAAGGTCCAAAGAAAATTACAAAACAGGGGCAGAGCAAACAACGACCTCTTAAAATATATAGAGGTAGGATCAGGTGCCCTGGAGGAGTAAGCATCCTCTGCTGACCAGTCACACCCGCCGTGCGCCCAATGTCAATTGGTATCAAATGTCATTATCGGGGCCATCTAATATGTTAACCATTAACATTTATCTCTACATATATCTTGTAGAAATACATAAGTAACTAGTACTGTTCTTTACATATACATTTTTATTCATATTGAAAAGTTTTGTTTTTAGGTCAAAAAAGAAATTCCCATACCTGACTTACAATGCCTGTAAGCGCAAAATTGACCTGCAATGTAAGAGAGTTGCATATATTATATTATAAATTGTAGTATCAAGGTGGTTCGACAATCCAGTGCATTATTTGATGGATCGATAAAGAATCATTTTGAAATGTAACTATAGAAAAATGAGACCAATGTCGGCTTTCAATTAATTTATATGATTTTTTTTTGTATTCTTTAATAGAAACCGGAAAATCGTTTTAGCTGCGAACAGGATATTTCATAGCTAAAAATTTGGTATCAATAAATGCACAATACAATTATCTATAAATTCATGTCAAAGACTGCCATATAAAGTTTGAATTATTATTGATAAAAAAAATAATTATGAAAATGAAAATCAAGAATTGTAGATATATTTTAAACCTATGGATAAAATCTACAAGTCAACTGTATGTTGTAATGTAACAACTGCTATACTATTATATTTTAACAATAAATTGTAAAATTCAAGAAAAATTGGAAAAACTTAAATTCGAACCGATCCCGATTGTAATTAAACTGATCCCGTACAAAATCATATAAAGTTGAAAAATATCGCAATTTTTGCACAAAGTCAAGGTTGTTTATCTTTAAAATGGTTTGCTCGTTAACTGATCTAATAACTTAAATTAGACTTATCAATTTCTCAGAATAAACTGCAGTATTTTTTTAAATCTTAATTTTATATTAATTCTGATCGGGATCACCTTTTCTCAACCGGAATCGGTTCAAATTTGAAAAATTGCAATTTTTCTGAAATGTTGCATTTTTAATTCAATTTCTTTGTGAAATATCATTGTTTTATGTGACTGTTTGTTATTCTTTAGATTATATAGCTCTATCCTGTTTGCAGTCAAAACAATTTTCCCATTTCATTGAAAAAAAAAATACAAAAAAAGTCATATAAAATTATTGAAAGCCGATATCGGTCTCTGTTTTGTGAAATCATATTTGGAAAGCGATTCTTTATTAATCCATCAAATAAAATGTTGGTGTGTCGGGGAACCTCAATTAATATTCAAGTTTATCACTACAAAATAAACAATATAATGAAAAAAGACTTCTATCATTATCATGACACCGAGTAAATGGTGCTGGGTAGTGTATGGCAAAGTTTTGACAGTTAACCATTGCTGGTTGGGTACTCTCATTTCCAGGTCTGACTGCACTTTATAACCCCTTGTGCTACGTTGCCATAATTTGTTATTTACTCATTCACATAATCAAAGTCATAAAATGTCTGCTAATCATCTTTTTTAAACTCACAGTTCATATTTATTTCTTTATTTAATGTTCATCAGCGCACATTGCTGATAGAGCGTAATGCTGAATGCATGAATGAGTGCATGTTTGAATGCTGTGATAAGTCACGTGGTTTTTCTATTTTTAGCATTTATGGACCGGATTCAGGTATATGCGTCTCACTGACCAATGACAGGCGTTTATAAGTCATTAATATGCATGCATTACTAACTTCGTTCACTATATAAGCGCAAGTCCCGCCAAATCCAGTACCCCAGATTCTACCCTTTTCGGCGTTAGTTTCATGTACCATTGTATTCCTGATCATCAAAGATTCAGTATTTTATTTATTATTTAAGGTCTTGGATAACTGGTACATGTAAGACCACTGTTAAATATATATCATATTAAGTGATACCATCGGTAAATTATTATAATTGGGAAAACCATTGTGTTTTTTTAATTTAGTCAAACATGTAATACATGTAATTGTCTTTCGTCAACGTGTGGGTGTTGTGTTGTGAATGTGTTTTCTGTTTTTTTCTAGGTTTCTTTTCTTTTATCATATAAAAGCATAAGTACGAATCCAGACTTCGTTATTTCTTAAACGACCCTGTGACATAGTGCTTAATTAATTTTTTAACTTTGTAAAAGTAAAGCACATCATTGCCAAGCATTTTCTATAAGATTTTAGGGCTAATGGTTTTATTTTCATATCAAAATTCATTTTAATACTTCACGGCTTGGCATCTTTTTGTTTAGCAAAAGTCTTTTTGCATAAATCGTTGAGCACCAATTTCCTTAATCGCGTTGTTGAGCGGATCCACGAAGCTAAATGTTAATCGAAGTAAGAAAAATTATAACAAGTTGCATTGCGTGTTCACAAAGTTGTATGTTAACAAAATTTGATGTCACGAATATTAATGAAACAATTTAAACAAAACTATGATTTGTTTCTTCCCCACATGAGTCATTGATGTTGGATTATTGTAACACTGCAATTGAATTCTAATCATGAAACTTGAGATCTGTATCTTTTAAGGTCAAGACCACTCAAATAATAGGTTTGTGCATTGCTTTTCTTTTTAAATAGGACAGATTGTCTATACATAAAAGCTGAACATAAGAATTTGGCAGTTTGTCTAGGAAAGTTAGATAACAGAAAACCGGTGCAATCTGAATCTGACATGTTAAGTAATCGATTATTAAAGCCAATACTAGTAAAGAATTCGGTTCTAAGTTTTGAATAAGCTTAAATTCGTCTCCTATTGCTTCTACAGAACATATAATACATAGCCTATCGTATACTCCCTCCCCCTAAATCGCCCCGTTTCTATTAACTTTAAGATTGTTTATATCAACCGCACTCCAAAGCACATGTATAATCCAATAAACCGTTGTCTTTAAATTTATAAAATTAGTTGTCAACAATAAACCTTAATTACTAACTAAAATATGTTTTTAGCAAAATAACAGAGGTATAATGATACATGTATTATTATGGCCAATAACCCAACACAATCATATAATGTTCAATTAAAAAAAAAATTAAAGAAAAGTCGCAAACTCACATCACCAATGTTTATGTCGAATCCATGTTGTGATCTATGAATTCCTTCATCAATGGTTAAAAGATAGACTACGGAATTCCTTGTCGAGTTTACTGTAAATCTCAAAGTCTCTCCTGGATTGCAAGAACTTTGCTGTGTCGATATGCTAACCTTTTTTTCAACACAAAACAAACAAGAGGCCCATAGGCCACATCGCTCACATGAGCTATAATAGCCATAATAAAATCTGCATATATATATGTATATAAATTTTTCTCCTGCTATTGTTATGTTAAACTTTGAGCCACTTTTGTGGAAGATCTTATAGTCAACTCACTTATTAAGCGTTACAGTTCTAAAGATTTAAACATTTTTTTTACATACCTATTAAACTTACATTAAACTTTGAACCCTTGTTAGGGCCCAAGCATTGTCCAGGAGTCATAGTCTAAACAGTTGGGGAAACAATAATGTGTTAAAGTGTTTGCATATAAATAATACCATATGCATGCTGTATTATAAAATTTGTGTTTTTGAGAATGATTTAATTTTTTCTAATATATGTCAAATTGAACCCCACAATGTTGCCCCATCCTACCCCTGAAGATCATAATTTTGAATAATTTGAATGAACACCATCTGAGGATGCTTTCACTAAAGTTACAGATTTTCTTGGGAAACGTTTTTTAAAGAAGATTGTAAAAGATTTTTCTTTATATACCGGTATTTCTATGTAAAAATTCGACCACAAATGTGGCTCCACCCTATCCCCGCGGATCACGATTTGAACAAACTTGAATCCACACTATCTGAAAATGCTACCACACAGGTTACAGGTTTTTTGGCCCGTTGGTTTTTGAACATAATATTTTTAAAGAGTTCTCTCTATATATTCTTAGGTAAAAGTTCAACCCCCTATTGTGGCCCCACTTTACCCCCTTGGATCATGATTTGAATAATATTGCATCTACTCTACCTAGAGATGCTTCCACACAAGTTACAGATTTTCTGGCCAAATAGTTTGTGAGAAGATTTTTAGATATTTTTCTTTATATGTGCCTATTTAACCCCCCCCCATTGAGGCCTAACCCTTCTTCCGGGGTTGACGATTTGAAAAAAACTTTTTTTCCTTTACCCTTTTTACCCTACCTGAGAATGCTTCCACACAAGTTTCAGCTTGAGCATTTCTGGCCAAAGGGTTTTTTGAGATGATTATTTTTGAAAAATACCAACAAACTTTCAATCATTCTTAATTATTTCCGTTTGAAAGAAGGCGTGGCCTATTATTTTAAGAAACTTGAATTCCATTTACTTATTAAAGATTTGTGCCAAATTTAGTTGAAATATGCCCGATGGTTCTAGAGAAGAAGTCAAAAAAGTAAAAAGTTAACGGACGGACGGACAAACAGACGGAAGATCAGAAAAGCTCACTTAAGCTTTCAGCTCAGCTGAGTTAAAAACGAACTAATTAACACAAAAAATTCACATACAATCGAAAAGTGTCTCCAGATTAATAATATGAAAATGTTTCATTAATGATTAAAAAAAAACTTACAAAATTATTTGTTGGATTTCCTTTTACTGGTATAAATATTGAATCTTCACTAAATACCCCATTTTGAGTTGCATGGTAAATAAGTAATTGAAATTCAGGATAGAAATTTGGCTCAATGTTGAACGAACATGTAAATTTTGAATGCGTGCCTTGGCCAAAGCGCCCATGCTTGAGTTCTGTTCCTCTTGACGAAACCTTTAATAGACATTGGTGCATAATTTAGAGTAAAGAAAATTCATAATCAAAGTACTGAAAGTACTGAAAGGCGCTATGCTAGCCTTATTGCTACTCTTAAATTTCAAATGTCAATTGCAAATTAAATGTTAATATTTTTAACTCATATACAAAAAGTGAAAAAAAAAATAGTTGCATGAAAATGCATGATATTGCATGAGGCTATGACATTATATTTTAATTGTTTTGAAGAGAGCAGTTTGTAATATATGTCACAATGAACTTTTAATAAAAAAAAATCTGTTTCTAACTTGACAAATTTGTTCTCCAATTATATTTTTGTTTGTTTGTTGAAAAGCATTTTTCTTTCTAAATCCTTGGGGGCCGTAAACAAAGCTAAAGATTAATAGGTGCTGTTTCTTTTGCTTTAAGCTAATGTATGCCCGCTAAAATTTTTGTCAATTATGAATGACAATGAAAACGCAGTATATTTGTTTACTAATATAAATTACCTTTATGCAGTTAATTACATTTGCTGAATTCAATCGCGTTACGAAGATATACAATTTTAATTAATAAAAGATATTTATTTTTCTGCGAGGAAAGTAATGCCTTGTGGCAACGCACTTTTGAAAAATACTCACTTTAAATTCTTTTTGCAAAGTGCGCTAAATTTGTGATCAAATCAAACGCACTTTAAAATATTTTTTCAAAGTGCATTAAATGTGGGACCAAGTTAACGCAGTTTTAATTCTTTTTTTATCAAAGTGCGTTATGAAGGTAAATCAACATTTTCTTTCATTATCGAGACACTTAACGCACTTTGAAAAGATATGTGTAAATCACAAATTCTGGAATTGAATTTTTTATTTGTTGATCTTATGATGATTGTTAACACTAGTGAATCTCAATTATCGACTTTGAGACCGGGGTGGGGGTTAAACAATGATAAAGGTCAATTACGAGTACATCATTTAATTGATTACAGGAAGAAGGTCTCCTACCCCTCATCTTTCCTTCCAAAATTTATGATATACAGCCACTTCAAGTAAACGGAAAAACGGAAAAAGAATTACGCTTTGTTGTAAATTAAGAACAGTGATATTGAACTGGCTAAACAATTATACTTGAACAGATGTTTACTTTATCATATCGCTAAAAGGTATGCTTTTATTTCTCGGCCAGGCTTTCCTCCGTCTTTGTTAACGATTTTAAAATCCGACTTTAGAACAACATTACCCCCTATATTTTGAACTTCCCATTTAACACGTATCACTCGTTTGATCAATGCTTTACTTGAAAAGTGCTGCCAAAATCCTGTGTTCTGTGTTGCTCTGATGCAACATACCGTCTTCCTTGCAAACTGTATTAATGATGGGAAGGCTTTATGAGAACCGGACGAATATCTATTGAATCGGGGTAATATAGGATTCTAGCAGAAGTTCTTATAAAACTGAGGTGTTTTGCCTTTACTTGATATGTTAACTGTTTTGTGGAAACCGCTGGGTAGTGTTGTTCTTTCTTATTTTATATTAAGGATTATAGTTACGTGAGCTTTTTATAGTTGTCACGTGTATTACCTAATTTTATTGCGTTGTCATCAATTTAAATGGAAAATACACAGTTTTTGGTTTGATTCAAAACAGTAATTTAATCTTACGATTTGGTATTTTACAGTCAAATCAATACTTTAAATTATCAATATGCTTCCTTAACCTACCCGCGAATGTGATCATTGACCTCATTAAATTTTAATGCCAGCAGAATACGGTCAATATAAGTTATCCATGACTATATTATGTCTTTGTGTTATTATCATTCAGTGTTTTGTAAAATTGAAACAAAAAATGGTTGTCTTTAGTAGATTGATAGAAAAATTCGGACTGGAATTCTTTAAATTGTTTTAGACTGGCAAAGTTCCACAATTACGAAAATCTCTAACATAGTGTGAAATTTTGAGGGATATATTTCAAATTCTGGGGGAAAAAATCAATGGAAACTACTAAAGAAAGTAGGTAATCGACCTAGTTTTTTGAAATTGAAAAAAACCCCACTACAACTGAAACTGTATGGCATTAATTAAATCAATAAATGTTTTTTTCAGTATCTTCCGTGAGTTTTTTTTTTCATTCTGAGTAACATTATCATTAAGATGAAATTAGAATGAATCAAAATCTTACATAAACAAAAGCTTGCTTTTGTTTACAATATTAATTTTCTTATTCCATATCTTCGTACTGTTTTAATGTAGATTTCTTTAAGTAACATTTAATAATTTAGCACAAAAAACCAATCAACTTTCGCACTGCAATCGAATTATGTTGCGAAAGTTTTGAGAAGAAAAAATTATCATTCCTTTTTTTCAGAAGATTGTTAAAGTACTGTCATTTACAGAACTTAAGATTACTGAGAATCAAAATTTTGATTCACAATAATCTTAATTCTTGTATAGATTTTCCGCAGACTAAACTGAGAATTATTTTTCTATAGGGCTTATGGTGTCGGTCCCAAAAAGCTGTTTATCACAGTGGGGGGAAAGTAATCTACTGATTGGTTTGTCAATGCTTAAATTCCGAAAAAAAGTCATGGGGGTTGGAGGTGGTTACATCAAACATCTGATCTTAACTAAAAGTTCACTTGGATTGAACAGGTGTTATATATTGAGACGTCGACTCCCCAGTTGTGAGTCTTCCCCCGGAACTATATATAGAATCCCACCCCACCCTCAGATTGGCCATATAGTGGGCCTTCTCCGATTAAGTCTCTAATTATAGCCAGTCTTCTAGGGAGAGGTCTCACTATATTATCAATTTTACTTCCTTATTGATTATGAAATATACGAGTCATTAATGATTAAGGAATAATTGAAGTGAGATCAGAAAATTGTATGTTTAAATGCATTATCATCATACGTATTTAAACAAAATGTTAATACTAGTGTCATAATCTTACATTCAGTTTATCTCCCACGACTGTGAAAGTAAAGAAGGTTTTCTACATTAAATACATTTTCTCTATATGGCCCTATTGACCCCGCCCTGGGGTCTGAACCCCTGACCCAGGGGTCATAAGTTTCAAAATTTTGGTAGAGGGCTTCATGGACATTATAGCCATTCATTTAGGGGTTTTTCCACATGTGTGGGAGTAGAGAAGATTTTTAAAATTTAGCCCGCCCTTGAGGCCTCGGGGGTGGTAAAGTAATAATTATAAATTTCACAATTTAGATTCAATTTATTTTACAGATGCTTCTAACCAAATCTACACAATTGACCTTGGAGTTTACAAGGAGTTACAAATGTAAAATTGTTAACGGGCGACTCAAGTGACATAAAAAAAAAACCTTCCTGCTCCTCACTGATCGATATTTTATTTGAAATCGTAAATTTAAACAAATCAATCTCAGACAAATAATCCTTTAATCGTGCTTCATTCCAGTGTGCGCGGGTACTTGTGTGTATGCGTGCATTAATGGATATACATACATACGTTTTTATAAAAATTAAGATAGGGCCTAAAATTGTCTGGGATTTCTTTGAACAGATATATGTATTCGGCATGTTTTGTACTTAAATCATTTGCCACTAAATTCTTATGTCTTAATTTATTTAATACAGCCAGTCCAATTTTGAAGGAAATTAGTACCTAAACACCTTGAAATTGAGCCTTCAATGATAATATGCTATTGAGTTTACTAATGTCAGATTGCCAGAGGTAAAGTATAATGCTTTAATTAATTGATACAAAACGGTTCCACTTCCACATGAACATCATTGATATAAATGTAACCCAATCCGAACACGTAAAGGGGGGATGCACACTTTGGTCGGTATGGGGAAAAGGCTCACTCCCGGGGGTGGGGGTCTCAGTATATAACACTGGAAGCGAAGCTGTCTAGCAAAATTTATGAGTGCATAAATGCTTCAAATCTTAAAAAGCATTAGAGGTCATAAGGCACAATTTATGATTTTCCTATAAATGTAGCTATATACTTTATCGATTAACTTCCAGTGCCAGTTGTATTACTTACAATATACCAGAGAGGGCCTGTAACTCGTTTCTTAGTAGAAATGTCAAAACTAGCAACTTTCCCAATCTGAAATATTAAAGAAATGGTTTTTTTTAAAATTTCAATCGATTCTGGTATTTTTAAAGAGGCTGGATGGTCAACAAATTGTCATATAGATTAAACTGTAATCTTTTCATATTCTTAATTCTTATTTCTTTTAAGTCGTATTATTTAGCCAAGAGGAATACCAAATATTTTAGAATAATTACATTTTCCCGTGGTTTTGTCTACGAATCGATTTTGTAATGTATAGTCCGATTAATTTCATCAATGACTATTTCAATATTTAAGGTGGCTTGGTGGTCAACAAATTAACCATCAGATTCACTCCATATTTTCAAAAATGATTTGTTTAGCTATAAACTTTAATTTAGTAAAGAAAATGTCATTTATTTTAACTTAAAAATTTGAATGCTTTCCTATATCTTTATATAAAGCTCTTTTTTTACGGAGATTTATATAATCTAAAAATGGCCATGAACCTCAAGGACTCTTAAACGAACAATTTCTGAAAATTACATAAATATAAGTAATAAGGAATCATTATTTAAATATCATAAGGTGATCAAGTATGGTTAGGCGTGATCGAATCTATCATAAAACCCTTCAGGATTATTTGGACGGATCATCTATGTCTGTTTATATATATATATATATATATATATATATATATATATATATATATATATACACACACACACACATACATATATATCAGCATTGATATATACCATAGTTCAACAAAACTTCTTCTAAGTGTTCACCCTGATAAATAGAATAATTTGAAAATTACGAAACAAAATATGGTGAAATTTTTAACATTTCGTAACTAATATGTCTTTTCATGAATAGTACACGATTGAAATAAATTACCTGTGACGAAACGTCAAAACCATTAATTCGTCTTTTTCTGCGCGAGCTTAATATGATTGGAAATTTTTTGTGATTGATATTAGTCTTTAGTGATAGTTAAAAAAAAAGAAGAAAAAACACTTAACATGGCCAAAATGATAACTGAGAAAACAGACAGAGCCGTTTGAATATTGGTGTCTGCATTGTTTCTACGACAGATTGTTTCCACTTTAAATATGCTGTTTATTTTGTCCTCGACGTTGTTTTAAACATCAAGCAATCCAAAGGAAACGTTATTTTGATGTAACTTTTCTTTTCCATAAGTGTAACGTCATTTCTATCGGTAATTTAAAACAATCCAAAATCTCTGAGCGAAATTCAGCCAAACCGGAAGTGTTTGTGATGTTCAGCAAAGGTCAATGTCTCGGGTCGCAACCAGAGGTCAAGTTCAATGCATCGTTTTTAACTATTTGAAAGTTAAGTGGAAATCAGTCACCAATACGACAAGACAAATACATGTCTTATTTCATATAGTAAATACATTATACTGGGTGAACACTTAGAACTTTGGTACAGTGTATACACATTTACATGTATATCTCCTTTGGGTGAGATCATAATTGATGCCTTATTTTGAACTATTGAACATGACGTAATGTTGCAAACTTATTTTGTAGTTAACAAGATATCGACACAAAAGCTTTCTAGTGATGTGTTAACATAAATCCACCCAAAACGTCATGTCAATACATTATATAAAATAAAATCGACTGTTTCTCCTTATATTGATGATCCGAGTTTTTATTTAATTCAAATTAATAATTTGTTACATGTTTTTCAGATAGTTCTATTTTATGGCTTATCATAGTTTAAAATGATATGGTTTTCAATATAGCAAAAGTGCTGTTGCATCATTATTATATACATGTAGCTTTAAAAGAAATTACCACACTGTAAGGATTCCTAGGAAGTATAACAAGTCCTCTGTTTCTTCTGGGAGCAAACAATGTTTCCAATGCCTTGTCAGCACCATTATAGGTCTAAAAAGAAAAAAAACCACGCATTTTCTTAAATAACTTCTAATACATATATCTTTAATATTCTTACCTGAAAACTTATAAGATGATTATAAAACTTGAATTTGTTTTATCTCGTACAGTCTACTTCATTTCAACGAGAGGACTTGGAATAATTTAATTTCATTTGAAACATTTTAACCTTAATATTCAGGAATCAATGTTTTTGTATCCTTAACAAAATTGGATTTGAATATTTAAAGACTTTCGCCTTGGTGAATCGTGTGGGGTGTGAAGTGGGGTGTGAAGGTAGAAAGCATTTATTTTGCTGAAAATTACAATGATCGCTACATTCATTGTCCATATTAAACTCCAGCATTCTCTCTCTCTCTCTCTCTCTCTCTCTCTCTCTCTCTCTCTCTCTCTCTCTCTCTCAAATTATCCCTGTTACATGTAATTGAGTTAATGTACGTTAATTATTGATATTTTTGTTTTGTACGTTTCACAAAGCAAATTCTTCCATTAATGGATAATAATTTTATACTACAACTATTTGTAAGTTATTTCTGGCGTCAGTCCACGCGTGCAGTCCATTTTCTTGATGCAGCTATTAAGTTACGATCGATCACGAAATACATGCATGTACTTTTTAAAAATTTATTTTACAGCGATTGATGAATAATTTCTTCAAATTATATTAATATATATCTCCTTAGCACGAATGTTAGCACGAGGGGTAATTGATGTCCGAGGAAACCGGGGTACCAAAGCTTACCCACGTGTCCAAGCCGGCGACCATCATACCCTTTCACATACAACCGCTGTCGATCAGGGGATCGAACTTGGGTCGTAGCGATGATAAGCGAATGCATTGTCAACTGTGTTACTTGGACATCCCGTGTTATAGCTGCAGGTCTGTAGCTCCCGGTCTGAAAATATTCGGATGGACGACCTGGGAGCTACAGTGCCTCCCATAATAAAAACCTGCGATTTACGCCGCACAAAAAGGCGCTAGTTTTGGGCTGATTAACCTTATTTCCACACAAATTCTGTGAAAACAATTAGTACCATTAAAATTTTCAGGAAATTTACTACTGAAATCGTCACTTTACTTTGCCTCAGACTTTCTCTTAAACATGCTAACCGACCTCGAAAAATGAAGTATATTAATTTACGTCGAGAGCGAGAGTCGCCATTTTCCCATATAAACAAACTGCACTACTTCACTTTACGGGGCTAGTGATGGTGTTTAAATGAATATCAGAGGCAAGTAAAGTGACAATATCAGTAGTAAATTTCCTGAACAATTAATGGCACTAATTGTGTTCAAAGAATTTGTGTGGAAATAAGGTTAATCAGTCCAAAACTAGCGCCGTTTTTTGTGCGCCGTAAATCGCAGGTTTATACTATGGGAGGCACTGTAGCTCCCAGGTCGTCCATCCGAATTTTTTGCAGACCGGGAGCTACAGACCTGCAGCTACCCATGTTATTACACCCTAATGATGTAATTTACGCATTATCAAGCTTAAAAGTAATATGTAAACGGCGTGACCGTTGGACCGAGCGCAGATTTAACACAATGCAGTTTGATTTTTTTATGTAGAACAAAATTTATTTGAAACGCACACAGTAAGATCCGCGTATCCGCCTGTCTACTCAAATCATAAGTCAAAGTTAAACTAAACGTCGTGTGCTTAGTCTACATTATGACGTCATGTTTCATTCGTAAAACAAGAGACATAAATAACATGTAATAAATAAAATGTTATTTATGTCTCTGGTAAAACGTAAGAGTTTTGTCTTCGGAAATAGCCGAAGAAAATTTCTTGATTCCGAGAATTATTTATTTCTTCTTTCAATGCTTATAATTTTCCCAAGTTGATGAATTGATTTTTTTCTACTTTACTCAGTCTCTTAAAGATCGGTTCATTGATTGTAATGATTTAAAAAATAATTTATTTTCCATCTAATAATTTGATAAGACATACGTGAAACTAGTCGTATTTCTTGATTAAAGCACTGTTTAAAGTTGTATAATTTGCACAGTCAATTATTTCCATATAATTACTTCCAATTAAACATTGGAAAGTTTGAAATAGGGTTTAAGTGGCAATAAACATCGATAAGTACAAGTCATTTGATGATCGAGTTAACTATTTAAAAATTTGTTTAGCCCTTAGTACCCCAGATTCAACTCTCATTTTTCACTAATTTTCGTATATATATGTGTTACCATTAAGCCTCGCTGCGCTCGGTATTACAGATGACATTTAACAATATTTACCTCTACCGAGAATTTTTCCCTCTATTTCTTAAAAAAAACCCCAGATCGTGGTTCATGCCTCTATAGAGGCTGTCAGGGCTGAAATCTACATGATCCAGTTATAACCAGTTTATTGAAATGGTCTTAATCGAAACCTTCAACAACGTCAGAAAAATCACGGACTGCACGAAATAATCATGATGTTGTCAGACTCATAATTCCATATAAGACGACTTTATTTTATCTAACGCACTGGTGTACATAAACAAGAATTTTTACAGATAAGTACTTACCATTATATTCAGTTCAGAGGCATACTTTGAAGGCATCAGAGATAATTTCCCATAGCCTTGGTTGTCAACATTTAACGACCTGGATATCCATTGATTGGTAAGAATGACGTATTTATACACGTTGTGGCATGTCCTTAGTTTCTTTTCGATTATTTTGACCTTTACAGGCATTGTAGATGTTTTTAAGTTCTGAAACTTGAGCTGGAATGATGATAATGATAAAGATAAAAAAGAGGCCCGTGGGCCACATGGCTTGCATTGATAATTGATAACCATTATTTTGTTTGTTCGTAATGGTGGATTTTTTGTATTTCCTTTTATATTATTTATATCATAACACTTAGATTTCTAATAGTAGCTAAAAAGATGTTTGAATTTATATCTATTAAGTGTCGTATTGTAGTTGGAAAATGTTTTTTTTTTAAAATTCCATTACAATTCTTGTAAAACTTATACACGTAATCATTCCTTGGGTCCCATTATTCTATTTTACAAAATTACATGCCTGCTTCAAAAAGGATAATTAAATTTTACCAACTCGTCGAATCTATCTTATTAAACTATCGATTTAGTACAATTTTCGAAAGTCCCTCAAATATTTTCGTTCTCTAATCTGGCGTCTCGAAACCACGAAATTCAAGACTCCTTTCCTAATGCACAGTGATTCCAAGCTTCTAATAGTCGCTGTGAAATAAGATTTGGACACAAAAAACTTACATGTTTGTACACAGGTACGTTAGACGTAGGAAAAATTAAATTATTTAAAAGGAATTTTCTTTATGTATTGAAACCCTCCTTTTACTCTTATTCCCAGATAGAAAAAAATATTTATTACATGTAAGTAGCAAATTTAAAATATTTCTTTATTCATCTATTAAAATAGCCTACTGTATAACGATCGAAGAATAATATTCTACATACGGCCTTAAGTTTGCATCATTATGAAATTAATAACGTCCTGATCAAATGCTATAAATGGGGCTAGGAATTTTCTTGCAGGTTGATTTAAATGATTAATATGTTAAAATAGTAGAGTTTATTCTGTTTTTATCGATTTATTTAATAATTCTACATGTACGTGTCAGATGTTTGTCCACATTTATGCCCATCTGACTACCCATAATCATGCTAATACCATCTAAAACATTTGCATTGCTTCCACAAATTTCATAAATTTTATGTTGTTCAAATGTTTTTTATACTAATTCTTAAAATATTGTTTTATCCACCATAAGGATTATGTCCTCGGGGATCATGATTTAAACCCATCTTAATGTGCAATATTCATGGAAGTTTTAACAAACGTTGACAATTATCAAACTATAGCTATTTGATTCTTGAGAATATTTATTTCTATATTCCATCTGGAAAGGTGCATGAATAGTTTCTTATCCAAATAATAATAATAATAATGATAATAATAATAATAATAATAATAATTTTTTTTATTCGTTTGCTTAAATTTTGCCATTCGTGTAGCACGTGAAGCTGCCTGTTTAAGGAATGGCTCTATTATAATAACCTAAAGAGGCACTGTCGCGTTTGCATTTTGAACAGCATTACAAATATTGTACAATTCGTGAAACTTTGGTGGATGTGGTGTATTGATATCGGTAGAAGACGCTCTAATGAACATGACAAGATGCAAATGACTAAATGTTTATGTTATCAGGTTGATAAGGAGTGTAAAATGACAATGTGGAAAAAAGTTTGACGGTTGGGGGAGGGGGGTGTTGTTGACGATGTTGTAGATAATGATATGCCCCATACTTGTAGCAGTTTGTCTTTCGGGAACTTTTTTTTTTTAAATATGAAGATGCACTCACTAAATTTTGGACCAATATTTGTATAATAGGTCATGGAGAAGCTAAACATGTTTATTAAAGGATAAATACCAACACAAGACGACCGACGACAGACAAAACAGATAGCAAAAGGTCATCTTAATTATATAATAAAAGTAATCCAAAAACTTGATAATGCATGTATATCATTTTTGCTTACAAACGTTACGAATGGTAAACCAGGTTGAAAATCGTTCCTCTTTGGTTCTAAAGTCCACTTCATTTTTCCATCGCGTTTGAGTTTTACGATAACTGAATTAATAACAGTGCTTCCTGTTGAGGGGTCGCTGACTTTAGCAACGACTTCCATATCATTTTCGTACATTATTGTGCTTGAGTTTAATGGTGTTGACTTAGTAAATTCTCCAGTAATCTGTAATAAAATCAATTTTGTTCCTTTTGGACTAATTTTAAAATCATTAATTCAAGAACCCGCGAAAAAACTATCAACATAAACAATTACTTACATCAACAGCGTCGTCACTTAAGAAAAGATCGGTATTCCTAATTTTCGTCACATACTGAAGGCGAATAACACCGGAAACTGGTTTTCCAAAAAAATACCTATAAATTTGAACATTTTAAGAAAGTGAGTTTAATTTCTTTGCTGTTAATTGCTTTTTTATTTGTTCTCAGTCAAATAACTAATTGCATTGCATGAGAGAGAGAGAGAGAGAGAGAGAGAGAGAGAGAGAGAGAGAGAGTGCAAACAAACCTAGCTTTAATTTTGCAATTAAGATTTCTTGTTGATCTGGTATAAAATAGTGGACAGGTAATTTGAACCTTGAATTTCGGAACCACTGTTGAGGCAAATAGGAACTTAATTTTTTCTTGCAATCAACATGAAAAATGAAGTACTTAGACAAGGGAATCATCAAAATAATTCAACGCTGTACAAACTCACCGTATTTTCGCACTTCAAATTCTTTCTCAGTTTTTCTTTTCTAAAGAAATATTTAAAACTACAATATTCGATTTTTATTAATAAACTAAATTAAACTAAATAAAGTATTAAAAACTCTCGTACCTTGATTTCAACTACTACACGCCAATGTCCATTATTTGAGTCTCTGGGTATTTGAAAATTCCTGCTGTATACTCCTTTTATACCACGAACATCTAACCATTGCTGAACTGTCTTGTTTTTACCATCCTTTAAAAAATCAGTTTAAATACAAGTCGTTCATTTATATTAACTTTCTAAATAGACAACAAGGAGTATGTAAAGTATTGCTCATGAAATCTACGAAAGCTTAGACATTCGTACCAATATTTCTACGTTGAACTGCCCTTTGTAAGGTTTTAAACTTGGAAGGAGAGCAACCACTCGCAATTTTACTTCAAAAATGAAACAACATGTTAGTTTAATCAAACTATATCATATATATTTATATTCATAAAAATAGAACATTTCTTAATTTTTATTGTATTGAAGTTGAAAACAACCATTCTCTTTTTCGGCATACATTCCTCTATCTGTCTGTATGAGAACTACAGATGTGATGGGGTCAAACTTAATAGATGACCTAATTGACCCCCCACTGAACGTGAGTTTTGCCCCCGTAATATCTGATGCTGATAAACTTGATGGCACCTGAATTGAAATAAAATCGTATTACTAAATCTTATTACATAGCATTTCGTCAAATTTTATAATATGAATTTATTAAATAATGTTATACTTACATTTATCATCACATAGTTCTGCTTTCCTAAAAAAAAAGAAAAAAAAAAAAGAAATCCGCATTATACATTATACTTTCTGTAAATTTCAAAGTTATATATCAGTTTCCCGTTGCTATGATTTTTAAATACTTGCCATATGTTACAACTGAGGTATTTCGAAGTACATTTACTCCATTTCTTCCGAGAGTTAAATGAACAGTTTTTTGTCCGTATTTGAGTAAGTTACAAGTCACTATAACAGGGGACCCTGGCCGGTAAATTCCAGGAAAAGCTGCTATCAAATCACTATAACGAATAAGCAGTTGGACAACTTAGATAAGTAATACTAAGAAAATACCTTTTAAAATTTACATTATATCATTTCATGTTAAACGAAAACACGTTTGCTTTTCATACCTTCCTGTTGCCTTTTCTGAATACCAGATTGTTGTAATTAATACCACTAAAAGACCATCACGAAGAATCTTGAAGGAAAAAATTAATGAAAAGCAATAATAAGAGAAACAAATTGTTTTCTTTCGAATTCTCTCTTTTTTAAACTTTACCAGAGGAACAATTACAAACATCTTAATAATCATTTGCAAAAAAGAAGTAAAGCGTTAATTAATATCAATGGATTAAATAAATTAATACAAACCATTTTGATAAATCAAATCAAATATTTGCTTTATCGAATCATTACATGAATGAAAAAACAAATTCTGTATCTGGGCGTTTGGTCAAAATGCAACAGATTGTACACTTATCTATTACATATATGAGCACGCAAATGCATCATTTAGAGTATGACATGTACACTACTTGAAAACAATAATCAACACGTATGAAATTTAATACATGTGTTACTGTTTACAAAGTAAACGCATTGCTAATGAAGATATGCCACAAACAAAAATGTTTTCTTCTCAAGCACATAATTTTACTACAGTCAAGTTAGATCCCATATTTATTGAGACCCTGTTTAAGGACAGTTTACTACTGTTTATATTACTAGATATTGAAGAGAATCTCAGAAAATCCTAAAACATCAAAATATCTATGTAATTGTTTCATATTTCATAAATCTAAACTTTTAAAAATTGATCACTGATGAATATACAATGTACATTTAAAGACCATAGAGTGCGTTTTGTTAAATCACTTACCTATATGTGAATTATCTCTACACTTCAATGCAAACTACCGGTACATACATGTAGTATATATTTCCATTATATTTTTGTGCATTAAAATCTAGCGTGTTCTGTTTTTTAGTTACAAGAAGAAATACCACAATAAAGTTTTCTGTCATCAATTTTTGTATTTTAATGAGGTATAGCGCCTTTTCCTTTTATTTTGCCTACACCCGTGTTTCATCGGAAAGTACCTGTTACTAAAAATAGATACAGGTACTTGTCGCAATACTTAATTACTGATTTTATAATGGTGTCTGCAACCACTGATTTGTCATAAATTCAGGAAACCTGCATTGAGAAATGAATACTGAGTATATATAGAGCTCAAGGTATAAAGTCAGTTGATATTCCGAACTGTGATAACTTCAGCAAAATGCAATGAATATAATTTCTTATAGAGTATAGTGTTACTGAGGGGATCTCTTCACAAAAAATCGTACGTTTAATCGTAGACGTAAGTTTGACGTAAGTTTTTTTTAGTAAGATTTTAGTTATTCACAAAATGTCGTACGTGTGACGTTACGTCAAAAAATAGTCGTAAGTTTATGAAATATGGCAGTTCTACCATCATTTTGTCAGAAACAAAATTAATAGAAGAAATTCTTATTTGATAACGCTCTATGGTTTACCATTAAAAGACCATGCAGAGCTCCTTTTGTATCCCGATAGTAAAATATATTAATGGTGGTTGGAATTTATTTTTCTTCATCTTATTTGAAATACAATAATAATCATTCGAGTATACAATTCATAAATACCATAAGAAACTATGCACTTAAAGATATATGCAACTTAAAGTCATTTGGAATATTCCGAATCTCTTATTACAACATGTAAATTACATGTCTATAATTGATTATTGGCGTTAACAGAAAAAAGATTACCGGTATGTATTGAGACAGGACACGTCTTTTTTCAATAAAACAACTTTGACATGGGCTCTAATGTAATTGCAATTTTAATGTATTATGCACCATCAATTCCGAGTATTTCGAAACAGTATTAGGTAAAACTACGAAAATTATTTGATAATATAGGTGCCTTTTTTATTCCTACATATGCATTAAATCAGTAAAACTATAGTCATGTGCATACACACTGATTAAATGCTAGTATGTAATGTAATCAGCGTACTACATGTACATATCATGCGCGGATCTAAAAAGGGGGGGGGGGGGGAGGGTTCAGGCGGACCCCCCCCTCTCTCTCTCTCTCTCTCTCTCTCTCTCTCTCTCTCTCTCTCTCTCTCTCTCTCTCATCGCCTGAAAAATTGAAGTTAATTAATTTACATAAAATAAGTAAAAAATATGCCTCCGATCTCCTAGCAAACAAAATTATCTTCGAAGCTTAGTATACTCTAAAAATTGTTTGGGATCCACGCATGTATATATAGTTACAAATACATATTTAAGCGCATGTATTAGTGTTTAAATTCATCTGTTAATCCAAACCTAGATCGACTTTTCTAGTGCAAGCATACTTGTAAACTATTGTCATATCATTAAAAAACAATTTAACAATAAATATTGGTGAAATGCGCTAATTTATATAGCTGTGGTTATTCAATGTGTACACATATAATTCATAATACCGAAGTCATAAGTGGACATTAGCTCTGACGTTAGATTATTGTGGTGTAAATAAAAAGAAGATTTTATAAATGCATGAACGTCAATATATATATATATATATATATATATATATATATATATATATATATATATATATATATATATATATATATATATATATCTTGTAATAGCAATATACCAAAACTTAAATCCTTAGTATATTGATTTAACATTTTCCCTGATCTATAAATAGTGCATCTACTCTAGCCGATGTTCCTAGAAATTGCTGATGAAAAACCATAAATGTAAATAGTGCTGTTTTGTGGGTTTACTTACAACTATTATATTTCAAATCAAAATTGTAAATGAATATGTTTCTTAAAATGAAGAAAAAATTGAAGTCTTCTATTAAATAAAAGACTTTATCTAGTTCAATTACAACAACACTATCGACAAAAAAATGAAGCTCGATCCTAATATCTGAATTAAACTTTTCCTTATATTTTTCTGTGCATGGGGGGGGGGGGGGGGGGGGGGGGGGGGGGGAGAAAAAAATCCTTTTCATCCATGGCTGGTTCTTGGGAATAATATAAATTCAGAAAATAAAATTCGAGCTGTAAAACTTTAATATAATAATAATTTAAAAGCATATAACAAAATGTTATAAATGTTATATGCTAAGAAATACATATATATATATATATAGATGTCTTTTTAAAAATATAATTATCATAAATTTGCCCAATATGACAAAAAATGTTGATAATTTTCCCAATTGAGGGGTCCCTGTACCAAAAAGTGCTGTGACATCCCTGCTATGATAGAAATATGTGTCAATGTAAGGAGAAGGTGTACATTTTCTTCAGCAACCTAAATTTGACACTTGCTTTACGGTGATTCATCAAGCACACAGTATATTTTTAGTTAAATAATTAAAAAAAAGATTTTTGAGAAGGATAGGGCGTAATTCTTGTTTTTTTTTATTACGCTGGTTGTATAACAATCCCGACTGTTACAGTAATTATATTGTTGCGTCCTTGAAGCCGTCTTAATTTCATAAATGTTTAATTGCGTGAATATGAGCACTTGTTGTTTTAATTATATAATCAGAAGATATATACGTCTTCTATTAATAAAATATTGTTAAATGAAAGCAGGAACATTTTTAGATTTAGCATTTACTTGTCAGATAAAAAGTAGTTTTACGAAGTTTGTTTATTTGTAGTTACCGTTAGGTTTCTTTTAAGACAAACTGGAAATGCCCTTTAATGTGTAAATGTCGAGTAGATACGGTAAGCATAATTATTTCCAAATTTACTCCAGCATACGATGTTTATATTTTAAACAATAAATCAACACGGCAGTATTGATTTATATATTGATAATGGATATTTAATAAAGTTTAGTTAGTTGATCAGTGGCGTAGCTAGAATTTTTTTTAGTGTATTCAAAATCGACAAGGAGTGCAGGGGGCGAAGCCCCCGGGAAGTCTTAAGACCCATGCTTTGCTAAATTCTGTGTATTCATTTGCGTTTTTACGTAAAGGGCGCTACGCCACTGTTGATTGATCATTAATTTTAGCTGATATTAATAGAAACTAAATTCAGATTCTTTAAAGACAGTTATGAATATTAACTTTCATACAAAGTTATGACGTAGAATATGATGTGCGTCATTGAACAAAAAGATATGCACTGAATGCGCGTTGTCAGAGAGCAGACCCCAGAATCATGAAGCAAACTTAGACTTAAGTCAAAACTTGTATACTGTCTGAATGTCCCCTGATCGAAAACACTGACAAAATTGAAATGCTTTTAAAAGTGTTGTTAAATACAAATTTCAATTATCATTTTAAAATAAGCAATTACATTATAACTCATTGAAATTTTGACTTAAGTCTGAAAATGCTTCATGATCCTGAGGCCAGAATCCTAATTAGCAGACAGTCGTAAACAGATTATCGTGCTAGCACCGAGTAAAGGTATGAATATGTAATATAAATTATATGTATTTGTGTTGAATTAATTTATTTTTTAGAAATGTAGAAGAATTTACAGTAAGAATGTAAAAGTAAAGAATATTGAAATAATGTATTAGTTTACAAGTTTTAGGAAATATGTAGATGTCACAATCAGTATATATTTGTTCATGTATGTAATTTCCTATAGGGTACCTCTGGTTTTTTATTTCATGTTTATATCCTTTTGGTGCCTCAATTTTGTCACTTCAGGTATTGGTCAATAATGGATTATACTCGGGCTGTTCTATTTGTTTACTATGATACTATAAATACCCATGTTTTTGAGCCGGGGTCCATTAGCACGCACTGCAGTACTAGCACGATGTGTAACTGAGCGTACTTTTACGGTAACCAATCTCCATTAGGGGTAAGTTCGTTTTTTCTTTATACTTTAGTCTTGTTTGTAATATTTAAGTAAGACTTTAGGTATCTGTTTTTGTATACGTGTTCGATAGTATTTTCGGTTTAACGTTTTACATACTTGTTTATTTACCGTAGAGTTATGGTGCGTTTGTATGACAAGCGTGGTTTGCTAGTTTATTTGTAAGTTAATATTTTATAGTCTAATACGGAGTTATTGATCATTCATTGACTGTTTTGTAATGTTAAGGGGTCTTATACACTTAACTATATTGCATGTTAAGAGGTCTTATACGCTTAGCTGTGACAGTGTTTGATAACGTTAAGGGGTCTGATACACTTAACGGTTTTGTAGAGTGAGTAATGTTCGTTGTGATTGTATGGTGTGCTGTTGCGGTAATTAGGTGAATTAGTATATTATAATAGTGAAACGTTTAATTGAAAATATTGTTATTGATATTAAATTTAAAAGGTTCCAGCAAGGTTCCAACAAGGTTCCAACAATGTTCCAGTGACGATCCAGCAATAGTCACCAGTATTCCGGTATTCTACATCTTACCACCCGTGTAACCTTCTTCGTGTATTCATTTACTACACTGGAAGCCGGTGGGCGGAAGCCGTCATTTAGGACATGGTACCGAAGGAGGACACGTCGGACGAACACTGGATAGACGCTAAGGACACGTCGGACGAACACTGGATAGACGCTAAGGACAAATTTACCACCATAGGAGGTCATGATGGATCTGATGTCATAAACATTTTTTTTTTTTTGTGAATATGTATTTTTGTAAATTTATTGTTTTATATAAATTATATAGATAACTAGAGCAGTGTTCTTTGCAAAGCAACGAAGAGGTCTTCCGTTACAGCTTCGAGTCGAGAAAGGATTGTCAAACAGTCTGATAAAAACCACTCCCTTTTCTTTGCACTTGTCAGGGCCTGACAGGTATTGATTGGAGGTCATCTTCACACGATTACTTCTGACCAATCAGAGCTTTAGAAAATCAATAGGAACTCTTCAAAGGAGACAGACAGATTAATTCATGTCCATTTATATGTAACTTCCAGAATAAGTATTGAAGATATGCACCTAAACATTAAACATATAAAGCTATGTCTTTGGTAAGTAGGAGTATATTTAGATTGTATGCAAATGTGAAGGTCTTGTAAAGATGACCTGTTGTCGATACCTATCAGACCCTGACGAGTATAAGAAGAGGGATGGTTTTAATTCGATTAGACTGTCAATATGATAATAGTACGTTCAGAAAATCGAAAACGAGGCTCAGTTTCAAAGTATTATTTTTATACCAGGCAAGTTCTCTTTTAACTTACTTCATGTTTACATCAAGTTAGGATAAATTTTTTTTTAAAAAAACTTCATATATGTGCATGTATATAATTATTCCGAACACAAACACAAAGTGATAAATACGTTTATGTACAACTGATTGCACGATACAAACTGGGCCTAGCTCTATATCAAAGTGTAATCAACACAAATTCCACTGCGCTAATGCATGAAACAAACAGTGTTATGTCTGATAAACATTTCCCTGTACTCATATTTACAGCTCTACTGCTTACTAAGGGAATAATTTATGTAAAGGGCAGTGTTAAAATTAAACAATTGAAACGAACACAAATTGTAAATAAACGATGACGCCTTCTCCCGCCTTAGGGTGCGCTTCACGAGAGGTGCTCAGCAAGAGAGACAACTCTCCGTATAACGTTAGGCCATACAGCCACTCAGCATCGTTTTTGCTAGGGGGAACATATGTTTCCGAAATCTTGACAAGCAAATCCTCAAAGTCCTATTCCGTGGTGGTGGTAGTGGATGGGGAAGCTGTGAGGCAGCTGTATCTTCTATTGTTTAATATGCTTTTGTTTTAAATTTTCTAGAAAAAATTTTGCTTTCTCCTTAAAAGTGTGTGTGTGGTGGGGGGGGGATGCCCCAAAATCCAATTTTCTAAATGTCAATTTAAAAAAAATTTTGGTTGCGAGGAAGGGGGGAGCAGTGCTCCCACTGGATCAATTAGAGGTACTGTGAGCAAGCTAACAAATGATACCCCCGCTAAGAAAAAATCATAACTCAGGTATTTCTCTACTAGAAAATAATTGATGCTTCTATTTCTTATTGTAACACTGAACTTGCACAAATGACCAAAGCTCAAGTCAGAACATATTTACAGGTCACAAGCAATCTTTGTGTCAAATTTTAGCTTCTGATCATTTCTATTAAGATTATGAAATATTTCTTCCACTGACCTTGAATTTGCAAAAATGATCTTGGGACAAATCATTACACACCCTCAGGTTATAAGCCATCTTTGTGTGAATTAGAACCTTCAATGTTTTTCCATAAAAGTTATATAGACCAGACACGAATTTTGCACTTTTCCTGTCAGTTTCCTTAATCTTGTCCAAATGATCTTGGGTCAAGGTCATGACATACCCTCAGGTCATAATCAATCTTTTTATGAAGTAAGAACTTCCAATGTTTCTGCATAAGAAACTAGGATATGGACAGGACACGAATTTTGCACTTTTCCTGCCAGTGACCTTGACCAAATGGCCTTACATCAAGGTCATTACAGACCGTCAGGTCATAAGCAATATTTGTGTGAAGTAATAACTTCCAATGTGATTCCTATATAAGGTGATTCCTATATACCCCCCAGAATTCGTTTGCGGGGGGTATAAAAATCCTTTTCGCCACTTTAGTGCGGCACAAAGAACGACCTATGTTTTACTGTCATTTCTATCGAATCGCATGTACATGTATATGTGTTTACTTAGTTATTCATATTTTGTACTGTTTAAATATACATGTATTGACCAATGCATTGTATGTACATTTGCACTCGGAACCCACGAGTTTTCTATCGGTTACAATACCTTAAAAGCAGTATAACGGATAGGAAAACCGTGGGTTCTGACGATGTCTCCTCATTGACATTTGACAATTTGCATCACTACATGATTTCCAAGTGGTAAGGTATCAACGCTTTTGAAAAGTTAAGATACTGAATTTCTACAGTTCTAAGTTTGAGGTAAAAAAAAAAAAACCCAACAATTTATGATGAAACAAAATCAAAAATACCTTTATGGACTCATACACATAAATAAGAAGAGGAGCAAAAGCCATAAAGACATTATTTCTTTTGTTCTAGATTATTTCTGAGTTAACAAGCTACAAGTTTACAATCTCCTATTTTGACAGGCCAGATGTAAAAATAAAATATTTTGCTTGGTTTTCAGTCAATTAAGTTGCATCACTATCTCATACTACACAGCTTCAATAAAATGTTTTTAATCAATGTGCATATAAAAATAAATAAAATCCCCAAGAACACATATTTATCTCACTTAAGTGTAACTTTAAGAAGTGCATATATTTTTTGGGAGGAAAATATATCGCTATATTATTGTTTGTAAGTTTGAGGTAAAAAAAAAAAACCCAACAATTTATGATGAAACAAAATCAAAAATACCTTTATGGACTCATACACATAAATAAGAAGAGGAGCAAAAGCCATAAAGACATTATTTCTTTTGTTCTAGATTATTTCTGAGTTAACAAGCTACAAGTTTACAATCTCCTATTTTGACAGGCCAGATGTAAAAATAAAATATTTTGCTTGGTTTTCAGTCAATTAAGTTGCATCACTATCTCATACTACACAGCTTCAATAAAATGTTTTTAATCAATGTGCATATAAAAATGAATAAAATCCCCAAGAACACATATTTATCTCACTTAAGTGTAACTTTAAGAAGTGCATATATTTTTTGGGAGGAAAATATATCGCTATATTATTGTTTGTAAGCCAAGTGAACAATGGTCTTTCAAAGAAATAAGAAAAATGTCGACACTTGCAGTACTCTGATGATTTCTATGGCGACCGACTACATTGCATCATATAATCGTATTTCCTAACTTCTAATCCAGAGAACCAATTTTATTTAAGATCTTTGACTTAAAACTTTTAACTTATAATATTTATTTTATTCTGTTCACAACTATAGAAGTTTAGCGTGTTCAACAGTTTAATTTATAAGCCCCATTCTCAGATTACGATCTCGCACCTTTAACGTGAATTAAGATGACTGACTTCTAGTTAGACTAGATATCTAATTGTTTAACAATTGACCACTGCAGTGAAAGCAGCCTTCTAAGTGTTTACTCAATTACATATCAATTGATGATCTGCAGCCATAAATAACCTGGGGCTATATACGTTTTGAGCTGTGTGCGCTAAAGCGACACGAGATTTTTGGTCGCATGTGGGATAGAATAACACAGGCTGATCGAATAAAAGAACGGATGGGAACATTTTACACACAATAGGTCACCAAAAATTGATATTCGCCTCATTTGGATTCCTTTTCGCCAGTTTTGAAAAAAAAGTCAGCATGAGCACTTAACAGGGGTGGTCAACACAGCAATGAATTCGTTTTCATAATGAAACAAACGGCCATGTAGAAGTAGTACAAAAGTGATTATGTGATCGCTAGAATCAAAAGAAAATTTGTTTAAAACTCATGTGAATATTCTTTTAAAAAATCACCCAATCCCTCAATTCCGGACATTTCTTTTATCGTGCCAGCACCTACCGCATACGTGTAACATTGTAACACGGAACTTTGATTTTAATTTGATTTGATTTTTTTGACTGCCTTGAACGCTCGGAGAATATTTAATTTTTTGAATTCATTTTTACTTTGTACACCCTGCTAAATAATGCATCGAAATTCTCTCTCTCTCTCTCTCTCTCTCTCTCTCTCTCTCTCTCTCTCTCTCTCTCTCTCTCTCTCTCTCTCGCGCGCGCGCGCGCGCAACTCTAAGAAAATTTCCTTTATTTTCTACGAAGTCTGTAGAAACTCTCAGCATAAATTAACGGAAATAATCATGGATACATAAATTTATCTTCAGTTGAAACACAAGTCGATTTTAAATGGACCGGTCAAGCCCGTTAGGTCGGTTTACTTCAGGTGTTGAGGTGTGAAGCCCCGAGGGAAACATACTCGCTTGTGTAAATTGTCTATATGCACGGGTGTTAAAATGCTCTCAACAGAGTTTCTCCGATGATCTAGAAAATTACTGTATTTATATAATTATGTACTAGGAAAAACAAATTAAATGTCAATCGTTGAAATGAATATCGGCATGAATAACCGCCAGCGACATGAGCAAAATCTTTCGTTTATTTGAACAAGTTTCCGACGGGATTTACTGAAAAATTATGCAGTATACGATCATCGTACCGTACTCAAATACTAATGCAACTTTTATGCAACATACGTTTGTATAACTTCTCCGATCATCTGCTACAGTGCACAATAATTCTACCAGCTGCGCATTTATCACAGTTAATTGTCTGTACCTGTTTCTCTTCCGGTTTCGGCTCGGGAAATTTCTCAAAGAAATGTGATAACTAACTTTTAAATCGTAGACGCAATATTTCATTTATTTATATAATTATTTAATCTCAATTATTCCCAAACATCTTTAATTATAAAAGAAATTTTTCATGGATGATCGGCGCCACGTGATTTAGATAGACTATAGGTGATCAGCGCGTTTGGTGTGATACATAACCATGCAAGTACGAGTAAATTTTTACTTCAATCTTTCAATTTCAAAGAGTAGAAAATTTAATCTGTCGAAGGTAGTTTCGCGAGCGCCAAACATGGTATACACAGGACGAGTAAACGAATGTCAATCATGCATTTTCTATCATCCAATCTGAGGCCTCGATTCAGTTACAGGGATACACTGACCATATAAATTTGAAGGCGGGGCTTATTTTCTCGGTCTTTAAAGGTTTAATCTTTGTGGGTTTTTGTGCTGATCCTAAACATTATTTGTACAGTTTCTAGAACTTTTTAGTCTTACTAAACCAACATTGATCTATGATTGACAATGCTTCTGATTTGGAATAATATATTTTTATTAAATTTCAGAACGATTTCTTAATTTACACTTTAGCGTTCTAAGACGAAGAAACTTCTATAACATAAGATTAAAACAAATGAGTTCTTGTGTTTGCGGCTAAAAACCCATATATGAAGACGCGAATCCTGTGTATTATTTAGATAACCGCTGACCGCTAGGTAGTCCAGCCGCAACCGATCTCCTCGGCCGCGGGCGAGGGATAGGTGAACCAAGGATAATTTAGAAAGCTAGCAGGATTATTAAATGACTTAAATATATTACAATAAGTTATTTTTTTTTTTACATAAATACCAACCATTGATTTATGTGTGATGTTGCTTCTAATTGGAAATTACACTGCTTTTATTAATTAACAGCACGATTTCTTAATTAACACTCTATCGTTTAATTCAATTTAAGAAGAATAAACTTTTATATGTAATCAAAATTAAAACAATTCTAAGTGTTTGCGGCTAAATAAACCCATATATGAAGACGCGAATCTTGTGTATTAGGTAATCGCTGACGGCTGGGTAGTCCAGCCGCGACCGATCTCCTCGGCCGCGGGCGAGGGATAGGTTACGTAATGGTATACACACACAGGTCAGATCCCAGAAAGATTTCAAATGCATGCAGTATAATAACTAATATGTATAACAAAGAAGTTTTTTAAATCCGTAATTTGTGTCTTACTAAAAAAGAATGTTTTTATTTTGTGTTTATTGTTTTTATAGGATTTTTCACTCTAAAAACTTAACAAAATTAGCTTATAATCCTCACATAAAAGCATATATACTGAAAATAAACCTTTTCTAATGAATTAAAGCATCCTGTATAAACAGGTACACTTTCTGGGATAACTTTATGTCAGTTGTACGCTCAAAGACTTTTCGTTAACTTGCCAAATGAAAACAGGTACATGTTAACAAGTAAAGCTTTTTACACTCATATTACGCAATACCCTAACAAAATAACATTGTAACGACATTGATAAGATCCCAATGAACAACTTTTACAGCAACAGTCATATCGAAATTTTAACCGTTTTTGAGTTATAAAGCAAAAAGTTTCAAGGGCTGTTGGCCCCTTATGTAAGAGGCCAGCCCTTTTTCAATAGTGTCAAATGAAAGCCCTTGAAATTCTACACAACTTTTATTTTACATGTCTTATCAAAATATTTTTTGTTTAAAAGATACAAAAGAAAATATGTGTAAATTTTCGCACTTTTTGGAATCCCGTTTTTGACCCCCTACCTTTTTCTAAATAAAAAACGAAATCCCAAAACAAAAACCGATGTGCACAACTTCAATGCCTCTATTATTCAAATTCGTTGGATTCCTATTCCTTGCTATTATAGTCTCAGAGCCTTTGTCTGGAAACCAAAGGCCCTAAAAAATTTTCAAAGGGGAATAACTCCTTAACGGAAGAGGAATTTTAAAGTTTATGATATGTTTTAGATAGTGTTTTGTAAAGTCTATTAGCCCTGAAAATTTGAGCAAAAACCGTTCAGAAATGAGCAAGATATGAAGCTCCAAAGTTCGCGTCTAGGAAAAAAAAAGAAAATTTTTCGCCCGCACAATAATAGTAGGGTCTTCCGTTGGAAACGGAAGACCTTAATAATCTTAACCAGCACAATAATAGAAAGGTCTTCCGTTGGAAATTGTAAATACTTATTGATGTTCCTATTATTGCTTGACTGATTAGACACACGACTGCTGTCGTGACAAATTGGTGTCAGAAGTGGGATATTTTAGGTCTAATCAGTCAGCAAATAATGATCATTTTGTTTTTGTCAATTACTTTCTGATATGTCTAATATTATTTTTTTTTTTATAATTTAAGGTAGCTAGAATTTGTATGGAACCCCGGTGGAGAACGGTTACCGTTGCCTTGTGTATGGTTATATTTTTTCTTTAAGTGTTTAGAGGATAAGTACATTTTTGCTTAGAATATTTATTAGTAATTGTTTGTGTATTTGATATCTTTTTGAGTATATTAAGATGGACCAACCAACTTTACAAGAATTAACAGAACATGGACAAAGAATGGAACTCAAGGGGACAGACCTTCAGAAGTTCATACGAGATCAACAAGCGCACTATCGGGAGGTACGAGCCGCAGAGAGAGAACGGGAAAAGGAAGCGAGGGAGTACGAGCTGAAGAAAGAAACTTTAGAGATGGAGAAAATTAAGATGCAGGAAGAGCAAGGTAAAGCGGAGCTAGAGTGTAAGTACCGTGCTACTATTTTTCATTTAGAGCAACAATTGAAAGAAACAAAGGTTGATATTGCAAGTTGTTCATAAGCTAAAACTCCTAAGATGCCATTTTTTTGACGAAGTTAAAATAGCATAGATTCTTACCTTCGCCGGTTTGAGCGATATGCAGAGGCACAGAAGTGGAAAGCAGATACATGGGTAGTCAATCTCAGCGCACTACTACGTGGTCGAGCCCTGGGTGTTTATGCTTTGCTACCTCAGGAACAAGCTCTCAACTATGATACTCTAAAAGCATCGCTGTTGAAACGATTGGAGAGAACAGAGGACGGATTTCGTCAACGATTTCGTATGTGTCGACCTGAATCAGGTGAGACTTTCACTCAATTTTCTGTTCGTCTAGGAAGTTATTTAAACAGATGGTTAGAACTTGGTAGAGTGCCTAATACTTTCAACGGATTGTATGATCTTGTGCTTCGGGATCAATTTCTTTCAATGTGCAACAGAGATTTATTATTGTTTTTGAAAGAACGTATAATACCCAAAGATATTGATGAAATGTGTAGACTAGCTGATCAATATAAAGAGGCCCGTCATGTAAACATTTTGTCGCTAGTACATTCTGGCAGGAGAGAGTCTACTCCTGAACCACGGAACGGATCACCTAATATACAGAGAGACCAGAAGGAAAAGAAAAGTACGAAAGATGCAGCAACAACGGGAAAACCGGTACGTTGTTACAAATGTTCCAAGGTAGGACATGCTTCATTCCAGTGTCCACAGCAACGTTCACGAAATTCGGCTGCAGTTACATTGAATCCAAAAGAAGAACCAAGGGGCGGACACCACCACCAAACACAAGGTAAATGTTCAGTATTTACTTCCGTTACTACGACAACGTCTGTCTCGAATCCAAAGACTGCTGATTTAGTTAGTACATCCTCTTGCAATGTGACAGCTACTTTAGAGAACATGCCTACTTGTGATGGCAGATTAAATAAACATTATGTTACTGTGTTAAGAGACACTGGTTGTAACGGTGTAGTGGTTCGTAAAGACTTGATTCATGATTCGCAGATGACCGGCAAGTGTCGAGAGTGTGTTCTTGCAGATGGATCCAAGATAAAAGTACCAGTTGCGTGTGTGAATATTGATACACCTTACTATATAGGAGAAGTTGAAGCATGGTGTTTAAAGAACCCTTTGTATGATGTAATAATAGGGAATATTCCAGACGCAAGAGACCCAAGAGATCCAGATATGAAGTGGAGTCCAAGTACCGCAAATGCAGTGTTAACTAGACAACAAGCTTGCCATGCAGGTAAAAAGACTAAACCAATTTGTGTTCCAGATATTATTGATTCCAGCGTGAGTCCAGACGACATACTACGAGCACAAGAGGAAGATGCTACTCTTGAAAAGATTCGTGGTTTAGTGGGAAAGGATACAGATGCAGACGCCAAAGTTCATTTCATAAAGAAGAAACTTAAGGTATGATTTATCGAACTTTTCAATCATCTAATGTTGAAAATGAAAAAAACGTTCACACAATTAATTGTTCCCAAGAAATTCAGGACGAAAGTCTTAGCTCTCGCACACGAATCTTTGATGTCAGGACACCTAGGCACTAGCAGAACGATTGGCAGAGTATTAGCAGAATTCTACTGGCCGGGAGTGCAGGCAGATGTGAGGCGATTTTGTCAATCATGCGATATTTGTCAAAGGACAACTCCAAAAGGTAGGACTACAAAAGTACCTTTGGGTAAGATGCCAATAATTGATAAACCTTTTGAACGTGTTGCTGTAGATCTGGTCGGCCCAATTGAACCAGCAACAGACCGAGGGAACCGGTACATCTTAACCCTTGTATACTTTGCTTCACGATACCCGGAAGCTGGCGTTAAAAGGTATAGAAGCTAAAAGAGTTGCAGAGGCTCTTGTTGAAATCTTTTGTAGACTTGGAATACCTGTCGAGATGCTAACTGATATGAGCAGCCAGTTTCATTGTAGCCTGGGGATGTGTATCTTCGAAACTCTGTAACTAGAATTTCCTCAGTTCCCATTCAGCACAAATACCTTTAATTCTCTCTTTATAAAGCCAATCACCAATTTGAAGAAAATATTTAGTCAAAACCTGTAAAATTTTCTACATACATGTACTGGTTTTCACCGAGATTTTGACCCTTTCATGTTTTGCTAATTTTTCATGATTTTTCAGCTTTTTAGACTTCCCCAGCTTATTCCCTGCAAAGGGTTGACCTTCCGTACCGTTAGCATGTTGCACCATCACATGTCAGAAACTTACCGGTGTATAGTTTACAATGTCCCATCCACCTAATTTTCGTGTTATTTTACCTCCCGTCTGTAACTTGTAATTTCACTGTGTAAAGTCAACACAACAGTCATAGCGGCTGGTTTCGCATTTTACTTCTGATTCTCATGTACCTAACATATGGGGCATACATATTGCATGTCAATTTCAAGGAGACATCCCTTTAACTAATAATAATCATTAAAAATCATTTTATGAATTTAAGCAACACTCATAACCCTTCAAGTACAGCAACTCTTAATTTTACAAAAATATTGACCGGGTACTTTATCCGAAACTGTCCCTTGCTACCTTAGGCTTTGAGAAGCCAGGCCAAAAGATCTTAACGCTGCCGAATCTTTAGCGGTCAGACTAGAGTCGTATCGTATAGCTGAGCAACAGCGCGGAAGTACTCTTCGATCAACCGAGATAGAAAGAAAAGATAGTTCAGATTTAGCGCTTACATTGGTAACGACGTTATTGCTGACAAACGACACGCACGATTCTGATACAGGTACGATCACGCACGATACACGCACGATTACGCAGGATACACGGACGATCACTAACTTACTGAATGATACACGATCGATAATGATAAAAAAAAAACGCAAACGAACGATTCTACACCATTAAACACGCAAATTCAAAAATAATTTTTAAGATTAGAATTAAGAAAACCTACTGCTTTAATTTTTATTACAACGCTTCCTTTGTGAACCTATGTACTGTTTTATATTTACGTGATGAACGATAGGACAGAATTCATACACCAATTGAATTGTTTTGTCTCCACAACGAATATTAAGTTCTATCATAAGTTAAAGAAAAATTAGGTGTAAAGAAAATGAAGATAATGCATAATCTACATGAAATTATTTACATACGAGTTGATGCTTGTGTAATCCAATTCCCTACGTACAGTTTAATTGTGCGAGATACAGGTAAATTTGTTACCTTGTTCCAAAGAATTTCGATTTTACACATTTCATATTTCCATAATATACCATACATAATTAATTGAATTCAATTTATTCTTCATTTTAATGCGTCTAAATAAATTAAAATTGTAATGAATGTGTATACAATATAACGGAGAGGAATGCGTATCGTGTATTTATTTGAAAGAAAACTAAGGGAATAATTTTTTTAAAATTTTAATCGGGGAATGGGTAGGCTTGACCGCTTTCATCCAACGTGTCTCTCTTGCCTGACGCTAATATGATTATAATTATGTGACAATGTACGATGGATGCTTGGTATAGACTGCTTACAAAATCATGCTAAACTAACTCGACCAGAGACGTATATACAAAGTTGAAATACTGACTATTTAACGACAAAATAGAGAATATTTTAAAAAGATTAGCGCTGATATGATACATGACTGTAAACAATCGTCAATATTCTTTTAAAGTCACATTGTTGCATTGTTTTAAAAACTACTCGTCGTTGTTTTAGAATAAATCTTGGCATTTCGTAAAAAAAGTTACAAAACGAAAACACACGATCACGCACGATCACGCACGGTAAAAAAACGCAAACCAATTTTTCTGATACACGCACGATCACGCACGTTACACGAACGATCACCCACGATACACGAACTATTTAACACGATTGGCTTGTCAACAATAACATTGTTACCACTGTGTAAAGGACAATATGGTCGATCTCAAACAGAATATTTATTTAGTTAAAATAAAAGTATCGCATTCCATGAACCAGCGCAATAATCATATCAACCGTCAAAACGGGGTACCTGGGGGAAGGATCAATTTAGAGATGTTAATCCATTCAATTTTTACAATAGAGAGTATCAGGCAAATAAGCCACATAGATCTAGCAATAATCAAGCTTCTAATCAATATCGCGAAAATTTCCAACGGAACCGACCGTGTAAGGACACCTGCGTCCGGAAATCATAGTCTGGTCGAGTTCAAGGGGCATAATTCGACATCAGACCAACAGCCCCAGACAGTGCTAATAAATTATTTATTACATAGCCAAGGCTTGTTTCTAGACTTAAAAATAGAAAAAGAATCTGTGAAATTATTATTAGATACAGGTGAATCATAACATCCTTTCAAAGCATTTATTTAACAAACTGAATTTATCAGAAAATCAGATTCAGACATTGAGAAATGTTAACATTATAGCAGCCAGTAAGCCACAGGTGAATCTTCTCCATGTCTTGGTCAAATTGTTTTTCAAGTTGTGGTAGACAAACAGCTTCTTCAGAATTTTTGGGTTGCCGATATCCAAAATGAAGGCATCCTAGGTTTAGATTTCTTGTCTGAAAATAAATGTATAGTTACAATAGATCCCCCAAGCCTAGAAATAGAGGATCAAATCAAGAACATGGCCACTGGCTATAGTGGGGTTTTGATTAAAAGTATTTTAGTGAAACAGTGAATAAAAATCGGGTTAGATTATGTTTAACTTGAAATTATAGTATCTGTTTATGGTTCCATTCCGTTCCGCCACAGAAAAAGAATTGTTCCTCAAAATGTGTAATCAGAATTGAATTGATTGATGTATGCACCAATTTTGCAGAATCACAAACACAACAAAATAAAACAATCTGAAGAGGAAATTATAAAAAGGTTGTATTAAACAGTAGAAATAAATGAAGGAAGAAATTGCTACAGACAGGAAATATGAATGAGGCACGTGACACTCAGTTTGAAGTATAACAGAATAAGAAATCAATTTTTCAGGACAAAACGCATTTATTTAAGTTTCGCTAAAAACAAAATGCATATCGTTAATTCTCTAAACCATGCCATTAATGGACAAGATGGCCGCTTTTCTTCGGGTGCTTTCGGATTAGTGTTAACTTCTTTTTGTGTGGTCTTTATCATCGTCAATACCCCTCAACATCCTGGGGAGATCAATACCAAGTCGTTGACCGTGGAAGGAGTGGTGATGCCATTCGGAGTTCTGTCGACAGTTGGTTTATGGGTCTCAGTCCTCAGACGGAACAGACGGCAACTGCGAAACGATTCAAACAGACATCTGACCCATAGAATAAAGATCGTATTTCTGTGGATATTTGGACTGATGTGCATAATAATGTCTTGCTTTGATGTTGCTGTAAACGTAGACTGTTTGTTTACACGTCGATCATCATTTGTTAAAGGACAGTTTGAATTAGGCATCGCAACGCATTCATTTAAAGTCTTATTTTATTTAGCACAGCTAGGTTTTCTGAGTTCATTTGCCAGTTATTCCTTTGTGACTTCCATAATCCAGAATTACATGATTTCTTGTGTTATCTTATCACATTTAGTTATATGGTTTTTGAATTTTTACAGGACAACAACAACCCTGAACACTTTCAACATAACAATGAATTTTCAAAATTCATGCTTTTTTCAGCAAAGCAATCAAGAATTTAGAGATAAGTTAAACCCCGTTACAAAACCAGCCATCACGGAGTTCAGCTTGCTAGCGGCTGAACTGTTTATGGTGATGTTAGTTTCTTCCTGGAATGGAAATCCTGACAAAGAGGAGGACGAATTTAACTATGTTACAGGAGTTGATGAAACTACAGCTCTTATAAGTGGACCTGTTGATAATTCATCGAACACACCTCGGCGCCAATACGTTATCACTAACACATTCTACATTTGTATATTGGTTGGAACTCTTATAAGTCTTCCGTATGTGGTTTCAAGCGTTGTGATTCTCTATTCAGAGCAATCCAGTTTCAGATATTATGAAGCATTTGTCACAATTCTTTTTATATTTTACATTGAACACTTCGCTTTGATAGTTGCAACGTTTGTTCAATTACGAAAATTCTCCCAGTGGAGGAATATCAGGATCACAACATTTTCTAAGAATAAAAGTTTTCTTCTTGTAATGACTTTGATAGGTGCTACTATGTATAACACATTTGAAATTCTGGCTACAATCGAAGTGACTGAATGCATCGATGATGTTCCTAACCTATCGATTTCAAAAATCCGGTCAACAGCTTTGATGAAGAATATTCTTGAAATGCTCACAATGCTTTTACAAACGATTCTTATTCGACAGTCATGGCACATGGAGAAATGTGCAGATCCAAAGAAAATACAAACCATCAAAAGGCTTTTTGGAACTCTTTGTCTCATAAACCTGGTTCTGTGGCTTGTAGTTAGCATTCTCTTTGACAATCAGACCCGCACTATGCTGATAGAGGTATGTTTCTTTGGAAAGAAAAACTGGAATGTAATTCGTAGTGGACTATTACCAATAACAGTGTTCTATCGTTTTCATGCATCGATACATTTTTACGAACGTTGCAGAAAATATCATTAATATTGGCATTATTTAAATGTTCCGCAATTGATGAACACTGTATTTATATTGATGTAAATTGCGTTTGAAATGAATATAATGTTTTTAATGAATTTTAAAAACGTACATCATTGTCTAGCTTTTTTATATTTCATTTATTAAGTGGCTTTTTAAGTGTCAACGGAATGTGCACATAATAAGTTTATGTATATTTTTATTCGTTGGAGTACCGGTAATTGAGGCAGCTGTGTTGCTATCATAAGTCACTATTAACTACTTTTCCATGTAGCATTGCAAATGTTTTTCAGGCATTTAATTGGATTTAAAGGGAGATGGTCATTATTTTGGTCAATTTGTGTTTTTCTCCTTTTATTGTTTACAATGTTTTAGTAACTTATTTCAAATGATTAACCAAATTAGAACATCAGTCGTAGACTTATAAGCAAGATATAGAGCTAACATTTCTTTAAATAATTAAACATGGCTCGTGTCATATTTTTGTTTTCATTGGTTCAATATACAAGCTGATTTTTTTTATCTGCTAATTCGTTTTGAAAAAACCCCCAGTTCTTAGCGTTTCACATTCATTTTAGGTCTAAACCTGAAATTTTATTTCCAACCTTCGATATAAAAACAAAGACATGACATTTTAGTTGTTTACATCTAAACTACTAAAAACAAACCTGAACTTTATTTATTTTACAATGATTGATAAACAAGTTTTACAAATTATATTAATATCTTTCGTTGGCACGGATGTTAGCGCGAGGGGGTCATTAATGTGGGAGGAAGCCGTAGTGCTCGGAGAAAACCCATGTGTCCGAGCGGGAGACCACCATACCCTTGCACATACCACCACTGCCGATCACGGGCATCGAACTCGGGTCGCAGAGGTTAGAAGCGAGTGCATTGTCCACTACGCTACTTGGACACCCTAATACTAAACTACTAAAATGGACTCGATTTTTTGTGTGTTTTTTGGGGGGGAAGGGGGGTTGCTGGTAGGAGACATGCATTCCTTTTGCAATACTCTCATATTACTTGTTAGAATTATGTTCATTTAACTTGATCAACCTCATCTTCGCTAGCCAAGGGTGACGATCCACGGTGTTTCTCTATATGAATAGAGAAACACCGTGGATCGTCACCCTTGGCTAGCGAAGATGTGTTTCTATATGAATAGAGAAACACCGTGGATCGTCACCCTTGGCTAGCGAAGATGGATCAACCTGTGCGTACAATGGTTTAATCTAGTAACAAAGAATTGTGAGCTCTGTATCTCGCTTATAACTCGACGACTGACACTCAAATTTTGGTTGACTATTGGAAATGACTTGCGGAAGCAATGTAAACATTAAAAACAGGGGGAAATTGACAACAATCGTGACCATGCCCCTTTAAGGTAAAATGGAATTGCTACAGGTTTCATTTCAATTTGAAAAAAACCCACGTTACTCTTAATATGTAAAAGATAAAGCAAATGGGGTAATTCAGCAATTAATTATCTTAATTTTATTTGAGTAATGGATTTATTCTGATCTTTTTTTCCTATTTATAATTTTCTGCGATATTGGCGACCGTCATATTAATATAAAACAATAGAGAAATATTTTAATTTCAAATATGAGCGATTTTCATGATCACCATGGTTTAAAACCATTTATTTCTTAAGAGTCAACACAAGCTAAGTGATTGGGCGTTGATATAAATGACTCTTAACAGAGTACAAAGTTTTAAAAATCGATATTGCTATAATGTTGGTTATAGAAACTGATATTTTAAGGAAATGTTTAGTATCAAACACAGGATCACAGGAAATAATTTCTCCTGATCTGTTTTTGGAATTGTAATCAATAAATGAAATTTATTACATGTACATGTATATGGTTTACTACAAAGTAAGATCATAATATCATAATACAAACGAAATTTATTCTTATTTACAAAATGAAAACCGAAAAGATTACATGCAAACCAATAAAAGTAGAAATATTATGAAGAAGTGTTATTTCGGGGAAGAAGTGTATAACTTTGATCAGGAGTTCTCCCAAACATCTTTTTTATGTCTTTGACTCAATATCAATTCCATTCAATTTAAAGTTGATACTGCTATGAACATAAATATGAATTTTTAAAAGTATAAGGGAAAAAATAGTCAGTAGTTTTCAAATATTGAGGTTAAGCTATGTAAACAAGAATATCCCTCAAACCCCATATTTTAAGCTACTTTTACAATTGCGTGATTTGATTATTCTTAGGGTACATTTTTAATTACAGAAATCTGGAAGATTATTCAAAGATTTCACCAATTATGATTTAAAACAAAACCTTCTCGTATTTGACTATCTCTAATAAATCTTATAACATATCACAAAATATTCAAAGCAATGTTCATAAGTATGAGATTATTTAGAATACTTAAAATAATATTATTGACCCAATAGATAAAACTAATGATAATATGACTTTTTATCATTACTTTTCAATGCAACTTTTACATTAAGGTATCCCACTCCTCCATGTTGTTGTATCAAGAATTTCTTGTGAAGTATATTACTGAAATATGTTGACAAAACATACTTAAAAATACAAAGAAAAGGAGGGAGTCAGTTTTCATCCCTCTGTGTTATGGCCCATTTAATTTGACCTTTTTGCACCTAAAATGCAATTCCAGCTTGATTAGGATTTGTTGCCAGTATTTTTAACTAAACAGAATTATATCATCAAACATTGTTTTCAATTATGCACAATGATCAGACTGAATAGAGAGATTACGGGAAAAAAATTGTATGCATGAAGCTGCATAATTTTCTTTCGTGACCTTTATGCACTTAAAATAGACAATTTCTTTGATAGTTCCAGTTTGCCTAGATATGTATTCAGTATTATTTTAACATGGTAAAATATTGGGGTCAGTGATGTCAAATTTTAGATAGAGGGCTTCAAAGGGAAAATTCTTGCCAAATTTGGCTCAATATTTTTTAGACTATTTCTTAATATTTGCATAATTTTATGCTTAAGGTCTATCACACTCTCAAGATTTAATTTTGTACATGTCACGCAGAACCTATAGAATATGTTACAAACCTATCAAATATTAAAAATGTGCGTATTGAATAAAGTATAATGAAAAGAAAAGTATATCGAAAATTCACAAAATTGCTTGTTTTATCATTTTCGTCTAAAAAACCTTCCACACGAAAATATAGTTCCCCCAAAACTTGTTTGTTGATTGAATTCAAATGGGTATTCTTTATAAATGTTGTGTTATTATAAAATAGTAAATTTTTTTTATGAATAAGTAAAAAAAAATCATATTAGTTTAAATATAATGATCATGTGTGCAATGAATTCAAAACGTGACGAGTGAGATACCTAAGCTAAAATCGATTTTTTAAAAAATAAATGGTTCACATTAAATTTTACATATTCAAATATTTTTTTTATTTTGAAAGAAAGTTTTATAGAACGAAAAAAAGAGAAGGAAAGAATGAGGTAGAGAAAGTGTGGAGGTCAAAAAAAACTTTTGCAAGAGTTTTTCGATTCATTATGCATTGATAACATGTGCATTGTGAATGTTAATCGTTATTTATGTCTATAGTCTGTCCCAAGATATTCATGCAGCACATTTGGTCGATTTTGAATAAAAATACACATACCAATGAAAGAAGTGCAACTGAAATCGATGAAAGGAAAAATTTCCAAGATATCTTCATTCACACATTATTATTTTTCCTTCGTAAAAATTCACAGGAACCAAAACAGATTTCTTACGGAGATTTATAATGGGGAATGTTGACATCTTTTCTCCATTCGGAAATACTCGGAATACCTCGCGTTATCAACGTTATCATCCGGGTCTGCTTCAATACAAAATCCCCGTAGACATCACATTTTTTAGCCATGTATTGAAACATGATCAGCTAGAGGGAGCGTTTCAACGGAGAAATCTTGGAAATTTTTCATACTTTTGAATGAACATCGTTTGAACCCTGAGGTATTTATAAATATCGAGTAATTAAGCAAAATGTGAATCCAGGATATCTTGGGACAGAATATAAGAAGTCTTTTTCTATCTTTCAGTTTTAAAACAAAATCAACTGCAATTTTTTAATTGATACTTTTCTAATGCTTTCGTGCTTGAAAAAAATATAGTTGAAATCATACTGGTATAGATGTATAGATAGATTGCTTTAATAAAACAATTATCAAAATTTCTACTTTGTGTAAATTTTGATTTATTACAACTTGTATACAATATACATTGAAACGAGATTGAAATATTGGTTACATTTATTTGAAAAGTTTTCACGCAAGGTATTTCTATTAAAATTATTTGTCAAAATAATCTGCATTGTGTTATTTGCTATACTGAATTCTTCGAAGAAATAATTGACTAATGTTGGTAAAATATGACTGAGCAACAATTGCTTAAAATTAGACTTGTAGACCCGCTCTAGTGCAAGAGCTAACAACATCCTATACGAAGTCATCTCAGAACGACCTTGAATTATGAACAAACATAAAAATGTCAGCCAGTAAGATCCAAGCTTCAATAAAAAAAAAAGTCTTAAAATACTTGATAGATTTATCTTATGACTCTTATTATCCGACATCTAGTTCATGCCGTTAAGTTTTTAATAGCAAAATTGTGTATAATTTCAGTCCGATCTGCTATTCTTTCGTGAACAACAAAAACACAAACTTAGAATAAACACGTGTACTTCCCTTTGACTTTGTTTACTACACGAGGTACTTTTTGGCGTTACCATCGGTGGTAAAAAAAAAAAAATCCGATAGCTTTTGGTTAAGAACATGTATCCTGCTTTTTGAAGTTTACAGCAACACGCTAGCTTCTGAATATTTTTTGGTTAAATTTTGATATAAAATTGTTCTTTAAATTTGGGATAAATTCTTTTTTACTGTCTCCCTTCTCTGATCATCGCCTACAAGGAATTACATCCTAGCCACATAGTTTTTATAACATTATCATATTGTTGTAAACAAAGCCGTCTGCGACTTTAAACTTCATGCAATCAAATCAACTTGATACTAGTTTTGTTTTAGATACTACAGTATCGTCAGTTCTAAACAAACGAAACACCTCGAAAGTTATAGATTTTCACTTACTAACACCAACTCAGTCAATTGTTTTTCAAATATAAAATATCTAAAGTAAATAAAAATAAATTTTGTCTGAATAAAAAATAAACGAAAAATAATAAAACATATCTTGCGTCCTGAGCGTATTAATAAAAGTGAACCGTTTGGTTTCGTTGCCCCATTGCTGGATTTTATCAAGCCTACTTTTTGCATCGATTGTAACCATATATAAAGTATGTTAAGTTAGTTTTCTCAACAAACTTTGAAATTCAAGAAATTTGCTTAATGATCAGAAAACGAATGCATCGCCTATTAATATACATGTCCTTAACAACAGCACCGTTTTACAGCGAACATTACACATAATGAAATATCGGACTACGCAGATTTAAAACCCCAAACCATTGTGATGCAGTCATATACTGTTCTTTTCAGTTAAGAAGGCTCCATGGTCGTGGCCATTTTTAGACAGTATTGATCTCTTGTAGAAAAATAGTTCTATATAAATATATGAAAATGTCAAATTTAAAAGGTAAAACTTATGAGTTTTTTTTCTTTCCTAAATAATAGTTTATAGCTTTAATAACAAATCATTTTTGGAATTTTAGGTAGATCTGATGGCTAATTTGTTAAACATTCATCCTCCTTCATAAGGATAAGGAAATAAAATTGCACACATACGAAACTAAATTGAACGATGAACAATTATACGCAACTGCTGAAAGTACATTTCAATATCGAATAAATTGCTCCGATTTTCAATGTATGTGTTTTTAACTTATAATACATGTACTAGTATTTTGAATGTCGTCCCTTTGTATTTTAAACATTCTAAGAGTGAATGATAATATTTTTTCAACAACGTATTTATACTTAAGGATTAAAGTATCATTCTTTGAGTATTATGAGGTGATGATTTTGGTCGGGGCGTGATCAAATTCAATTAAGCCCGAAGGGCTTTATGATAGATTTGATCACGCCCCGACCGAAATTATCACCTCATAATATTCAAAGAATGATTCCTTATTTCTTATATTTATATAATGTTCAGTCATTGTGCGATTAAATATTTAAATATAAATAAACAAACGCCGCTGGCGCCCCAATTGTACGTCATTTGAAGTTATTGTACTGTATAGTACAAAATAGATACGTAGTGTTATCACAGGCAAAGACACTGAAAAATGTAAATATAATCAATTCATTTCATACTGTATTAGTTATACTATAATGATATTTAAAGACAGTGAAAATGTGTTCGATAAAAGCAGGTTTAAACTGCACACGTGGCCAGTTATCAAGTCCATTCAAATATTTCCTGGTCTATTTTTTTTTTTACCTTTATCTCGAATAATTTCAAAACACTCAAAATTGAAATATTGAGGAAGGAATTGGTAAGGTAAATACTTTTATTGATTTTTAATAGCTGTAATTTATTTGGATGAAAAATATGTCCTTATAAAATGAATACAAAATGCCAAAAAATGAGATAGTAACAGATACTTAAAATTATATCATTTCAAAACGCAAATTTATAGATATCCAGTTCTTTAATAAAACAAAATTGGGGTTCAAATCCAGCAGTTGATATTTGCAACAAAATTGGAATAGTAGATCACACCATATGAGAAGTTGTCTCTTTATGAGTGAAAACAAACACAATCAAACATGTGCACAAAAACACAGTAAAAAGAAAACAAATAAGTAGTACAGAATCATATATTCTTTGTATTTGATGTAAAAAAGCTTATGTTAAAGAATTTTAATCATTCAAAATATAAGTTTTTGCGTCACTGTATGAGACACAAATCTTAGTCTTGTTTTGTGTTTAATGCTAAATCATGAAGGATATTTATACATTATGATTTTTTTCTATCATAAAAAAATAATCTTTTTATTCCTTTCAATGATAATGGTTAGAAACGTGATTAAATATACTAAAAAATTGAATGCATGTATAGATATGTGTAGGAGGCTGTATGGTCAACAAATTTATCAGATCTGCCTACAATTTTAGAATATGATTTGTTTAGCTAGAAACTATTATTAGGTAAAGAAAAACTCCATAAATTGTACCTTTTTAATAAGGTATTTCCCTATATTTTTATATACAGCTCTCCTTCTGAAGGAGATCAATACAGTATAAAAATGGCCACGACCATCGAGCCCTCTTAAATTATGCATATAACTTGAGAAGAAAACATTGTTTTCTTATTTTAAAAAGATCAAGGACTTTATTTGAGAAACTTTGTATATATGATAGATCCTCATACTTGCAGTACAATATATACCCAAAATGAAGTAAATATTCAAGAGATATTTATTATCAAGCAGTTATCATAAAAAATTAAGTTAAGTTACACTAAGTTAAAAAAATGATTTTCATAGTGAAAAAAATAGGTACTGGGTTTTTTTTTTATCAAAATTATTTGAAAACTAAATTCCTTTTACATGTATCTTTTACATCATCTTGGTGTCCCTATTACGGTCTCTTTTTAAAATTAGGGGATAATGTTTAAACAATCTCAAATCAAACGATTATCTCAAAGAAATATTTAAGCTATCAATATATGTCACAATTTCTATTTGTTACATAGTTGCCTTAAATTGAGTTTATTGATTTTTTTCGAATTTGATGTCAATCATTAGCCTTTTGAATTTGATGAAAAAATTTGATATAGCAAACCATACGAAAATTAATTACATTGTTTTACAAACACTGTTTTGTGCAAAGATCTGTTATAATTAAGAAAGGGTATAAACAAATAAAAAGTTGACGACAACACCAACGACCACAAAACGGCAGAACAATAATGCCATTTACTCAGATTCTTTTTATATCACTTTTTATGAGAAATTTAGAATACAAAAACTTCCTTTAACATATCTGACTTCCCTTTTAATCACGTGTCCACACATATTCGAAGTAAACGTGAAAACATTCCCCAGGAAAACATTTAAGACAACCATAAAACAGAGCAAAGTAAGTACCAGGATAATTATTTAAAGTTTAGTCATTCTCTTCTCATTTTGAGACAGTGTCTATTAAAATTGTAGAAAATTCACACGTTTTTTAAAATTTCGTTTTATGCATGAAATATTTCAAGTGAACTGGATCATGTTCATTTAGTGTTTTCAGATTAAAAAGATAGAGAATTTGAGGTTCTATCAATGGCAAACTTAGCCGATCTAAGAGACATAATAAGTTCGGAAATGATACCAGAGAACAGTCAGCAACGGAAAAGAATTTTTTCAGGCGTTGTATCGGCGTGCGCCTGTTCCATTTGCCTGGTAATTATCATAGTGTTTTCAACCGTTCAAGAGTATGCCGGTCACAGTCCTGTAGTCTGGGGGTTGGAGGCCATCTTAACTACCATTGGTGGGATGTTTACATACATCATCTGGATAGTTGTTCATAAAAATAGAGATCGATCACTGGAACAGAACACAGAAGATGTCACAATCCAAATGAAATTATGCTTTCTATGGATCTTTGGTATCATTAACATCCTAAATTCTGCTATCAACATGGCAATCAACTTCGAGTGTATCGACAGGCATGGCAAAGAACAATTTCCAGGAAATCACGAAGTGAGCATTGTTACGCATACATTTGAAATAACATTTCTTACAGGACAACTCGGATTTATAAGTTCTTACTCTGCATATCGATTAAAATCTTCAACTCTGATAAATTACAGTATATCTACCATAATTCTTACCCATGCAATACGCTGGTTTCGAACAATTTTCACTTCTTTGTTAAAGAATGACTTAATATATAGGACAAATCATACTAAAAGCTTTCTGAACAATTGTTATTGGAATTCCGATTTGAATAATTTCCGGAAGTCTATCAAACCGTACGTTGATCCGACCCTCACAGAGTACAGTCTTCTTGCTGTTTCATTGATGTTGCGAATGTGGATATCACTTGAAAAAGAGGATAGCCCATCGTCTATTGTTCCCCCTCTAGTCAACGAAAGGACCCCTTTGCTATGTGAAAGTTCTCCCCAAGTAAGCAATCAGAGAAATATACATAAAAGGACAATCCGAATGCTTAGTTTAAGATCTGCTGTCAGGAATTCCTCTGTATATATCTGCATCTTAGTTGCCATTGTATTATGTCTGCCAATTCTTACCAATTTAATCATGTCCCTGGCAATTGAAAACACAAGCTATCATTACCAGCTCTCATCCGGGATAATTCAGTGTATGTTTAAACTGCAACTTTTTATTGTCATTTTGTTGGCCTTCTTTCTATGCAATAAACAATACAAGGAAGCTAGCCATAGTTCAGATAGAATCAATAGCAGTAGGTTTATTCTGATCTTCTGTACTGCAGGAGCAGTTGCATACAGTACGTTTGGATTAATTGCAGGATTACTGTATGATAAAGATGGTTTTCGGAGGCTGCCCATAGCATTAGTTGTCCAAAAGATTTTTGAGATAGCCTGTATTTATTTCCAAACAATACTTATTTTACAATCATCGCACAACACTGTTTATCTTCAAAATGTCTCAAGGTACATACCTGTTTATAAAGTACACTGTGTTTTGTTTACAATAAATATCATAATGTGGCTTGTAAATAGCTACATGGGAAAAGTAGTAGATAGTGTCATGCACATAGAAACGAGTTTTTATGGAGAGAAATACTGGAAAGCTGTAAACGATGTTGTGTTTCCTATTACAATTTTTTATAGATTTCATACAGCGATGGACATTTATCAGTTATACAAAATATATGAAAACTTGCACAATTCAAGATGTAAATAATAAATTTGTATTTTAGAATGTATGTAATCGCCGCCATTACAACATATCATTATATCAATCTGTTGGCGATTTTTTTCTTGCAAGAAAATATTTTGTACCATACTTGATTATTTTACTTTTATAATGTGTTACTTTAATTGTTCTAATTAGTTAGAACTTTGATTCATATTAAAGCATCATTGATTCATTTAAAGGATTTTGTTATGAATAACCCATTTCCAGAACAACGACTGTTTCGGAATCACAAGGTCTGATTTTCTGAGAGCAAAGTGAGATTATTTTCTACAGAAGTTATCTCTCTTATCAGAGGGATATTCCACCTTAATGAATTTTATCATACTTTTTGTTTCATGCTTTTACATATATATATAGATCAAACGAGTATTTTCCGCTCTATTTTCTAAGGGAACTGATTGTGATTCATAGCTCTGTAGAAACCTAGAAACCGACAGGACTGAACCAGTTTTAACCAGTTTATCGATTGGTCGAAACCTTCAGCAAAAAAACCATGGATTGTGCAAAATAATCATGATGATGTCAGACTCAAAGTCCCATATAAGACGACTTTGCTATTTCTTTTATCTTACGTACTGATATACGTTAACAATTTAGCTACTTAAACTTACTCTTTACGATCAATTCATTAATTTTTTAAAAGAATGATGTAAAAATAAACTATTTGATGATTCATGCGGGATAAGAAGGTAGCGAAATTGCAAAGAAAATAAATAAACCGCGTTAACGGGTAATGCATTTTTTCTGCAATGTTGCCACCTTCATATCCTGCACGAATCACCAGAGAAAGCATTTTATTGCATAGATGATTACATTTTAAATTGGTTTTAATAATTAAGAAACCTAGTATTTCTCTCATTTAACGTTCGCCTGCTTTTCAAATTTTACATAGGCCTATCGGTCACGGTGAAATGCAAATATTTTTTTTTTATTTTTGAAATCCTAACCCCATCTTACATTAACGAATATTTATCGATACAATTCTGAATACATTATGTAACTTTCTTGCCATAGTTGCAACCAAAACAGTTTTTCCTCTCTTTGTACACAAACACTATAAACTCAAAATAAACTAGATGCTGTCATTAGATAGTAATACCCACACCAAGTGTTTGCCTCTAAATAACACTCTCTTGTACTAGTTTTAGTCAAAAAGAAGGCCACATGCAATATGTTACAATTAAATGATCTTTGTCTGAAGTTACGTACACAACACAGGTGTACAGGTTGCATCGGGTACTAGTTTTACCCAGCTCTTTGGTTAGATGGGTTTCACGTGGTGTACAGGCATATGTTTTCTTGATATGCAGAATAGGATTAATTAACATGAATAAACGTTTCTTTTGTGGTGATCAGCTAAAGGAATTCGTATTGTGCTAATTGGATTATCATTATGATGTTGACCAATATAGGTAAGTATAATACATGTAGTAGCGCAATATTATGAGACACCGGTATACAAAACAGTTAAGTTTTACTTTCACTTTCTAAAATGTGATCTCCCTTTGCCAGCATACTGTATCATCATCTGTATTTGAATAAGCTTATCTACAGTTTCTGTCATTTTAATTGCAGAATATTTTTTATTTTTTCATTTGTCAGACTTACACTATTGAGTTGACTCCATATTGACCCTATTTTGTATTAAATTTGGGTATTAAATATCATGTTTATATGAGTCATAATAGGGAGGAAGGGAAAGGGGCCTTAACCGTTCCCCATCCCCAGGATGTGTGGATTAGATATACATTTTAGTGAGAATGAAGGCATGCTGCAGCTTTTTTCCCATTATACCCCCTACCCCATCATCATACACCAGTAATAGAAAAAGAGTTAATGACTAATTTTCTTTTATTTTAAATTGCTTATTCTTTTTTGTCAAGAGATATGTGGTATATCAAGATTTATGACTCAAGAAAATTTGTGCATTATAATCCTGATTGTTAACATACATATATAATCATATATAAAAAGAATACATGTGATATTTTACTACGGATCTTGCAATCAATTGCAGAATTGCCAATCGGTTATTTATAACTCATTTTGAATGATTAATTTGTTAATCATTTTGAAAATAAAGACATTTCTAAATACATGTATAACATATTATCAATATTCTTTGTAGATTGATTTTGTAACTATTTAGGGCCCCACTCTGCAGATGCCCTATAGTGATAATTCTGTCCAATTCTGCTGATTATGTCAAGATACATTTAAGACAAATTGGCCCCTGCCCCTTGGGTCATTCCCCCAACCCCCGGAGTTGTTTTTAAACAACCCCCCCCTCCCCTTAAATAGAAAACATGAATAGTTGAATATTTTTAAAATATCCTCAAAATCATCGAAATCCCCACTCCTAAACCATATATATTTTTGTTTCTTGAACCATGACCATGTCAAGGTAAATCTTTTTGTGGTATTAGTAGGTCATGGCATCTGGGGGTCACCCTAACCCCACCCAACCCTCCCAAAATCAAAAATGATCAAATAACTTGAAAAAAATACTTGTGATCCCCACCCCTAAAAAATATATATTCTTCCTCCTTATGCATCTTATGGTACGTTATTTCAATCACAAGAGATAAGAGGAGGTCCAGGAATTAGGATTTTTATGGGATGGAATGTCATTTTGCAGATAGCATTGACCCTCAGAATCAAATTTATATTTCTAAAACCTTATTGCAAATCTATAGCTCAGCCTCTGTTATATCCCTAGAAATGATGTGGCTATTCATTAAATCATGAGAGGAGTTCTGGGAAGTAGGTTTTTTCAGGAGTGATAAACATCAATTTTCAGCTTCTATTTGACTCCCTGGATGAAATTTAAATTTTTAAAACGTTATTGCATGACTATATGACAGCCCCTATCATAACCCTAGATATGATGTGGCTATTCATTAAACCATGAGAGGAGTTCTGGGAAGTAGATTTTTTTAAGAGTGATAAACGTCAATTTTCAGCTACTATTTGACTCCCTGGATGAAATTTAAATATAAAAAACCTTATTGCACATCTATAGGACAGTCCCTATCATATCTCAAGAGATGACATAGCTACTGCATAAATTGTAAGAGGAGTTCTGGGAACCATATTTTTTTTGCAAAAAAAACGTCATTTTTTGATGCCCACAGACCCCCTTGATAAAAACAAAAATTCTGAAACATGATTACACGTCAACATGACACCCCGAAGCATATCCTATTAGATCATCAGGCTACTGCAAAAAGAAATTGACGTTTTTTGAAACCAGACTTTTTGTAAAAAAAAAAAAAGCCGTCATTTTTCAGCCATTTAATGACCCCAGGACAAAATTGAAATTTCCGAAACCTTATTGCACATCTATAGGACACCCCAACACATATTCCAAGAGATGATTTGTCTACTGTTGAAAATGTGATAGGAGTTCGAGGAAGAAGGTTTTTTGTCAAAAAACGTCATTTTTTTACCAATTATTTGACCTCCAGGACTACCAGAGAATTTTTGAAACCTTTTTACAAAACAACATGACACCCCAAATCATACTCCAAGAGTTCAGTTTGGTGGTTTATAAGATGTAAGAGCAGTTTGAGAAAGTAAAACGTGACAGACGGACGGACGGACGGAACAGGGTAACAACAATATACCCGAACTTTCTTTAGAAAGTGTGGGTATAATGAATAACATATACAAGTATTTTTTTTGCAAAGAATGAACTTGAATTGAAAATTTAATGAACCATGAAATAAGAAAAGTTTAACATCTAAACTATGAATTTTGGTGTAAAAAGTCCTTTTCTATTTTACTTTCATGCTATTCATAGTCAAAATAACGTACTCTGCGACTACTTTTGATCTATAAAACCAAATGAGATCATGGATACCTGTGAAATAGCCATTAAACACACCAAGGGTATCGGTCCTTGGGACGGTTAACCTACGGACTGTCTAAAAATTGCAAAAATAACAGTTTATATTTAACACGCCAAATAAGAGTGGTTTTAAAAAAAAAAAATTATATGTCAGCTTAGACGTTGCAAACATTAGGGCTAGAGTTCTGCACGTTTCTTTGGCATTGATATTTATCATTAATTTCATTTCAAACACGTTTAACCAAGTCAAAGATCACACAAATTTAGAGTTATAAATAAGCAATTCATACTAGACATCCATCATATTGGCGTTTTCTTTAAAACAACATAATCTGTGCGCGATGTTCCTTAAAAGGAGGTGTTTTGATATTGTAATTCAGCGTAAAACTCATGTCACGTACATGTACTGTTAGCTCCAAAGTGGTATCCATTTAACCTATTGTGATTGAAATAGCCTTCTATTTGCCCCCTTTTTGTAATGGACATTTGCCGAAAACAGTTTTTTATGAAAAAATCAGACAGTTTCGAGACCCTTTAGGGCCGAGAACTGTCTAATATTTTTTCACACAGAAGTGCTTGAGGCATATATCGTATTAAAACACTGTCATTGAATTTCGTTGTTGATTAATCTGAGACAGTCCGATTTCGAAGGATATAAGTACTGTAACCATGTTAACGGTCTGATATTAAGAAGCTCACTAATATCGGACTGTCACATGTAAACTGTTAGACTGCTGGAACAAAGGAATGAAATTACAGCAGTGTTTTAATTATTTGATATCAATTGAATATTAATTATTAGGGTTCTACCCACCGTGGCTGATGCCACCTTGCCACCACCTGTTGGATGTGCAATGGGGTTACATGTAGTAGTAGAAGGCCGCAATTTTTAGTGGGGGACTGGGGATACCTGCAAGAGTACCAAGACAACTAGGGGCGCTCTGGGGGCCGAGTGTAAGCACAAGTGCCCGATCCGAACGCTCACCACGTTCTGGACCGATGAAAGAGTGACTGCCCTTCTCCCTGTCTCCCGTGCCACCTGGTTTATACCTTACTTACCAGACTGTGGCCTCCCCCCGCTTGTGCGAAGTGGAGGTGGAACCAGCCATGACAGACTATGAACCACTTATATTAACATATCAGGTTATATATTTCATAAACACTTATGTATAACATCCCAAACACGTCCCCCCCCCCCCCCTCATTGTGGCAGGGTGGAGGAGATAACCAGGCTATGTAGCCACTTGATCACATCATACACCAAAGTATCCCGCAGTTCCCGCCCCCACCCTTAATTGCGACAGTTAGATAAAATCCCCATTTAAACAAAAAGTACCCTAAGCAAAATACTTTAATCTTGTTAAAAATTATGTCAACCCCTTATGGCTAATAAAATTGGTTATAAGTGATGCAATGGTATGTAGAGCCTTCAGCGTCCGTGTCGTTAACATGTAGCTTTGGCGCCTGTTTCTCCTGCATTGACTTGCAAGATCGAATTGGTATATTCTGAAATAAAAAAGAAGAGAAAAGCAGAAAATTGACATTGGGTGGGCAGGGCTAAAATATGTCTGCTCTTGAGCTCGAATTGGATTAAAAGAAAGAAATTCTTGTTGTGGGCAAATTGATTAACTTAATTGTACGGCGACTTACTCGAAATGTTTTTGGTTTGTGAACTTAAATATGTAAATGATTCCAAGTCATGTCCTTAATTAATATTTGGATATTTGATATAAAATCAAATAACCTTGATTAATACCAATTTCTTACAAACTATTATACTCCGTCCCGAGTTTTTGCTTCCACCACTTTTTGCTTGATATTTCGATAATCATAAATACCTTTGTGTCCAAAGTACGTTCATCCACTTAGATGAAAAATGTCCAAATTAACTGTTTTGAAACGCCCCCTCTACGGCTTCAGGTTTCAATACAAAAGCCAAAATAGAAAGTCTACGGGGATTTTGCATTGCATCAGCTATGAAATAGCCCGGATGATAACGTTAAAAAATTGTGCGAGGTATTCCGAGTAATTCCGAATGGAGAAAAGATGTAAACATTTCCCATTTTAAATCTCCGTAAGAAATTTGTTTTCGTTCCTGTGAATTTTTATGAGTGAAAAAAAAAGTGTCAATGAAGATATCTTGGATATTTTCCCTTTTATCGATTTTAACTGTATTTCTTTCAGAGGTATGTGTATTTTTATTAAAAATCATCAAAAAGTGATGGAAGCAATAACTTGGGACAGACTATAGAAGTTGATTGCTAGTTTTATTGACTCTTGCAAACAATACTATGTATTTTAAATAGAATTCAAATGTTTCTGAAATTAGAATATGGACAGGATAAAATGCATAATGGAGAAACTTGTAGATTGAAGCAATAAGGAAATTCTGTAGTATTTTGCAATTGAGTCCTTGAAGAAAATACCTATTTTGCGCTAAGCTCTTTTTGATAATCATTTTTGAGGACCTTATGTTTTTTATAGTAACACATTAAGGGTCCGTGAAATTAATAAATTCGTCACCTGACGAATGGAAAAAAATGTTGCTAAACGGGAAATATTGATCACATGCATGTGACACCAACTATTATTGACACAAAAGGGTAGCTTGACAGTTCCTGTTTAGAGAAAACGGCATTCCTTTTTATCTACCACAATCGAAATGCAAATTGTTAATTATCTAAACCGTTGTATCAATGGACAAGATGGACGATTTTCGTCGGCCTCGTCCGGAATGATACTTACTGTGTTTTGTTTAGTCTTTATCATTGTCAACGCCCCTCAACATTCTGGTGAAGCCTCCAACAATTATTGGGTGTTAGAGGGAGCAGTGCTGATTCTTGGAGTTTTTTCATCTATTGGATTATGGATTTCTGTGCTTAGGCAGAGAAGACGACAACTGAGAAATGACTCAAACAAGCATTTAACCCGAAGAATAAAGATAGTATTTTTGTGGATATTTGGATTGTTATGCATAATAATGGCATGTTACGATCTGGCTGTAAACTTTGACTGTCTGTTTCTACATAAGCCACATTCGTTTCAAGGACAATTTGAATTAGGCATCACAACGCATTGTTTTAAAATATTATTTTATTTAGTACAACTAGGTTTTTTGAGTTCTTTTGCCGGTTACGCTCTTGTAATTTCTATCATCCAGAATTACATGATTTCTTGGATTATCTTAACACATATAGTTATATTGTTTATGAATTTTTCCAGAACAATGCATAGGAAAGTGCATCCGAGTATTCACAACGAAACAACTGTTCAACCAAACTACTCATGTTTTATTCAGCCGAATAACCAATTGTTCCGAAAGAATTTGAACCCGTTCTCTAAACCAGCTCTTACAGAGTTCAGTTTGCTAGCTGCTGAACTGCTCATGATGATGTGGATTTATTCTTCCAGTGATATTTCTAATAATGAGGAAGATGAATTCAACTATGTTACAGGAGTTAACGAAACAACATCTCTTATTCAAGACCAAGTCGAAAATCCTTCGCGAATTCCAAACCGACATTTCAACACCAATACCTTTTATATCTGTATACTGATTGGAACACTTCTTAGTCTTCCGTTTGTGGTTTCTTGCGTTGTGATTCTATACTCGGAACAACCCCATTTTAGACATTACAAAGCATTTATGGTACTTCTTCTTATATTTTACATTGAACACTTTGTTTTGATTTTGGCGACATTTGTTCAGGTTCGGAAATTTTCTCAGTGGAGGGATATCAGGATAACAACCTTCTCAAAAAATAAAAGCATCCTTCTACTTATGACCCTGACAGGAGCTATAGTCTATAGCACACTCGAAATACTTGCTGTAATCCAAGTAACTACTTGTTCCAAGTTTGATTCTTTAGATTCTAAAATCCGCATTACAGTTTTTATGAAGACTTTATTTGAAATGATTACCATGTTTTTACAAACATTACTAATTCGCCAGTCATGGCACATGGAGAAATGCACAACTTTAAACAAAATACCAACCATCAAAAGGCTTTTTGGAACACTTTGTCTGATCAACTTGGTTATCTGGCTGGTATTTAGTGTTCTCTATGACAGGCATACTCGAACCATGATGATTGAGGCGTGTTTTTACGGAAAGGAATTTTGGTATCAGATTCGTGATGGAGTGTTTCCAATAACAGTGTTCTATCGTTTCCATGCATCAATGCATTTTTACGAACGTTGCAGGAAATATCACTAGGATCAGAATTAAAACTGTCTGATTACATATTTTACAATTTCCTGTTTTAATGTTTATGTAAAGCTTGCTTTTAAAATAAAACATTTACTTTGCTTCAATCAAACTATTTGAATTATCATCTAGCATTTTGTTGAATTATTGGTTAAATGATTGAATATATGTTAAAAGAGGTTAACAAGTTGAAGAATAGCTAGTAGACTGTATAACTTTTAGCTGACAAAAGCATTTTTTCACTAACATTTTTCCAGCATGATAATATTTTTCCGAAGGTATTTCCAGTTCCTCAAGTAATGAAAAAATGACAATAACAAACCGTCAACCATTTCAAAAATCCATAAAACGAAATACAAATTCAAAGCAGAGCAACACGGACCCCAAAAAAGATAGAGGTAGGATCAGGTGCCTAGGAGGAGTGAGCATCCTCTGCTGACCGGTCACACCCGCCGTGTGCTCTTTGTCGTAATCGTAAAAAAACGGAAAAGTACGTAGACAATTAGGTGATAAATTATGGTCTAACAATTAGTATGAAAAACGTCAGCCAGCATGCGACCCAGTGGATGATTGTATTTGCTGACAAGGTCGTTGTATCGACCGTAGAATTTACGAAAAGATGACTTCAAACGAGCCTGTTGATAGTCCTGTTTTATCAACTTGTTTGTAAAATTCTAACAGGAATTCTATTTCCTACAAAATAAATTAATTTCCCGTTAGAATAATTGCTTTAGTTCTCAAGATGTTTATTTTGTCGTTGGGAAATTAAATTTTTCTTAGCAAAGCAAATAAATTCCTTAAATAAAAATCGTTATCCAACAGGATATTTTAAAGACATTATATCATAGAAAATAAAATATTCATATTCTACATAAGTAATTAGTATAAAAGATGAACGAGAAGATTAGATAAAATCACAAAGATCCCTTAGAGCACAGTTTTGATACATATCAATTTTGATATATTGCAACAGTATATACTACTATCTGTATGAATTTAGCTGTAATTGTTAGCGTCGAATAGTAAAGACACTTGTCTTTCTCAGTTTTTCCTAGATTAGTACTTCTTTTGACTAAGTATTCTCATTGTCAAATTGTAGCTGTCAGCTTTTTCTTATTAATCCATGTTCCGCTGATTGTGTCTGTAAATATCTAAAGAACATTGTGTGAACATGATATTGAACAAATAATTTGTATTCGGAGCAAATTTACTGTTTTGCTTATAGTAGAAAAAATAATAATTTCAAATTATCAAAAAGCTTATATTGTCATTTAAACAATATAATTTGATTTTAATGAATTATAGAGAAAATCAATAATTATGGATTGATATTAGCCTTTTAAAACACTTAATAACCAAATGGTGCAACGATAAGTCATCATTATATTTTAATATGATCATTCATATTAAGGTATAACGTTATATAGAATGTTATTTTAGACACTCAAATGACAGGGCGTCTCCCGGGGATTAAATCTCAGGTTTTCTTATTCCATTGATATGAAAAAGCCGAGATGAGCATACGACGTAAATAAACATGGATAAATCTATGTTTTAAAATCTTAAGTTTTCTTACACCAGAGAACAAATTCAAATAAATGAATCGAGTTTATGAAAGGAAAATGAAGAATTGATGTAGAAATTCAAATACTCATAGTGTTTTGTTGTTGCTTTTTAGGAAATGAAAAAGAATTGGAACTCGGCGTATTTTGTATTAACGTATATCGTTTGGTATAATAAACAATTTATTGCATGAATGTTTGGGATATATGAATATTTCTTCCCCCAGAAAAATCATATTTCCAGAGGGTGTTGCTTTCGGGAAATATGATTTTTTTCGGAGGAGGGGGATGAAAGTTTATATCTCCCTCGCGATCATGCAATAAATGTTTAAAATTATATTTTATCTAGATAAAAATTGATATTTCTTTATGTAAACTTTGACTAAGATCAGGCAACAGGCAAAACTCTGTTTCAAAAAAGTAAAAGTAAAACAAATTAAAATTTTACCCATAATGAAAAATAAACAAGAATAACGATTATACTTGTTGTGAATTGTAAAAACTGAAGAATGGCAGGATGATTAGGAACAGTTACTGTTGTTGTATACATGTTGTATACATGTGGTAAAGTGTTGGAATATTCATTAAATATGGCATGTTAATAGCTAGATGATTAGTATTATCATTTAATACCATAACATTCCGATGTTTGTTATCTGTCATTTGTTTGTTTCTATTAACAATAAGTTAATAATTCAATGATCTTATATAATATCTCTTCTTTCAAAATAAAATGTTTCATTTAAGAGTTTTACCTTAATACTAATATATTGGGTTTAAAACGTAATTTAATTAAGTTCCAATTTCCGTATGAGAAACACCTGCAGGAAAAATGAAAATAACACATCCCTAAGTTAAGTTTGCCATGGGTTTTATGCAGGAAACGAATCGTCATATTGACTGGAATACTACGTGTGTCAAATACAATGTTCCTTTTTTCTGCAGTAACTAAATACAAGAAGAGATACATCATGTTTTGGATATTTAACTTTGGTACAAGTAGAAAGTTTACCTACTCTAATAGGGGAGGTCGTTTCGAGAATAACTTGAATATTTGATGAGAACTGCAATTTTGATTCAATAGCGCATGATATGTTCACAATAAGACATTTTACTTAAGGAATGAATTCAATATTTATTAGATTTATACGATATAAAATGGTTTGGGGGCAGTTTACACTTTATAAACCGCGAAGCGATTTATAAAAAAGCGTAAGCTGTTCCAAACCATTTTATATCGTATAAAACTAATAAATATTGAATTCATAGCTTATAATTCAATTTCTTCCTATTATTTGTAGAAAAAACGGTCATTTGACTGTTAAAATGACATCAACATGTACAAAATTCAAACGTAACGGTAGGCGGATTTATACGTTTTTGACGTTAGTCTTGTTATGACATAGGCAACATTCTTTATACGATAAAAAATAATTTTCAGGCAATCAGAAAGCGCGTTACAACCAGAATTAAATAATATGAGTGTATATTTAAGTTATGAGGATAAGATTCAACTAATAAAAATTATCGAAAACATGTCTGAATCACTGTAAACATTCACGATTTAAGTAATGTTTACTGGGGGCTCTTTAAAATTCACGACAATCGTCGAATACTAGAATTTGAATATTTCCATTAATTTAAGTAATAATTAACGTTTATTTTGTGTTCTTACAAAAAGATAACGTGAACATTGCGAAACAATATGAGAAGGATTAAGCACACGTGCACTTACTCCAACCCTTATAGAATAGGAATAAACATTAAACAAAACGGTAAAAACAATGGCAGGGTGATCTCACCTTCATATAAACAAGCATATTAAAAATAAAGATGGTAATACAAAGTTATGCCCTAATTTAAATGACTATGTAATAATTGATGTGGCGTAATCATTAAGATATTTTGCCTTCTAAAGAAATTTGTTAACTATATAAAGCATTTCCTTTAAGTGTTTAAGATATTTTCAAACCTTTTACCCCCTTCTTGATCCAAATCAGACTTCTCTGAACCAAAGGGAACAAGGTATAAATTAAGGTGTTCAGGCAGTTAATGGAGTTATCTTCCCTTGCTTCTTTATAATGGATTATTTTCCTTTGCTTTTTCATATTAAGTAATTAATCATTGAAATAATGTAATTAAGAAGTTGTATGATCAAAGAGTTATGCAAGTATTTTCATCATTTGAAACAAAAACAGCTCTTGAACTTTCTGAATAAACAAATAGACTTGTAAGTAGTAAAGTAATAGTTGGCTAAACAAAATCACTGATATGTAGTACATGTAAAATGATTTTGGTATAAATGCCAGATGGTGATTAAATGTCAATGAAGGTTGAACATTCAAAAGCTGGAACAGGAGAAGTGAGAATCACTTTATAACTTTTAAAACTGTTTTTTGGTTTAAATGCCCACAAGGAGAGTTTCTGTCTGCCCCTGGGGATGGGGGATGGGAGGTTGTTTAGATAAACATGTATACTAGCCACCTTGTTTAGTTTATCTATGAAAACATATACACATAAAACAAAAAATATGGGAAAATTATTTTCTATCAAAGTCTTGCACCTTTTCAGTATCAGGTTATGCACTCTATTATGATCTTTAAGTTTTTCGCTAAAATTATAGGTTCTTGGTCCTTTTTTTTTTTTTTTAAAGATTTCAGGCATGGAGCTGGTCATCATTACAACTTTAAAAATTTTCTACTCCGGAATAAAACTTAATTAAATGCATATACATGTATGAGACTCCTCGACAAGTTTGTGCATGGGCTATGGTACTCAGGTGACCGTTAAGGCCTATTGGCCTCTTGTTTTGTTTTGTTGTTGTTGCTTTTTAAGAATTGAATGTATAACATTTTATTTTTGTAACAGGGGTATTTGTTGTGTTAAATGGAATGAAACAAACGCCTGTTGAGGTTCTAGACATCTCCGGATTTATTGACATATATAGTAAGAAAATAAGTTATAGCCCTACAATAAATAACAACATTATAAATATATGGCATAAAAATAGTACTATATGAACAAGTTGCATTAAAGGGGAATAACTCTTTAAATCAATCCTCCTTTACATATGAATTATGTTATGCATTCATATCTTAAAACAGGTTTACAATGATATTTATCATATTCATCTATAATGTCTATAAAGACATCACTGTATTATTTTAAATCATAAAATATGGTTAAACATACCATTCTAAGGGAATGCGCTCTTGTACAATACTTTATGGTATATACATGTACTATAGCTGGTATGCCATATGACTGTCAACTACAAATTATCGTAAAGTTTATATTAATAAACTTGTACTTATGTTCACAATATAAAGGGATAAAACCAGTGAACATGTTCATGTTATTCTTATCTATTAAAAAGTTGATATCTCACAGAATCATTCACTCTTACTGTGCATGAGCTATTGTTTTAATTTGGCAAAATTATAGAATTCACTGTTAATGAAATGTTGAACTAATATATTAAAATTATTAGAATTAGTAATATTAACTTACCAAGAGGTAGAGTTTGTCATGATTCAAAAGTCTGTTAAATGCAGTTCTCAATATAATTGAACCTCTACTCTCTTTGATGTGACAAAGAAATATGAAAACTCAGCTCCAAGAATTTGGAGGGAAAACTCATCCAACCAATAAAATCAAAGAACACAAAACTAAAAACCAATTGAATATCTAGATACATTATATCTTTGGCCAGAACCTTAATTGCAGTAATTTCAACCCTAAGGCATTTATAGCATGGTCAAGATAGCTGCCTGTTCTATTCAATTGACCATGACCGGATTATTAAGTTTATAAAAGATTTTATAAGATACTTTAAAATTACTCTTTAAATTTACTTGTACAATAGTTAGTACATAATTATATTAATTTAATTATCAATAAATTAATTACTTTTATTTAACAATTAATAAATCTGTAACTCCTACAAACTCCCCCTCCTTTTAAAATGACTTCCACGTCATTTAAAGGAGACTTCTGAATTTGCAAAAATAAAAACATGTACAAATCTGAAAACAATACAATCAAAATTTCTTAATACACATTTTTAAAAACTCTTTTGACATTTCTTTGTCCATATCCTTTAGTTCCGATGCCATTTCCTTGAAGCATAAAACTTTCTCTTTCCATTTGGATGGTTGGAATGCCAACTGGCTACATACAAAGTTCTCCATCCATTTTGGCTTCTGTCTAACTCTTGTTGATCTTCTAGGAATATTCTGATCATCATCATCATCATCAGCATCATCTTGTACTTCATCTTGAGTATCCTCAGAAACTCCTGAAATACTACTTCTGCTACTGCTACTGCTGCTGCTGCTGGTATCAGGATCATCAGATGCCTCTGTGTTCTGATTAGGAGCGTCCTCCCTTGATCCTTCCTCCAGGCACTCCACACTTTCCTGATCGTCACCAGTCAAAGTGGGAATGCTCCCATCCTTAGACGTATCATCGTTTTGTACAGGGTATTCCGCTGTCAAATAAACACTGTCCTCATCAGACTCTATCTGATTATGGATGGTTTCTTTAACCTCAGTTTCCTCAGTGTTCTTCCTTTTCCTAATCCTGGGTGCTGGAACGGGTGTAGTCAACTTTGACCCAATAGGGAGCAAAAGATTCCTATGAAGAACTCTTACTTTCCCTTGGTCATCCTCTCTCTTGACCTTGAAAACTGGGATATCTCCATTAGGCTGACTGATGATATAATAGGGATGATCTTCCCATCTGTCTTGAATCTTATGTCTTCCATCAAACTTGACAACCCGAACGAGAACCCTATCACCTTCTTTCAAAGAAACTCCTCTAATCTTAGAATCATAGTTTGACTTCTGTTTTGCCTGAGAATTCTTTATCGCTGTTTGGGCGGTTTGGTACGCACTCTGGAGTCTATTTTTCAAATTCTCTATGTATGCTGAAGTTGTTGAGTTCTGAACCTTATTTCTGTTTAATCCAAAAACTAAATCAATGGGCAAGATTGGCTCTCTTCCGAACATCAAAAAGTAGGGTGAAAAACCTGTTGAATCATGAACTGTTGAATTATAAGCATGTACTAGTGGATAAATGTATTTCTTCCAATTATGTTTCTGTTCTGGATCTAAAGTCCCAAGCATTGAAATTAAAGTACGGTTAAATCTTTCTGTAATTCCGTTTCCCATAGGATGGTAGGGAGTGGTTCTTGATTTGGAAATTCCGGTGATTTGACATAGTTCCTTAATGATGTTGCTACAAAAGTTAGCTCCTTGATCTGAGTGAAGTTTTCTCGGCAATCCATAATGCACAATAAATTCATTAAAAATGGCTTCTGCTGTTGTTCTTGCTGTTTGATTTCTAGTTGGCACTGCAATTGTAAACTTAGTGAAATGGTCTGTCATAACCAATATATTTTGGATGTTTCCTTTTGATGGTTCTACTGTCAAATAGTCCATGCATACCAACTCCAAGGGTTCTGTTGTTGAAATGTTAACTAGGGATGCTCGTTGATTATCAGGTGTCTTAAACTTTAAACATCTTCCACAGTCATCTATCCACTTCACTATGTCTGGATACATCTTGGGCCAATAAAATCTTTCTCTGACTAAAGCTATTGTCTTGTCTCGGCCAGGGTGACCCATATTGTTGTGCAAATACTGTAGAATCAACTTACTGTATGCACATGGCACAACATACTGCTTCTGTACAACTCCGTCTCTATGTGTCACCCTGACAAGAATGTTGTCTTCTAACTCTAACTTCTTAAAGTTCTGATGTAAAATAGCTTCAGTTTCACTATTGGCTGAGTTCTTTGGGGGTCTCTTTCCTTGTCTGATATAGTCTATAATAGAGGAGATCACAGGATCTTCCCTCTGGATCTGCTTAAGATAAATATGCCTGTCAACCTTATTTAATATGTCAGTAGTCTGCAGTTTTTGGCATATAGAAGGGGGAACTGGGAGGGTCTCAATGTAGGGCTGCTTTTCATCCATAACTGCTCTGACTGTATCTCCATCCATAGTCTCCATTTTGGATGGCAGTCTAGATAGCAAGTCAGCATCAGTATTTGACTTACCAGGTTTGTATGTGATGCTGAAGTTATAAGATGACAAAGCTGCAACCCAACGGTGCCCGGTTGCATCAAGCTTAGCTGATGTCAGTACATATGTGAGGGGATTATTGTCTGTAAAAACAGAAAATGTCTGACCTGTCAGATAATCAGAGAATTTCTCTGTAATCGCCCATTTTAATGCGAGAAATTCCAACTTATGAGTTGGGTAATTTCGTTCTGACTTACTAAGTCCCCTACTAGCATAAGCTATGACCCTTTTAACACCTTCCTGTTCCTGGTACAGGACTGCCCCTAAGCCACTTTGACAAGCATCTGTATGAAGCTCAAATGGGGAATTGAACTCGGGATAACCAAGTACTGGTGCTGAAGTTAATTTCTCCTTCAGTATAGCAAAGGCCTTCTCCTGACTTGGTCCCCAATTCCAAGTAGATGATGGCAGCTTTTGTTTTCCTCTAGGCTTCTTCCCAACTGCCATTATATTAATTAAAGGGCGGGCAATCTTGGAAAAATCTTGTATAAATTTCCTATAGTACCCTGCGAAGCCGAGGAACTGCCTAACATCTTCAGGAGATTTAGGTGTAGGCCAATCTCTCACTTTGTCTACTTTCTCAGGGTCTGCTTGTACCCCTTCTTCAGTGACAATGTGGCCTATGTACTTTACCCTCTTCATGAAGAAGAACATTTCTTGGGAGACAATTTCAATCGAAAGTCTCTAAATCTTTCAAAGACTTGCTGAAGTCGATCAAGGTGCTCTTCAATAGTCTTTGAAAAGATGATTACATCATCTAAGTAAATGAAACAAGTATTATAATGAAGATTACCTAAGCACTGTTCTTGCAACCGTTGGTATGTTGCCGGGGCATTAGCAAGTCCAAAAGGCATCTTGTTAAATTCGAAAAAACCTAATGGCCCCACAGTGAAAGCTGTCCTTTGCTTGTGTTTTTCCAGGATCTCAATTTGGTGGTAAACGGATTTCATATCCAGAACGGAGAAGTACTTGTTTCCAGACAAAGAATCCAGGATTTCCTCTATCCTTGGCAGTGCGTAGTTATCCCTTACTGTCCTCTGATTCAGCTGTCTGTAGTCGACGCACATTCTCAATGACCCATCATGTTTTCTTACCAAGACGACATTGGACGAGAATGGCGAGTGTGAGGGCCGGATAATTCCAGCAGCTAAAAGTTCCTGTATGTGCTGCCTAACCTCCTCTATCATTGCTGGGGGTATACGCCGGTATCTCTGCTTAAAGGGAGTAGGATCTGTCAACTCTATATGATGGTGTACTTTGTCTGTACTACTAATGTCAGTAGAACCTGCTGAGAAAATGTCCTGGTATCTTGCAATAAGTTCTTGACATTCTTGTTTCTCCAAATCAGTGAGGGAATCTGAAATGCTTACCTTATCAAGTATACATTCCAATGGAGAAGTCGGTTCAGCTTTGACTGTTTCTGTGATAGAAACTGGCTGCATTTCACATAAAAGTCCTTTAGGGGGGGACTGACACAGTCTGCATTGTTACATTACTTACCTCTATAGGGATAATACTAGACTCTTCAAAATCATAGTAATGTAAAGTTGGAGTTATATCCAGGTCAGTTGGAATGCAAGACTTGTATGCCGGGTGCAGCATAGCTAGAACTCTGTGGTAAGGTATCTTCCTGTCGAGGTAAGCATGTATTACCACTCGACCATTGGGTGGTATGATGATTCTTGAAGATTCTGCTGACTTTAAAATTGCAAGTTGACTTCTATTCCTCAGAAGTTGTTTCTCCATCAAAGTTAAACATCGAAAAGCGAGGTACCATGATGTGTGCAAGTCAGCATCTTGTAAAAATCGAGAGCCATGCTCTGATCGGGTAACCTCTAGCAAATGGTTTAAAATATTTGTTCCAATGAGGACAGGTACCTTAGCATTGTACTGACTATCTGGAACAACCAAAAACATACACTGTTTCAGTACTTCTAGTGTTGAAAGTCCATAAGTGGCTAAATCTACAATTACAAATCCCATGTAAGGCATCATCTGCCCATCTGCACACTCAATATCAATCTGCTCTTCTAATGCATGCAGTTCTGTCTTTCCCTGCAGATTCTGTACATAAAAGGTTTGGGATATTGTAGATACCGTTGCACCTGTATCAAGCAGTGCTAAACATGATACTCCATTAATAGCCACTTGAACTTCATTGGCTGTCCCTACTATTTGCGAGTGGATGGGACCATGTCTCTGCCGGCCGGACCCTTGTCCCCAGAAGTCGGCCGTCTGAAGTTTAAATTCCTTCTGTGGTCTATCCTAACTCTGCATCCAATGGCTATGTGACCTTCCTGTCCACATCTATAGCAAACAGTGCTATCAGTCCTTGGAGGCATCTGTTGTCTTGGATCTACATCAGTAACTCTCGGTTCAGGCATCCTGGGAGTGTATCCTCTACCAAGTCCTGAGAAGCCTCTCTGTCCTCTCTGGAAGGATGGTCTACCCCTGTAGTTATTAAAACCATAAGAGTGGGGCCTGTAGTAGGATGAATGAGATGTCTTCAACTGATTAATCTGAGCCTGAAGGTCTTCAAACTTAGTATCAAAGGTACTTGTTGACTCAGTCTGAGATATACCTGATTTTGCTGTTGCAGGTTTTGGCTTAGATCTGCTCTGAACTGGATGTTCAGTCTCAATTTTTCGGATTTCTACCCGTAACTTGTCAAAGTCAGTAATAGAGTGGTATAAGTGTCCACTAATATCTTTAAGGTCTTGCCTCAAACCTTTGTAAAACATAGTGCGTAACATTTCATTTGCTGCTTGATCCTGCACTCTGCCCATCTTCATTGCTTTACATAAAATTTCCTCAAGGCGACAACTCCATGCAAAACAAGTCTCATCATCTCTTTGCTTAGCGCTGTAAAATTCAGCCAAAATATCCTCTTTCTCTAACACATTTCCATAGATACTGTCTAACTTTGACAGAATTTCTTGCACATTAACACCAACTCCTAATCTCATAATAACCTTGGCTGCTTCACCTTTTACAGACCTTCTAATAGCTTGAAGAATAGACTGTTCAGAATGAGATTCCTTCATGAGACAAATGACCTCGTATTTCCATAAATCGTATGAGTCTTTCTCTTCACCTGAGAAAAATGAAATCCTCAATGGAGCTTTATAGTTGCTATCTGATTGTGGCGGTGGTGGTAATTGTTGTGACAATGTTGAAGGAGTTTTAGGTTGAATCGGAATTGTAGGCTTCTTTTCCTCCTCTGCCTGCTTTGTTAACCACGAAATGAAGTTTTCTGGTTTAATCTTCATTTTATCTAAAGTATCATATAATTCTTTCATATCTTTCTTTGATAAACCACCAGCTGTGGCACCCTTTTTCCTTTCTGTCTCATGTGGATTACCTTCCTCATGTTCCTGTTCTTCACCTTCTTGAGAACGCGGCATGTTGGACAATATAGATATAAGTAAAATATAGTACAACAATGCAATGATTTATATGGGAGGGCAGTTCAACTTGAACTCTCAAAGGTTGGTGATATTGAAATGTTTACAGGTGGGAGTTCATAACAGAACTATCAAACATGGGTCACCTTTACTTTCAAACCTCAGTGATCTAGCACTCTTAATATAGAGCAATAAGTGGGTAGTTCAAACTAGGAACTATAAACACATAAGGGGCTTTGCTATAATCAAGTATGTTGCACAATGATTCAAATCAGTATAAGAGAATCAATCAGCTGATTGAAAGTATTCAAATACTTATCAAATTCAAATGTATTTTTCAATAGAATGACCTGAAAGGAAATAAAGTATTGACACTTACTCAAATAAACTTATAGGTTCACCAACGTAATTAAATGACTATAAAGACTGGATAAATCAAGCAAAAATAAAAATTTGTTTACTACATTCACGTTGTCTAAAATGACTTCCGGTTAACCGGCAAAAATTAATTTTTCGAACTTCGAGCTCGATCGGATTGCGCAATAATAAAACAAAACCGATCGCGATGCAAATATCGTAACCGAACCCGACGGAATTTAACCTAGATTTAAAGTTTAACAGGCAGATTATTTACCCTTTTTTAAAAGTTATATTAACTTTTAACAACTCTTTACAATATCAAACAACTGTTACTAATACAAGATAACTGACAAACTGACTTGACTAAGCACCAATACACAATACTATGAAACTGTTGTTACTGAATTCAGTAAACCTACTCAGAATATTGAACAAAATGTAGAATACCCAACTTTCGTCTAATTGTCACAGTCAAAAGAAGCAGTTGTTAATTTTACGATTAAAACTACATAGTTAGTAACCAGGGATGTTTGTTGGCGGATAATTTAGCAGTGCGGCTTGAAAACCTTACTTACCAATCTTTCTCACGCAATATATATTACACAGAAAAACAAAAAAAATTATCACATATGAATTACTAAGCGGGTACCCAAATGTAATAATGACAAATAACTAATCTTAAATAATATAACTTAGAAAAAAATATTATGCACACCGATTTCTATAGAAAATTGTGATTTCAGAAAAAAAAATTGAATTACAGTGTTATTTCTTGTTCAAAAACTTGCAGGCACCTGAGCTCAATATGAACAGTTCAAACACTCACCGATCAGCTGATATGTATACTAAACAGATATCACATGACAACACAGAATACACACATATATATCACTGAACACAAAATCACACGTGGATTAACGGGTCACTGGTATTCATAAGGATAATGGACTACGCAATGAAGTACGCATGATTGCGGATTCTGTTGTACAACTGTTGTAGTAGTTCCGATATCCTCAGAATTTGTTGATGACTGTGGCGCGGAGAAGTCCCAACGTGGGCGCCAATGTAACAGGGGTATTTGTTGTGTTAAATGGAATGAAACAAATGCCTGTTGAGGTTCTAGACATCTCCGGATTTATTGACATATATAGTAAGAAAATAAGTTATAGCCCTACAATAAATAACAACATTATAAATATACGGCATAAAAATAGTACTATATGAACAAGTTGCATTAAAGGGGAATAACTCTTTAAATCAATCCTCCTTTACATATGAATTATGTTATGCATTCATATCTTAAAACAGGTTTACAATGATATTTATCATATTCATCTATAATGTCTATAAAAACATCACTGTATTATTTTAAATCATAAAATATGGTTAAACATACCATTCTAAGGGAATGCGCTCTTGTACAATACTTTATGGTATATACATGTACTATAGCTGGTATGGCATATGACTGTCAACTACAAATTATCGTAAAGTTTATATTAATAAACTTGTACTTATGTTCACAATATAAAGGGATAAAACCAGTGAACATGTTCATGTTATTCTTATCTATTAAAAAGTTGATATCTCACAGAATCATTCACTCTTACTGTGCATGAGCTATTGTTTTAATTTGGCAAAATAAAAGGCTTCACATAAGATTTTTGTCTTATGACTAATGTATTGGTTTTAAAACGTGATAAAATCAGCATTTTATTTATTTAAAAAAATGAGGTTTCATTAAGTTCCAATTTCCGTATGAGGAAACCCGTGCAGGAAAAATTAAAAAAATAAAACATCCCTAAATGTTCGCCTTATGTTTCACACAGGAAGCGAGTCGCCATATTGACTGGAATACTACGTGTGTCAAATACAAATTTAAGGAGGCCCACTTTAGTTTTCATTGCCCATATCTTCTATGTGCATTCTAGTAAAATGCAGTGTATTGATACCTTTTAGGAATTTTTTTCTCTACAATCTATTAAATTGAATACAATTAACAAAATACAGATATTTAGGAAAACATTTTTTTAACGATTTTTCCGATGTATGGTAGGTGGTAAGTAAGCGTTGCAATTATGCTTTTATGACATTATGATAAATAAAAATTGTAGAAGTACGTTGTAAGAAATAACATAAAAGAACAAATAAAAATTGTAAGCCTTTGAAATTTTTTACACAGAATAGTGCAACCCTCAGTATTATTTTTCTTAATTTTTTAATGAACCAACATTACCTATCTGCATTTGTGATACTCCAAAAATATAGCAATATTTGATGCATTTTGATATTTTGAGATGGCCCCCACTAATTTAGTATGAATAGAGTAGAAAATGATATTACTTATCACATATTAAAATTTGAGCAAAATCGCTATTGTAGCATTTTTTAATCTGCTTGAAAATACAGAAAATGACAATATCTTATATATTTCTATAGTAAATGTACCTGTATTTTGAGATGGCCCCTTAAAAGAACCAAACGGTAGATTTTCTGGAAACTTCACAAATAAACTAGAATTGGTGTAAAACTTACGGTTTAAAAAAAAACGAGTTTTGCTATTGTAGTTTTTCCGCACCCCCCCCCCCTCCCCCCCCAAAAAAGCGGCCTCCTTAACTCATGAGGATGATAAGATTTATTCTATTAAAAATTATCGAAAACATGTCTTTCAATCACTATACGACATACGGAAAACATGTCTACTCATGGGGGCTCTTTAAAAATCACGACAATCGACGTATATTTCCTAATAGTTTAAGTGATGATCAACGTTTATTTTGTGTTCTTACAATAAAAATAACGTGGATATTGCCAAACAATACAAGATGGTTTAAGCACACGTGCACTTACTCCAACCCTTGTAGAATTGGAATATAGACACGACTGTGTGGCTTCCATATACATGTATACAAATTCATTTTTGTTTATTATTAATGAAACTAGAAATTTCTTAATACAAATGTATAATACATGAAAAAAAAAATACATAGGCTATGCTGTTTATTACAGAACGGAATGCCAATCTGAGCAAACTAATTTTACTTTAATTTCATGATAAAAACATGTCTAAATTAAGTACATGTAGATATAAACCACTTACACCATTTGTAAACGGAGAAAGGAACTTGCAAAGATAACATCCGTGATGCCCGAAATTTGATCAGTTTCAAACAATGGTATATTCCAATAGCATTGCTTTTTTATATAAAAATGTTTAATATTTCAACTCATTGAAACATGTTTTGATATAAGAGTAAAGTATCAAGGAAATAATAAATACATTTATGCCAATCCATTGATTTAAGTTGGTCAATAAAGCATTTATAAACCAACAACTATCCATTCCAGTTCCATCTTTGATCTACAGCTTGTTAATTTTTACTTCCTATAAAACAACTAAATTCTCATCGACGAATATTGTCATCTATTAATTAGAATCAAAACTAACTACAAATAAACTTCATCATTAACAGGGAGATCCCAGATAAATACAATACTTAAACTTATTTTTTTTTTTTAAATCTCATTGAATAGGCACTGTGGAATCTCCTTTATTAGTATTATGTCATGTTTTAAAAAACAACTGAACAATTTCGAGATCACCAGGTAACATATTATATATATATAATTTTAACAACAATAGCAGGGTTATCTTCCCTTCATAAAAACATGTAAAAATTAAGATGGCATATATAAAGTAATGCCATAAATCAAATGGCACATGTAATAATAATTGTGGCGTTATCATTACATCGTCTCAAGCCACGGGTATAGTGTCCATGGACACTATGTCCGTGGCTTGAGACGAGGTATCATTTAGACATTTTGTCTTTTAAAGAAATTTATATAAAGCTTTTGCTTTTAATTGTTTTTCCTAAAAGTAAAACATTTTTGAACCTGTTTACCCGCATCGTGATCAAAATCAGGCTTCTGTAAACCATAGGGAACATGGTATAAATTAAGGCGTTGGCTTTTTTTAAACTAGCTTGGTTTAACACGCCTTTTCTTATTTCTGATTAAATAGATTAAAAACAAAAACATTTTTAGTGAAATACAACGCCCTAGAAAACACATCTCTGGTTCTAAAAGAATTATGGACAGTGTTATGTACAGATTTGATTTATTTTACATGTACTTGTGCTTCTTCGTATCACTTTTAAAAATGAACATTCTCATATCCCATTTTGAACCATTTTACTTAATACTTTTAAAAACAAAATTGTCCAAGAAGAAAATGTCTTCAAGTACGAATAAGCACACAAAACTTTGGATAACACGTACCGAGAAAGTAGAACATGTGGTTGTAAGATTTTAAAACCCCACGTGTAAATGTGTCTTCGTAATTCGTCTCATCTCCGAATGAAAATAAGGACTTTTATATGAATGTTAGAAATTAATATACATGTATGATTTTAAAAAAAATGACAAAATTGGTTCAATGATTGATTTGAAATTGAAGTAGGAAATTAATCAACAACAGAAACCGGACAAATTTTGATTAAAATCTCTTCTGGAGTTATCTTTTTGTATAAACAATGATAAGCTCCCAATATCTATAATCGTGCATTTTAACAGTTGATACAATTTCTATCAGAATTTTTGAGCAGTTTTCTACACAGAATGACACACTGCGGGGCTTTTACATATTTATCTATCTCCTCTCTCTTTTTTCTCCCTCTCTCTCTCATAGATTTTAGCAACACTTCCCGTTTCCATAACAAGTTTAATTTCCGCTTTAATCATGTGTCCATATATGTTCTGAGTGGGAGTGAAAGCTTTTATATGGATATTTTTTTTAATTAACTATTAAATCGCAAAGCAAGGATCAGAATTGTTGAGGTAAAATTTAAGATTTTAGTTAGTTTATTATTTTAGTTTTTTTTTTTTTTTTTTTTGCTGTTGAAAGTATAATTTTATCGTGCATTGTCTCCTTTGTATTGGAAATGAACTGAAGAAGAAACTTCTCTTTATTCAGATATACTAAATTATAACAAGATTTGAGGGATCATCAAAGTCAACAATGGCAGCCCTCTCCGAGTTAACGGACATGATTCCGTTGGATAGGACATCTGCCAATGTTCAGCAACGAAAAGGGGTTTTTTCAGGTGTTGTTTCGGCTTGTGCCTGCTCTATTTGTTTAGTAATCGTCATAGTGTTTTCAACCGTTCGAGAATATGCTGGACATAGTCCAGTCGTTTGGGGGTTGGAGGCCATCTTAACTTCCATAGGTGGAGTGTTTACATACATTATCTGGATTGTTGTTCATAAAAATGGAGATCAATCCCTTGAACAGAACACAGAAGATGTCACCATCCGAATGAAGTTATGTTTTCTCTGGTTATTTGGAATCGTTAATATCCTTAACTCTGCTATTAACATGGCAATAAATTGTGACTGTATCGATAAACATGGTAGAGAACAATTTCCTGGAGAACTAATAGTTAGCATTGCAACACACACATTTGAGATAATATTTAACACAGGACAACTTGGATTTATAAGTTCTTACTCTGCATATCGATTAAAATCTTCAACTCTCATAAATTATGGAATATCGACAATTATTTTAACCCATGTCATAAGATGGTTTCGAACACTTTTCTCGTCACTCTTAAGTAATCACTTAATATATAACTCAAATAATACCAAAAGCTTCCTTAACAATTGTTATTGGAACACCGATTTGACACATTTTCGGCAGTCTATCGAACCGTACGTCGAACCAACCCTGACAGAGTACGGTCTTCTTGCAGTTTCCTTCATGTTACGAATGTGGATATCATTTGAAAAAGAGGATAGACCATCACCTTTTTTTACTTCAGTTAACACCGAACGAACCCCTTTGCTTGGTTCTTGTTCTCCCCAAATAAGCGATATGGGGAATATACAATTAGGATTTGAACGTACGCATAGCTTTAGATCTGCTGTCAGGAGTTCCTCTGTATATATATGCGTCTTAGTGGCCATAGTATTAAGTCTGCCAATTCTGACCACTGTAATCATGGCATCAGCGGTGGAAAATTACTCTTACCATTACCAGCTATCATCCGGAATAGTCCAGTGTGTTTTTAAACTTCAACTCTTTATTGTGATTTTGTTAGCTTTCTTTTTGTGCAATAAACAATACAAGGAAGAATACAGTGCAGATAAAATGAATAGCAGTCGGTATATTTTGATTCTCTGTACTGCAGGAGCTGTTGCATACAGTACGTTTGGGTTAATTGCAGGGATGATGTATAAACGAATGGAGTTTCCAACACTTTCCATAGCATTAGTTATTCAAAAAATCTTTGAGATAGCTTGTATTTATCTCCAAACAATACTCATTCTACAATCTCCTTCATACAATACGGTTCGCGATCGAAAAGTCTCAAGGTACATACCTGTGTATAAAGTACACTGTGTTTTGTTTACAATTAACATTATAATGTGGCTTGTGAATAGCTACATGGGGAGAGTAGTGGGTAGTGTCATGCACATAGAAGCGAGCTTTTATGGAGAGAAATATTGGAAAGCTGTAAACGATGTTGTGTACCCTATCACAATATTTTATAGATTTCATACGGCGATGGACATTTATCAATTGTACAAAAAGTACGAACACTCGTACACAATGCAAGTTTCAAATTATGCTTAAGTAGTACGATCATCAAAAATCATTTTAAACCTTATGTTCAGTTCTTAAATAATTTCTTTTTTATCATAAACTTTCATTACATCATTTATTTCAATCAATTTTGTTTTGGTTCTACTTAAGAACATATCTTATATTGAACTAACTTGTTTTTCTGTCATGTTGTAAAATCGCCATTGAAGGATTTTTTCAAGCATTTGTAATTGTTTGCGTGCGGTGTATATTTGCAAACTCTTTTATTATGCTAATAAAATGTTATACTATTATTATCCTGTCAAATTGTGAAATCAATTTAATTTGAAGGACAATCATACATATTTTAAATTGGCATAAGAATTATTTTTAATAAGTTAATTGTCTGTTGAGTATGCAAAATAAATATTGGACGGGTACATCATTGTTTTCATATGAGATTTTGTTTTGAATAAAATCTTTGTATTAAGATCTTTGAATCTGCTTTTTATGAATTAAATTAAGTTCTTAAATCATTCTGTGTTTTTTTTTCTATAAATTAACCACCTCTAGTGAATAAAGAATGAGAGGTGTATAAAGAAATATAAGTACTACATATAAACCTATTGAAGGGTTACAAATTGATGTTAATATGTTTAATATACATCGGTTGGAAGAAATATTTGAAAGAAAAATCAGTTCTGTTGATAGCCCAATATCTTATTCATCCTAATATAGGGATATTTACCCGCCTATTCCACCCAAATCCTTTGCTTTGTGACAGGAGATACCATTTTGTATATTCTACATTCACGTGTATTCATCCACCGTAGAGTTTAAGTACTACGTTTAATTTTGTTTCTTATCTTGTCACGAAAGCTATCAAGTGTAGACTCTGAAGAATGATTTGCAAACTCTACACCTGCATTGACATGCATATCCCGATATTAAGAGGTTGTATACATAACACTGCTCATGATGCATTGGAATTTCCCATGTGTTTCCTCAAAAGGTGAAAGTTCATTTATTTATGATTGCTTGACTCATCGCTGACAATACATAAGCATATTACGTAATTTTTCAAGTCACAAACACAGGCATGTGTGCACTAATGCCATGTATGTACGTCTCTTGGACGTATACAGTGTACAAGAAAAATAACTAAATAAATAGACAGACTAAAACAAGTGTATGATACTGTTGCTAAAGTAGTAACGTTTTTGTGATATATTGTAACATGCTGTCGCTTATCAAATTGCAGTTCGAAGTGAGGCGGCCATTTTGTGCATGTGTGATATGACTGAAAGAGGTTGTTATTTGGAAAGGATGATTGAAAAATGTGTGTGTGTGTGAAATCTTCTACATCACCAAACCATCCTAAAAAATGATTAAGAGAAAACAGCAATTAACGAACTAGATAAATCAATAAATATCATTTATTAAAAATTAAATTAAACGCATAATTGTTTTTATTTGATAAAACGTTGCCATTCAGTAAACTTAAGAGCGACTGAAAGAAATTTTAACTGAAATGTGAATAAATGGCAAAGGTTCTGTCATTCAGTTATATTTCCAGACCCCTTTTAGTTAACATTCAGTTGATTCATCTTGTGTTTTCTTACAGGTGAAAAGTGCAGTTCACTACAATAAGGTCTATTTGCCAAGGCCTGAACAGGCATTAAGTGTTGTTTGATCGAAGTTGAGTAAATCAGGGAAGCTTTTTTAACAACTTCTCAAACACAGAGGTTCCAAATTATCAAGTGTATGATTGATTGTTAAACGTTGCATAGGTAACTCTTCAAATAATTACTTGGCATACTCTTAATAACCTTGCATGAAAACCACTACATATAACTTAATTGCCAATGTAAATCAATCGAATACAGTTTAAAAATCGAACATTATACGGAAATATATTCTAGAATATTGTGTATTTGAAAAACTCTGTGGAAAGTTTCCTATTTTGGATGTTCAGTAGTATATGAAACCTTTCAGATTTAATCTTTTTAAAGGAGCATGGTCACGATTTTGGACAAAATTCCGTTTTTAATTTTTACAATGCTTCAGTAAGGCATTTCTAATAGTCAACCAAAATTTGAGTATCAGTCGTCGGGTAGTTCTAAACGAGATGCAGAGCTCATAGTTCTTTGTTATGTAAACAAAGCTCGGATCGTTATTTCATTGCATTTTGAACAGTTCAGGTTTAGACCTTAAATGAATGTGAAAAACGCTAGGAATGTTTTTAATGTTCAAAACAAATAAGCAGATAGAACAATCAGCTTTAAAAAGAACTTTTACAGGTATTTTGAACCAAGGTAAACAAAAACATGGCATGAGCCTCGTTTACATAGCAAAGAATTGTGAGCTCTTTATCTTGTTTATATCTTTTCGACTGACACCCAAATTGTTGTTGGTCATTAAAAATGTATTACTGAAGAATTGCAAACAATAAAAACAGAAAAATGAAAATTTGACCATAAAATGGTGAAAATAAAAATGTGACCATACCCTTTTAATAAAATCTATTCAATATTTTTTATACTCAAATAAAAATCTAAACTTTTAAAAATTATAAATGCATTCATTAGGTTAATAAATTATAAGTGTGTTTTTGGGAGCGGATGGGGGTTGAAATTTGAATATGTACATAAATGGTCATTAAACCATATTTGTCATTTTGAACATATTTTAAATATTTATCTTAATAAATGAAATATCTTTAACCACTTACGCTAAAACAACAGGTAAAATTTATTCCATGCATGACTGTTTAACTACTTAATTGCACTGGAAATTCAGGAAGGGAAAACCCCTCAAGAAAAAATTAAAAACATAACACTGTCTAGAGGCATCGTTTGGGCATCATTATGTGCAGTAAAATTTAGAGGAGATCGATTATGCCAAGGGATCTGGTCATAAAAATCTAAAAAAAAAAAAAAAAAAAAGAAAAAAAAAGGTAAGGATTTTCGCCAAATTCGCAATACGTTTGTCCTGTTTGGTAAACGCGTAGTTTTTTTTAATGTTAATTAACTCAATGTTTTATGGTAATGATTTGTCATGGATTCCTGTGACACAGCAAAAGGTAGTTTTTATTATCAAAAGTTTACAGAATAAAAATTGTCACGAGTATTTTATGCTAATCAAATATTTGGTTTTAAATGATTGCAATTTTATTAATTTTACTTCATTAACAAATGTTATGAATGTTAGAAACAAACACATAATTCCTATGAGCTGTGTGCGAACCAGGACGACGTGTTGCTTTCAATGGAAAACCACCTTAATTGTACTTAAATAATTAACTAGATAAGTGCATAATTAAAAATTTTGATAATAATTTCCAGATTTCTTATATAATATTCAAACGTATGAAGAACGTTTCCTCCTGAGACCCCATGTCTATATGAACCAGTTTTCTATGAGAACCGGTTTTGGGGTTACTGAGTCGTTGATGGATATGATGGATAACTACAAAAATGGTAATCATGATAATTTGTGCAGTTTAAGTGAAGAAACAACACTGTTAACGTTAATTCTTGAAGTTATATTTGTTCAAAGGTATTTCATATAATTACGATATGTACGTAGTACTTAAACTTTAATTCAGATTCATACCATTGGTGTATGTTTTAAAGAAATTCATAAATGAATATTTACATTCAGTGTATATTTCCCCTTATGTTTGCATTGGAAATCTGCAACGCTGAATTTTCTATTAATACACTTTGATAATTCATACGCCATGTGCACAAATATAAACGTCTGAACACGTGTTTTGAGTATATTCATTTTTGTAAGATTAAATGAATCGTTCAATCTTACATAACCAATTTGATATGTTCTTTTGAAAAAAAATCATTAAATTATATCTACTCCTTCATAAAAAAGATTTTTCTCTACAAAGTTTCTGGCACTATATCTATAGTCGCGGAAGCAAACTAAATAACAAGTAAATATGGCTGTTCCATGTATGTTTCAAATCCCTGACTGAGAGCGTATATCATGGCTTTACAGCGTCAATACACATATATTTCATAAAAATAGATCAGTATGAATATAAATATAAGCTAACGCGCGGTATTCAAATTTGTCTGCACCGCTTGTTGCGTTACAGGACCGACGACATCCAAAAATAAGCATTCAATGCTTAAATAGTTTTTAAATCTTTTTTTCATAGTATGTTAATGTTAAATGTGTATCTCAATCATTCTAATCTAGTGCAACCTTTTATGATGCGTTTACAAAACAGTGTTTTGAAAATTTATCTTTTCACCATTGATGCTTACTCTCTAATTAAATACCGATAACCCCTCGATATTCTTATAATCATTAGCTCTATATCTCTATATCTATATATTGTGGACATGGACGCATAATCAAAAATAGTGCATGCTGTCACACAAACTCCTATGCATATAATAATTATCAAGGTTAAGTCTAATATACATATAATACATGTATTTTTCTTTTACAAATATGGATGGTACGAAAATATTTACATCATTAAGTGTCACCTCTATAGACTTATTATTGTATCAATCCGATTTGTGAATCAGGATAGTTCCTATAAGTGTGTTTCAAACAATGACATACTTTTAAATCTTAAATAACCCTTTTTTCATGAAGAATAATCTTGAATCTATTTAAAAAAGATAAAAGATAATAGTTACCTAGTCTTTTTTGTTTTTATTTTTTTATTACAATTATAATGCCATCATTTTTACTTAGTAGAAACACGTGTTCATTGCAAAATAACGTCTCTCTTTTATGCACTTATGCACATTTCCATTACATCTCACGACTTTATTTATAAAATACTTGGAGTAAACAGACATCTTAAATAAGAATTTATTTCTGGCCTAAAACAGCATGAACGTCTGGGCAAATTTACAATCATGAAGTGGTGTACTTGTTTTTTAAGGACCTTTACGGCACATTTATCAATGAAAAGAAGTGCTACTTATATAAACCATTCATAGAAGATTGTTTCAAAGTTTCCTTTTTCTTGAATTTGAGTAAGAACCACGCGGAAAAATGATGATATAGTTATATAAGAGTCTTAATCCGCAAACACATTACAAATGTATTAAATAAATAAAGGAACTGTAGTTTAGCCAGGGCTACTGTAAGTAAATTTTAACCGGTTTATTTCTTGATAAACAATTTGTTTCTGTGACGAAATCATAATGTTATATACATATCACGAAGCAAACACTACTGTTTTTGACATTACAATTTTTAAAAGTTAAAATTATTAATATTACAACTTTCTTTCAGATTATTAGGAATAGGTTAAAAATTAATTTGAAACATACAAATTTAAGCTACAGAAGTTGCAATGTAAAAAAAACTTTACATTCTTAATTTTTAATGTAAAAAACAGTAGTTTTTGCTTTGTTACAGTCCTGTACTTAATTACTTAATTCAATTTGATAAAAAAAATGAGAAACCGACAGACATGTTGTTTATAAATAAAAGTCTAAATCAATCTAAAGATCATGTAACATTGGTAATGCTTCTGATTTACAGTACATGTTGTTTATTTTTCGATGTAAAAGGTGCAATCAATGATTATTTTGGTCGACCATCGAAAGCTGAAAACAATTTGCCCCGCAAGTAAGAATTAATGTATCTTAGGTGATTTATTAGATACGTTTCAGATTCAATTTCTTTGAAGTCAAGATAAAATATACAAGACTTGGTATGTTTTACCGAGTTTATTCAAATGAATATAGTGTAAGTTAGTTATTATCATTTTTGCGCAATTGTAAGGTTTTGATCTTTATTTTGACAGAGAATCGCAAACAAAATGTCCGGAAGAAATCCCCTTCAAATCGATGCATTTGGTGAAGAATCAGTGACGTTACAAAACCAATATCCAAGAAGTGTTTCACTTTCCAAGCTGCTTTGTGCTTGCGGAGGAACGATTTGTGCTATAATCATTATCATCGGCATGGCAACATCCAACCCTGACCATCAGCCCGCTGTTTGGAACATCATGGCGATAACAAGTATCATTAGTGCTATAGTAACCATCGTGATTTGGAACAGATTGCGCATGCGTGGTATCAATTCCATTGCTTACATTGTTTCAGATGTTGCGATGAAACCAAAAATCCTATTTTTATGGATGTTTGGGTTTGCAAGAATTTTGTCTTCTGCATTACAGCTTGCAACTGGCTTTCACTGCATTCAACAAAGTGCAATCCAACTGTTTCCCGGGGAATTTATTTTATCTATATTGACGAGTTTTTCCGACATTGCTTTTGTTATTTCTCAGTTGGGTTTCTTAAGTTCGTATTCAACATGCAAATTGAAAAAAGATACCATAGTCAACTTAGGACTTTCAACGATCATTCTCACTCACATCGTCCAATGGTTTAGGACGTTGTTTTCAACTCTGTCGAAAAACGATTTGATAAACAACTCATTGGGAAACGACACCAATCACACGAGTTGTTTAAATAGCAACGACTTTAAAAGCCTCATGGAAAATATTTCCCCATACACAGAACCCATGTCTACAGAATACAGTTTACTAGCTGTGGGGATCGTTTTGCGTTTGCTACCATCATCAAATGATGATCACGTCTCGCCGACATCCATCGACAAGCAGACGATTCATCAGTGGTCGGAATCCCAAATCGACCAGGAGGAGAATACCCCATTACTTCCAGTGATTGGATCCTCCAGTAAAAGGGCAGTGCAAAGATACAATTCATGTCGTTGTGACTCATCATTAAAAGAAAACATTACTATTTCCACCCAGCTTCAAGTGCCGTCATTTTACCGCTGTCTACTAGCAGCATTTATAACGTGTCTTCCGATTTTAATAGCAGTGATTGTAAATGCTTCATGTGAGTCTAATATTCAGTTAAGTGTAGGCGTAATCCAGTTCTTCTTCAAAGCTGAACTTGCCGTATTAGTCGGTTTAAACTTCTATCTTTGGTATACTCAATTCAAACGGCAAAACGTTTATGATGAAAAATATGATGGAAGGGTTATTCTCATGTTAAGTACCATTGGCTCGGTGTTATACATGACATTTGGACTTATTGCGGGAAGCGTGGTAGACGATCGAGAACTCTCTTACATTGCGACGTTTCTCATTCTTCAGAAACTTCTAGAAATGTTCGTGGCCGTGTGCCAGACGATGCTCATCATTAAAGCACAAAATTTACATGTTCAACATTTAAACCCAGAACCAAAATATATTTCGGCGGACAAAATATTCTACATGTTTTTCTTGATCCGGGTCATCATGTGGATCGCAGACAGTTACATTGGCAAAAACACTCGAAAGATCATGCCCATCGAAACGGAAGTGTACGGTGATAAATACTGGAAGACCATTAACGATATGCTTTATCCGGTTACCATGTTCTATCTATTTCATACATCAATCGATTTCTATCAATTATACAAGAAATACGAAGGATTGTACTTGTAATTTAAAATGTTTTTTCCTTTTATATTAACAATTTCAAAACTACCATTAACTAATATGCATATGTCTATGTTTAACTTTTGTGTACACATAGCGTATGGGGATATCAAGTACATTGTTTTAAATTCTATGGGCATTTCACTATATAATTTTATTTCGATATCTAGAATGTTTGTTTTAATAATTTTGTTGTTTAATCTGGTTTATTCATGTAGTTCAGATGAATATATAAAATTGAAAAAACGGATATCGTTAGTTCTTGTGTTTTTTTTTTTATTTTATTTATAAAACTGTTATATTGCTGTAAATAAAATGTTGTTAGGTGATTTGCTTTTATTATAATAATTACTTTTATTTACAACGCCAAATGAACCAAATAAAATTCGAGAGTTGTTACAACCGTTCATGAAACAACCCCGCTTAATGATATATCATTAACAGTTGACATCTCCAACCGCTAATGATCAATCGCTGATTAATGATAGAATTATAACATTAAGCGTAGCAAATATCAGCGCTCTCAACCGCCACCTGTATACTGGGTTATTTTCGCCCCCTGTATTTTTCGCCCCTCTACACTTGCAAAAAGTTTCGCCCGGTCTTGAATTTGCCCAAACACAGTTGTGTTTAATGAGAGATAATTTGAGACATTGGAATTCGCCTGCTGACAACGAGAGCGAAAGGGGCGAAAAAAAATCCGGAAGCGAATATTTCCCTGTATACAATACTTAGAAATATGATCATACATGTACATTAAATTATTATGCATGCATATTGAATAATGCAGAGCACTTATGTTTTCCGTTGTTTTATTTCAACACCGTTACATAATACATTCATTGATTAAATGCATATAAGATACACATAATATATAGATATAGTTAACATATTAAACTTTGATGACATTAAACATTTCAGTTCGACTTTCTTGTCCCCTGGTTTTGCGCTCCAATACAATGTCAAATTTCACTGTCTTCATGCAGACCCCCTTTCTGCAGTAAAGTCTTGGTCGAGTTATTAACTCGTTCCTTTCTGAAGAGCATATCTTGCAAGGGTCATCATTGCCCAGAAAGGGATCACCTCGGAAATACATCTGGGTCACCACGCCCATGAAATTCCGTCCGCCGTGCACTTTATAATGAATATGACGCGGTCTCATGTCCCTATGAGCCCTGTCAATAGTATACCGCCCTGGATTAACAGTTGTGAATTCGTAATATCCGTTTCTGTCCGTCATAATGTAGCCACGACAGTCCGTCCAATGGTATTTCCCGTCCACATCGGCTTGCCAAACTTCTATTTTGGTATTGGGGATGCCCGTGCGACAGTCATCCCCGTACACGTGACCGTGAACAGTGAGGGTGTGGTTGTAGTAACTGTCCCTGTCCCCCGTGCAGTATTGGGTCAGCCTGTCGGTCCTAGCCTCATAGTACGGCCCATAGATATCCGGGGGTGTGGGTCTACAACGCCTAGATCTCTGTCTTACAAACACCTATATAGGAAAAAATAGATTAAAAAAGGAATAGATTTAGTGTACATGTTAATAAACTTACATTTGATATGAAAAACGGTTGATCCGGCCAGGGTATCACGGATAATTTAGAAATTAAACAAAAATTGTATTGCAAATTAGATTGACGAGGTTTTTATTTAAACCAAGACGAGGTTACTTCTACAAAATGAAATGCAAAGCATGTATACATAGATGTACTAGTAAGTATTTTCTTTCGATGTCTGGGTTTTTAAAAATATATATCCTTTAAAAAGATTGGGAATGGATAATTCATTAATAACATATCAACCAAGACCTCAATACGTACTCTACACCAAGAAAAATAAAATAAATGTCATACAACTTGCGCGGATCTAGAAATATTTCCAGGGGGTGTCCGAGATATTATTTCGTGTGCCTTGGTGTCGTTGGGGGCTGTTTTTTTGTAAAGTTTTTATGTGAACTCAAAAATATTTCATGGGGGATGGGGGGGGGGGGGGGGCACGGCTCCCCTCTAGATCACCGCATGTGCAAAATGAGCATTTGACTTGGTTTTACGAGGCCTAAGGGTCATGGCGCAGGGGTTTATTTCCGTGAGAGTTAGCGCGTAGAACTTTGTTTGCGCGTCGGGTCAATTTTTTCCTGCTTTCTTTTTCTATGTCACCTTCTCTTGCCTTTCCTTTCTAATAATGCCTAGATTTCGTGCTTGTTTGTCAATGAAGGAAACCTCAACCAGCCGAAGGTCGTATGTAAATCCGGAAAGATGCATGCTCTATTGAAACTCAAATGATAATCGAAGATATTTAGGTGACATCTATAAAATTTGACATAATACATGTAAAGCAGAGAATTGTTATTAAATTGAAGCTGTTTTACCGTTAATACCAAATTGGCCATGATAAACTTCTTGGGGGTCTTAAAAAGTATGGAAGCTTAGAATCTCATCACATTCATATATTTTATCTTTAAGATACAAATGTTTCCCCGTTTTAAACTATCTACTTGTTTTTATGTTACTGAAAAGCAATTTCGATTCCAAATGAAGACCCATATGCTAAATTATTATCTAACGAGATTCATTGGTTGTTCCGACAAATATATTGTATCATGAAATATACATGTAATTGTGTATTGTTAATATCGATGATGTGAGAAAATGTTCTTGAAATTCACAATTAGTAATCATTTAAGAGCTTATTTCCTTTATAATGGCTCATTAGTTTCAAATGCATGATGTGAAATCATATTATAAAATTTAAGGAGCTGATGAATACTTATAATATAGAAAAACTAAAACCATTGTCAAAATTTATTATCAAAATATTCAAAGTCTGCTCTTTTTAAAACAAACCTTTACAATTCACGGTATTGTACTACTAGATCAACTTTTTTAAAGATCTTTATTACTACCACTGTACATGCAGGTACCTGTGATTCTTGCCTGGTTTTTTATGTGTGTTCATTTGTACATACTTATGTTGAACCTCATATACCAGTGAACTGATCCTGAGTGAATAAAGAATTGAACTCTAGAAATTTGTTTACATAAAGAACATATTTCTGATGAAAATAAAATTGATTTTCTGAAACGATTCTTAAATAGTTTAATTTAATTTAATAAGTATTTTATTCAAGTATATAAGAATACATTGAATCGGATCGAACAGCAGGCGCAACCTATATATGTTCTGTGTGTGAACACCCTCCTCCCTCCCGTGTTTGTCTAGATTAATTGAAAGAAGACAGATTGCATTTCCTGATGTAGAAAATTGAATAGGCAAGGCCGTGCCAGGAGATTAACCTATGTGTGTACACTCCAAAAATGTGTAAACAAAAACTCAGAAGAAAAAAAACAACATTTTTTGTGCTGATTGATTATTTGAATTTTTAATTTCCTTTTAGTTTTCTTTATTAGACAGAATTAATTATAAAAATGGTTACGTTTCCTTTTTGTAAATATGCAATTCAAATGTCAATACCTTTTCCAACTCAAATTTAACGGTTTTTGTGTCCCCATAGTTGACATGACCATATGCACATACACGTACAAATGCAGTGCAAATTAAAAGCGTGACAAGGCCGCAATTCAGTTAACTATCTAATGAATTGGATTTAATACTACTGGTATATCACGACATCAAGTTTAGTACAGAAATTAAACCACAAAGGTTATGGTATTAAATAAACTTGATTTATTGCAATTAATTTGTCATTGTAATTAGTCACTGTAATTAGTCATTGAAATGTTCTGGCGCACTGTTTGTAAACGCGGCTAATTGCTATGTAATCCCCCAAACCCAATTTTCGCTTTGGAATTTTTTTTTTGGATATTCCGTTTTTTTCGCCGACAAACAAATTAATTTGAAATGAAAATCTCTGATCTAATTTTCAAAATTTTTTCTAGATTCTTGCTTTCCATCTTTTTTTCTTTTTGCATTATTTGATTTTTTAATAAGAAATGAATAACGCACAATATTCTTTTAATTCTTTTCAAAGAATATAATGCCACCGTAAAATATGATGCAAGCGAAGCAAACAATTTTACGATTACGATGAATTTAGCATTGGGTAGTCTAGAAATTATTATCAATAATAAAAACAATGGTTCAAATTAATGATACGAAGTAGGATGTTTAGAATTGGATTACACTTTAACTCGTTATTAGAGTTATCTTTGACATGGCAGTGCTTATATATTATTACGTCAAACATTTAATTACTGTTTCCGTTTGCTTGAAACAAGTACAACGATTTTTTCCAAGTATCGAAAACATTAAGCAATGTACTATTAACATGCAAAATCAAACAAAAGTTTTACATGTACCTACGTATTTATAAACATTAGAAGAAAAAAACAACGCATTAAATGCATATGTACTTACAGGGAAAACTTTGGATTCCTGAGCATAATCCTGAACTACGTTAGCCAGGATTAAAAGAACAGAAATCAAGCTCTGAGGAACCATTACTGCATTCCTATCAAAAGAACCAAAGAAATTCTACTGGAAAGGTCGAAGAAATCTGAAATTATATACGGTTTTGGCTGGAAAAAAATATTTAAATGAGAAGAGATGAAATCAGTTTGACAGAAGATATTTTGCAGCAAAAGGTCACTCCGGCGAGGCAATTGCGTTTAAGGCCACGATCGCAATATAAGACAAAACATTAAACTCCATGGATACCGGTGTCATTGAGAGTGAAGACGGATTGGGGGGTTGGAGATTGATAGCCAACAGCTTCCATCTTAAAAAAAGGATAAACAAAAAAAGGTTCAAACATTTCAAGTTCAGTAATTAGTTTTTTCTGTACTTATATAACTATATCAATTTGAGAGAGAGAGAGAGAGAGAGAGAGAGAGAGAGAGAGAGAGAGAGAGAGAGAGAGAGAGAGATTAATTAACATCTGTATTATAACATTTACATGTATGAATGATTGATAAAACAAATGAGTGTATTTGTTTATTTGACTTTATAACTCAAATAAAAATTGACATATATGAGTTTAATAGTTGAAAAACATAGGTACTTTTTGTAGTTTAAGATCCTGTTTGTTATTATTGCACTCAAATATACGATTAACCGATTAAGAGTTCATTTCTCCTCTACATGACCGTTATAGTTTTATAACATGTAATTACACTTACTAATTATGTACAGTTAATGAAATCGATGCTGAAAAGAACGTTATATCTATTCTTTTGCAAACTGTTAAATACATGAACATACATTAAAAATCAATGTTTTATTACAAATCCAATTACCCCAAGTGTAAGCGGAAAATATCTATTTTTACATCAAAATTCGCTTTTTTAATCGCATTTGATTGTTTTGGCCATTTATGAATTATTTTGGTAAGTGTTCTTAAGTGGTAAAATCAACTGGAAACAGGTGAATAATCTCACATAATTAATATAGATTTTAGCATATTCCTTATCAATGAATGATATTACACGCGAGAGCTATTAGATTTTACTTTGGAAGTTCCTTAATTTCACCATCATGAACATGGGTGAAACAAAATGATGTCTCGTTATTTTTTTTATTGTACCGGGTTTAAGTACATGTAAAAACAAAAGTTACTAATACACCACAATATTTTTGTTTTAACTGAAACTCAGTACATGTAAATCAATTTAACTACTTGACAGTTAGCTTTAAAAAAAAAAATCCTCTTCAAGGACAACCAGGATGTTCGAAAGTTTCTTAACATTCATATTTTGGATAGCATATTAAAGAACTGATATTAGAGTCTTTTTTAATAAGCACTTGCTGAAAAAACCCCTTTGAACATACTCTATTGTACTACTCAGTTTTTAAAAATCTTAATATATATCTTACATATACATGTACATGAGATTCTTGCCTGTTTTTTGTGTGTTAATTTAAACAATAAAATGCTTTCTTTGGTGATTCATGCGGGATATGAAGGTGGCGACATTGCAGAAGAAATACAAAACCCGCGGTTTTTTTTTCTGTTTTTTTTTTCTAGATTTAAACAATATTTTATTTCAAAATGAAAATTGGATCAGACAGCAGGCATAGCCTATTTTTGTCCTCTCCTTAAAAACAAGATCATGATCTTAACATTGTAACATTGCGTTAATTGGTTATGTAATTTTTTCTGCAATGACCTTCATAACCCGCATGAATCATCAAATAAAGCATTTTATCTCATACGTGTGGTGTATACTACCCGTGTGATAAACCTTTGCTTTATCAAACGGGTGATGCTATATCAAATACTTCCGGTCCGAACTATTTTTGACACAGCCCCTCGCTTCAACGCCTCAGTGACTTTCTAGTATTTTCCATAAAGCTATATCTACTACCAAACATTGATTTAAAATGGAGTTTGTCGAAGATTTAAATTACAAATATAAAGGAAAACGCATAGGCCTAACTGTGAAGTTTATAAAACTGAAAATCACGTTATATAGCTGTCAAGGAGTTCATTCTGACGACAAAATGAAAACAGAACGCTTTGGTTGTGTTTCTATAAAAGAACTTACCGAAATAATGTCTCCCAAGACTTTTATTTCACCAGCAGTAAGCATCCTTATTCAATATTTTCAACTTCGAATCATTAGGCCAGTGTTCGTATTATAAAACATCAACAACTGTTCCTCGTTCGAGTCAATTCAAACTAACGAGCATTCGCAACTTTGTGTATGTCAACAAACTTGATTATTCAAGTTTCTAATCAGTATTTCCATTTAATTAAGTAATTAAGCTCTAAGAAAAATTATTTCGAGATAAACAATTATTTCAAGATTTATTTCAGTGAAACTTTACATTAAAACAGTTATATTTATCTTCGAAATGACGTACTAAATTGTATTGCGCAAGGTCACACTAACCGCATAACACAACGTTGCATCATCGTTTAATCTTTGAAAAAATCAATTCGGGTCATATTAGGGGCTGTCTCAAAAGCTTCATAATATAAATCAAATTGTATGAGATAAATAGAACATCTATAATTGTGTGATTTTATATTTGCTTTATCCAACTCGTTGAAATGGTTATATTCGCTCGGCAAGCCTCGCGAATATATACACCATTTCAACTCGTTGGATAAAGCAAATATAAAATCACACAATATAGATATCCTCTATTTATCACATGTTTATCTCAATATGCGGTGGATATCACTCATGGGATAAATTTTTGATATTCCACTGTGTGTTCTTACGCCACGTGACGTCATAATTAAGCATTACGTAGCCTCAGGCGGATGATTGACGTAGAATGAAAAAGTAACAAAACAATTCAGTTGAAAAATGTAAAGTTGTAAATGTGAAGCATTTAATGCTGTTTTAATTTTTTCTTTCATCATTTGATAAAATTATGCTCGAAAATGAAATGTTTGTTTGTTAATCTTTAAGGAACTCTTTTTCTGTGCGTATAGTTGTTGACGTCTTGTAGTATATGTGTTGTGCGGTTCACATTTATAATTTTTATAGAAAAGATTGAGGTTTAACAAAATAAGTGGTAAAACATGTGATAAAAAGAATCTCTCATGATTTGCGACGGTATATGATTTTTATCCAACGAGTTGTGTGTTTTCTATCCCCGAGCCAAGGCTCGGGGATAGAAAACACACAACTCGTTGGATAAAAATCATATACCATCGCAAATCATGAGAGATCCTATATTTAATTATTGTTTATATTTACACCTTTCTTTTAACAAATTAATAAATTGATTGTAAAAAGTAAGTAAAATTTACTAAATTACTGTTAATTTACATCAGTACGTTAGCTAAAAGAAACAGCCAAATCATCTCCTATGGGAATCTGAGTCTGACATCATCATGATTATTTCGTGCAGTCCGTGATCTTAGGTCGCTGTAGGTTTCGACCGATCGATAAAAAGGGCTTGTACATTTCAGTCCTGTCAGTTTCAATAGAGCTATGAATTAACAATAAGTTTCCGTAAGAAATAGAGGGAATCATACTCGTTAGATGTAAATATTTGTATATATATTATGTTCAAAAATAAAAAAAATTGTGAACTCAAATAAAAGTGACCTGGTTTAAGTAAATAAAGAATTCACTTGATTCAGAATAAATAAAAGATTGAAGGGATACAAATATAAGTATAAGTATAAAATATCATGTACATTTCTTTGAATCATTTATGTTATTTGAAAAATTAAATAAAAGGCGTAATACACGCAAAAATGCGTAATAATATCCTCTTAAAGGGCGTTTTAACGCGAACAAAGGCATATCGACGCCTTTTGTAAAAGCCTTATAAACTCGAAATAGGCAATAAGCGGCTATAATGGGGTAACATTTCTAGACGAAACGACCGTAACATTGCCAAAAATAATTGTCAACCTTGCTCACAGAATCTTCCTTCTTGATAAAAATAAACCAGTTGAAATAATACAAAATAATAAAGATATTTTCCTTAATCATTTGAATATGAATAGTAAAATATACTTCACAATTTTGAATTTATTGGGTGGCAGAAAATACAAATTTACAATATGACATGAATACCAGGATCAACTATTCGCATAAATCCTTTTATATTTTCTTAGATTTTCACATAGTCATGAACTAAGTTTTTTGTAAACTTTTTAAATTGTATTGAGTTGATAGTGAAACTCGATTATAAAAAACACAACTCATGATAACGGTATATATCTCACAGCGGTTATAATATAAAATTTAATTCTTATTAGTGTTTTGTTGTTTTGCAAATAATTACCTGCCCGATATATTAAAATTAATGGAATTCAAAATTTTGTTATGTAAGCTGACATTTGAATTTAGAAGTGCGTTCATGTGTGTATATACGTTAGATTTGTCAGCAGAATGTTTTTCAATGGGAAATAACTTGCACGCTCTATTTAATTTTTGTGGTATATAAAAATTATTTTGATATAGGGTGTGCATACGTCTTGCGAGTATCTAAGATTCCGATAGAAGAAGAATACACTAAGTCTAACTAAAGGCCCTGTCACACCAAGTTGCGTTCCCACAGCGTGTTCACGGCGTTGTAAAATTTCTGGAATCGCCGTAGGATCGCAAGAAAAAATCTGAAAAAATGTACAATTTCATTTGAAATATTTACAAGTGAAGATATCACGGCTTCCTGGTGGCGAATTTGGGCGTTTCTACGGAGCTCCCGCAGGTTTCCACCGAGTTCTACTTGGCGATTGACTGCGCTCTCGCTGGGAGTTCACACAGCGCTCATGACGTGCTAAGAGTTTTTACCTCGCGTCCACGGCGTGCTCTGCGCGCTGACTGCGTGCACAAGACGTTCTTGACTTATTGGTAGGTAAATTTTAATTTGTACAATTGTATGGGAAACAGACAAGAATTTTGAACTTTACATCTAGTAAATAAATATAAAAAAATTGTTTTTGTTTTGATGAAACAAGGTACATTGTACTTGAAACGTAACTAATTTCAAATACTTTGTGAAAGACAAAAACTTAGTTTAGTAAAAGAACCGTATTAGTTGTTATAAAACATAGAATCATGTAAAAACATCAGAACAAAATGGCACGAATTCCATCTACGTTCCATAATATGCCCTGGAATATTCGCAAATGCTACTTTTTACATAGTCAACCAAATCAAGTTTGAGGATACTATATAGCTTGCTATTGTACAACAGCCATTGTTCAAGTCAGCTTGATATTGTACAACAGCCATTGTTCAAGTTTTTGTGGTTTGGCTGACAATGCACTACAAACGCCGTGGAAGCGCGGTATAAACGATAATGAACGTAGAAGAAACGCCAAGAGAGCGCGATGGTCGCAGCAACATCGCTGTGGGGTCGCAGTGTGAACGCAGCAAAATGAAATACAACTCGTTCAAACGCTGTGGATGCCCATTGAGAGCGCGATAGAGACTCGGTGACATCACAAATGACTCCGAGAGGTCTCTGTGCAAGTGCAATCGACTTATCACTGCGTCTATACTGCGATAAGGTGCGTTCCTTGAGCGCGTAAAGGGAGCTCTCGTGGCGTTGTTGGATACATTATGGCGCTGTCACGGAGACCTCACACCGTTTCTACTGCGTGTTTATCAGAACGCAGAGCCACAGCGCGTACTTTGTGCATGCTCAAAGTGCGCGCCGTCGCATGGCATTCTACAGTTTGCTAGGCGATCCCACCGCGACAAATGAAGATGCCGTTGCGTTGTTACGGAGCTATAGGAGACTCTACTGCGTGTACCTTGGCGTTTTACATTATTTAAGGACGCGGGGGGGGGGGGGGGGGGGGGGGGGGGGGGGGCTCGCCTTGAGGACGCTGACCCGGTGTGACAGGGGTTTTACATGGAGACATTGAAGTTTAAAACACTAGTACTGTTATTATTGTTAGGGAACTTAACATTAGTTCAAATATGGCAAAACTATAATTGTAAATAACTAATTAGAATAGCTGTAACATTTAGATCTCAAAAGAAGTATATATTTATGCATATGCATATGCATATATGTATATATAAACTCGGATATACATGCATATCCTTGGAAACAAGAGGGTCATAATATTTCCTTGGATACGTAACATAATTTCAAATGATATATGTATGTATATGTACTGACGGCCCTGACGCACCTTACTTTTGTCACTTTTTCATCTTCATATCATTCAAGTCATACATATGTAGGTAGCTTATCAAGCTTTGTTAGTAAACTACGGGTATTTCATAGAGATGATCACAAGCGTGATCAGAATTTTAACATTTTGGAGAATCCGGTTTTTTTTAAGATAACATTTCTCTGCATAAAAACCCAGTTTACTTGTAGCAATTTTGCTTTGTAAATGTCAAGGAAATTGCTATTTATATAGAATGACAGTTCAAAAAATGAACTTAATCGCCGATCTTTTTGCATTGTCTTTGATCATTATTTATAAGGTAAATATTAAATAAATGTCACGTTTGCTCGGGGGAACCTAATTCTGAGTTCATTGAAATAGTTGAGAATTAACTAAAGTACGGTGGTAAATAGGTCACGTTAAAAAAGAAAACAACAGGTTATGTACATGTACATGTATATCTAAAAAAAATTACGTGTATGTAAAAAACAGGTTATAATATATATAATTACATGTTAAGTACATGTATGTAAAAAAGTGACAAAGTATTTATGACTCACCGGCTTGTTGTGACTACTCTTGTTTTCATTTTCCTCCAAATGACAGTGAATTGGAATGACCAAAAGATGTACGTGTACAATGAAGAGAAAAATCCTCGTGCATGCATTCATATTGCCAGACGAAATCACAAAGTGCTGTCTCCCTCGAAAAACAACAGAAGAAAAACAAAACTGGGATTTTTCTTTCATGAATATAAATGAATTCCACTTGGCAGGGATTTTTACAGCTGATTAGATTCTGAGACAAGAAGCGGATATTTTTCCTTTATTTGGGGAGCCATTCAGAAGAATCAATGATAATCCGTCATTGATATTTTGGATAGAAAGGAAGTAGACGATGTTTTCTTCAGTTGTCTCTGATCATGAATTAAAGGACGGATGACAATCCGTAGTCAAATTAATTGTTGGGTTAAATTGAAGACCTCTCTGTTCTGTATGGGTATACGCTGATGCATAAGCAGCTGGTACAGGTCGTACATCTTTTTGTCTTACTAGAACTTTGAATAGTTCAATAGTTTACAAGGAATTTGGATTTAAATCATCGGCACTTTATTTTGAAGCAAGAGCTGTATCATCGGCAAAAGTCCTGCTGACAATTGACTCTCTCTCTCTCTCTCTCTCTCTCTCTCTCTCTCTCTCTCTCTCTCTCTCTGGAAATTTCTATTATGCAATAACTCATTCATTCAACACGAAGAAAATAATTCAAAATTTTAATTCTAACTGCCCAACCCTTCTTCCAATAAAAACCCAACCCCAAACCGTTTTAAGAATTCAATAGCTTACACATTAAAGGTACGTGGTGAGTGATGTTTTTGTTTATGTTTATGTTTATCAGATTAAGGAGACCGAGTAAGGAGGCTGGGTGGTCAACAGATTACCCTCAAACCTACCTTTAAATTTTTAGATATGTGTTGGTAAGCTACAAACTATTACTTAAACAAGAAAAATCTATAAATTTCAGCTTTTAAAGAGTTTATATAGAGCTCTTCTTCTAAAGGAGATCAAGACAGTAAAAACCATCCAGGAGCCCGTTTCACTAAAGGGCGTAAGATACGACGAAACATAAGTTAGGCCTCGCGGCGTACGCCAAAATTTAGTCCGGCGTAAATTGCGTTTCACCAAGAGGCGTACGCCTGGCCGTAAATACTAGTATCGGACTAAGTTAAGGCCAGACTTACGTCCTTGACAACGAGTTTATGCTCATGCGCGTATACAAATGATAAGCAGAGAGAGAGAGAGAGAGAGAGAGAGAGAGAGAGAGAGAGAGAGAGGCGCAAAGTATTTTTGTTTTGATAGGTTACAGGCACATCGGTTACATTTATGTTCAAAACATTGTAGTTAAATAATTAATCCTGTTTGGTGACAAAATCACTCAACATAACTTGCTGAAATAGATTTTTTTATGAGAAGGATATATGTTTCACTATAACCAATAGGATCTGTTAAAAATTATTGATAAAACTGAACTGTTTTTTTATTGTCATCGATATTTAAGGTGATTTCACCATGCATCGGACACCCTTGGTATTTTCTTTTTCATCATGCGTCAATTATTGCCCCAGTATAAATATTTGTTTTAAAATTTACAGGTTTCCTCTTGCTTCATCATTGAAAGAAATTAGTGAATTTGTTTAAAAATAGAAAATAAAGCAAATTAATGCAGTAATGAGCTATCAAACCATGGATCGAACAACCATACAGTAGTTATCAAAAATAACGAAATCTTCTTACTTCATGCAAAAAAGTCAGAGGTTCGGATAAATATATTTATTAATTAGATTAGATTTGTGTCTATGTAATATGTGGCGCAAAAATGACACTGGGGTGGGAAATAATTGATAAAATTCCAAGGCTATATTTTTTTTATCAAAAATTGTTTCAGAAATTATTATTTTTTCGAATTATTTAAGTGAGAGGGTTCATTTTCACCGATTCCATTCAAATGCCGAACATCCAAAGTATGCTTTTGTGTAAAATCTGTGTAAACAAGTTTTTAATGATGGCGTATATGCCTTCATTTTACGATGCCTATATTGCCATTTCTTTGACAATGTGAAAGTCAAATTCTTGATAATAATAAAGTTCATCAGTTTTAATTCAGGAATAAATGAAAAACAAAAACAAAAAAGTGCATTCACGTTAATTTGTAAATGTTTAACCAAAGTTGCCCGATCCAAGGTACAGATGTAAGTGTCCGATGTACGGTGAACTCAACAAAGTGCCCAAGTACACTTACATTTAGTATATTGAATAAGGCATCATATAAATTTCATATAAAAAAGAGTAGGTGTATGTACAGATAACCTAAGAAAAAAATATTTTCTATTGAAACTGGAGTCAGTGTTTTGCATTGGTTGTATGATGAATACATTATCTAGTATTTTAAAAAATTAAGGATTTTTGATAAGTCTGAAACACATTTGGAGCTTTCATCGTATTTAATTATTTACATTTAACGATACTGAAAGATACTTTTGTGATTTACCTTTAACTACGTGAGTATGACACTCATCATATATGACGTAAAAAGGGGGGAAAATGAAAGCCAATAAATTCATTGAGTGAGTTTAAAATTTCCAAAACAATCACACAAATTTTGGGTGGAAGTTGGGGGGGAAATGAAAATGAAATGCTACACATTTCTTATACAAATACACCTTTGCACTACATGTACATCGCACATGTACATGTATATTTTCTGCATCATTCATAACTCAATGTACTAAAAATATGAAACGTAAATCAAATTATTGAATACAAATAATCGAATGAAAACTATCGATTGTTTGTCTGAATATGTCGTTTTAACGAGTATAAGGCAAGTGCAAATGTAGATAATGCGTATAAAGCATGGTAGGAAAGTTTCTATGAGAGAATTGATACCACTTATCAAAACTATCTATTTTCTTAATTCATATGAATTTAATTAAATTTACATGACAAATTGTACAATTTAACACTATTATAGTCAGTAACGATATTCTCAGCAACAGAATTAGTAATTATTTTATGTTTACGCCAAAAGTTACGACTACCCTTGGCTAGGTGTAGATTTTTGGCTTAACTTACGTCCCGCGCAAAGTTACGCCTTTTAGTGAAACGGACCTTAGTCCAAATATTTGACTTAAGTCCGGATTTACGCCAGGTGTAAGGTTGCGCCGGGCGTACGCCTTTTAGTGAAACGGGCCCCAGACCTCTTAAGGTATCACACCGGTAATCGACCAATCAACATGAACTTAATTGTACCATGTAGTTCCATATATATATATATATATATATATATATATATATATATATATATATATATATATATCAGGATTATATTTTTCCTTGACTGAATTTTTACATTTTCCTTTACTCAGTTTTAAATTTTTCTGTACCACTAAAAATGATATTTCGTGTATTTTGTTAGATGATGATCATTTTTCATAGGAACTATTTCTTTCAAGGCACATGCAGTAGCTTCCTGGGGAGTGTGCAATCTCTTTACATACAAACGGATAACACGTGGTTTTGAGGGTAGACCTGTTTAGAGCTAGATATTTTGAGAAAATGCCGTATCGTGTGTCTTTTTTTAGTGTTAGCTGATGAAATAGGTAACAAATAACATTTCTTCCGAATATTTTGTCAAAAGAAATACAAACTGATTTTAAAGAATTTTTTTACCTTGATAGTGGTATATAGTTAAAGCAATTACCGGTGTGATGCCATGATATATCCGGATCGAGTATGTTTACAAACAAATTAGTGTTGTAACGTTGAGGAGGATCCGGCTGACACCGAGCCCGAGGTATTTATAATATTATCCCATATGCTCACCCAGAGAGATCCGTGTTTCTAAAGTGATGGACGTCAAGTCATGTTTCACAAGCTGGGGACCAGACTTTGGTATCTATGGATAGTTTGGATTTCTATCGCCGATAACAGGTGGAAAGGTTGGTGGAACTTCTGCTTATTTATAAATGGTCGATACTATTGTCACCCCACGTTACACTATAGATATCATACAGGATGTGTGCGCGTCGTTGTGTATTTGGATTTCATAATCCCAAGGGATTAACTGTGAAACACAATTTAGTTAAAAGTGAACACCAAATTATTAAAAAAAAACTACAAAGAAATTAAAGTTTCCATTCCAGAAATTGACTGATAACTCAAATGATTCATAAATCCACCGTTTAGGTCTTTACCATGCACTGCATGTATCAATATGTAATTTAAAAATTGAACAGCACACATTTGAAAAGGGTTCATTATATTTTAATACATGTTTTTGTATATAGTATATATATTATATATATATTTTTAATTAGTTTCTGGTGCTCAGTGGTCAAATTGGACAAGTTGGAGTGCATGCTGCATAAACAAGCAGTCTCGATTCCGATCTTGTCTCAGGTCCGTTAACGTTTTTGATGGTACAGGAACACACTGCGTGGGTAATGATAGGGCTTTTAGGCATTGCTGGGGATGTCCAGGTAAATTTGAATTGATTTTACCTATACGAATCCTAAAAGGGTCTTGGTGATATTATCAATTTTATGAGATTATTTTGATATTACATGTATAAGAAACAACAATTAAACAAAATTATTAATATCTGAGCTTCGGTATTCATCTGATTGTTTATAAGATGAAAGGCTTAGTGTAAAGCTCACACCGTGGAGTATGTGTTCAACAAAGTGTGGAGGGGGACTAAGGAACAGGACTGTGTATTGCGACTTAACCTATGAACAAGTGAACCATTACAGATGTGGAGGAGAAACAATGTATATTGTAGGCTGCGAGGGGAAACAATGTGCAGGTTTGTTTTGTTTTGTTGAGAGAGAGAGAGAGAGAGAGAGAGAGAGAGAGAGAGAGAGGATGATACGATTGCATATTTTTATTCATTCGTGCTACAATACTTACAACTATAATTTCATTTTGGGGATTAAAATTCGTTTCATTCTTCCTTTTACCAGAGACAGAAATATGTTATTTATGTCTCTGCTTTTACAATGATTGTGATTTCGATCATTTAGAATCATATCATTTCTCTGTGATCCAATTGCAATTTACACATAAAGATATTGAAACATTTTGACAATAATATATAATTATCCATTTGATAATTCAAGAAGCTTTTTTTAAGTTAAAAAATCTATTAAAATTCGTTTAACACATACTCGTAAAAAAAAAAATTGCCCCCAGTCTCTGTTCTGCTCACTCGACAATTTAAAACTTAAATGATTTGTAAAAATGAAACCCATGAATATTTTTTTCTGTTATAATTTGAGCATTCAACTCCCTTGTATATTATGGTACACTGTGTGCTTTGACTTTTCTTAGTGGACGGAAATTGGTCCATTTGGTCTCCCTGGGAAGTTTGTACAGCTGCATGTGGTAAGATGGGGTTAACTAACCGAAGCCGTGTCTGTGTAAATCCAGTTCCCCAAAACGGCGGCAAAACGTGTTCTGGGAGCCATGTTGAGAGTAAACTATGCAGCTCGATCTCGTGTCCAGGTTTGTGGTTTGTAATTTGCCAACATTTAATAACACAAACTAAGCTTTGAAATTGTAAAATTCTTTTAACAAAACCTTATTTTAGTTGAGGTAGCATTTCTTAAACTGGTTAATTTGCTTAATCTTATGAATGAAGATTATCATAGATATGAATAAATGTAGGTAATCTAATTCATAGCATAAATAAGCAATTTATCTTTACTAATGAAAAGAGTTGCCTACTTTCTTGTTGGTATTAATTTGAAGAATCGATGTTTTAAAATATTAGATTTATCAAGTAAACATTTCATTTTGTTTATACTCTCTAACTGTAAATTAACATATATTTGATTTTTTTTGGTTTAATGTTAAAAGACCCTTCCGTTTGAAATCTGTTAAATTGGAAACTCCTATAGATACTACCCCTAGGCACCGTCTGGTCACAGAGATTCCCCTAGTTTATCACGAGCATCACGGAGGAACAGACGACTCACAGAGCAGTCCTAATGAAAGCTTTTTAACCAAACATTCTTTGCTTATGGCATCTATCATTGGCTCCCTAGGATTCATCATATCTGTTCTTATTGTGACAGCATTCGTATATAGGTAAATCATCTCTCTCTCTCTCTCTCTCTCTCTCTCTCTCTCTCTCTCTCTCTCTCTCTCTCTGATGTACGATCAAGCTGATGTACAATAAAGACAAATTTGGACACAAAAATTTCATTAATCCATCCATTGAATTGGATTTTTGTTATAGGTATCTAGAGAAAAAACGATTACGTACAACCCCTTACAGAATGGAGAAAGTAAGGTTTGAAGGAGACATAAGGACTGTTGTGTTGTATCCTAACAGCCAAAACCCATTGGAATCAACATAGTCAATTCCGTATTGTTATTGAAAAGTGTGTGTAAACAATTAAATCAAAAGCATTAGGAGTTCTTTATTATTTAGTTATAGACACTTTTTTTTTATTGCACTTATCACGTGGTCATATCCTTTAGATTATTTCTGTATATTGTAATGTGTTAAGCAAATCATAGTAAAGAGCTATTTGATAAAATCCAATTTCTGCTATTATTATAACTTTCACTATAGCCAGAGAGAGAGAGAGAGAGAGAGAGAGAGAGAGAGAGAGAGAGAGAGAGAGAGAGACTTTGCAAAGGATTACTTATAAATGAAGACATTTTGCCAATAAACCACGAATGCCTGCACCAGAGTAACTGTTTACACCTTTGGTATTTCAACACATGTGTGATATGATGATTGAATTTTACCCGATAAGTAATTATTGTGATATTAATTAAAAACCTTCTTTCATAAATTGAAAAGTAAGGTGGACAGGCTTTGGCAGATCCAAGTCATTGAGAGTTTGCATCAAAATATATGCTTGGGATGGAATTATTTTGAATTAGAGTTTACATAGAAATTGAATGAAACAAGCCAATTCGTTTATTGAATTGATTTTAGTTTTGATGGAAAGAACTTTTTAAAACAGGGTAACCAAGGGTTGACTAATTAACATCACGGCAGAGAGTAGGGCGAATTCATCATGTATATCGAGCAGATACCTTTGATCAGACACGTTTAGTTTAAGAAATACAAATTAAATTGCATGCACTAGGCCATCATTAAAATATCTTTGTTTCCCCTAACCCGACCCTAAATTTTGAAGTTCAATAGTTAGGAAGATATTTTTTTTTCTGCCAGGGCATAATTGAAAATACATTATAAATTAAAAATCGATCAATTCTTTAATTGATTACAAAACTAAAAAAAGTTTGACCAGTTGTAAAACATATTGTTATACTTGTACTAATGGAATGTAAAACAAATTTAATATCGAATTCAAAATTTGATATTGTTTATCTTAAATTTAAACATGTTTGATTCAATGACTAGATGTGTGTAAAAAAATCATTATCATTTGTATGTTGATGTACATGTTAACCTATATTTTATATAATTTTAATGATAATGTACATACTTCAAAGTATCAATTAATTTTTAAAAATTTGGTTTATAAAATATCTAAAAGTATATTAAAACAATAATATTTGATAAACTTTAGGTAGTGTAATAAATGTAAATGTTTGTGAAGTCATATTTAATAATTCTACAATATCAAGTTTAAACAAAATCAATACACTTGCAGAGAATATCCTTCTTTGACAAGGAAATATGTGTCTATACACAGAAATATTATCCCAAATTTGAAACATAATGCCAGGGAAGAAAAAAATATTTAGATAATAAAGATTTTTGTAAAGGACTATAATATGATATTAGTCAAATTTGGCCCCCATAATTCGCAATTTTTTAAAGTGTTTCAGGTACATTAAATTGTTGTGTTATTTTTCAAAAGAGTTGATATAAATTATATTTTTGGCGTATTTATTTGATTTATTTGCACTCACTGGCAGTATATGACGTCAGAAGTGACGCTATTTTTATAAATCAATAAAAATCAGTCAAAATTTGACATTTTTCTAATCTTTTTTCGGATGTAAACCAGTCTAGCGAAATTCTTAGGCACTTGGATGTATAAAAATACTTTTTTCTTCGGTGAAACAGCACTGGAGCAGAACGAATGTACACATATATTGTAAGTAAAGTATATTTGAACGATTCGTCACAAAATTTCGTTTGAGGAACGCCCAGAATTCGTCAAACCCGACTTTGCCCCAAAAAGAGTGTCCTACCTTTACTTTTTTATACATGCACATACAATATATTTACAATAGCTTTCAGTGCCCGTGCTCATAAAAGATAAGATAATCGCGATTTATTAATCACAACAGTGGTTAACTGAGGCTGTGGAAACGTCTTTTGAATTAAATGATTATCATTTTAATGTCTTTGGGGTTAATTTACACAATCATGAACTCATAATACAGGGCGACTTCAACTTCTCTTTTGGAGGAAATTCCGGCGAAGTTACCGAAAAATTAAAATGAATAAAAATAAGTCAGCCCGTGGATAGTCATGTTAGAGAAATTACCTAATTATAAGCCTCTGTATCGTACTATGCGCATCAGCATTTAAGATGTTTTGATGGTCGTGACCATTTCAAAATTAAAATTACTTCCTTATAACGCAGAGTTCTGTATAAAGATATCGGAAAATGTTCAAATTTTGAATCTAAAAGATTTGGGCTTTTTTTTATATCATATTTAAAAGTTTAAGGGAGATCTTATGGTTAACTTGTTGACCATCTAGCCTCATGAAAGACTAACCATGTGTTTTGTCTGCAGCCACGGCTTTTTTTTTCTAAAAAGGCGGGAAAGAATAGTGCATATGAGAGAGTACATAATGGATGTAGTTGGGGACGAGGCACCATGGGCTCAGAATTTAATATTTGCGATGTTACAATAGAGGTCAGTCGCATTTGCTGGGGAGTATTTAACCTAGATGAATCGAAGTGCAATCATACATGTACAGCGCAAACATGTACTATGTACAACTCTTCACCATACAGTCAGCAAAGTATATAGGTGTACAAACTAAAAATGTAAACCAATAGATTCCAAATGTTCTTGCGACCATATGTCAATATTTTACCAAGCATTTCTTTTAACTATTGAAATTTCCTATATTCTGTGTTGAATATGAAGTAAATAAAACTAGTAAATAAAATGTGCTCAAACTATTGCATGTTAAGTCAACGATCAAGATTTCCTGGTTACCCCGTTCTGGAAATTTATATCCTTCAAGACTAAAATCGTGCATTCAAGAAACGAAATGGCTCATTTTATTTATTCAACATTTGACATATCTTAATTTCTTTGTATACGTATACAATGTACCTAAAATAAGTCCCCAGTAAATATATTCACTCTTTACGTAATCATTCAATATTATTTCATTGTAATCATATATTTTAATGCAAACTCCCACTGACTTGGATCCGTCAAAGCGTGACCACCACCTTATTCTCATTATTTGCTATTTCGGGCTGGTTTATCAAAAATGAAAGTAGGTTTTTAATTTATTTCTCAATAATTACTTAACGGGTAAAGCTCAATTATAGCTTACGGACATCAAATCACACGTGTTGAAATACTAAAGGTGTAAGCAGTTTCTCTGGTGAAGGCATTTCGTAGTTTATCGGCAAAATGTCTTTTATAATTATATATGTTTTACGCATAAAATCTTAAATGAGTCCAGTTGTTTATTTGTATGCGTAATTTTCAAATTTAAAGTGATCCAGTAATTAGGATATGAATTTATTCACGTGTGCTTTAAAGGGACTTAGACACGATTTGAGCTAAAATGTTTAAATTTTATTTTTCCGTTTTTAATGTTAGAATGGTTTATGTGGGTATTTTTAATGCCTCCTCAAAATTTGAAAGTCAAATATTGAGTTAAGACAAGATGCAGAGTTTAAAATTCTTTGTTTTGTAAAGAAAGCTCGAGTCTTGTTATTCTTTCCATATGTTTTGTATTGGTATAAGTTTCAATCAAATCTTTCTTTTTGTGTTGATAATGTTATTTATGAACAGATTGAATCAATTTAGTTTTGTTTACCACGAGTCATTTGGTCAAAGAAACGGTAGTTCTGAACTTTACATAATTTGTAAACAAATATAAGACTCGAGCTTTGTTTACATAACAATGGATTTTTACCTCGGTATCTCTCTTATTACTCGACTTCTAACATTCAAAGTCTTGTCAACTATTCAAAAGTACTTACTAGTATTCACTGGTAAACCATTTAATACATAAAAGATAAAAAATAAAAATTCGATCTCAAATCGAGTCTTGGTCCCTTTAAATCCGTTACAATGGTAGGCATAATTAGTAAACAGTCAATTATTTACCCAAAAGTTTCATATATTAAGGGAAAATGTTTTTATTGTTGTCAATGGCAATAATCAAAATAATCTTCGTATGCTTTTGATACGTACATTGGTGAATTGATAACGTCAGAATTATAACTTAATTAAAAACAACACCATTCAGTTATAAGATATTAGATTTTTTATTGTAATACATAAGTGAAATTCAGTATATTGCACATGTACATATGCGTTTTAAAAAAATGTAAATATACATGTACATGTTTGCCGTTATTTTCATGGTTAACAATTCATCGTATTGATCTTCTACCAAACCTATGGGGTTTTTTTGTACATGTAAATCGTGAATGAGATTTTCTGTCATTTTCCTTATTGAACTCAAGAATTTGTTTGGTAAATGATCATCAAGGCATAACGGGTTACTTTTTTCTTTCCTTCTCCAACAACATTTGCTTTTTATTTCTGTCAAAAGTTATCTATTTGCATTTTGTAGAAACAGAATATATATATATATATATATATATATATATATATATATATATATATATATATATATATTTAAAATGTTGAATTTTTACATAATATGTTATTATACCTGTACATGCATTTAAAAATCGTGTTTCAGGATTCTCTTTATCTATCAACAGTATGCTAAATGGTTTGAATCATATAGAAATCATGCACATGTTTAAAGATTTAAGATATTCGTACGATCCCTCGCATGTATACAGTCCTGGTGATATATTTATAAAATGGCTATTAAAAAAAAAAAACGTTCGCAATATATTTTTGGCCTACAAGAATAAATCTCCTAGATACTAGGAAAATATGTGGTTTTATCAACTATAAAATGCAGAATTTTATAATGTTAACTATTTGAAAGGAAGTCGATGTACATGTAGTAAATTTTTATTCATTTTTTTTTTATTTTGAACGATTCCTCTTTGAGGACTGATGGTATAGTTGTATGGTTGTCGTGTGGAATCAATATTCAATCACCCGATGTGGTTCTTGTGATCTCTTCTAGGCATGAAAAGAAAACAAAACAGACTTTTAATAATTGATAATAAACTTTCGTTGTCGTTATCAACTTATCAGCCTGACAGTGACCCACTCTATTATTTCCAGTTCCTCTTTAGAAAAGTTCTTTATTTATATTGTTAATGTAATTTTACCGCATACATTTAAAATCGTTCAATCAAATTCATCTTGTATCTATTTTTTTTTTATATTTAACAGAATGAATAAATCAAAATTTGTTCTACAAAAAAGTATAATTATGTAATTGTCTCGTATTCATTTAATTTTGATTAGATTGATTTTATCTTTTCTTTGCTCTAGAGAATATCGGTTATCCCCGTATCCCCCCCCCCCCCCCCCCCCCACACACACACACACCAAAAACACAAAAATAAAAAAACAAAAAACCAAACCAAACCAAACACAAAAACAAAACAATATGCAACTTACCCTCCGATCGCGTAGTCAAATGCGAACAAGTTGTAGAGTATTTGGCGCATTTTCTTTCTCTATCATCCCAAACCAACTCCCCTGGACAAGACCGATTGTACAGTTCCTTGGCAATACAGGATACATAACCCTTACATGTTTGACAAGACTGGTAGTAACCATCCACCCACTCACGGCAGCTGTTCACACAGGATGCTTAAATTTCAAAGAAAATAAATACTACAATTAATTGTTTCAATTTGCTCTCTTTGGCTTAAATATGCGGTTTGTTTGTTTGTTTGTTTTATGGCATTTATACTGTTTTTGTTTTTTTTAAATTGTTTTGACAAAAACCTTGGGGTTTGTTTTACGAAAACGAAGGAAAGGTTTATCGCTGAATACTAAATATGTAATATAACGAATAAAAAGAAAGTAAAAAACTGCACAAAACCATGCACATTTTAACTGTACTTGGCCGCTTTAATTGGAAATTTTCAATACTTTAAAGTTCGTTTGAATCAAATTATATGATTTGCAGAATGTGTATAACTTTAATAGCTGGAGAGAAAAAAATTAAAACTTTTCTTTCTTTCCCTTTTCGAACCGTATTCCTCCACAAAAATTTAATTCAACGAGGCGGAGGTTTTGAGATTGTCACCATATTTGATGTTTTATTGATTAATCAAGATATGAATTATAATTTGATATTCATGAATTCTTAAATGAGATTTAAAAACAAAAACAAAAACAAAAACAAAACAACAAAACAAACAGACAACAACAACAAAAACGATACGCGTAACATACTAATCGATATAAGTGTATTAAACTATTACATATTTCATTGGAAGAAAAATGCTACCGTTCAGAGCCGTTCGTAAAACGAACAAAAAATTGAATAAAAGACAGTCTTTTAAACCTCTAGCTAGAGACATTGATTTGTAAAATAAAAACCATCAGCTTCAAAAAACCTGTCTCACTGTAAATTGAAAACTGCATCGATTTTGGCAACGCCTACTTTTATTTATTTTTTATACGTACCTGGACAGGGGAGTTGAGAGCATTTGTCAGTTTCGGTATCTTTCTCAAAACACCTGTATTTGACGGCTTCTGTTATTGGCATATCACAAGAACGAGTTCTTTCACGTTTTCCAATACCACAGGTAACTGAACAAGATGACCAAACTGACCATGTAGGAGTAGGCCAATTCCCTAAAAGGAATATAAACAAAACTAAACAAAAAGGGTACAACATTCATTCATATGTGAATCAAGATTAACTGCAACCTTTATACGTGCTTTTTATACCATTGGCAAAATTAGAAAAAAATGATGTTTAATTGAAAACAAACACCTAGGTAATCAAAGGTTTTAAAGCTAATCAAGACGAGGCATCATGTGTACATGTTGTGTGTAAAGCAAACTACTGTGGTTTCATTGGTATCAATTTTCGTGGATTTTCTGAAAACCTCGATTTCAAGGATATGTAAACTCGAGGTCAATGGTCCTATCAATACAAAATGTTAGTTGAAATTGCACTTCAATGAACATTTGATTTCGTGGATCAACTTAATAACGAAATCCACGAAAATTTGTATTCAACGAATATTGATGAAACCACAGTAATCTTCGAGAGTAACAAGCTTTTATCTTCGATGTTTCATTAATGTTTGTGGGAATCAATTTTCAAAGATTTTGTAAAAATGACAGTCTCAAGTTTTGTAATAAATAACGTTATTGCACTTCAATAAACGTTAAACTTCTTCGGTCACCTGATCAACGAAATATACGGAAATTGATATTTAACGGCAATTGAGGAAACTACATTCTATATAAAATGACTATGGAGAGTTAATCTAAACAATTGAACTACATATTCATACTGTTATTTATTACCGGATCTTAAGCTAATTGACCACCAATACCCTGCTCCGTTGTCTAACGACCACTCTTGCTCACCCCGTCTTTTTTTTATTTTACTTAGCAACAATGGAAAATGTAAGTCCTTTTGTATAAAATACAATTGCTACTTAATTCATTAGACTGTGGATGAAAAAGCTAAATCGCTATACATATTGTAACATGGCGGCTTCCTATTTTGACCATGTCGCAACTTGTTTATCATTAAGATAAACATAGCGGGCTACCATGGCAAACCGTCTTGTGGAGAACACCGCTTTCAAGGTATCCCACCGGTAATCGACCAATCACAAATGTATCACACCGGTAATCGACCAATCAAAAATGGTATCTCATCGGTAATCGACCAATCAAACTAACTTAGTCAATTGAAGTTCCAATGTTTTTACTTGACTGCATTTTAACATTTTCCTATACTCAGTTTTAAAATTTGTTGTACCACTGAGAAGGATATTTCATGTATTTTGTTAGATGATGATCTTTTTTCAGAGGGACTTCTTCTTTCAGGGCACATGCAGTGGCTTCCTTGGGAGTGTGCAGTCTGTTTACATACAAACGGAAACCAGGTGGTTTTGAGGGTAGACCTGTTTGGAGCTAGATATTTTGAAAAAATCCCTTACCGTGTGCCCTTTTTTTTGGTTTTAGCTGATGAGATACGTAACTAATAACCTATTCTCCGAATATTTTGTCAAGAGAAATAAAAACTGTTTTTTAAAGATTTTTTTTTCCCTTTAAAGTGTTATATAGTGAAAACAATTACCGGTGTCATCCCTTAACTTGTGTTAAAAGGTTTTTTTTTTTCTCAAGCACAATATACATCACTAATCAAAACTGAACTATTTACTTAGATATGGCTTACAAACGGCACCAGCTACAGTAACCTTAACCTCCTTGTCGATTTGAAATTTATCGCACAGATTCAATATAAAACTGCTAAGTCCTCATGTACCATAGATGCACCATCCAATTACGTGTAGTGCAGTAATGACACGTTAAAGCATAGATAAGATACCTGCTCCTACGCCAATGGTGAGCTAAAACGATAACAAAAAATTGAAAGCTAATTACCTGGACAACCTAAGCAAGTTGAAGCTTCAAGAAATGTGCCTCTGCATCTCCCTCCATATTTTGGTGGGGGGTTGTTACACTCTCTTTTTCTATAGCGACTACTAACACAACATTCACCCCAGGGTGTCCATGGACCCCAATGTCCGTCAACTTGAACAATATGAAAAAAACGTTTGTCTTTAATGTAACGATAAACCTGAAAATATAACTGACGTATAAAAAGGTATAAAATTCATACTTGGACAAGGCGGCTCCGAGCACTTACATGCTCGTTTATCATTACATGAAGGACACACATTGTGACACCATAGCGTCGTGCATTCGATCATTATAAACAATCATGTTTGCAATACAATTTGAGGGGATACAAATAATCAATTCATACTTGGACAAGGCGGCTCCGAGCACTTTTGTTCCTGTTGCTCTCTGAAATGACATTTATGTCGAGCTGCTTCGTCAGGTGTCAGGTTACAATCTCTGGATCTGGTCTGCGTTCCCTCTCCACATGACACTGAGCACCGTCCCCAGTTGGACCATGGCGTCACCACTTTGCCCCCTACATTTTGAAATCGTGATTTAAGGTATGACTTGATGAGCGAGAGCAGCAGCAGGCATGTGCGTCCGATGCTGGCTCTAGAACCCTAACACATCCCTCAGTGAATCGATCTATGGCTTGAGTGATTGATCAGGATTGATTGATTGATTGATTGATTGATGTAGCGATTGATTGATTGATTGATTGAAAAATTGAATGTCTTACCTGGACACCCAATGCAGGGGCGGCTTTCAGAACCATCCCCAGGACAGCTTTTGCCTCCATGCTGTGGGGCCGGATTTGTACACGTTCTCGTTCTAGTTTCCTGGCCGTGTCCACAAGTTTCAGAACATTGACCCCACGACGACCAATCGGACCAAGCCCCATCAACTGCAACGAATTCAAGCAACTATCTCATGCATAGTCTACATCAGCACTTCC